>JAQPPZ010016726.1:16317500-17517500 GCA_028583015.1 Wollemia nobilis
GTGCCCATGGATAAGAAGGTGATTCTTGAGATTCTTCAGTGAGTATAGGATCCCTATGAGTCACCCAAACTATAGTGATTTTCACTACATTTGAAAAAATATTTTACATTATTTATTTTGATAGGTGGCTCTAATAGAGAGGCAAACTAGTGGAAAGTAAAGGGAAATAAAGTGAAGAGCACTATTGGATCTTCTCAATTTACAATGAAAATTATTTTAAGAAGTCAAGAAGCTAGGAGATGCTCCTAAATTTTTGTATATAGATCACAATGATCAATGGCCCATTCTATTTCAAGACACCTCCATCAAAGACAAGTTTTACAAAGATATAAAAACCATCCAATCATATATCGATGGCCTACGCTATTTCTAAGAACTTCAATGGGAGAATAAATAAGAAATGTTATACAAACCATACACTGGAAGATCAATGACTTGCACTACTTTTGAAGAAATCTAATGAAATATGAGGAATAAAATTTCTATGGAGAGTTTGATGGAAGATCAATGACCTACATTGTTTTTGAATAACTTTGATAGAGGATGAGGAAGAAATGTTTTATAGATCGATCGATGGAAGATCAATGACTAATGTTATTTTTGAAAAAATCCAACAAAGGAAGAGGAAGAAAATATTTGTGGTGTTGGAAATAGAGTCTATTTCATTATTTAGGTTATGTAAATGTATCTTACAAGATACATACTTAGATTAATTTATGTGCAAGTTATCTAGTTACTTCATGCAATGTAATAAATGCACAAGTGTCAATGTGCAATTTTTCCCTTGCACAACTAGATAGAGTGTTTTCCAAGTATCCTATTTTACCTATATAAGGATGGCCTCTTAGATATATAGATAGAGATTTGGGGGACATAGTCAAATATTATAGCTTAGTGGATAATACAGTTCTATGTGCCTCACTATTCATTGGTGATGGATACAATGTATATCAGTAGCTTTGTTAATAGAGTGCTCATTTCCTCCATAGCTACATTATAATATTTTATATATTTTATATTTATAGCATACTTCAATCATCTAGCATATTTAATTTCTTAGTGGATAATACAGTTCTATGTGCCTCACTATTCATTGGTGATGGATACAATGTATATCAGTAGCTTTGTTAATAGCGTGCTCATTTCCTCCATAGCTACATTATAATATTTTATATATTTTATATTTATAGCATACTTCAATCATCTAGCATATTTAATTTCTTTCATATTATTTTGCATCTTGTGATTGTTATCTCCCAAGGCTCATTCATAAAAAGCTAATAGTGGTATTAGAGCCATGATAAATCTAGTTTGTAAAGGTCAATAGAGAAACCACCATTATTAGTTAGCTTGAGTGTTTTATCAAAATAACATGTCGTTGGACCAACCACTATCAAAATATCTCAAAAGAATATAGGTGGTAAATTTAGGGAGAGTCACAAAGTTAGGACTGAAAGGAATCTCAGTTTTAGAAAATACTGAGATCATTTTTATCTAGAGTATTTTCCATAGAGTTGTTAAGAAAACTTGTGAAGACTAGAACTCAACATTCAATCCACTAGTTTGACAAATCATCTAGTTAGGATCCTCCAGGTTATCTGGAATTTACTAACTAGTGCCTAAATTTTCTTTTGTTGTAGAAAATTAATTCTTAGAGGATTGAGACTTATCCTACGATAGAAAGATAGGAGACTCCAACTTAATTACCCTAAGGTCAGTGTGCCCTCATAGTGTAGAGGTTAGTTCATTATGTAAGAGGAGAATACTACGGAAGAAGACTTCTAGTGAAGGATCATGGTGAAGATAGGAGACTAAATATATCCATTGTTGGATTGTCGAAATCCACAAGTTGAAGAAAATTCCATAGGAACATTGATACAAAAAGGCCATAGAAGCCTTGAAGAAGAAGCCATAGAAGTCTTGATACTAAAAAAGTCCATAGAAGCATTGATATTGAAAATACCATAGAAGCCTTTATACTGAAAAGACCATAAAATCCTTGATACTGAAAAATGCTATAGAAGCCTTGATACTAAAAAGGCTATAGAAGCCTTGATACTAAAAATGCCATAGAAGCCTTGGTACTAAAAAAAGGCCATAAGAGATCTGATATTGAAATAAGCCACAAAAGCCTTGATCCTGAAGAAGAATTCAAGAAAAATATTTGATTCATAAGCAGACCAAATATTGCGATACTAATATGTTTGTTTTAGGAATAAAAGATTTAGTGAGTTGGAAAACTTCCTACAAGAAAGTTAGGAAGAGTATCTTCTTTAGAATCAAATCATCCCTGAAGAAAAAGCAAAGAGATCAGGATAATATCTCATTGAATAACTTCCAATATTGGAAGAAGAAGAAGAAGGACTAGGAGAGTCTTGCTCAAATCCAGGAGCAACAAAATAAAAATATCCAAGAGAAGATATCACCACCAACACTTCTAGGAGCATAAGATTGAAGAAAAGGTCTCAAGAAATACTAGTAGAAGTTTCCAGATCAAAGATGTTGTGAAGGTCTCACCAAGCATCCAAAATAGGCTAGGAGAACTTTGTTTAATATCAAAATATTTCTTTGGAGAACTCATTGGATAAATCCACTACCAAGGTGAAGTCCCCGATAGTGAAGGACTTGGGACAATTATCATCATTTGAAAACAAGCCCAAGAGGAGAATTTGGAAAGGAGTGCCAAGTTTGTGAAGAAGAATTTGGAAATGAGTGCCACATATGAGAAGAAGATTTTTTCAAGGAGTGCCAAATACATGAAGAAGAATTTGGTAAGGAGTGCCAAACCCTAGAAGAAGATCATGCTTGGAATCCAAATTTGACAAGAAGACTTGAAGACAGCAGAAGCTCACCAAATATTGGAGATTTTAATATTACCTCTTATAGAAAAGAAGGCACCACTTTAGAGACATAGAATTATCGAAATCTATAGCAGAAGGAGGAGATTACAAGAGGATAACAAGCCACCAAATCCTAGGCTCATGAAAGAAATTTCGAGATCGTCATTTGGTGAAGGAGTTGTTCAGGACATTCTACTTGAAGCAACAAATTTGTATTTTTTAGACACAAAGGTATACATACTATACAAAATTTGGAGAATAGCTATAGAAAAATGTAAGCAAATTTTGGTGCAAGAAGATTCATTAATTGGATTACTTATCAAATTTATTAGAAAATATAAATTTAGATTAAAGTTGCAAGAAGAAAATTAGATTACAGTCTTCTAAAGTGTAAAAGGAACCATATTATTTTTAAGGATTTATTTGCATATTTATTAGAATTTGATTATATTTCATATTAGTTTCTATCAAATACCTATTATCTACTTTTGAAAAAAAAGAAGACAAAGTCCTACAACATTGATTGTAGTGAAATTGCAGAATAACTCTTAAAGATTCATTTTAGGTTATTCTTAATTAGTTGTAGAAAATTATTAGTGCATGACTTTGAGAGTTGATTGGAGTGATAAGGTGTAATATTAGTGTATTAAAAGTGAAGTACTTGTACTATTATACCACTCTAAAAAAGAAATTAGTTTTGTGTTTCTTTAAGGGCAAAAAATCTGATTTGTATCAAGTGCCTAAAGACACTATTGAAGCACAAAATTCTGCAACTTGTAGTTGCCAATAGAAGCCACCAAAAATGGTTAGAATCCTCCAAAATTTGGAGAAGAACTTAACTAACCAAAAACAGAAATATAAGCTTAAGAAAGTGAGACTTGGTGAGTCTCAAATAAAAAAGCATTACAAAGTTCAATGCAAGGAAAGAAAGTGCAGAAAATTACATCAATTGAAAAGCTTCTATATATTGTTTTTAAGCTTGGATTTGTTATCAAAGTTTCTATGAGAAAAGGAAAAGGTGTGTCTACTCTTAAAATACAACCTCCAAACCCTTGTATTGCAAAAAAAAGCTACCACAAAACCAGAATTTTAGATTTGTAAATAGAGTGCAAAATAAGGTATATTAAAAAGACTCATTATACGATATTATAATACATGATATGCACTACTATAACCTTGTTTTTGACAGCAAAAGAGAAGATTTTGAAGTGCCACAAAAGGGCACATTTACTATAGGGAAAATCAGCCAACGAAGGCCAAACATCAACACCCTTCTTACCAAGCTAGAATGAGCCACTCAAGGGCTCATGTTGGACATATGTACCTACAGAATCAAAGCTCATATTATATTATCCCAAAGCTTCATTTATGTAGAAAAGCGAGTGCAAATCTATTTCTAAAAGACATCAAAAATATACAAGGGATTCTACACGATTGGAGGTATAAAGGAAGTGGCAAAGGTGTTAGATTATTGGTATTTAACTTGGAGAAGACCATCCACTAAAGGAAGCTCCAAATCATCATACAAGCTCCACAATGCATCATAGATCCACCTACATAAGAATAGCTTTCTTGCTACCCAAGCAATGTAACAAAGCAAAGGAATTGAGGAGTTATAATCTCCATCTTTGAAGACGTTACAAGAACAGACTCCATGCATAAATAACACTTGGTATTATTGATATCATTCCATTCTAAACATTCTAGAAACTCCCACTTAGGAGTTACACTAAAGCAGTGACACTTGATATTCTCCACCAGCTTCACACAAGTACCCACACATTTTTGGATTGCTTCAAGAGCATTTAAAAAGAACTTGGAGTGTTACACAAATAAGGGAGTGCTCACTTGTAATGAACGTGACACATGTCAAAAATTTCATGACAAATTATCCTTAAAATATATTCAAAGTCCAAGTTAATTATGTGTTAGTGAAGCGCAGTCAAATACGTATAAAAAGAGAGTGAAGCATAGTCAAAGGAGTGAAGCACAAAAAATCTTTGAAGTGCAGCATGGAAGATAGGAAGAAGGATCATTAAAGGCTTCTCCATTTTTTGAAGGTCAAACCTTCAATACCTAGGTACCAGCATTTAAGACCAGTTACTCCAAGGAATATCCATTAATTCAAGTGCCTAAGGTACCACTTACATGCTATTATACTCAACCATAGAAAGCACTGAATAGTAAGGGGATTTTGCATCTAAAAAATTAAGGTCTAATCCCATTTATTATTGCTTTCATAGTTGGAGATATAAGGGTTATAATATAAGGTTAAAACTTATATTTTGAAAGCAAAAGGAATAACTTATCTTATTAATTTAATATTTTTAATTTAACTTAGGAGAAATAAGGAATTCAACTTGGATTAAATTATTTTGCAAATATTATCATTTTTCTAATTTTCCAAACTTGGGATCCACAAGGGTTACTCCATCAAATTTATTTTATTATAAATTAGAAATAATCCAAGGGCTATAAAAGAGATTATTAGGGTTTCTATTAAGGTTGGATAAATATATTTTTTTACTTGTCTCAAATATTAAAAAAGGGATAAAATAATTCCAACATCAAAACCTCTTCAAAAAATTGAAAAAGTGCTTAGTTGAATTAGGAGTAATAAGGTGTTAAGAAGTTGATTTTTGATTCTTATAAAACTTGTACAAAATCAACCAAAATTGAACTATATTTTTACAAAAAGCACTATAACATACTCCAAAACACTAGGGAGACATAAGGAAGTCTACAAATCTGAGTTTTGATATTAGGAAGATTTAAAATGACATTTAACAAATTCTTCCTAGCTGAATCTCAACTTCTCAAGGGTCCGAATTATTTTTCTTGGAAAAATAAAGTGAAAGCAATTTTAGTATATGAAAAACTTTGGGATGTTGTCAAAGGTAAAATGCAAAAACTTACCACAACTGAAATAGAAATCCTAAAGTTTGAATAAAATGATTCAAATGGCTTAATGATAATAAATTTTACTATCACTGATGAGATTCAACCATATATAAGTTCAGCCAAAACATCTTCAAATGCATAGATAATCCTAGAAATAATATTTTAAGGAAATAATAAGTCAACTATTCTTCATTTGCAAACTCAACTTCACTCATTTAAAATGAATAATGGAGAAAGTATAGAACCGTTCCTAAGGAAGGTAGTAGATATTAAAGGAAAATTGTTAACCTTAGGTGAAACAGTTAAATATGAACTTCTTACTCAAGTAACCATGAGAGCACTTCCAAAAAACTATAAAAATTTGGTAAAATCTTTGTAGCTCCTAAGTGAAGATACTTATTTTGATGATTTAGTCAATATACTTCAAGAATATGAAGTAGAAAATACTATGAAATATGACATGAATAACACTACATTGGCTTTAAAAGATAATCCATAGGGAAATATTGCTTATTTAACAAGAGGACAAAAAACATAGTATTATTAGATATGTAGAAAGAAAGGACGCAATACCAACTATTGTAGATATAATCCCAGAAACCAGTAAACCAAATAAATCAGATAAATAATGGAAATCAGTTTGAGTCATGACAATACCAAAGGAACCCTCATCAACAACAATTTTAGTGACCTACCAATTATACTCAAATTGAATATCAGAATAAAAATCATAAAGGTCACCTGGTTCAGAGGATAGAAGAATTTGAAGAACTGGAAGAACCCACAGAGGGTTTTTAAGTGAAAGCTCTATCAAAAAATTTAACATAATACAAATACACTAACTATTTGCTTGAACAGGTTATAAAGAATGCATAGTAAGAAGACTACAAAGATCAAGCAGAAGATGATGAAGAAGATCCATATTGAAGACTAATGCCTTCAATACCCAAATAATGTAATACAAGGGGGTGTTGGAAATAGAGTCTATTCCATCATTTGGGTTATGTAAATATATCCTCCAAGATACATATTTAGATTAATTCCTGTGCAAGTTATCTATTTACTTCATGCAATGTGATAAATGCACATGTGCAAGTTGTACATGTGCAAGTTGTCCTTTACACAACTAGATAGAGTGTTGGCCAAGTATCCTATTTTGTCTATATAAGGATGGACTCTTATATAAATACATAGAGAGTCAGGGGACATAGTCAGATAGTGTAACTTAGTGGATAATGCAGTTCTATGTACCTCACATTTCATTGGTTATGGATACAATGTAGATCAATAGATTTTTTAATGGAGTGCTCATTTCCTCCATAGCTACATTGTAATATTTTATATGATTTATATTTATAGTATACTTCAATCATCTAGAATATTTATTTTCTTTCATACTATTATGCATCTTGTGATTGTTATCTCCCAAGGCTCATTCATAAAAAACTAACATGTGGACCATTTGATTGAAGAACGATGACTCACATTGCTTTGGAGTACTAATAGATAATTTTAAAAATGAGAAACTCTACCATTGGCCAAGTTTGAGGCACGTGTCTAAAAGGAGATTCACAGACTAGGAAGAGGTCTAGAGAAATTCTGCTAATCATCCATTCAAACAAAAGCTAGTCCAACTTGGAAAATCTCAAGGCTAGAAAAGTGACGATGATGGCCAATCAAATTTCATCTTTAGCCTTCATAACAAGGAACCTATAGATACTTTATTGGAGGTAATATCTACAAAAAAACTTACAAAAAATGTAATTGAATTATTAATATGGTACAAATCCACCTACAAACACCACCTGAGCGTTGTATTATAGAGAAGCAACTGACATATTAAAGATAGTAATATGAGAGCCACAATGAGAACAACCTTGAGCCTAGAGAATTAATTGTAGAAATCATTTATTCTTACTATTAAGGGATCCCTAGGAAGGGCAGTTGATAAATGTAGTGGTACTTGTGCACCTAGAGGTTTATAATCCTTTAGCATCGATGATTTTCCTTCTAGATACCTTGAGAAGATCAACAAACTAAATTCGGGTGTGGTAAAAAACATAACAAAAAAGGTATTTTTGCATAGTTTTGGAGGGAAATGATCCCTAATTTTGCTTATAAATAGTAAATTAATATTCATTGTAAGGTATTAGAAATGGCCTACTTGTGCCTAATACATGGCCTTGTATACATTTCCTTTTATTTTCTTTTGTATATTAGTCTAGACTCAAGCATTGATTCATTCTATTTTAAGCATAATGCCTATTTTGTTATGTTATATATGTATGAAATGTTGTGATGTACATATAAGAAGTTGTGGCTTATATTTCTATGCCCTATTTCATGTGTGTTAATTTGTGTGAATGATATGTGGAATCAAAATTATGTTCAATTTCTAGTTGTTAGAAAATCATACACCCACTAGTATACAAAATAATTTCTTGATCTTAGTGCATTGCCTTTTGTAGCATAGGACTTTATAGTTCTATATCATTCATTTTCCCTTGATGAATACAAGTATATTAGGATTAGTTTAGGAATACGAGTATTAAATATCATATCTGATAGGAACCAACCTTAGAAAAATCTTGGAGTTTATCTTGAGGGTCATGTCCCACACTCTCTAGACTTTTAGCTTAATTGCTCTATGTGAGGTATTAGTGTCAGGTGAATCCGACTATTGCAATGAATGAATATGATTTTTAGATACAAAAATACATTGTATGCATAATTTCCATAACATTTAAACTCTTTAGAAATTAATTATAAAATAACTCTTCTTTTAAATATGTTCACACATTGATTCTTAATGTATGTTTGCAAGAAGATATCTATATTATAGTTTCTTTGAAATAATAATAATTTAATCAAATATTATCTAATTGAAATAGTGATTCTAGATACATGCATCCAATGGTTCTCTAACATGTTTTATACTTAAGAATGTAATAACAAAGCTTGTTAAGTTATAACATTATATTTGAGTTTGAGGTTTCATTGGAGAATTATTTGCATTCAAGGGTTTCTTTGACTCCTCAAATTTTAGCATTGACATTCCAACCAACGAGTAGGATTTTACCATCCAACCACTCACTAATTCATTCTATTGACCTTCATATTTTGTGTATAGAAAAAAAATTCTTAGAAAAATAGACAATATTCTTCAAGTCCCTACAAGGCAACCAAGTTGGTTCACTAGTTTCAACACATAGGTCATATGATACACTCAAGGATGTCATGGGATATTAAATATTCATGATGAATACTATATACACTTTACAACATACCAAGAGGAAGATCCTAATTAACCTCTTAGAGTCTATATGATCTCTAAATCCACTCTAAACCTCATAATAGTTATACTAACTCTATATAACCATCACTAGAGGGAAAAAATCTAAAATTTATCATTGAATACAAGCACTCCAAGATTAATTTTTCTAGAAAAGACCTCCCAATGTCATTTCCTACAATATATCCTCACATGCACAATCCAAGGTTGAACTCAGAAAAGCTACCTCTTGACCATCGTTTAACCTTATCAAGATGTTTATACATCTTGTACATCATATTTTCCTATGACCCTTGGTGCACAAGCATACTATATTCATAAGATTGTTACCATTCAAAATATAAATATAGACCATACACATTTCTTAGACCTAATACAACATCGTAACTCTTAGAGATTCGCGTAATATAAATATTATTCTATTTTCACAAGTAAAAGTAGGCTTAACACTAAATAGACTAAAAATATTAGATTTTACCACAAAGGAATTTGCATAGTTTCAAGAAAAATTAAGATTTGAATTTTATTTAACTAAGTTTAATAAAAATTGTCTTGTCATTTCAATTATATAGTTCACAGAGAAAATACTAGAAAATTTTAGTGTGTTATTGAGTTTCTTGAAAAGCTTTGTATCCTCATTCTAAGATTTTTATTTCTCTTCTACAAATATTTTTTGTATCTTCTCTTTCAATTATTTTCCTTTATGTCACTTATCCACTACCCTCATCTCTCTTATTTTTGCCTTGTCTCTCTCATCTTGTTAATTTTCCACTTCCTTATTTTACTCACTCTTCATTTTCACTCGTGCACTTTGCCTTTGCCAATTACACCCTTACTCTCTTTTATCTATTTTAATCAACCCCATTTGTAATTCCTTTTCTTAGATTCTTATTAACCACATTTCCCCTCAGTTTTCACCTTAACAATATTTATTTCCATGCTTATGTTAGTGTAGTTATTTATATTAATACAATTCCATCCTCAAATTAATTATTTAATGTTAGGATTTTAACCTTAATATGTTTTGTTCAATTAGTAACAACTCAAAGTAGAGCATTTACAAAGGGGGGTTTGACACTACAACTTAAAAAAATGATAGAAATATTAATATTGTTCCTTTATGTAAGTATAACTTTCTATCTCTCCTTGGTTGGTCTTGGACACCTACAAACACCAATAAGACTAGGTTATTTTCCAACTTGGTAGAATTTTTCATGAGCTTGAATACAATTTTAATCTTTCCAAGAACAACAAATTATTTTTTAAAATATTATATTTTTATAAAGAATTTCTTTGTTATCATTATCAATCATAAACAACTTCATCAAATATTTCATTATATGGGAATACAGGTGAAATATTAGAAATGTAATGAAAGCAATGTAATATTTTGTTTTCGTAATGGGATTTACCCCAATAAAAGTCACACATAACTTATTATATATATATATATTATAATTGATTGTTTGTAAAAATATTACTAATAAGTAGTATGCATAAAGGTGTAAATCCTTTTTTAATTTTTATTAACATCTATGTTACAACATATATAATATATAATGTATTTAATTTTTAACTTCTAATTAAAGTATTTTAATTAAAAATTTTACATACTTTAATATATGATTTAAAAGAAAAGTAATAATATTTTGAAAGTTCAAGATTAAAAATAAATTGTATAGTCAAGCTTAGAGAAAGACAAGTGTAAAAGAATTCTAAGCAATCACTAATAACTATGGGGAAGAAAAGGACCTCCAACCACTCAAAAATATTTAGAGAAGGCTCTTCCACTAGATCCCAAGTAGAAGTATCTCCTTCCTTTATGTGCTAGGAGGCACTAACTCATACCTCAAATATTGAATTATTGAAGGATCCTATCATGAGATTCATGGAGCCCAATATTTAAAAATGAACCAAAATTTTGATAGAGGGTAAACTATAGTAGTACAAAGCCATCCAAATTGCATCCTTCATGGCTAAAATTTGGAGTAGTCTCTTGGCCAAGTATATGATGCCCAAGGTGCACAACTATTATGAATTGGTGTCTGTATGCATGACGTTCTATGATGCCTATACCTAAGAAGTTAAATCCCATTATGGAAGCTTCAGGTTGGACATTGCCCCATATATTATTCAGTAATTATTGCTTGTGCATCAAGGAATAGAAAGTAACCATGAAGTATGCCACCCAATTATTTGAAAATATTCTAGATAAAGAGAATAGGGTTTCGTGGACACTGAATGCAATATTCACTTTACCTCACTACAAAATTTCCCTATGAGCTATAAAATATTTGATGATAGTATGAGAGATTCTTTGAGCATGTTGGCCTTCCTATTTTTCCTTGACGATGTAAGTTTGTAATTGTTCCTCAATTGCACATAATTTTCATGTGAAAGTAGACCCTAATAAAAGAAAGGGTATTCTTTGAATTTAGTGATCTTATTACTAAGTAAATTCATGAAGTACTGAGCCAATTTTTGGCCACCCAAATATTCAAATATTCCTTAGTTTTAACCCACCTTATTTTGTACTAGAACCCTAGGTATTTTTTGAGTTTGAATTTAAGGTGCTTGGATGATAAGGGCCTTGAGTATCCCAACTCATTATGGATGGAGGCCCTAAATAGGAAGTCTTTGTATTATTATTTTATTGAAATTGTTGTAGCTTAGGCCATTTCATGTCTAGGCAGATATCAACCTAAGACATATCAGAGTCTTGCCACCTATTTTTACAAAAGAAGTAGTGAGGATATTGGTTTTTTATATAAAATACTATCATTTTCAGGCTGCTTGGTTTCAATTTGTTTTTCTTCTTACTTTCCAAGTTCATCTTGAGTAGAATTTTTCATAGGAGGTATTCAAGAAACTAGACATGATTGATAAGATATTTTAAAGTGGGAGATTTTAAACAAGTTTTTATAAGCCTCCCTTCAGCCTAGATAAGATGATCTTAATGAGGAGAAAAGTTTCTCTTTTGTAAAGCAAGTTAAAATATGTGGGTCTACAAATAGCTAAAGACAACTAGAAATATGACTCAGGGGGGTGTTAGAAATGGTTGGCAATTATTAAGGGTCCAAAATTTATGTATGAACCCAAGCTAGACATAGAAACCTTGAACAATTTGAGAGATGAGACTAGCATGTGATCTTTGAAAAAGATCATTAGACTACAACTAAAGTTAATATCTTATGAGGCCTTCTAGAAATAAAAAATTTGAGCAAACTCCCAATCTAAAATCATCTCCAAGAAGATTGAACACCTAAGGGTAAATAATTGGAAGGAGGCCAAAATTAATGCTTGGTGGAAGATACAACAAGAAATTAATGACACTATGACACCATATGGTGATTTCGGTGTGGATGCCAAATTAAGTGTGTTGTATAATGAGTAACACCTAGATGCCAAGATCTCACCCTTAGGTGGATGGAGCAAGGAAGAGGTAGCCATTAGGATATTTCAAATAGACAAAAGAGAAGAAGGAATAGCTAAGAAATTTATGTAGACCAATGAATCCTAGTTGAAATTAGGAGAAGCTCTAGTTACTACACCCTCTTTAGAACCTTTATTTTTCCATCACCTTAGTATAAAGCACATTTGTAGGAAATTATGCAGTAAGGAATACCACAAAAGGAGAATTGAAAGGAAGCCCTAATAACTAGTCCTCCACAAATAAAAAAGAAGGATGACCCCTCAAGGACTAAGCCATTAACCTCCAAATTTCCCTCCCTCATTGCTTCATTTACACATTCCACTAGCCAAAAACCCCAACCTCTTCCATTATTTTATTTCTATTTGCCCCAATGCCTAGCACTACAACTACAGTGGATGATATCCCTAACACCATTTGTATAGCCTCCTCAATTCAAGACACATATTCATTAATTCACCCTACCTCCACCACTCCACTTTTCCACCCCAATTCCCCCTTCCTCATATCTTCCATATTTTAGACCATTGCCTTCAAATTTTCTAGCAAAGGACAACAAGAGGACTCACAAGTATATTTTTTTACTTTTGGTTTACTACAACAATATCAATACACTCAACAATAGACATTGTAGTATGATTAGAAAATATAGGCCAAGTGAGCTAAGTAGTCTACTCCAATATTGAGAATGAGCTATTATGCTCCTTAGGATGGGATAATATACTTCACCTAGAAGGACCTGATTGTATATAATTTGGAAGGACAAATGATAAACCAATATTATTAAGTATCTACAATGGGGCTCAACTTCAAGAAGGTCCAATATGAGGAAAAGATGGAGTTCATTGAACAAGATGAAAAATGTGTTACCTACGATTATGTATAAATTGAAATAAATATGAAAAGAAGGAGAAGAATTTGGAGAGCATTAAGATTACTTTTAATAACTCCTAACTGGAGGTTAAATCACTATAGGACCAGATGAACAAACTCACTAGGTGATTTTTAATGTAACATTCACCAAATCTCTTTGAGGAGAAAGAGGGCACTATAAAAAGACTCATTAATAATATCATTATCCAAGAAAATTATCTTGGTTAGAAAAGGTTCAATTTTTAAAAGAAGATTGAAGAAATGAAGAAGAAGAATGGAGATCTCAAGAAGTGACTAGGGACCAAGGACTTAATAAAAGAGATTTTTGATGCATGCTAAGAGGAGATTCCCAAAGACTACATCAAGGCTCTCTTAGGTATTCAAGTTCAATAATGCAACCACTAGCCAAAGCTCTCAAGTGGATCAAGAAATTAAACAAAGCCTTGTTGAAGCTTCCATAAAGTTGGTTGAGGCAATAGCATACTAGGTGAAGCTTTCACTGCATCAAACCCTTAGTTAGTGGCTACTAGAATTCAAGATAGAGAGGCAATGATGCAAATGGCAAATACCCTTCTTTAGAAGGAATGATTTTTGTAGTTATGAAAAGCTCAAATGACTATCTTAACCTCCACAATTGAAAATATTAGTAGGCCTATTGACTCACAAGTATAGAAAAGACTTCCATTTCCTTAGGATGCAGATAATAAGATACTTTTAGAGAAAGAATATTTATAGCTACTTAAGTAAAAAAGAAGATATCACCCCTTTTAGAATATCATTGGACCTTATTACTATAAATAATATAGCTTGAGTGATTGGGAAATTAACAAAGTTGAATATTTAAATGCATGAGGTCATGAATCACAAAATAAATTTCTCTTGCAATGATAAATTGGAGTTCCAAATGGGCTATAGGAATTTTAAGAAGACTGAGATACCATCAAAGGATGAGTGGAAGAAAATTAAGAGTGCACTAAATAAATTATCTGAACAGTGATTAATCATGTATTTTTGCAATTCATTTTTTGTTCTTTGTTGTTCATTCTTTGAATCTATGCCCATGGATAATAAGGTGATTCTTGAGATTCTTCAGTGAGTAGAATATCCCTATGAGTCACCCAAACTATTGTAATTTTCACTACATTTGGAAAAATATTTTTTATTAGTTAATTTTGACAGGTGGCTCTGATAGAGAGGCAAGCTAGTGGAAAGTAAAGGGAAACAAAGTGAAACTATTGGATATTCTCAATTTACAATGGAGTCAAGAAGCTAGCAGGTGCTCCTAATTTTTTTTAGATTTTTAGATCACAATGATCAATGACCCATGATATTTCAAGATACCTCCATAAAAGACAAGTGTCACAAATATCTAAGAATCGTTCAATCATATATCGATGACCTACACTATTTCTAGGAACTTTGATGGAAAAATAAAGAAGAAAAATTATACAAACTATTCAATAGAAGATCAATGCCTTGCACTATTTTTGAAGAAATTTGAAGAAATATGAGGAAGAAAATTTCCATGGAGCGATTGATGGAAGATCAATGGCCTACATTGTTTTTGAAGAACTTTGATAGAGGATGAGAAAAAAACATTTGTGGATCGATTGATGGAAGAACAATGACTAATGTTGTTTTTGAATAAATCCAACAAAGGAAGAGGAAGAAAATATTTTTGGACCATTTTATTGAAGATCGATGACTCGCATTGTTTTGGAGTACTAATAGATAATTTTCCAAAGGAGAAGCTCTACAATTGTCCAAGTTTGAGGCACATGTCTAAAAGGGGATTCACAGACTAGGAAGAGATCTAGAGAAATTTTTCTAATCATCCAATCAAACAAAATCCAGTCCAACTTGGAAAATATCAAGGCTATAAAAGTGATGATGATGGCCAATCAAATTTCATCTTCAACCTTCATAACAAGGAACCTCTGAACACTTTATTTGATATAACCTCTACAAACAACCTCCCAAAAAAGGAGATTAAACTTATTAAGGTGGTAGTTGTAAAAGGATCCAAATCCACCTACCAAAACCACTTGAGTATGGTATTCTAGAGAAGCAACTGACATATTAAAGATAGTAATGTGGGAACCACAATGAGAAAAACCTTAATCCTAGAGCATGAATTATAGAAAGTCTTTGTGCTTAGTCTTAGAGGATCCCTAGGAAGGGTAGTTGATAATTGTAGTGGTATTTGCACATATAGAGGTCTATAAACCTTTAGCATTGGTGATTCTCCTTCCAAAGACCTCAAGAATATCAATAAAGTAAATGCAGGTTTGGAACAACACATAACAAGAAAGGTATTTTTGCATAGTTTTGGAGGGAAAAAATCCCAATTTTTCTTATAAATAGTAAATGACTATTCATTTTAAGGCATTAGAAGTGGCCTACTTGTGCCTAATACATGGCCTTGTATACATTTCATTTTATTTTATTTTGTATATTAGTCTAGACTTGAGCCTTGATTCATTCTATTTTTAGCATCAAGCCTCTTTTGTTATGTCATAAATATATGAAATGTTACGATGTACATATAAGAAGTTGTGGCTTATATTTCTTTGCCTTATTTTCTAAGTGTGTAAATTTATGTGAATAATACGTGGGATCAAAATTGTGTTCAATTTCTAGTTGTTATAAAATTATACATGTGTTTATTCATCCCACTAGTATACAAAATAATTTCTTGATCTTAGTGCATTACCTTTTGTAACATAGGACTTTATAGTTATCTCTCATTCATTTTCCCTTGATGAATACAAGTCGATTAGGAGTAGTTTAGGAATATGAGTGTTAAAGATCAATATGATAAGGAGCCAACCTTAGAAAAAATTTGGAGTTTGTCTTTAGGGTCAAGTAACACACTCTCTAGACTTCTAGCTTTGTTTATCTATGTGAGGCATGAGTGTCAGATGCATCTGACGGTGCATCTGACTATTGCAATGAATGACTATTTTTTTTAGATACAAAAAAAACATTGTATGCATGATTTCCATGTCACTTAAACTCTTTAGAAATTAATTATATAAGAATCCTTCTTTTAAATATGTTCACACATTGATTTTTAATGTATGTTTGCAAGAAGATATCTATATTATGGTTTCATTGAAATAAATATAATCTAATCAATATTATCTATTTGAAATAGTGATTCTAGAGACATGCACCCAATGGTTCTCTAACATGTTGTTTACTTAAGAATGTAATAACAAAGCTTGTTAAGTTCTAACTCTATATATGAGTTTGAGGTTTCATTGGAGAATTATTTGCATTCAAGGGTTTCTTTGACTCCTAAAATTTTAGCATTGGTATTCCAACCAAGGAGTAGGATTGTACCATCCAACCACTCACCAATTGATTCCATTAACCTTCATATTTTTCATACAACAAAGCAATACTTAGAAATACAAACAATATTCTTCAAGTTCCTACAAGGCAACCAAGTTTGTTCACTAGTTTCAATGCATAGGCCATATGCTACACTCAAGGATGTCATGGGATATTAAATATCCATGATGAAGCCTATACCCACTTTACAACATGCCAAGAGGAAGATCCTACTTAACCTCTTAGATTCTAGAGGAGCTCTAAATCCACTCTAAACCTCATAATAGTTCATACTAACTCTAGATAACCATCACTAGAGGGGAACACTCCAAAATTGATCATTGAATAAAAGCACTCTAAGATTGATTGTTCTAGAAAAAACCTCCCAATGTCCTTTCCTACAATAGATCATCATATGCACAATCCAAGGTTGAGCTTAGGGAAGCTACCTCTTGATCATGGTTTAACCTTATTAAGATGTTTATACATCTTGTACATTATCTTTTACTATGATCATTGGTGCACAAGCATACTATACTCATAAGATCGTTATTATTCAAAAGAGGAATATAGACCATACACATTTATTAGACCTAGTACAACATCGCTCTTAGAGATTCACATAATATAAATATTATTCCATATGCATAAGCAAAAGTATACTCAAGACTAAATAGACTACAAATATTAGATGTTACCACAAATATATTCACACAGTTTCATGAAAAATTAAGATTTGAATTTTATTGTACTAAATTTAATTTAGATTACCTTATCATTTCAATTATATAGCTCATAGAGAAAATACTAGGAAATTTTATTTGTGTTATTGAGTTTCTTGGAAAGCTTTGTTCCTCCTTTTAAGATTTTTCTTTCTCTTTTGCAAATCTTTTTTGTATCTTCTCTATCAATTCTTTTCCTTTTTGTTTCTTATCCACCACCGTCCTCTCTCTTATTTTTGCCTTGTCTCTCTCCTCTTGTTAATTTGCCACTTTCTTATTTTATTCACTCTTCATTTCCACTTGTGCACTTTGCCTTTTCCAATTACACCCTTACTCCCTTTTATCTATTTGAATCAACCTCCTTCATAATTCCTTTGCTTAAATTCTTATTAACCATATTTCCTCTAAGATTTCACCTTAACAATATTTATTTCCATGGTTATGTTAGTTTAGTTATATATATAACTACAATTTCATCCTCAACTTAATTATTTAATGTTAGGCTTTTAACCTTAATATGTTTTGTTCAATTAGTAACAATTCAAAATAAATCATTTACAAAGGGGAGTTTGACACTACAACTTGGATAAATCATAGGAATATTAATATTGTTCCTTTATGCAAGTATAACTTTCTATCTTTCCTTGGTTGGTCTTGGACACCTACAAACATCAATAAGACTAGGTTATTTTCCAACTTATTAGAATTTTTCATGAACTTGAATAAAATTTCAATATTTCCAAAAACAACAAATTATTTTTAAAAATACTCTATTTTTATAAAAAAATTCTTTGTTACCATACAACTTCATCAAATATTTTTATTCAATTTTGATCCTACATATTTTAATTCAACTAGTAATCACATTTGATCCATAATATAATTCATATCACACATTGTTCATCTCAATAGAGAGAAAAGGGTAGGCATCACACTAACCAACCATGTTATTGAAGTTTATGCCAAGAAAATTATATTCAACAACTTTTTGCAGGAGAAGATGGAAAACCACTGAATGATTGTCCTAGAAATGCACATTATATGGATATGTTCCTTGCAGGAGCAGATGGAAAACCAGTTGAAACTCGCAATGCTCTCTGTATTTTTGAAAGATATGCTGGAGATGTTTTGTGGCGACATACTGAAAATACTATTCCGGACTTGCTAGTAAGTTTATAAATAGAAGTTTTTGTCGATTAATCTTTCCAAACATTGCGTATTTGGTTTCATAGTTTAAGCTTTTACGTCTTTTTCTCTGGTAATAATGCTCCATAGTTCTCTTGTCAATGTAAAGCTTGGAAAGATTGTGATAAGAAAATAAATTAATCTGATGAATGGAAATCAACTACGCTAGCCTCCGTCTGAAGTTATAGTTTTCCCTCGTAACTTCCATTAATTGTATGGCCATACGAGCTTGAATGCTTTCAATCGATCATATAGTTTGTGAAAATATACGTGGACTTCTTTCCTTCGATTTGACTCGATTGTTGGCTATTATTTTTAGGGGCACTTCCTCTTTGAATTCACATTGATGATATCATTCCCAGATATATTATCCTATCTTTAAAAAAAATCTACTTTCATGCCTGTAATTTTCATAGTAAATCTACGATTCACAGCCATGTTTGACTCTACCGTTTGTTGGAATATGTATGGGTGATTGATAAAGCCTTAATATAGATTCGTGTTTCTTTTCCATCTCTTAACGCGACTTCTTCCTCGTCGTAGTGGTTGGAAAGGCTTATACATCACGTAGGATTAATTCAATTAGGACTGTATTTTTGACTTACATAGAATATCATCTGCGTGGCTATTTTTTCTTGGACATAAATTTAGTTTGACATTAGTGAAGCATAATAGTCAAACACGATAGTAGAATTATGTTGTGGCTATTTTTTCTTGGACATAAATTTAGTTTCACATTAGTCAAGCATAATATGTCAAACATAATAATATATCGGGAAGGTTTATAAACATAGTAAATGTCATAGGTTATTATGATAATGTTTAATAACTCATAAATATTTAACCTATTAATATTTTTAACCATTTTTATTTTTTTAATATCTTTTTTATACATTAATTTTTAGTTATCATATTGCATTTAAATGTTATCTTTGTCCTTTCTTACATTCCTTAAAAGAGAGGTATTTTATTAACTTTTCCAAGGCTTATTGTCACCTTATTTTTTTTTTTTATAAGAATGCAAACTTTTTCTTTTAATGAATCATTAATTATTAAAAATCCTCCATTTGATAGTAATCTTGTAATTTATTCTATGCACTACTCTGTTAACTAATTGAAAAGTAAACATGTTTTTCTATAAATAAATAAATAAAATTTCAAAATTATGATATTTAGTTGTTTTTCTAGGAGTTTTAATATGGAAAATTATTGTGCTTTGTTCTCTTGATTTTTTTGCATCCATGGTTTAGATTAGTTTTCCACTAAAAGATATCCCTAAAACGAATAAGAGTTAAAAAAATAAAATATATTTTAATCTTTTATACAATCTACAAACTTTTTAATGATAAAAATTGTATCTTTAGATATGAGTATCATATTCTAGTTTATAACCCCTTTCAAATACTTTTCTAATATCTGGGTATTATATTTTGATATTTTCAAACTTAAGGAGTTCTATCCAACACTTATAAGCAATTTTGGCAAAATTCAAAATTATGATATTTAGTTCTTTTTCTAAGATTTTTAATATGGACTATTATTGTGCTTTGTTCTCTTAATTTTATTGAATCCATGGTTTAGATTAGTTTTCCACTAAAAGATAACCCTAAAACGAATAAGAGTTAAAAAAATAAAATATATTTTAATCTTTTATTTCATCTATAAACTTTTTAATGATAAAAATTGTATCTTTAGATATGAGTATCATATTCTAGTTTACAATCCTTTCCAATACTTTTCTAATATTTTGGTATTATATTTTGATATTTTCAAATTTAAGGAGTTCTATCTAACACTTTTAAGCAATTTTGACAAAATTGTTCAATAGCTTGAACCAAAAATTTTCAATTTTTTTTGACTAAGACTATACACCATAATTAATACATGAGGCCTCTATTATAAAAAAAAAAAATATATATATATATATATATATATATATATATATATATATATATATATATATTCATGTAGTTGTGCATATGATAACATCATGACTAGGATAAGGAAAGCACACATACAACGATAATTAGAAATAGAAAAAGTGCACTTCCGATTAGTAAAAATAAATTTCAATATCTTTCACATTCAAAATTAAAAAATAAAATGCATATTTGTTGAACATTTATAAAACTATTAAATTTAAAATATAAATCCCTCCTATATGACTGTGAAAATAGTATCGTAAGTGTTAAAATAAAATATACCTATTGATAAACAAAAAAAAAAAGGTCATTTTTTGTGTCTCCTTACAATATTAAACTTTGTTTTAAATCCTTCAAATAAAACAATAGAGGAAAATGAGGGAAGGAAAAGAGAGAGGGTTCTATATATTTAGTTCAATTTTATAAATTAGTCATGAATAAAACTATGCAAATATTTGGGCTATTTTTGACAATGCAACAACTTCTCCTCATTAGTTTAGAACCACTAGTTCCAAATAAATCCCCCTCATATTTTTTCCGATGACCACCATAAGATGAACTCCAAGTTAAAATGAAACACACTTATTGTAAGAAATATTCTCCTTCCTATTTACTAGATCCATGTTTCTACCCCTAACTTGTTCTCATTTCATACTCCATGTCTAAGGCCAAAAAATCTATAAGTAATTTCTAGATTAGTAGGCCCTTAAGTATAATATGGATAAGAACACCCATAGTGAAATCATGTAGTGGCCTTGGAGGTACCCTCCACCATGTAAAATTATCAACTGTAACAATCATATAATAGTGACAACATAAACACTAATAATAATCATGATATTTGGAGAAACTATCATAATATCATCAACAATTACGATTCTACTAGGAAGCCAATGAAACAATATTTTTTTGTCTTGCTTTGAATTTAAAAAGCACCTCATTCAAGATTTTTGTAATCATAAGATAATTCAAAGGAAAACATTGTCTTCCCTATGAACACTATTTAGGAAAACAAATTAGTGATACCTTCTATAGCCATGTTTAGGCACTACCAAAACACAATGATATCCTCATTCTTTTCCACACATATATTTTCAAAATCTATTATCTTTATAATAATTATTTATATGGTAAAGGTGTTACCTTCCATTACATAACACAATAATGGGTTTACTTTACCAATTTCACACCTTCAAAAAAATTTATTTGGAGTTTTTGTTCAAGCTTCAAACCCCTTCAGCATTTATCAAAATTTACATGAGAAATATTGGATATAATTTATAAGTTAGTCATTTCCATACAAAATAATTCATGCATAAATTTGAACCCTACTTGCATAAGGGTGGAAAAACATTCTACTCCATGTTTGATATATTTTAAACCTTTTTAAAAATAAAATTTCATTTAAGTCATATTATTGTATATAGATCCCAACATAGATATGAAACAAATACCTAGTTTTTTAATCAGTCCAAAAGCTTCATTGAAGTTTATTATTTGCACAAACATAAAATAAAAGTATTACAAGAATGCAAGAGTAGTTGGACATCTTCATAGAAAGAAATTAATAAATTTGATAAAACTAATGTGCATCTAAAATTATATTTTTAATATGATGCTATATCTTAATATATTATTGCATATTCTTACCAAGCATTTTATTTAAAATTTTTTAAACAATTCATTTTAGATAGTTGATGTGAAAAATTCAACAATCATGATTTTTCCAATGGTTATCTCATGATATAAGAGGAATAAAAATAATCCATCAATGTTTTTATTCGTAGAAGAACCCCTATCATGGTAATTATATATTGGTTATCAAAATATGTTAATATAATTAATATGGTACATTAAAAATGATCATCATTAATACTAAATATGAGTATTACTTGAGAATAAGATCACAACTTTATTACCTACATGAAAATAAATAATTTTTCAATTAAAAGATACTCGAGCATTGTAAAAATTAATATTTTGCACACTACCATAGAGGATATGCTTATACATGTCACATTCATCTAGATTGAAATAAAAGGTTGAAAAACATTGATTATTAAAAAGTATTAAAATTATGAAAATAAGTAATATGGATAAAAACACTCATTAATTAAACTTAAATAATGTCATTAGAACAAGCTAGAGGTAATTCTCATTATCATTTTTTTGGCTCTAGATCTTAGGATATTTTTGAATGATGAATGAATCTCATGAGAAAAATCTAGGTAATTATTTAACTCGAAGTAAGGATGCACTAATTAAAGTAAGTAATTATTTACCAATTAAGAATAAAGTAAGGATGATACTATAGATATTATCAAATTTTATATGGTAAGTATGATATATTAGTTTATAAAAGTAGAGGGAATATTTAAAACCAATGAATTCTATCCACATTTTTAAATATTTTGAGAGGATTTTGGAATTAAATTCACATCATTCAATGAATTTCCTTCTAATATAGCTCATATCATTGAGTTTATTTTCCTTCAAGTGTTTATTTGAATACTCTCAAATTTTAGCATTGGTATTCAAACTAAGTAGGCTTGTGCCACCCAACAAATCACCAATACATTCTATTCATCTTCATATTTTTCATACAACAAAGCAATACTTAGAAATACAAATAATATTCTTCAAGTCCCTAAAAGGCAACCATATAGGTTCACTAGTTTCAACACATAGGTCATATGCTACACTCAATAATTTCATGGGATATAAATATTCATGATGAAGCCTAGATTCACTTTACAACGTACTAAGGGGAAGCTCCTATTTAACCTCTTAGAGTCTAGAGGAGCTTTAGCTCTATTTTAAACCTTGAATAGTTCATACTAACTGTAGGTAACAATTAAGAGAGGAACACTCCAAAACTAATCATTGAAGGGAAGCACTCCAGGATTCATTGTTCTAGGAAATACCTCCAAATATCCTTTCCTACAATATATCCTCACATGCATAATTTAAGATTGAACTCAAGGAAGCTACATCTTGACCATGGTTCAACCTTATCATGATATTTATACATCTTGTACATTATCTTTTCCTATGAACCTTGGTGCACAAGCATACTATATTCATAATATTGTTACCATAAAAAAGAGGAATATATACCATACATATTTCTTAGACCTAATACAATATTGTAACTCTTAGATATTTGCATAATATAGATATTATTCCATTTGCAAAAGCAAAATTAGGCTCAACACTATATAGCCTACAAATATTACAAGTTTCCAAAAAGAAATTCACACAATTTCAAACAAAATTAAGACTTGAATTTTATTTCACTAAATTTAATTTAAATTGTCTTGTCATTTCAATTGTATAGATCACAAAGGAAATACTTAGGAAATTTTTAGTCGTGTTATTTCTTGAAAATATTTGTATCTTACTTCCAAGTTTTTTCTTTCTCTTCTACAAATCTCTTTTGTATCTTCTCTTTCAGTTCTTATCATTTTTGTCCTTCATCCACTACCATCCTCTCTCTTCTTTTTGCCTTGTCTCTCCTCTTGCTAATTCCCAACTTCCTTCTTTTACCCACTCTTCCTTTTTGCTTGTGCAGTTTACCTCTACCAATTACACCCTTAATCCCTTTTATTTATTTTAGTCAACCCCCTTCATAATTCCTTTCCTTAGATTATTATTAATCATGTTTCTCCTAAAATTTGATCTTACCAATATTTATTTTCATACTTATGTTAGTTTAGTTATTTATATTAATACAATTTCATCCTCAAATCAATTATTTAAAGTTAGGCTTTTAACCTTAACATATTTTATTCAATTAGTAATAACTCAAAGCAGAGCATTTACAAAGGGGGGTTTGACACTACAAGTTGGACAAACAACAAGACTAGTAATATTGTCCCTCTATGTAAGTATAACTTTCTATCTCTCCTTGGTTGGTCTTGGACACCTACAAACACCAATAAGACTAAGTTTTTTTCCAACCTATTAAATTTTTTCATGAAATCAAATACAATTTCGATCTTTCCAAGAACAACAAATTATTTAAAAAATATTATATTTTTATAAAGAATTTATTTGTTACCATTGAAAATCATAAACAACTTTATCAAAATTTTCTATTCAATTTTGATTATACAACTTTTAATTCAACTATTTATCACATTTGATCCATCAAACACCATAATATATTTCACATCACACATTGTTTATCTCAATAGGGACAAAAGGGTAGGCATCACACTAACCAACAATTTTATTGAACTTTATCCCAAGATGCTTATATTCAACAACTTCTTCTAGGATAAGAACAAGTATGTATGTGGAATGAAATTTCATTATAAGACTATCTCCCTTCAAATTAGAAGTTTAGTTGTTTCCTCTTATTTTGGTCAATGAAAACCACAATATTATTTTTGCTAGTATTTATTTACATATCATCTTCTTGCAAAAGTGTTATAGGGCCATTAAATGCTCTTTCAACCCCTATGTTCTCCTTGTAATAAAAATGAGACCATTTGCATATAAAATTTACTTTACCACATGTATATTCAACTAGACACCCTCACATTCGCTCAACTTTAGTGGATATTCTAACTTATTGATGTATAGACCAAATACAGGGATAGTAAGTAACTTTATTTAGCTCCTATGTCACTTTCAAAGTCCATTCTAAGAGTTATAATTGTATTCTAATTTTGACTTGGAACACTTTATAAAGTCTATGGATAGTTATCTTATATTTATTGATATGTCTAGTTATTTCCTCCAGGCACTTTCTCAAAGGCCTTTTTAAAGTTAACATAACAATAATAGGCATTCTCTTTTTAAAGTTAACATAACACAATTTTTATTAAAAAATTGTTATAGAAAACCATACTGAATAACAGTGTTAAATAACCTTTTTAAGGTGGGGTGTCAAGATTTCTTTAGGAAGAAAGCAAACAAGGAAGGTTGATGATGGTTATATCATAAGAAAAGAAGGGCTTATGTTGACGTTTTGTGGCCTAATCTTTCAATTACGTAACCAGTTCAGGTTATGAAGATCCGTGGTTAGATGGAAAACGTCATATGAAGTCCTTGTTGACGGTTCCTCTCGTCACGTGTAGCATTCTTCCTCACCGCCTACTCCACCTCCTCTTGACTTAGAGCATGCGTGCTTTGAATGAAATTTAAGATGCTTGAATCTTCAACGCAAAAGAAAATCGAATATCTTCTTGAAGAAGAGGCATTGGGATCTGTTGCTCTGTTGTTTAGTTTTGCGCTATTTTAACCATAGATTGATTGAGGTGAGTAAAGTCTTTGTTATAACATCCTCGTGAGTTCAAAACGATTGGCATAATAAGCCTGTTGAATTTTCAACCGGAAGGAGAGATCGATTTGAATGCCAACTCTAAAAAAATACGCTTCTCTACTCGATCTTAGACATCTCCTATTAATCGTTTACTCTCCAAGAGGAAGAGATTGTATATAGAGTTTCCCTGTGACATTTTGTTCGCAATACCATCTTTCTAAGTTCCTGAGAGTAGAGCAAGCGACAATGAGAACGAGTACAATGGTGCCGAGGTTACTCATCCTAAGCATGTCCATGCTTCTCTTCATTATTGCTCATTCTGCTGTACAAAAGCACCCTCTCGATCCTCTCACGAGGTCTGAGATCACCCGTGTTCGTGACCTTGTGCTGAAATCGAACCTAGGCTTCCCTAAGAACTTGAGCTTTCATTATATGGGGCTAGAGGTGCCAGAGAAGGAATCCGTGTATAAATGGAAATCTGGGTCATCTCCTCCACCTCCTAGACAGGCTCTTGTAATTGCAAGAATCCCAGGCGAAACCCACGAAATTCTTGTAGACCTTACGTCTAAAAAAGTTGTTTACGACAGGGTGTATCATGGATTTGGGTACCCCATTTTAACAAGTGATGAGCAAGTCAGAGCCTCTGAATTGCCTATGGAGTACCCTCCATTCATCCAGTCAATAAAAAACAGAGGTCTCGAGATGGATTCTGTTGTCTGCAGCACTTTTTCCGTTGGATGGTTTGGAGAGAAGAAGCAGGGCAAGAGAATCATCAATGTCCAGTGCTTTTATCGCAATGGAACTGATAACATATATGCCCGACCCATTGAGGGCGTTACAGTAGTGGTAGATTTAGACCAGGAGAAGGTTGTTGGGTACTCGGATAGGAAAAAGGTTCCATTGCCAAAAGCAGAAGGAACTGATATGAAAAGATCGAGTCAGAAACCCCCGTTTGGGCCTGAAACCAACCCGATTTCAATGGAGCAGCCGAGGGGACCGAGCTTCAGAGTTCGAGGAAATATGGTGGAGTGGGCTAACTGGAAATTCCATATTGGATTTGATACGAGATCGGGCCCTGTTATTTCTACTGCTGACGTGTATGACCAAGACAAGGGAAGATTCAGAAGTGTGTTGTACAGAGGTTTCGTTTCAGAGCTGTATGTGCCTTACATGGATCCATCTGAAGATTGGTATTACAAGACTTATTTTGATAATGGGGAATTTGGTCTGGGATTGAGCTCATTTTCGCTGGAGCCACTGAATGATTGCCCTAGAAATGCACATTATATGGATATGTTCCTTGCAGGAGCAGATGGAAAACCAGTTGAAACTCGCAATGCTCTCTGTATTTTTGAAAGATATGCTGGAGATGTTTCGTGGCGACATACTGAAACGGCTATTCCGGACTTGCTGGTAAGTTTATAAATAGAAGTTTTTGTCGATGAATCTTTCCAAAAATTGCGTATTTGGTTTCAATCGATCATATAGTTTGTGAAAATATACGAGGACTGCTTTCCTTTGGTTTCAATCGATCATATAGTTTGTAACTTATTACTTATTATTTTTAAGGGCACTTTCTCTCAATAAATCTTTGTTAATATGCTTGAAATTCTCATTGATGAGATCATTCTTAAAAAATCTACTTTCATGCCTGTAATTTTCATAGTAAATCTACGATTTGCATTATATCATTAGAAAATCACAGCCATGTGTGACTCTATCATTTGTTGTAATATGTATGGGTGATTGATAAGCCTTAATATAGATTCGTGTTTGTTTTCCATCTCTTAACGCAACTTCTTCCTCGTCGTAGTGGTTGGAAAGGCTTATGCATCACATAGGATTAATTCAATTAGGACTTTTTTTTTTTTCACATACATAGAATATCATGTGCGTGGCTATTTTTTCTTGGACATAAATTTAGTTTGACATTAGTGAAGCATAATATGTCAAACACGATAGTAGAATTATGTTGTGGCTATTTTTTCTTGGAAATAATTTTAGTTTCACATTAGTGAAGCATAATATGTCAAATATAATAATATATATTTTTTGGTTTTTTTGTATAGGGAATGTTTATAAAGCAAAAAAAAAATTAGTAGTTTAACGTTAATCAAGTATAGTAAAATTATATTTTTGCTATTTCTTTTTAACCTACAAATTTAATTTGACATTTGTGGAGCATAATAGAATTATAAATTTAGTTTTTAGTGGAGTAGGGAAAATTTATAGTATTTTTTAGTTGGTAGGAAAATTTTATAAACAAAAAATAAAACCAAATTTTAGTTTTACAACCCCAACTAAAGATTAACCAACCCCAACTAAAAGTCAACTAACCTAACTTTCTATAAAATCAAATAAAACAATCCATCAACAAAAATCAATGTATCTATCACGTGGCAACCTAACAACACCGGTGAAGGCTCCGGATTGTAAAGGGAAATTTCGTTGTTCGTCCTGAATAACGACTTCTCGACCTATGCGTTATTTTCTTCTCTTCAACAAATTATCCAACTGGCAGCGATTTCGATACCGTAGAATTCCCTCCAGAAATAGTAAAAGTCTACACTTTAAAAGTAATAGTCTACGCAATATTTTCCATTACAAATATATATAGTCACAATTGTGAAATATATATAATATAAAATATATATATTTAAAAATAAAAAATTAAAATTAAAATTATTTTTTAATTTATAAATAAAAAATAAAATTGGATGAATAAAATTAGATTGATTTAGTATGTTTTAAAAGTAAGGATCAGTTGGAATTTAGATTGAACTTTGATGAATATAATAATTATTCTTATTAGTATAATCTATATGTGAGAAATAGTTAATAGTTATTGGAAATGTGAACCAGATTCAATTTAAGTTTAGTTTCCATGAACATAGTAACTATCTTACTAGTATAGTGTATGTAAGAAATAGTTAATAATTATATAATGTTTGGAATTTGAGACTTGAACAGTTTATGAACTTTATTATTTGTCAAACCTTTTGTTAACAAACCTTTAGTTTTATATGTATCACATATTTTGAGATGTGAGATAAATAAATAAAAATTATTTTTAAAATAAATAAGATAATATTTTGAATTTGATAAAAAAAAATTATAGTTTAATTGAAAAACTAATTTACATTGACTTACATAGGCGGTGAAAACTGAAAAATAATTTATTTTGAAAGATAATTTAACATGTAAATTGTTTGAAAAAACAAGTTGAAGATAATTTATCAACAAAATTATTAATAAAAAATAACTTATAAAAATATTAAAATTTAAAATTTAAAATAAATATATTTTTTATAAAAATAAAATAATACATTATATTTAATAACAAAATTTTAGTATTTTTGGCCATATAATTGTTTTTCCATTCTCGACCAATTAAGGTCCTGTCCTACAATTGAAAAATCCTTTAATAAAGAAACCATTATGATAAACAAAATTGTAATAAAGAAACGACTATGGTAAAACACACTGAAAAATAGAAAACAGCTAAAATCCAGTATTAGAAAAATACGTTGTTACCTAACGGGCGTACTTTAAAATCAAAACTTTCCAACTACATAAAAACTAACAACTAATGTTGAATCCATGAAGCTGATGAGGAACCAGTGTCTTCGTTATGCTTAGTAAAAATATGATCCATATAGTGCATATTATAGATTTGGGTTTTCCTGTTTGATGCATAGAATACTAATATATTTTATATTTGTGTACAGATCAGAGAAGTAAGGCCCGAAGTAACATTGGTGGTGAGAATGGTGGCCACCGTAGGCAATTATGATTACATTCTCGACTGGGAATTCAAGAAAAGTGGAACCATTCGTGCCAATGTAAGCAAGTTATTAGAATCCATTTCTCTTCCTCAAATACTGCCCTAAATCGAACCCCAATCTGATTTTTCTTTTATAAATAAACCACAGGTGGGACTTTCAGGAGTTCTTGAATACAAGGCCACAGAATATACAAATGTGGATCAAGTCGAGCAAGCGAAGGAAGAGATATACGGAAATCTGTTATCGGAGAACTTGATAGGTGTTTTCCATGACCATTTTCTGACGTACTATTTGGATATGGATGTGGATGGCACCAGTAATTCATTTGTGAAGGCCATGATGAAGAGGAAGGATGTTGTGAAGGGCCAATCTCCTAGGAAGAGCTATTGGGCTGTGGAAAAGGAGGTTGCCAAGAAAGAAGACGATGCTAAAGTCCAGTTTGACTTGAAACAACCTGCTGACCTCCTGGTTGTGAATCCCAACCACATCACTAATGTGGGGCACGAAGTTGGGTACAGATTGGTCCCTGGATCTACAGCAGCAAGCCTTCTCTCCTTGGATGACTATCCACAGATTCGAGGGGCGTTTACTAATAACCAGGTAATGTAAAAATGTTATATTGTTGAGTGTTTAACAAACTTATGATCGGAATTAATACTTATGTGCTTTTAAATTTAACTGAGTACAATTGCTTTTTAAAAAGGATGACTGATTTCTCCTACATTTATGTGCTTCAGGGGATTAATGCCCTCTGAGTTTAGTCATCCTCACACAAGTCGCTTCACATTATTATTATTATTGTTGTTTTGATAGGTGTGGGTTACTCCGTATAGCCAGAGAGAGCAATGGGCTGGTGGACTGTACATGGACCAAAGTCGAGGGGACGACACTTTAGCTGTATGGACAGAAAGGTTAGCAGGAAATCATACTTTAAGTTTTTAAAAGACAAGAAGTTTATATGCATGGGACTAGTTATTAACATAAATATTTATACGATTATCGTTACAGGAATCGAGATATCGAGAATAGGGATATAGTATTGTGGTATACTGTGGGCCTCCATCATATTCCGTATCAGGAGGATTTTCCAGTGATGCCAACGTTATCAGGAGGATTCGAGTTGAAACCAGCAAATTATTTTGAAAGAAATCCAATATTAAAAATACAACCTATATTTCGAGGAATGTTGCCGAATTGTACTCAGCCAAACGGTTAATGTATAAAATGATAAACAATATGAAAAACTAGAGTTAGTAGAAGAAGATAAGATAAGATTTGTAAAAGTTTATTTTCTTTGGCAAAGTGAATATATTTTTTCTTTTAATCCAATCATTAGTAAAAGTATATTTGCTTTTAAAATATTATGGAAAAGAGGATTATTTTTCTTTTAATTCAATCACGTGTATATATATGTATAGTATAAAAGCATTTAAATAGGAAATTATATTTCGTATGGTAAAGATTTAATTTTAATTATATTAGTTTATATTTAACTTTTTTTATGTTAATTATGGTTTTAAATTTGTTTTTAATAAAATGAAGTTTGTTTTTGGTATTTTGAACTTTAAAATTATAATAAGAAAGTATTTGCTCTATTTTTTTTTAACAAAATGTATTTTAGTGTTTTTTTTTTGGATCATATGTTTTGTTATAAGGTTTAATAGTTCGTAGATACTTAATCTATTAATATTTTTAACCATTTTTTTAAAGAATTATTTTATATATTTTTTTTCAATGGATTGTATGGGATTTAAACAAGCCTCACCTATATTACATCAATGCCACTTGATTTTTTTAATGAGTTTACACATGTTTTTATAAGGGATCTTGGTCCTCTCATATTGGTCCTCTCTTGAACCTCTTAAAGAGAGGCCAAAGCCCTTACCACTTGCAGTTATATACATTTATTTTTAGTTATCATATTGTATTTAAATATTTATCTCTAGTATTTCTTACAATTCCTTAAAAGAAAGGCATTTTATTAAATTTTTTATTGATTTGTAAGGTTTATTATCATCTAATTTTTTTATTGCAAAAATTTTCCTTCTAAGAAATCATTAATTATTAAAAAACCTTCCATTTGATAGTAATTATGTAATTTGTTTTCTCTACTACTCAGTTAATTAATTGACAACTAAACATGTATTTTTATAAATAAATATATAGAAATTCAAAATCATCATGAAATTTAGTTTTTTTCTAGGAGTTTTAATATGGAATATTATTGTGTTTTGTTCTTTTGAATTTCTTGCATCCATGCTTTAGATTAGTTTTACACTAAAATATATCCCTAAAACAAATAAAAGGTAAAAATAAAATATACTTTAATATTTTTATGCCATCTACAAACTTTTTAATAATAAAAATTGTATCTTTAGATATGAGTTTCATATTCTAGTTTCTAACTCCTTTCAAATACTTTTTCTATCTTTGGGTGTTATATTATTATATTTTCAAATTTAAGGAGTTTTATCTAACACTTTTAAGCAATTTTGGTAAATTGGTTCAATTTCTTGAACTAAAAAAATTCAAATTTTTTGACTAAGATTATACATCATCATTAATACATGATGCCTCTATTATAAAAATAAAAGATAATAATATTTTCATGTGGTTGTGCATATGATAACATCATGGATAGGATAAGAAAAACACACATACAACCATAATTAGACATAAAACAGTGCTTAGAAGAAGTGCACTTTGGATTAGTAAAAGATATATCCCGATATATCTCACAATCAAATGTTTGTTGAACATATATAAAACTATTTAATTTAAAATATAAGTCATTCCTATGACTCTAAAAAGAGTATCTTAATGTTAAAATCAAATCTACCTAGTGATAAGAAAAAAAAAAAGGTCATTGTTTGAGTCTCCTTACAATATTGAACTTTGTTTCAAATCCTTGAAAGAAAACAAAAAAGGAAAAGGGGGGATGGAAAAGAGAGGGGGTTCTATGTATTTAGTTCAATTTTGTAGACACATCATCAATCAAATATTATGCAAATATTTTTGGCTATCATTGACAATACAACATCTTCTCATCATTAGTTTAGAACCACTAGCTCCAAATAAATCCCCCTCACATTTCTCTCCATGACCACCATAATATGAACTACAAGTTAACATGAATCACACTTATGTTAACAAATCTTCTCCTTCCTATTTACTAGACCCATGTTTCTACCCCTAAATTGTTCTCATTTTATACTCCATGCCTAAGTATAAGTGGATCCAAACAATGTATAAAATATTTGTAGATTAGTAGACCCTAAAGTATAATATGGATAAGGATACCCATAGTGAAATAATGTAGTGCCATTGGAGGTGCCCTCTACTATGTAAAATTATCAATTGTAACAATCATAATAATAGTGATAACAACGACATTAGTAATAAAGGTGATTTTTGGGGATACCATTATAATGTATCAACAATTATGATTCTACTAGGATGCCAATGAAACAATATTTGCCTTTGTCTTACTTTGAAGTTAAAAGGTGTCTCATTCAATAATTTTGTAATCATAAGATAGATTCAAAGGAGAACATTATCATCACTACCAACACTATTTAAGAAAATAAATTAATGATACCTTTTATAGCCATGTTTAAGCACTACCAAAATACAATGATATAAACATGTCACTCATTCTTTTCCATACATATATTTTTATAATCCATTGTCTTTATAATAATTATTTCTATGATAAAGGTGTTACCTTCCGTTAAATAACATGACAATGGGTTTAAATGTACACTTTACCAATTTTACACATTTAAACAAATTTTATTTGGAGTTGTTGTTGAAGCTTCAAACCCCTTCAATAATTATTAAAATTTACATGAGAAATGTTGGATATAATTTATAAGTTATTCATTTCCATACAAAATAGTTCATGCACAAATTTGAACCCTACTTGCATAAGGGTAAAAAATACATTCTACTCCATATTCTATATATTTTAAACCCTTTTAAAAATAAAATTTAATTTAAGTCATATTGGTGTATATAGATCCAAACATAGATATGAAACAAATATCTTATTTCTTAATCAATCCAAAAGCTCCAGTGAAGTTCATTATTTGCACAAACATAAAATAAAATTATTACAAGAATGAAAGAGTAGTTGGACATCTTAAAGCTTAGAAAATCATTAATAAATTTGATAAAAGTAATATCCATGTAGCATTATATTTTTAATCTGATGTTATATCTTAATATATTATTACATATTCTTACTAAGCATTTTATTTCAAATTATTTAAATAATTAATTTTAGATAGTTGATGTGAAAGATTCAACAACCATAATTTTTCCAATGATTATCTCATGATATAGGTAATACGACCAGTGGAATGAAAATAATCCATCAATGTTTGTATTCATAGAAGAACCCCTATCATGGTAATTATATATTGGTTATCAAATATAAGTTAATATAATTAATATGGTACAATAAAATTATCATAATTAATACTAAATATTAGTATTACTTGAGAGTAAGATCATAACTTTGTTACCTACATGAGACTAAATGTTTTTCAATTAAAATATACTTGAGCATTGTAAATATTAAAAAATTTCACATAACCATAGAAGATATGCTTATACATGGCACATCCATCTAGATTGAAATAAAAGGTTGAAAAATATTGACCATTAAGTTATAAAAAAAGTAATGTAAAATGGATAAAAACACTCATTAATTAAAATTAAATGATATATCTTTAGAACAAGCTAGAGGCAATCCTTATTATCATTTTTTTGGCTCTATATATTAGGATAATTTTGAATGATGAATGAATCTCATAAGGAAAATCTAGGTAATTATTTAATTGGAAGTAAGGATGCACTAATTGAAGTAATTAATAAAAGTAAGGATAAAACTATAGATATTATCAAATATGATATGATAAGTATGATATATTAGTCTATAAAAGTAGAGGAAATATTTAAAACCAATGAATTCTATCCAAATTTTCAAAAATATTGAGAACAATAGGAATAAAATTCACATGATTCAATAAATTTCCTTATAAAAGGTTTCTTCTCATCATCTTATCAAGTTTAGGATTTAGAGATCAAATAATAAGTGACAACCCATACATTATGGAAAGGACTAGCTTGTATTTAAGAACATGGAGAAACTTATTTTGTAGAGATAAACTCTTAAAAGAGTTATAATGTGGTATTTTTGTACTTCCATATCAAATAAAAAATAAGGAGGTTTTTAAAAAATATTTTCAATAATCTATGTGAGTTCATCCAAGATGCATTGACTTCTATGGAGTGAAATCTAGCTATGTATACAAAAGTATGGATTACAATGGATATGTTATAACCTTTTCTAAAATTTATCATGATCAAATCTAAATCAAGAAAATGGATGAAATGAACAAGTAGAATATGAAAATATTACATTTTGATATATATACCATGATATTATACGCATGGCTAGATATTACATAATGAAAATGGCCAAGAAAAAGGTAAAAGGTTATATTTATTGGATGAACCTAAAGTTAAAGCAAGAGAATTAAACTACAATAGATCAATTACATCAAGGCTTTCCAATCCCAAAAAAAAGACCCAAAGAATCATGTTTTTCTTATTATATGGGCAATGTGTGAATTCATATTCAAAAGGAATTAAAGTTATGAAGGAAAAAATAGATTCTATTTTTAAAAAGAAGAAGGTGTAAGAGGTTAAGTCTAATCTATCTCAAATCATCTTAGAAGAAAAATAGTATAGATGGTTTCCCTTGCACTTTAGATTCTCCACAAAAGCATAGACCCAATAAAAAACTATCAAATTGGGAGAAATATTGAAAGTTATAGAGATTGAAGATAAAAAGGCATGGGTGGGTATGAAAAAGACCACCAAAATATGATTAAGAGAAAATAATATCTAGAGATAAATAGGTATGGAAAATTACATGTAAGTATCACAAATATCCTAGAATATTTTAAAATGATATTTATATCACAAATTCACAAAGAATTGGGATAATCCCTAAAATAAAAATTAAAATAACCAGGTAATGTACATGTTATATTGTTGAGTGTTTAACAAACTTATGATCGGAATTAATACTTATGTGCTTTTAAATTTAACTGAGTACAATTGCTTTTTAAAAAGGATGACTGATTTCTCCTACGTTTATTTGCTTCAGAGGATTAATGTCCTCTGAGTTAGTCATCCTCACACAAGTCGCTTCACATTATCATTATTATTATTGATGTTTTGATAGGTGTGGGTTACTCCATTTAACCAGAGAGAGCAATAGGCTGGTGGACTGTACATGGACCAAAGTCGAGGGGATGACACTTTAGCTGTATGGACAGAAAGGTTAGCAGGAAATCATACTTTATGTTTTTAAAAGATAAGAAGTTTATATGCATGGGACTAGTTATTAACATAAATATTTATACGATTATCGTTACAGGAATCGAGATATCGAGAATAGGGATATAGTATTATGGTATACTGTGGGCCTCCATCATATTCCGTATCAGGAGGATTTTCCAGTGATGCCAACGTTATCAGGAGGATTTGAGTTGAAACCAGCAAATTATTTTGCAAGAAATCCAATATTAAAAATACAACCTATATTTCGAGGAATGTTGCCGAATTGTACTCAGCCAAACGGTTAATGTATAAAATGATAAACAATATGAAAAGGCATGGGAAATTACATGAAATTACATGTAAGTATCACAAATATCCTAGAATATTTTAAAATGATATTTATATCTCAAATTCACAAAGAATTGGGATAATCCCTAAAATAAAAATTAAAAATGATGAAGAAGAAGGTTCATTAGAATATTAAAGCTATGGATATCAAAGAATTCATAAATGCTAAAATGATAAATGGAAAAAGTTTTGATAATAAAGTATTTTCCACCATTTTATGCTATGAGATATTCAAGAGTATTATAATTGTAAATAGTTGTAAATAGGATGATAATTACTAGAAACAAGAAGCAATTAGGTCACTAGTTATTTTTATAAGAAAAAAGAAAATCTAAAAATTGAAATCGTATACGCTCAAAATATATTAACTCTAAAGTATATGAAAAGTATATGAATCTATTGATGATAAATTTAATGATGATTAATAATTATGCGTAAAGTATATGAAAAGTATATGAATCTATTGATGATAAATTTAATGATGATTAATAATTATGCGTTTGGGATTGTTTAAGGGTATTTCAAAACTATTTGCATCATTTTAAAAATAAGGATGGCAACCTTAGTCAGTCTAGATTAGTAGATGAATTTATTTTTTATTTATTGTTTTATTCTCAATAGCCTTTGGAATGTTATTTTTTCAAGATTTTAACATACATAAGATAATAGATCTCTTAGAAGTTCTCATACAAATTTTATTTTGCATACATGTTTGTTATTATAAAGTCACAAATAGATCATGCAACCTCTTACCATATTACATTTTAAGCAATATCAAATTTTAAACCAGTTATTTTGAAAATTTTAAACCAGTTATTTTGAAACATGATCTTCTCTATAATGGTTACACGTATCCTTTTTCTTAGTTTATAAATATTTCTACAATCTTTGTTTTTCCAAGTGATTATGTTATGGTGGGACAAAGCAAAATTTGAAGAATTGCATATTTACAAGTTTTTTCTAAAGCTAAAATATCTAAATATGCATATGAATATTTAGAATATTAAATCCTTTGGTAGCATATTTAAAATATAGAAAAAAAATAAACTTAACATCAAAAGTTTACAAGTAATAATGGACACCACACTTATGTATAAGCAAAATGGTTTCTTTAAATCGTCATAATATATTATAAAAGATATGTATTACTAACCACCTAGCTAATACTACATAATTTCCCTTCTTTTGATAACTGAGGTTTATTTTCTTGAATGTTCTTAAAGGTTTGACTAGCTTAATTAAGAATATTTGATTTTGTATTAAATCTAGAATTTTCTACAAAGCACCTTGTTGTGAAGAATATTTATCTTCTTAAATTATTCAAGAATCTTATGGTGAAGTATTTTTATCATTGTATAGGTATTGTTCACTTACATTGCTTTTTGTTATTTTAAAAATATTCAAGTTATTCCATATTTTTTGATGGTGGATTATTTGCAGCATAAAGTGAAGTGATATAATATTTATTTAAACTCTTATTATTAATATTATCTTTATTTTTAAAAATAGAGTATGTAAAAATATAAAAGTATACATTGTATCAATACCAGTAATCAAAATCTCGAGTTTATTGTTAAGATAAAAAAACCTTTTAGCTATGTTCCAATGGCTCTATAGGCCTAGGTCTAGAAACCAAACATATCATACAATAAATGTATTAAATATTCAAGAATATCAAACTCACAATAATTGTTGGCTTTCTAAACCTATCTACCACAAAATAATACCACAAAATATTGTGGAATATTTCATAGGACCCAATATAAAATAGACATAATATTAAAAGTCAACGTAATAATAATATGAGCAATTTAACATGTATATCAAGGATTAAATAATAAATCAAATAACATTATGAATGTAAATAGCCTAAATAATTCATGAACTATGCATGAAGAAAGTTTACAATATTAATTGCTCAAAATGTGTAAAAGCTTTATTACTTTTCTTCTTACAAATAAATAATAAGATATGAGTTGTATTTTATTCTTAAATTTCTTTTCTATGAAGCATTATCTCCATAATATATCCATAGAAATGTGATGATCGTTCATTTTGTATGGGACGTTATGTTATGAAATGGCGAAAAAGGTTATTGGAAATTAAAGTAGTTGCTTTAAAAAGCGATATATGGAAACCCAATTTATTTAGCAATTAAGGGTATGGAACTTTAATTGTTAAGTAGGGTTAGTTCATTTATTGTAAATAGATCATATGAGTTAATGCATGGTTGAGTGGCTGAGAGGGAAATGGAAAGAGTAGTTTCTATGATAGTACTATTCATTAGTAAGTTGAATTGCTTGAGTTATTTGTATAGTTGCAATTTGTGTTGGAAATTTTGAGTATTTTGGTTGTCATTGATGTCAAAGGTAAAATGATTTAAAAACATTTTCTAGATTGCAATATTAAAATTGCAAGGCAAATACCTCCATTGAAAAATGAAGACAAGGTAGACAAAGCTCTTTTAAAAAATGTTCACTATTTGCAAGGTTGAAGAAGTTCCCAAGGCAAAAGACAAAGGTTTTAAAAATATTAATTATAATATTTAAATTAAAATATTAAATATTATAATAATAAAAATTTGAATTTCCTTTGGCGCCAAAATTCAAATCTTCTTTTAAGTGGCAAAGCATCGACATTTTTCCTAAGTCAAAGTGCATATATAAGGTGGAGCCAAAAATCATTTGAGGGTGTGTGAAAAATATTAATCGACATCGATTTATTTACTTCATCCTTTCACAAAGCGTAATGCATGATGTTCGAACGAAGGTAGCAAGAGGGTAAAGAGAGATGCACATGTTTTAAAGCAGGTAGACGACACACAAATTTTAAGTAGAAGCAACACATTTTTATTTCCAACTGAGCAGATAGCTTATATGGTAGGCGGATCCTACATAAGGCATGACATGGGTCTCGAGATCAAGACTCAGCAACAATAGGTTTTTTGCATTTTTTATTGATCAAATGATCATAATTATTTAAATGGAATTTTGTGCATTGAGGTTCTTGTGTGGTTAGTTAGCCCATGTGGTGCTCTAACACGCTCTAGAGCGTGGGATTCATGAGGTCACGTGCTCGAATCCTCGCGATAGTAGAAGTGGTAAGGGCAAATTTTTATATAAAGTTTTTTTGCTTGGTTTTTAGGGATTCATAAGGGTTAGGTTTTGATTAAGAGTGCCATAAGGGTTGAGATTAATAAAGCATGATTTTTTCCATTAGGGAGTCATAAGGGTTAAGTTTAATAAAGTTTAAATTTGCACTTAGGGAGTTATAAGGGTGTGAATTAATAAAATATTAAGTGCAAAGATATGTTTTAAAAAGCCTTCTATTTTGCAAAACACAAATAATAAGAGTGCTTTATATAGTTTTATTTTTGCAAAGTGCATAAATGAAAAATATGTTTTGCATGCAAGAATAGGAGTAATAAGGTGTAATAGTGGCTTGACATTTTGTTGTAATTCTTGTATGGTGAAAAGTGATTTTGAGGGTTTTTGATAAGTATTAATGCTCCTATATTTTGAGAACAAAGAAGAGTTATTGAAGATCATTTTCAGATTTATTTGAGCACATATTTTTGAGAAGAAATTCCATGTGGGAGTTTTGAAAAGGTACTTTTTCTATCTAACCTTTGAAGTAACACAAGAAAGATAAATTATTTTTGAGACAAGTATTTGAGGGAACATCTTCATCAAGCATTTTGAGGTATGGTGGTTCAAATTTTTATCTAGGTGGTTGTATTTTAAGAAAGTAGTTTTGAGGCCGAGTTAAAAGGGTTGATTGGTATGCATTGTTGGAAATATTTACATTAGGGTTTGAGACCTACATGTAAATTATTGTTAAATGAAATTGGAAGCAATTGTATTAGGTTTTGGGACCTACATGTTCATTATTGTTGAAAGAAAGTGGAAACAATTGTATTAGGGTTTGAGACCTACATGTGCTCTATTATTGAAAGAAATATGAAATACTTGTGTTAGGGTTGAGACCAAGTTTTTACATCATTATGAAATACTTTGTGCAATGGTATGAAAGATATTGAAAGTAATTATGAAGTGTTTGAGATAAATCTTATGAAGGAAATTTGTGCATTATTGTGTTTGATCATTGAGAGTAAATTTGCAAAGAATAGAGATCAGTTTTGTGGAACAAAGTTATACACTAGTTTGATTTGATTTGAGAGGGTTTTGCAAGAGGTAGATATTGGATTGAATGAATGTAAGAGTTGTGAATGTGAAGAATATATTGGATTCTTGATAGTGCATATCATTATCTATATGTTCCAGAGGTTAAACGAATTCTAAGTAGAATATATCTAGATTGCCTAGTTGAATAAAGCATTTCTAAAAGAGATATAAATATTTGATTGTATGTAAGATTTGGAAATATTTGAGTAGGTTCAGTGAGAAACATTAAGGTAGATTTGAGCTTTTTTTGTGAACAGACTTGATGTAGCATTAAGGCAGATTTGAGTAAGTCTTGGGAGAAGACTTGAAGTAGCTTTGAGGTAGATTTGAGTAAGTCTTATGAGAAGGCATGGAGCAGTTTTGAGGTAGATTTGAGCAAGTCTTGTGAGAAGACGAAGCAAATTTGAGGTATATTTGAGTATGTATTGTGAGAATACTTGGAGTAGCTTTGAGGCAGATTTAAGAAAGTCTTATGATAAGACATGGAGTAACTTTGAGGTAGATTTGGGTAAGTCTTGTGAGAAGACTTGGAGCATATTTAAGGCATATTTGAGCAATTCTTGTAAGAATACTTGAAGAAGCTTTGAGGTATATTTGAGTAAGTCTTGTGAATACTTGAAACAACATTGAGATATATTTGTGAGCAGAGTTAGAGCAAATTTGTGCTAGCATTTTGATGAGGTTTGGTGCAGATTTGAGATAAAGTTGAAAGTAGAATTTGGAGTAGACCAGAGCAGAGGATATAGAGTTCTTCTATGGAAAGAGATCCATAAACCATAGTAGAGGGGATAGATATCTCTTATGGAGAGGGATCCACAAACTAGAGCAAATGGGATAGATTTATTGTATAAAGAGAGATCCATAAACTAAAGTAGAGGGGATAGAATTCTCCTATGAAGAGATATCCACAAACCAAAGTAGAGGGGATAGAGTTCTCCTATGGAGAGAGATCCACAAACCAGAGCAGAGGGAATAGAGTTCTCCTATGGAGAGAGATACACAAACTAGATCATAAGGAATAAATTTCTCCTGTGGAGAGAGATCCACAAACTAGAGCATAGGGGATATAGTTATCCTATGGATAGAGATCCAAAAACTAGAGTAGAGGGGATAGAGTTATCCTATAAATAGATATCCACAAACTAGAGTAGAGGTGATAGAGTTATCCTATGGAGAGAGATCCACAAACCAAAGTAGAGGGGATAGAGCTCTTCTGTGGAGAGAGATCCACAAATCAAAGTATTGGGGATTGAGATCTCCTTTGGACAAAGGTCCGTAAAAATTGTAATAGAGAATTGATTTCCAAGAGATTTATTGAGAAAATTTGGGAGAAATATTTTCTCCATGGGCATAACCCACATTCGGTGAACCATGTTAAATTTGTGTCTCTCATGTGTATGATGACTTATGAATTACTTTGATTATTGTTATTGATATTACAATTGATAACATTTAATACTATTATTTGGGAAAGAAAAGTAAAAGTTTATCTTATATTGTTCACCCCCCTCTCAGTATAATCTTGTGTTCTTCAATTGGTATCAAAGCAGATTCCTATGGAAAATTCTATCAGCTTGAAGGAAGATATTACATGAACATAGATGGCATCTTAAAATGGATCTTCATAAAATAAGGCTCCATTGTTTGATGGGAATAATTATTCCTTTTGGAGTATAATAATGAAGACTTACTTTATGGTACAAGGATATGAGACATGGTAATCGATTGAGGATGGGTTCACACCTACAACTACTCCTCCCACAGATAAAGATGGTAAGTTGTTACATCTGAATAATGCCAAGGCTATGAATGGAATATTAAGTGGATTATACAAAATAGAATTTGTGAAAGTTATGCACTGCAAATCAAAAAAATAGATATGGGATAAATTGAAGTAAACATATGAAGTACATAAAAATGTCAAGTTGGCAAAACTGCAAAACCACAAGAAAAGGTTTGAAGATTTGAATATGGAAGATGATGAATATATTGTTACTTACTTACTTCATGTGGATGAGGTTGTTAATACCATGCGTGGACTTGGATTCAAAATTGAAGACTCTAGTGTTTCTCATTAAGTATTAATATCACTCCCTATGATGTATGATGGAAAGGTTTCAGATATAGAAGATATGAGAGATAATGATAAACTAACTATGGATGAGTTACATGGAATTCTCACAGCATATTAGATGAGAATAGTAAATGATCACAACTCCAAGAAAGAGGTAGCTTTCAAATCTTCAAAGAAGATAAAAGATAAGAAATCAGAATCAAATGGTGAGTCAAGCAGTGATGAAGAAGCTAACTATGTGAGAATAAACAAGGAATCAAGAAAAAACAAAGGTATGAATACTATGAAATATTTTAATTATGGCAATTTTGGTTATTATGCATCTAATTGTCCATAAGACAGAAGCATTAGTAGTGAAGATATACATGATCATATGAAAAAGGAAGAAGGAAAATCCAGGCATGAAAAGAAAAACAAGTATGGTCAAGGCAAGCATGAAAAGAAGTCATTTCAAAGGCACAAGAAGAGTTTCTATGTTAAAAAGGCAAGCAAGGCTTCAAGTAACAGTGATAAAAGACTCTCAACTAGTGAAGAAGAAGATATTCTATTTTTGGTAATAGAAGTGGAGGAGAATGCTCCCGTTGAAGATAAAATTGAAAAGTATGAATATGCTCTAGGAGACAAATAAGTAGAGAAAGATTCAAAAAGTGAAGAGGAAGGCATAATTAATATAGAAGAATATCTTGTTTTTGATCTCAGATAATTAAAAAATATTATAAAGCAGAATTCAAGACTAAAGGATCAAGTTCAAGAACATGAGGAAGAAAAAGAAAAGCTTCTACAAGACCTAACAAACTCAAAAGCTAAGGCAAGGAGACTTAAAGAGGTCATGGTTGAAAAGTTAGAGGTAAAAGAGTTAGAATGTGAAATATTAGAACATGAGGTAGTTTCTCTAGGGATGGAAGTGAAATATTCCAAGGACAACCTACACAAGTTTGGGAAATTTCAAAAACTTTGGATAAAATTATCAATGCACAAAGATCTTCATCTATCAAAATAGGACTTGGTTTTGAAGAAGGACAAGGGAAACAAGAAGAAGGATCAAGATCAAGCTCAAAATAAGAGGAATTTTTAGAGGAAGAGAGTGAAGAAGAAATTAATACTTATGAGGATAAGTTGAAGAATAGAAGATTCACTAAGAAAGGAAATAATGCACAAACAAGAAACATGGATCATCACATAAAATACAAAGAAAGGACTAAGAGACCAGAGGTGTCAAAACAAAATTTATTCAAAGGGCATTATTTTTAATGTAATAATTTTGATCATAAAGCTATGCATTGCAGGGTTCATGGAAAAAGGAGTAAGGTTTCACTAAGAGGAACTTCAACTCATTCAGAGAGGGACATCTCTTTCAAGGGTATTTCTAATCTTGTAATAACTTTGGTTATAAAGCAATCTATTATAGGGTTCATTATAGAAATGATTATGGCTTCACCAAGAGGAACTTCAAGACATTGGCACCTTTCAAGAACTACAACATTAAGTGTTACAAGTGCAATAATATTTGACATAAAACCAAGTGGTGTAGAAAAGAGTTTCCAAAAATTCCAAAGACAAGTAAGAATAGGGACACTCAAAATGATGAAAAGGGTATCGCTACAAAAATTTTGAAAAATAAGGTTGACAAAGAAAGAGAGCATTGTATGTTGGGATTAGAGATATTCCCACCCCAAAATTAATCACCTCAAGGAGATGAGGTGGGGAGGGGGTTGAGCTAAGAGTCTTATATTTATCCCCAAAGGATTCCCTTTGCCATTAGTGTCAAATGGGGAGAGATTTGAGTAAGGGGAGAGCATTCAGTCAGGGGGAGCAGTTCCTCAAGGGGAGCAAGTTTGGAATCCAGTAGTAGGAAAAGGAATATTTTGAAAGAGTTACCATAAATGAAAAAGTGGGAGATTGTTGGAAATTTTGATTATTTTGGTTGTCATTGATGTCAAAGGTAAAATGATTGAAAATCATCTTCTAGGTTGCAATATTAAAATTGCAAGGCAAATACCTCCATTGAAAAAGTAAGACAAGGTAGATAAATTTGTTACATATGAATAATGCCAAGGCTATGAATGGAATCTTAAGTGGATTATGCGAAATAGAATTTGTGAAAGTTATGCACTGCAAATCAGCAAAAGAGATATGGGATAAATTGAAGTAAACATATGAAGGAGATAAAAAGGTCAAGTTGGCAAAACTACAAAACCACAATAAAGGGTTTGAAGATTTGAATATGGAAGATGATAAATATATTGCTACTTACTTACTTTATGTGGATGAGATTTTTAATATCATGCATGGACTTGTATTCAAAATTGAAGACTCTAGTGTTTCTCATAAAGTATTAATATCAATCCCTATGAGGTATGATGGAAATGTTTCAGATATAGAAGAGATGAGATATATTGATAAATTGAATATGGATGAGTTACATGGAATTCTCACAACTTATGAGATGAGAATAGTAAAGGATCATAACTCCCAGAAAGAGGTAGCTTTCAAGGCTTCAAAGAAGATAAAAGATAAAAAATCATAATCAAATGGTGAGTCAAGCAGTAATGAAGAAGCTAACTATGTGAGAAGAAACAAGAAGGACTCAAGAAAGAACAAAGGTATGAATACTGTGAACTATTTTAATTGTGGTAATTTTGGTTATTATGCATCTAATTATCCATAAGACAAAAGTAGTAGTAGTGAAGAGATACATGATCATAAGAAAAAGGAAGAAGAAAAATCCAGACATTAAAAAAAAATAGGTATGGTCAAGGAAAGCATGAAAAGAAGTTATTTCAAAGGCACAAGAAGAGTTTCTTTGTTAACAAGGTAAGCAAGGCTTCAAGTGACAATGATAAAAGACTCTCAAATAGTGAAGAAGAAGAGATTATATTTTTGGTAATAGAAGTGGAGGAGAATGCTTCTATTGAAGATAAAATTGAAAAGTATGAAGATGCTCTTGGAGACCAAGAAGTAGAGAAAGATTTAGAAAGTGAAGATGAAGGCATAATTAATATAGAATAATATCTTGTTGTTGCTCTTAGAGAATTGAAAAATATTAGAAAGAAGAATTCAAGACTAAAGGCTCAAGTTCAATAACATGAGAAAGTTATGCACTACAAATCAGAAAAAGAGATATGGGATAAATTGAAGTAAACATATGAAGGAGATAAAAAGGTCAAGTTGGCAAAACTACAAAACCACAAGAAAAGGTTTGAATATTTGAAGATGGAAGATGATGAAGATATTTTATACTTACTTACTTCATATGGGTGAGGTTGTTAATACCATGCATAGACTTGGATTCAAAATTGAAGACTCTAGCGTTTATCATAAAGTATTAATATCACTCCCTATGAGGTATTATGCAAAGGTTTTAGATATAGAAGAGATGAGAGATATTGATAAATTGACTATGGATGAGTTACATGGAATTTTCACAGCTTATGAGATGAGAATAGTAAAGGATCACAACTCCAATAAAGAGGTATCTTTCAAAGCTTAAAATAATATAAAAGATAATAAATCAAAATCAAATGGTGAGTCAAGCAGTGATGAAGAAGCTAACTATGTGAGAAGAAATAAGGACTCAAGAAAGAACAAAGGTATGAATACTGTGAACTATTTTAATTGTGGTAATTTTGGTTATTATGCATCTAATTATCCACAAGACAGAAGTAGTAGTAGTGAAGAGATACATGATCATAATAAAAAGGAAGAAGGAAAATCCAAGCATGAAAATAAAAATAGGTATGGTCAAGGAAAGCATGAAAATAAGTTATTTCAAAGGCACAAGAAGAGTTTCTATGTTAACAAGGCAAGCAAGGCTTCAAGTGATAGTGATAAAAGACTCTCAAATAGTGAATAAGAAGAGATTATATTTTTGGTAATATAAGTGGAGGAGAATGCTCCTGTTGAATATAAAATTGAAAAGTATGAATATGCTCTTGGAGACCAAGAAGTAGAGAAATATTCAAAAAGTGAAGAGGAAGGCATAATTAATATAGAAGAATATCTTGGTTTTGCTCTCAAAGAATTAAAAAATATTATAAAGCATAATTCAATACTAAAGGCTCAAGTTCAAGAACATCAGAAAGAAAAATAAAAGCTTCTACAAGACCTAACAAACTCAAAAGCTAAGGCAAGGAGACTTAAAGAGGTCATGGTTGAAAATTTAGAGGTAAAAGAGTTAGAATGTGAAATATTAGAACATGAGGTAGTTTCTCTAAGGATGGAAGTGAAATATTCCAAGTACAAGCTACACAAGTTTGGAAAATTTCAAAAACTTTGGATAATATTATCAATGCACAAAGATCTTCATATATCAAAATAGGACTTGGTTTTGAAGAAGGACAAGGTAAACAATAAGAAGGATCAAGATCAAGCTCAAAATAAGAGGAAGTTTTAGAGGAAGAGAGTGAAGAAGAAATTAATACTTATGAGGATAAGTTGAAGAATAGAAGATTCACTAAGAAAGGAAATAATGCACAAACTAGAAACATGGATCATCACAGAAAAGACAAAGAAAGGACTAAGAGAACAGAGGTGTCAAAATAAAATTTCTTCAAAGGGCATTATTTTTCATGTAATCATTTTGGTCATAAATCTATGCATTTCAGGGTTCATGGAAAAAATGAGTATGGTTTCACTAAGAGGAACTTCAACTCATTCAGAGAGGGACATCTCTTTCAAGGGTATTGCTACTCTTGTAATCACTTTGGTCATAAAGCAATCCATTGCAGGGTTCATGATAGAAATGATTATGGCTTCACCAAGAGGAACTTCAAGACATTTGCACCTTTCAAGAACTACAAAATTAAGTGTTACAAGTGAAATAATATTGGGTATAAGACCAAGTGGTGTAGAACAGAGTTTCCAAAACTTCCAAAGACAATTAAGAATAGGGATACTCAAAATGATGAAAAGGGTATTGCTATAAAAATATTGAAAAATAAGGTTCACAAAGAAAGAGAGCATTGTATGCTGGAATTAGAGATACTCCCACCCCAAAATTAATCACCTCAAGGAGAGGAGGTGGGGAGGGGGCTAAGCTAAGAGTATTATATTTATCCCCAAAGGAGTCCCTTTGCCATTGATGTCAAAGGGAGAGAGATTTGAGTAAGGGGGTAGCATTCAGTCAGGGGGAGCAGTTCCTCAAGGGGAGCAGGTTTGGAATCCAATAGTAGGAAAAGGAATTTTTTGAAAGGGTTACCATAAATGACAAAGGGGGAGATTGTTGGAAATTTTGAGTATTTTGGTTGTCATTGATGTCCAAGGTAAAATGATTGAAAATCATCTTCTAGGTTGCAATAGTAAAATTGCAAGGCAAATACCTCCATTGAAAAAGGAAGACAAGGTAGACAAAGCTCCTTTGAAAAAGGTTCACTATTTGCAAGGTTGAAGAAGTTCCCAAGGCAAAAGACAAAGGTTTTAAAAATATTAATTATAATATTTAAATTAAAATATTAAATATTATAATAATAAAAATTTGAATTTCCTTTGGCACCAAAATTCAAATCTTCTTTTAAGTGGTAAAGTGCTGATGTTTTTCCTAAGTCAAAATGCATATATAAGGTGGAGCCAAAAATAATTTGAGGGTATGTGAAAAATATTAATCGGTATTGATTTATTTACTTCGTCCTTTCACAAAGTGTAATGCACTGTGTTTGAATGAAGGCATAAAGAGGGTAAATAGAGACACGTGTTTTAAAGCAGGAAAACGGTGCATGAAGTTCAAGTAGTAATAGTGCATGTTTATTTCCAACTCAGTGGGTAGCTCGGGTGGTAGGTGGACCCTGCATAAGGCATGTCACGAAGGAGGTCTCAAGATTGAGACTCGGCAGAAATAAGTTGTTTGCATCTTTTTTATTGATCAAAGGATCATGATAGTTTAAAGGGAATTTTGTGCATTAAGGTTCTTGTGTGGGAAGTTAGCCCATGTAGTGCTCTAGCATGTGCTATAGAATGGTATTTGTGATATTGCACACTCGAATCCCTGTGGCAGCAGAAGTGGTAAGGGCAAATTTTTATATAAAATGTTTTTTCCTTGGTTTTTAGGGAGTCATAAGGGTTAGGTTTTTATTAAGAGTGCCATAAGGGTTGAGATTAATAAAGCATGATTTTTTCCATTAGGGAGTCATAAGGGTTAAGTTTAATAAAGTTTAAATTTGCACTTAGGGAGTTATAAGGGTGTGATTTAATAAAATATTAAGTGCAAAGATATGTTTTAAAAAGCCTTCTATTTTGCAAAACACAAATAATAAGAGTGCTTTATATAGTTTTATTTTTGCAAAGTGCATAAATGAAAAATATGTTTTGCATGCAAGAATAGGAGTAATAAAGTGTAATAGTGGCTTGACATTTTATTGTAATTCTTGTATGGTGAAAAGTGATTTTGAGGGTTTTTGATAAGTATTAATGCTCCTATTCTTTGAGAACAAAGAAGAGTTATTGAAGATCATTTTCAGATTTATTTGAGCACATATTTTTGAGAAGAAAGTTCATGTGGGATTTTTAAAAATGTACTTTTCTATCTAAACTTTGAAGTAGCACAAGAAAGACCAGTTATTTTTTAGACAGGTATTTGAGGGCACATCTTCATCAAGCATTTTGAGGTGGTTGTGTTTTAAGAAAGTAGTTTTGAGGTGGAGTTAAAAGGGTTGATTGGTATGCATTGTTGGAAATATTTTCATTAGTTTTTGATACCTACATGTGCATTATTGTTGAATGAAAATGAAAGAAATTGTATTAGGGTTTAAGACCTAAATGTGTATTATTGTTGAAATAAAGTGGAAAAAATTGTATTAGGTTTTGAGACCTACATGTGCTCTATTATTGAAAGAATCTGAAATACTTGTGTTAGTATTGAGACCAAGTTTGTACATCATTATGAAACATTTTGTGCAATGGTGTGAAAGACATTGAAAGTAATTGTGAAGTGTTTGAGATCAATATTGTGAAGGAAATTTGTGCATTATTGTGTTTGATAATTGAGAGTAAATTTGCAAAGAATAGAGACCAATTTTGTGGAACAAATTTATACACTAGTTTGATTTGATTTGAGAGGTTTTTACAAGAGGTATATATTGGATTGAATGAATGCAAGAGTTATGATAGAGTTATCCTGTGGAAAGAGATCCACAAACTAGAGTAGAGGGGATAGAGTTCTCCTGTGGAGAGAGATCCATAAACTAGAGCAGAGGAGATGAAGTTCTCCTATAGAAAGAGGTACACAAACCAGAGTAGAGGGGATAGAGTTCTTCTATGGAGAGAGATCCACAAATCATAGCATTGGGGATTGAGATCTATTTTAGATAAATGTCCATAAATATTGTAATAGGGAATTTATTCCCAAGAGATTTGTTGATAAAATTTAGAAAAAATATTTTCTCCGTGGACGTAACCCACATTGGGTGAACCACATTAAATTTGTCTCTTTTTTTTTTTTTAAGCGAAAAACTCCATGTGGAGCCGCCTTGGTCTGAGAGACCACGAACAGGGAGTTCTATACCGTCAAAGTCACCCGGGAGTTGCACCTAGCCCTGCCCGCACCAACATTATCAATTGGATTTTGGGTACCCAATTCAGCTTTTTGATAGGGTGGAGATTTGAACCTGGGACCTCCCTTGGAGGATTGCCCTCTCCTCTCCAATTCACCTACAACACTTGGGTATTAAATTTGTGTCTCTCATGTGTAAGATTATTTATGTATTGTTTTGATTACTACTATTGATATTGCAATTGACAACATTGGATAATATTGTTTGGGAAAGAAAAGTAAAATTTGATCTTATACTGTTCATCCCCCTCTTAGTATAAGCTTGTGTTCTTCAATTTGGCAATGAAATAAGTAAGTGCATTTAGAAGTATGTCTATCTAGATACATGAGTATCCTGATCCCCTACTATCCTCACTTGATCGATGGAATATCGGTAAGGCCAAAGTCATAAGATGGACCAATTCACAAGTTTGCTCTCTACCTTACATCTTGTTATTCGTGTAATAGACTAGATTATGGGGAGATTTCCTTGGTGGAATGGATTTAAAGTATTGTGGAAAGTATAGGTTGTACCATACTTGCTTTTGCAATTAAATGAACATTGTAACTGTTGCATTTAGTACCTATTTATTTGGTGTATTATATTTAAATCTTTTAATGAATGCTTATTTAGTGATTTTTGCTTTATGCTTGATTTATCCTTGCTTTTTGGAAATTCATATTTGTTAGATTTAGTATCTTGAACTTTATGCTCTTGTGATGTTAAAAATAAAGAAACATTAGTAAGTTCTAGGTGAAGTTAGAGGTTAACCTAAGGTCTTGAGACCTCCTTAGAGAGATTGGTAACTAGGTTTAGAATATTGTACCAAAGTTAAGATAGCTTGTTAGTGGACAAGATTGATAGCTTAGCTCCCAGTACACGTAGTATGCCCACACATAATGGTTTGTGTGGAATATGGATATGCGTGTACACCTTCTAATTATTGAAGGTGGTAAATCTAGTTCATCAAGACTAATGAGAGGGATGGAATTATGTGCATAATATAATATGGGCTTACACAAAGGAATATTGTGTGGTAGTTCTTAAGAAACTTAGGGGATGTCAAACATTAAGTTATTCTAAGGTTGGTTGGGGATTTATGAATCCTTCTCCTTAGTCAAAAAATAAAAAAATAAAATTTTCTTTCTGTTTGTGTGTTTTCTTGTTTCATAATGAAAGCACGAGGATACGGAAGCAAAAATGGCATATCGGGGTGCGGTGCAAACAAAAGCAAAACGTAATGCTAAGTCCTACGAACGAAAATACATGAAAAGGAGGAAACAAGCGAAATGAAACGATATGTAAAGCAAATGTAAAGTGCAGCTCTTTATTTTATTAATTTTCTCGAGATTAGGTTACAATACGTCTCCTCCCTTTTCAGGGGCTACGAGCGTTAAACATAGTTTTGTCACACCACAGATGGTACGCTTTATTCCTCATGCCCACATGTGAAATGGGCAGGCCAAACATCATCGCCGCTTGCATGAATGCTTCAGTGCTTCCTTGCTGCCCCTCCGATGTCGAGATCCTGTGTTCAAAAAAATAGCAAACGATTAAAAGCACCTGCGGATGGAGGGAAACATGTGATCCCCAAGGCCTCCAGTTAATGCATGCATAAAATAATTAAAACTATAATCAAAGCTTATTATAATAAGCTAAAATTTTGATAGAGGCACGAAAACATTACCAAGAACACACTACAAAAGGAACAGTCGAGAAATCTGCCACAGATTTCTAATCGCTCCGGGGTGGGACTATTAGGACTATCACAAAACGTTAGAAAGTGACCTCCTAAATGTACCATACAGGGGCCTCCAAAACACCTATAAATATGGGGTTAGGCAAAACGGGGCATTTTGAGATGACCCAGAAGGTTGAATTTTGCAAATTATGCCTCGATCACCCTGTATCTGATGATGCTCCTTGTATGTTAATGAAAGCAAAAAACACTGAAAACACAACCAATATTCATCAGAATGACATGAAATTTAAATGGCAGCCTATATGAGTGACCTAAAATGAAATGCAAATGAAACAGTATAGAAATTTTCTATAGATTTCTAATCGATCCGGGGTGGGGCAATTAGGACTGCAGCAGTGCGGGGGGCGCCCGAGGGCAGGACGCCCACCGTTTGGGGCTTGGTTTCGGCACCAATCCACTTGGGATGGGTCCAAAACCTCCTAGGGGGTTGTGTTAGCAAATTGGGTGGGGTATTGTGGCTAAATGTTCAGGTTTTGGGTCCGGATTGTGCTTCCAATGATCACCCAATAACCTCCCTTCCAAAAGAGAGATCAAGGATGTAAGAAGCACAAGCGATGGGTGAGGATGTAATTCGGTAGCACTCCGTTGCTCCAAATGCTCCTACTCTATCATTTTTTTGGGGTGAGAAGAATCACCATTTTATAGACCTGATGGTATCTTGTGAATGAGCATGCAGAGGTGCCACTTGGTCATCATGCCTTCCCAGGGGGGAGAAGATTCCTCCCTGATTAAGGGCTCCATGAATGCCTCTATGACTGCCTCTTTGAGCTTAAAAATTCTCACTCGCACTCCCATGCATTGAAGGTGGAGTTGAGTGGCGGATCTGAGCTACCATTTGTCAAGGTTTGACATTTTTCCCGTCAAACCTTCTATTTGCCCCACCCTGGAGCGAATGCTACTAATCATCCCAGGGTGGGACGAATACCAGTTTGTAATCGTCCCAGGGTGGAACGAGTAGGGAGCAGAGTGCCTAAAAGGTGTCAAATTGACCTCTGACCTTCAAAAATTGTTGTGGGAGTGGTTAGGACCACTGTTTAACCTCTAGGGGCTGCCCTAGGGGCTATGTATGTCAATTCGATCAGTGCTTGTCATCACATAATCAGATTGGTGTTGTTTTGGTGTCTATAGATGCCCCTTTTTGGGATGCGTTGTGCGTGGTGCAGTGTTGAGAAAAAATAGATAACCAAAGCACTAATGATTAGGGTTTCTTAGTAACCTAACCAAATTTTGATGCCCCAAGTATGGAAAGGGCATGCATTCTTGAATCCTTGCTTCTGACGAGCTAAGGAGCTTAATTCAAGTGTTAACCTTTTTCGGTGAGGTGTTACTTGATCTTGGACATTGTTCAATCATGAATAGGCAAAGGGCACAACCTTTTGTCTATGGGAACCTTGAGTTCATGATTCTAGAATACCAAGTGTTTGATCAACTTGTGATAATTGCTTGTTTGCTACCCCAAGCAGGAGCGTGATTGTCTTTGTCAATAATTCTTTGAATGCATGTCATTTCCTTGATTGGGTGTGTGTGTGTTGATTGGTGACTAAGTGTGACTACCCCCTCAAGCGATGAACCGATGATGGAATGACCGACATGAGAAAAGCGACAAGTTGCTTGACCCAAGATGACTTTTGTAAGGGTGCCTTCAGTTGTTTTTCATTGATCGCGTATGCAGTTTTCGAACAATTTGACCTGTTTTTGGTGGGTTTTAACCCTCTTTGTGACGTATTTTGGAGTTGAAATTGTTAAAAATCCGTCCTCTTGTTGAGCGGTTCGGCTATGGTAGCCTTCTTAGGGAATAGAATAGTGACAATTTGTGACCCCAACATCGGTTTTTTATGCCAAGAATGTCAGGCGCAAAGGCGCCTTTGTTCGGTAATTTTATTGCTATTTTTGGGTGGGTTTGGACCCTTTTGTGACGCCGTTTGGGGATGAAATTCTCAAAAATCCGTCCTCCCATGGAGCGGTCCGGCTATGGTAGCCTTCTTAGGGAGTAGGATAGTGAGGATTTGTGACCCCAACATCAGTTTTGGATGCCATGAATCGCAGGCGCAAAGGTGCCTTTGTTCGATAGGATTATTGTTGTTTTTGGTGCATTTTGGGTGTAGTTTTTGTTGTTTTTGATTTTATTGCTCTGTAATCGTCCCAGGGTGGGACGAATACCAGTTTTGTAATCATCCTAGGGTGGAACTATTACAGGCCTAAAATCCTATATAAGGGCCAAAACTAGGGTTTGGGCTCATTTGCACTTTGTTTTTCTGGCGATTTGGAGCTATGAGGAGGAGGAGGTCGAGTCTGCGTAGCGGAGCGCTGTCGATATTTCGTGGATACCATGAGTGCACGGACCGGATCGTCGAGCGGCGGAGCCGAGGCAAGACCGGTAGGTGCTCCTTCGCTTTATTTTTCTTGTTTTTATTTTGTTTTAGGACAGTTTAAAACCCATGATTTATTTTGTGTGTGTATTCTATTTTTGCGTTTAAACTAAGATTAAACCCTAGTTTAAATTTTTGTTTGGTTTTTTGTATTATGCGCTTTAAACTAAAATTAAACCCTAGTTTAAAATGTTGTTTGTTTTTTTGTATTTTGCATTTAAACTAAGATTAAACCCTAGTTTAAAGTTTTATTTTTATTTTATTTTTTGTTTAAACGAAGATTAAGAAACCCTAGTTGAAAAATTTGTGTATTTTGTGTTTTTTTTTGTTTAAACTAATATTAAGAAACCCTAGTTGAAAAAGTTGTGTATTTTGTTTTTTTTTAAATAATATTAAGAAACCCTAGTTAAAAAATTTGTGTATTTTGTTTTTTTTTTGTTTTGTTTAAACTAAGATTAAGAAACCCTAGTTGAAAAATTTGTGTATTTTGTTTTTTTTTGTTTTGTTTAAACTAAGATTAAGAAACCCTAGTTAAAAAATTTGTGTATTTTGTTTTTTTTTGTTTTGTTTAAACTAAGATTAAGAAACCCTAGTTAAAAATGTTGTTTGTTTTTTTTGTATTTTGCGTTTAAACTAAGATTAAACCCTAGTTTAAATTTTTTTTTTTTTGGTTCATTTGTTAAATGTTTTAGCTGTACATTTGTTAAATGTTTTAGCTGTACATTTGTTAAATGTTTTAGCTATACATTTTTTTGGATGTCATGTTTTTAATGTTTTTGTGTTGTTTTTATTTTTTAGGTGGTGAAGAGTCGATACCGTCAACCGACGGTGTTTTCGGATGCGCGGGAGGTGTTGACTATGGCGGACTAGGAGTGGATTGATGCCCTTGGGCTCAAGCCGGTGACTTGGTTAGAGCCTGTGGTGGGGGATCAGACATATCTAACTGTCCTGATCAATTTATGGGATCCCTGCACCAACAAATTTCATCTCCCAACAGGGGAGATGACAATGACTTTGGAGGATGTTTATCGGATTCTGTGGATTTTGATATACGGGCTGCCCATTCGGATGACTTCGTGTGATCAGTGGATGGCGGTGCTGACACGGTGCTTTGGGCATGCAGCAGAGATGGGGGTGGATGAGGCAATGGAGAGTGCAGAAGGGGACTGCCTGATAGGCGGGATTTTGGTGCGGTGGTGGCTAGAGAAGGGTGCGTTGGGGTTGAGGCATGCACTGCTCATGACTCTCATCTCCAACATGCTGCTTCCCAACTCCTCAGGTGCTAGGTTCCCTTGGAACCTGCTTGAGGTGATGTTTAGACTTGTGGAGTGTCCGACGGAGGCACCCTTGATTATGAGGTGGGGTCAGACGCTACTGGCACAGCTTTATGATGTGTTGTATGAGGTCTTCTGCCGAAGGCGGAAGGGGATTGGGTGCAGCTATTTGTTGCAGTGTTGGGGGTGGCAGCACATAGCTGTGGAGCAACCACAAGGATTGCCTTGGACCACTCGGGTAGAGATGGTGGACAAGGAGATTAGTTATGCTGCTCTATGGCAGAGGTCAGAGGAGTAGGGGCAGAGTCAACAGTGGGTAGGTGTTGTAGGGCACTATGCCGATGCCTTCTCACGTATTTCTCCAGGGGAGGTGTTCTAACATCTGTATCAGGACTGTCCAGCCTGGCCTGAGGCTGGGGAGTGGCTCCGATGGGCGCACAGGGGGAGGTGACTGATCAGGTGGCATGATACCGAGTAGGAGTACTTCCTATATGTCCAAGTGACTCAACAATTTGGGGTGCACTAGGGATTTCCTGGTGAGCCTTTGATCTATTGGCATCGGGGTGATGAGAGGACTTTGACCTGGCCGATCATTGAGTCACTGGGTGAGGAGTCAGATGCAGTGATTGATGTCCCTAACATGGACAATGTTGGGGCGACTATAGAGTATGACTAGTGATGGACAATGCAGCGATGGCGAGTTGAGGGGTCTCTAGGAGATGCATATGCGATAGCAGTAGGTGGTCAGGATGCAGAGGCATCGAGGGAGGGTTGGGGAGCTCCGCTCGATGATATGGATATGGTAGAAGTTGATGACTTGATTAGGGATGACCTAGGGGTTTCGGAGTAGCCAGATATACAGGGCATTTTGAAGTGGTGGATGTCATAACAGTGGGTGTCGGAGCAGCTCGTCGTCCCAGAGATACCCATGCCTTAAGCAGTTCCAGGGGACATGGGGGCTAGGTATCGTGCTGAGATAGCATGATTGGAGGATCTACTATGGAGGCGAGATGAGGAGCATGGGGAGGTTCTGCAGGAGAGGGATCTCCTGCAGACTCAATTGGTGGAGCGGTAGAATGCATTGGCTAAGTACAGTCAGTGGGATGGGGACATAGATGCTTCACGAGAGAGGGATCTCCTACAAACTTAGTTGGCATAGTGCGATGATGCATTGGCTGCATACTGTCGGTGGGAGGTGGATTGGGTCCAACACTGGTTATATTTGGAGCCAGAGATTATCCTCCTTGGTGGGCAGTTACCTGAGCTCACTAGAGGTGGATCTTCATGTCGAACGAGAGACAATGAGACTAAGCAGTCTGCTTCCTCTCGTTGCAGGCGAGTGGGTGAGGGCAATGCTAGTGGGCATGATGCGGGGGCTAGTAGTAGCCACCTTGAGATGTCCCATAGGACCCACACCACTAGGGGTAGTTCCAGTCGCATCGATCCTGCGTGATCATGGTGGCCGACTCCTTAGGCTTGGGGTTTTTGAGTTTTTGATGTTTTTGATTTTCTTGCTCTGTAATCATCCCAGGGTGGTACGAATACCATTTTTGTAATCATCCTAGGGTAGGACAAATACCAATTTTGTGGACTCAGTTGGTAGAGTAGGATAATGCATTGGCTACGTACCGTCGACGGTATGGGGACACAGATGCTTCATGGGGAGGGATATCCTACGAACTCAGTTGGCACAACGCGATGACGCATTGGCTACGTACCATCGGTGGGAGGTGGATTGGGTCCGACATCGGTTGGAGTTGGAGGCAGATATTATCCGCCTCGGTGGGTGGTTACCTGAGCTCACTAGAGGTGGATCTTCACATCGAATGAGAGATAGTGAGACTGAGCAGTCTGCTTCCTCTCATCGCAGGCGGGTGGGTGAGGGCAGTGCTAGTGGGCGTGATGCGGGGGCTAGCAACAGCCACCCTGAGAGGTCCCATAGGACCCACACCACTAGGGGTAGTTCCAGTCACATCGATCCTACGTGATCATGGTGGTCGACTCCCTAGGCTTGGGGTTTTTGATTTTTGAGTTTTTGATGTTTTTGTGAGGTCAGAGGACCGACTTATTGTAGCCTACGAGGGCATTTTGGTGATATATATACATGACTTTCTTTTTGGTTATACACTTGTCGTGATTTATTGTTTATTTTTATGCACATTTATTTACGTTGATGTATGCATGTGTTATTATGAATGCGATGTTTCTAATTATATGATGTATGCATATGGAATGGATGGAATGATTTGTTGATAACTTGTTGGTGGCACCATAGACTGTATAGGATTTACTGGCTTTCTATACTATGTGATGACTTTGCGTGTGTAATATTTTTTGTTTGTTTTGTATTTTTTGATGGTGATGCAAGAATGGACATGTACAACATTTGTTTTAGAATGTAGTTAAGGTTTTTTTGAGACTCATATGTTTTAACTAACTAGCCAAGATTGTACATTTATCTTACAAGACTTTTGAACAAGGTATGAATCAGACTTGAGTTTGACCAAGTTATTTCACATCCCTGTGTGTGCGATTGAATTTGTTTATGTGGTATTTGTCAGGATACCGCCAGTGCTAGGTAGGCTATCCACCAAACCTGTATTGAGGATCACCTAATTAGCTCCACTAACTCCTTTGTTGTATTTAGTAAGATTAATCCATAGGACAATCTAAGGTACCATAAGCTAGCTCATCCACATGCAAACATTGGTCTGCTCACACGCAAAGCTAATGTGATAGACATATCGTCATGCATTTAGGATACCGCCATTGCCAGGTAGGCTGTCCACCAAACCCGTAATGAGGATCACCTAGATGGTTTTTCGAATGCTGAGAATTCCAGGGATTCAAGCTCATGCGTCTTTCGGTTGCTCAACTTGTTGGGATACTTGCTCTCATACATAGTGATGAAAATCACTATTTATTTTTCTCTTTTGTTTTTCTTTTTGAGCAAGGGGTTTGAATAGTGGTGATAACCACTGTTATTTGATTTTGCATTTTAGGTTTCAAAGTTGAGCTCGTGGGTTTTTGGCTTGCGAATGGAATTGATCCCTTTTGGCTTTGGGGATGACTACCCATCCTATTTAGGGATGTGTAGTACGAATCCTTACGACTTTGGGGACCAAAGGTGATTGGGGATGTTACTATGTAATGGCATTGATATTTTAGGCCTTGGGGATGACTACCCATCCTTTTCAGGGGCGTGTAGTACGAATCCTTATGACTTTGGGGATCAAAGGTGATTGGGGATATGATTATGTAATGGCATTGATCTTTTAGGCCTTGGGGATGACTACCCATCCTTGTTAGGGGCGTGTAGTATGAATCCTTATGACTTTGGGGATCAAAGGTGTTTGGGTTTTTTTTTTGGTAGTGGTGTAACCACTATTTATTGTGGGGAATTGGATGGGGAAGAGCTTGTCCTTTTGTCAATTCTCAGCATTCTCGAACCATTCGCACAGGGGGATGAACAGGCTAACCTTTCACCTATGGTACCCTAGACTACTTTGTAGGTTTCTCTTGCGTTCACACAACTTGGGAAATTTTTATGTGTTTTAACTTGTGTGGGGATGCTACGTAACGAGGTGTGATCCAAGTAAAACTCTACCTTTGTAAAATCTATTTGACTTTGTACAGTTTTTGGCTAGAAATCTAAAGACAGCTGAATGACGAAAAACCCTAAATACATTAGCAGACAACTGACTATGATAAAAAAATGTGGATGGCGTTATTCTGGATGGATGTGTTTACAAAATGGACTGAATGTGGAAAATGATGGAATTGCCTAGCAATTACAGTCTATGGTGCTTATGACATGTATGACCAACAAATATGCCATGTATGGATGCGATGCCTAATGCAGTTTATTATATTTTTGTGTTTTGATTTTTAAGAGTATGCATGGAAGTGAGATGCAATTTTTTTTGTTATTTTTGATTATCTTTTGTTTTTGTTTGTTTTTGAATATTTGTTTTTGACCAAGCGATTGTGGGAACCCTTGGAGCTTTTGGTTTGACCAAAGAGTTTATGGATACCTTTGGGGCGTTTTAGGTTGACCAAGCGATGGTGGGAATCCTTGGAGCGTTTGGTTTGACCAAAGGGATTATGGGCACCTTTGGGGCGTTTTGGGGTTGACCAAGCGATTGTGGGAATCCTTGGAGCTTTTGGTTTGACCAAAGGGATTATGGGTACCTTTGGGGCGTTTTAGGTTGACCAAGCGATTGTGGGAATCCTTGGAGCTTTTGGTTTGACCAAAGGGATTATGGGTACCTTTGGGGCATTTTGGGTTGACCAAGCGATTGTGGGAATCCTTGGAGCTTTTGGTTTGACCAAAGGGATTATGGGTACCTTTGGGGAATTTTGGGTTGACCAAGCGATTGTGGGAATCCTTGGAGCTTTTGGTTTGACCAAAGGGATTATAGGTACCTTTGGGGCATTTTTGGGTTGACCAAGCGATTGTGGGAATCCTTGGAGCTTTTGGGGTGGGCTATGGCTCTCTAAATGTGGAATGGCCTCAAATTACTGATGTTCAAGGGTTCTAGTTCCTTGATTCCTTCAAGAGAGGTGAGCCGGTATGTTCCAGGTCCTATTTTACTATCAATTACATAGGGACCTAACCATTTTGCCATGAACTTGTCCCTTAGATGGGGCGACAAGTTAGAATTTTGTTGGTTCTCTTTTAAGACCAAGTCACCAACCTGAAAGTCCCTCAGGTGAACTTTCATGTTGTATGCTTTCTTAAGTCGCTCTTGATAGATACGTAAATGCTCGAGAGCATTGATGCGTCGTTCATCGAGCAATGTAAGCTGGTCTAACCGGGCCTACCATGCAGTGTCATCATCGATGAACTCTTGCATTGATATGCGCAGGGAAGGTATTTCCAACTCGAGAGGCATGACTGCCTTGGAGCCATACACCAACAAAAATGGAGTTGCCCCAGTGGGCATCCGAATGCTAGTGTGATAAGCCCAAAGAGCAAGTGGGATTTGAATGTGCCAATCCTTATGACTATCTGTGACCATATTTTTAAGGATGGCAACTAGCATTTTGTTTGATGCCTCTGCTTGCCCATTTGCCTACGGATAATAAGGTGTCGAAAAACTATGCTGAATTTTGTACTTTGTTGTCAAAGCACGCACATCTTTGTTTTTAAATGATGTCCCATTATCCGAGATGATCTTGGATGGAATACCAAAATGACATATGATGTTATGTAAAATAAACTCCGCAATGCGGGGTCCAATCGTAGAGGTAAGCAAAATTGCTTCCACCCACTTGGTGAAGTACTCTGTGGCCGTTATGATAAACGTGTGATGGCCTGACGATGTAGGGGAGATATTTTCGATTAGATCTAAGCCCCACTATGAAAATGGCCAAGCCAATTGGATCGACTGCAAGGCCTGAGAAGGTACGTGTGTCAAATTAGCATGGTGTTGACACTTCATGCACTTCCTTACATACGCGCAACAATCTCGCTCTAAAGATGGCCAATAATAGCCCATGCAAAGAATGCACTTTGCGATGGCCATACCGCTAAAGTGGCCATCGCATGTACCATCGTGCGCTTGGGTGATCACCCAAGTGGACTCTTGCTGGTCCAAGCAACGGAGGAGGATCCCTTCATAGCTTCGACGGTACAAAATGTCTCCTAGAAAGACATGTTTTGCCACTTTCTATTTGAATGATCTTTTCACGGTGTGCATCAATCCAAGTGGGAGGTTACCTAGCTTGAGGTAGTCTCTTATGGGTGTGTACCAATCCTGCTGATCAGAAACCTCGATGGTATGAACTGCCAATCCCTCTTGAAGTTCGTCCCTAGCAAAAGCTGAGCGGGAACGAACTTGTAAAAATAGCGTTGTGTTGCTATTAAGAGGGGTTAGGGAGAACAAGGACCCCTAGTTGGCATGATTCAGACTATCATAGATTCGAGAGAACTTATCCTGAGATGGTTCAATCTGGATCAGGTGGATTCCTAGCGTTAGGTCAGAGCTTGCACGCTCCATCATGGATTGCGATAATGTTTTGACTTGAATGGTTGTCATCTCACCGGAAGGGTCTTGCGGGATTAGTGACCCCAAGGAGGCCATAGTGTTCGCAAAATGATTCGATGATCGAGGGAGTGCCTCGATGTCGTACCATTCAAGCTTTGCCAAGAATTTGTCCACAAGGGCTTTGTAGGCCTGCAGAACTGGGCATTTACATTGGAATACCCCTTTTACTTGGTTGACAATTAACAGTGAATCACCAAAGATGTTCAAGCATTTGATGTTCATGGTGATTGTTGTCTGAAGACCTATGAGCAAGGCTTCGTATTCGACATTGTTGTTGGTGCACAGGAAATCAAGTTTAAATGATAGAGGCATTGGAGCCCCTTGCAGTGTGAAGAATACGATTCCCATGCCACCCCCTTGCTCACATTTAGAACCATCAAAAAATAGGGTTATGTCGGCCTGTGACTCAGGCTCATCAGAATCTGGCGATTCTGAGACATGGAAGACCCCATCATCGGGCAGCTCTACGGTCAGAGGCTGATCATCTTCGAGAGGAGCCTCACGTAAGTTGGGCTTTTGGGGCCCCAAAATCTTGGTCTCTACAGACTCTAAGTGCCCTAGCAGCGCTTTGTATGCATCGGAGGATTTGATCTCCTCCTCCTTGGTTTGTTCCCATTGTGGATTTCGGGGAACTTGAGGCCTATGGAGGGGTAGCCGGATAGCGCCCCCCTACCTTGGTAGGGCATTTCAGCCCACTCTTCTTCGCACTCAAATTCCTCAGAGGCTTCTTGAGGAATTTCTGGGTGTGACCTATAAACATGGGTGGGTGCCCGAGGAAGGCGCCCATCATTGGTTCTAGGAGTGGCCTCCCGCTCAGGTCTAGGAGGTGTTGGGGGCAACGCTTGATAAGGTCATGGAGACCTGTCTCACACCAAGGGGTTGTGCCTCTCATAAAGTTTTGTCTTATGCATGCGAGGGGTTGGAGTCCTCGCCTGCATAGTGTTCTGGAGCAACTCATCCATCTGGCGCTGAATGCGCTCTTTTTTAAGATGATACAGTTGCTCTAACTATTGTTGATCTTGCTCAAGCTACGTGAGTTGTGCTTGGTGGGTGGCATGTTTGGCAAATGCCAAGTCGATTTGTTCTACCATCCTAAGTCTAGGAGGCCCAGATGCCTCCCCTACATATCTATCTCGGTCATGGTGATCCGAGATCTCTATAGGTCGCTTCCCTCTATCGAGGTTAGCGGCATTCACCCGAGGCTCTAGCCTCAGTAGGTGATCCTGATAAATAGCAGGTGCAAAAGTGCATTGCTCCCACGTTGTGTATTGCTCTTGAGGAATATAGTGGTCTTCCTCATGCTCCCTTTCGTATATGTGAAAGGGGCAGGCAGAGTTGGCTCGCCCTGTCTGAAGAGCCTTGTGCTCTAGATTTGGCCTATTGTTTTTTATAGTAATAAGGGGTAGAGGAGGGATGATGTAATCATGTGGCCCCTCCTTATGGACCCTATGTTGTTCTAGCGCTTCATCGCACGGTGGCCACTCATAACGAGTGTCTAAGGGAGCCTTCCCATTTATGTTGAGTGCCACGTGTAAGGACTCCTCCCGAAAGGGTCTATGTTGAATGGGAGTGCCCCTCGAAGGGGTGCCTCTATAGTCCCGTTCCGTCATGGTATGATGTGGACTATTTTGTGGGTCAGGCCGCCAAGGTGGTATGACCAAGTCCTTGGGGCTATAGCGGAGGTGACTTGTGCCCCCTTGTACACTTTTCGTAGCTTCTGCCCGTGATTGGGCTTGGCTACGGGTGTACACCATGGTGGTGTCTCTCTACAAGAGATGTAGGTTTTTATCTTCTTTACAAATTTTTTATGCTACACTAAAAAAATAGGAGCCACACAAACAAAGAAGTGATTATCTCGTTTATAGATTAAAGGTGTGCCCTAGATCTGGTTTAGTGTGTTTTGATTTTTGTTTTGAAAGCCTTGTAAAGGAAATTTTGTTGTATATGCAATATGAGGGCTCTTATATCTCCCAAAATGGTTGCCCCTTCAATATACCACTGCCAGGCCATTATACCAAACCTCTCAATATACCCGCCCTTACGTGAGGGAAACTATTGGTACGCGAGAGCAGAACAGTACGTGGAACATAGGCGGTACGGAAGGGGAATCACTCTATTTTTGACACCTACCATAGAAGACTTATCCTCATGCGTTGGGAATCACCCCAACTACACTTGGTCAGCTTTCATCAGGATTTACGTCTAGCAATAGTAGCGATCAGGGTTATGTATGCAAAAATTCAAGCCAAGGTGGTGATGAAATCCACCGTTGGTCTTGATCAAGTGTTGGGGTTTTATGACCAACGCCTTGATGTTTATATTATCTCATGGTGTGTGGGGTTATTTTTACTTGTGAAAAGAAAGGAAACATGCAGTAAAATTTCCTATGCAAGCAAAGAAACAAAAAAATCATAGAAATAGAGACAAAAAATTATAGAGAGTGTTCAGACAACCTACCTCTTCTCTGCCCACACCAGATGCCCCTGAGTTTCTGCTCAAAAACTGCACAGAGAGCTAATCATCCTAGGGTGGGATGAATAGCAGATCTATATTCATCATAGGGTGGGATGAATGCCTTATTCATCCCGGGGTGGCACGAATTCCAGTCTGTATTCATCACAGGGTGGCACGAGCAGCAGTCCAACGCTTGAAGGATTAACACCTGAAAGCAAAAACACACAATTTTGATCAAAAATTTGATCCCAAAATCAAGGGATAGGGTCCCACCATGATCGCCACTGAAAGCACGAGGATACGGAAGCAAAATGGCATACCGGGTGCGATGCAAACAAAAGCAAAACGTAACGCTAAGTCCTACGAACGAAGATGCATGAAAAGGGGAAAACAAGCGAACTGAAACGAGATATAAAGCAAATGTAAAGTGCAACCCTTTATTTTATTAATTTTTCTTGAGATCAGGTTACAATACGTCTCCTCCCTTTTTAGGGGCTAGGAGCGTTAGATATAGTTTTGTTACACCATGGATGGTACGCTTCCCTTCGGGATCTTCCACGTGCCCACATTTGAAATGGGTGGGCCAAACGTCATCGCCACTTGCATGAATGCATCTGTAGTTCCTTTCTACCCCTTTGGTGTCGAGATCCTACATTCAAAGAAACAACAAACGATTAATAGCACCTACGGATGGAGGGAAACATGCAATCCCCAAGGCCTCCGGTTAATGCATGCATGAAATAATTAAAACGATAATCAAAACATATCAAAATAAGATGAAATTTGGATAGAAGCATGCAAACACTACCAAGAACACACTGCAAAAGGAACAATCAAGAAATATGCTGTATATTTCTAATCACTCCGGGGTGGGACGATTAGGACTGTCATAAAATGTCAGAAAGCGACCTCCTAAATGTCCCATCCAGAGGCCTCCAAAACACCTACAAAGTTGGGGTTAGGCAAAATGGGGCATTTTGAGATGACCCAGAAGGTCGGATTTTGCAAATTCTACCTCGATCGCCCTGTATCTGATGATGCTCCCTGTATGTTAGTGAAAGCGAAAAACAATGAAAACACAGTCAAAACTCATCAGAATGGCATGAAATTTGAATGGCAGCATATATGAATGACATAAAATAAAATGCAAAAGAAATAGTAAAGAAATATGCTACATATTTCTAATCACTCCGGGGTGGGGCGATTAGGACTACAGCAGTGCGAGGGGCACCCGGGGGCAGGACGCCCATCGTTTGGGGCTTGGTTTCGGCACCAATCCACTTGGGATGGGTCCAAAACCTCCTAGGGGGTTGTGTCAGAAAATTGGGTGGGGTATTGTGGCCAAATTTTTGGGTTTTGGGTCCGGATTGCGCTTCCAATGATCACCCAATAACCTCCCTTCCAAAAGAGAGATCAAGGATGTAAGAAGCACAAGTGAGGGGTGAGGATGTAATTCGACAGCACTCCATTGCTCCAAATGCTCCTACTATATCATTTTTTTGGGGTGAGAAGACTCACCATTTTATAGACCTAAGGGTCTCTTTGAATGAGCATGTAGAGGCGCCACTTGGCCATCATGCCTTCCTAGGGGAGAGAAGATTCCTCCCTGATTAAGGGCTCCATGACTGCCTCTATGACTACCTCTTTGAGCTCAAAAATGCTCACTCGCACTCCCATGCATTGAAGGTGGAGTTGAGTGGCGGATCTGAGCTGCCATTTGTCAAGGTTTGACCTTTTTCCCGTCAAACCTGCTATTCGCCCCACCCTGGAGTGAATGCTGCTAATCATCCCGGGGTGGGACGAATACCAGTTTGTAATCATCCCAGGGTGGAACGAGTAGGGAGCAAAGTGCTTGAAAGGTTCCAAATTGACCTCTGACCTTCCAAAACTACTGTGGGAGTGGTTAGGACCATTGTTTAACCTCTGGGGGCTGCCCTAGGGGCTATGTATGTCAATTCGATCAGTGCTTGTCGTCACATAATCAGATTGGTGTTGTTTTGGTGTCTACACATAATTTTTTGGGTGTTACAAGGGGATTATTTTATTTGTACAAATTGATAGGCCTATTTAAATACATACGATTAAAATTTACTTATTTAAAAGCACATAGTTTGCTTGGCCTATTTAAAGGCACATAATTGAATTTTGCTTATATAAAAAGGACCATTAAAAATTGGCTTATATAAAAGCATATATCTAGTTGGATTATTTAAAAGAACATAATTTGATTAGCTTATTGAAAATTGCATAATAGATTGAATTATTTAAAATCGTATATTTAAATACTCATTAATGATTGTATGACTTATTTAAAAGTACATACTTTGATTGACATATTGAAAAACACACAATTAATTGGCCTATTTAAAGGCACATAATAAATTGACTTATTTAAAAGGACATAATTACTTGGCTTATTTCAAAATGCATAGTTTCTTGGCTTATTTAAAAGCACATAGTTGTTTGGCTTATTTAAAACCACATAGTTTGATTATTTAAAAGCACATAAGTTGATTAGCTTATTGAAAAAAACATAATAGATTGGATTCTATAAGATCGCATAGTTAATTGGCCTATTTAAAGGATCATAATTGATTGGTTGGCCTTATAGCTCATTTTTTTGGGGATGGCATTTTAGATCTCGATGGTGCTTTCAAAATTAATAACAAACCTACCAGTCTCGACCATCAATATTTTTTGAATAATATGGCAATGGAAAATGGCCCTAAAAATTATATTAGATGATCGAAGCTCTCGAATTTAGGCATTATAATGCTTTGAACATTTAGCTACTACCTCATACTAATTATGCACCTCAAGTACCAAGTATTAGGTTAAGGTGCTACTCTAAATTTGATCTCCAAAGGATTTAATCCTAATCTAGTTGAATCCTTACCATCCTCATTATATTAGGTGTCTAGTTCACTTGTATAGTTTAGGGTATTTTATTTATTTTTCCATATATTTTACAAGCTTGAGACCGATGGTTTTGAGGTGCATATCTTGGCTTGACACAGAAGGAGATGTAGCCATTGAAGTAGGTAAGGTTTTGTATTTGGTTGTATGACTAAGGGCATTGTTTTTCTCTTCTCCATGGATCTTTGGATGTCCTTATGTAAGCAAGCTTTATCCTACCTTGAATTTTATTTTGTTGTTATGTTATCTTGTGCTCTCGAGACTCCTTGTTTGCTTGAAAATAAGGTAGGCTTTAAAAACATGGGGTCTTTCTATTATAATGTTTTCCATAGGAAATTAATGTTTCCATTGGCCCTAACTTTTCCTTGCATCAAATATCTTTTTCCATTGGCAAAGTTATAGGAGATATCCATTATTGATTCAACATTCATATGTTTGTTTTGAAATTATTAACAAGCATTACCACCTTTTTAAGCCAAAGCATCCTATCTAGAACAATCCATAATCTCATCAACTATGAATGTGCGATGTGGTTTTGTAACAACCCAAAATGCTAACTATCTTGAGATATTTTTTTAAAATTTAACAAGGTTCATAGAAGTATCCATGGAAACACACATTGACTAGACATACCCACATTTCGAGTCAAAGACGTTACAAATATCACTCGAATGGATACGATAGGCCAAGATCTCATAGGTAATTGGGTTTAACCTTGTATACCTCCATGGTATAGAGGATACTTCCAAAAGGGTATCCCCACTTTTTGGACATCCTCCAAAAATGTAGATTTCTTGATCCTAATGTTAGGATTATTCCTTCTCAATCCTTTAATAGGGGGATGCCAATTCCTTCTTCTAGCCATAATTTTTTCTATGTTGGGTCCATTAGGCATAAATTTCTTAGTCTAGTTTAATTGCACCTTTACGGTGATACCTTAAACATCAAGCTTGTATTCTCCATATTCATGATGAGATTCTAGGCAATAATCACTTCGTATGATTGTCTTCTCATGGACATAAGAACTAGGTGTTGTTACCCCACAACAACTTGAATTGAAAATAAGATTTTTTAGATAAGGTTAAATTTAGAGCCTTTTTCAAAAGAAACCCCTAAGCATTGAATTAAAAGCATCTTCTAGGACGAAAGCAAAATTAATCAACTTAAGATTTCAAAATAAATATAACCTTTAGATCAAGCAAAAGCATGGATAAGAACCACAAAACCATTCATCAACATAGCACCATATATTCATCCAACTAAATGTTTAGATTACAAAATTATAGTAATTATTTCTATTACAATAAATCATTTTCCACCAAGAGTGACTTCATCAATACAACAAGAATATTTGAAGATTAAACTTAACATGATATAAAAATATTCTTCCTTTGTCCTCCATGGTAGATGATAGGAAGGTGAGGATTTGGATAACTCGTTCGCGGGTATGAATGCATTTCTATATGATTTAGTGCACACACAAAAGAAGCCCATATTTCTTTCCTAAAATATTTTCTACAAATATTTTAAACCCCATGCCCTTGCATTTCTATAAGTTTAATTCCATATATAAAACACAAGCAAAAGAAGCCCATACTTCTTTCCAAGATATTTTCTACAAATATAAAATTCCAAAGCTATTCATATGTAATTCAATAGCAAAACACAAAATAAGCCCATACTTATTTTACAAAATATTCATCAACATAGCACCATATATCATCCAACTAAAGATTTAGATTACAAAATAATAGTCTTTGTTTCTATTACAATAAATCCTCTTCCACCAAGAGTGACTTCATCAATACAACAAGAATATTTGAAGATTAAACTTAGCATGATATGAAAATATTCTTCCTTTGTCCTCCATGGTAGATGATATGAAGGTGAGTATTGGAACAACTCATTCGCAGGTATGAATGCATTTCTATATGATTTAATGCACACACAAAAGAAAACCATACTTATTTCCTAAAATATTTTTCACAAATATTTTAAATCCCAAGCCCTTGCATTTCTATAAAATTAATTCAATATAGAAAACACAAGAAAAAGAAGCCCATACTTCTTTCCAAGATATTTTCTACAAATATCAAATTCCAAAGCTATACATATCTAATTTAATAGCAAAACACAAAAGAAGCCCATACTTATTTTCCAAAATATTTTCCACAAATATCAAATTCCAAAGCTACACATATCTAATTTAGTATAGCAAAACACAAAATAAGCCCATACTTCTTTTCCAAAATATTTTAAATCCCATAGCTACTAAACCTTTTTTAGCTAAACAATTAATTTGATTCATCGTTTGGTTATGTAGCAAACTTAGAGATCTAAGAAATCAATTTTCTATTTGCAAGTCTTAACATTATTTTGAATGACTTAATATTAATCTATCAATTGATTGAGTAAACCATAATGAGTTATCCTTCATTAGATTAATTGTCAAACTAATATATCATTTGATTAGTTAATAATATAAATATTATAATGAAATAAAAATTAGTTTAATTACCAAACTAATCTATCATTTGATTAGTTAATAATACAAAGATTATAATGCATTAAAAGTTGGATTCATTTCCAAACTAATCTATCATTATATTAGTTAATAATCTAAAGATTATAATGAAGTAAAGATTATATTAATCACAAAACTAATTTATCATTAAATTAGTTAATAATCTAGAGATTATAATGCATAAAATATTGGATTCATTTCCAAACTAATCTAATAATATAAATATTATAATGCATTAAAAGTTGGATTCATTGTCAAACTAATCTATCATTATATTAGAATAATAATAATTAATCTATCCTTAGATCATTCTCCAAAACTAATTATTAGTGAACATCAATATTTCAAAAGTAAATATAAGGTATACTTGCATTAATCAAACCCTAGATTAATTTGCAAACCAAAATATTAAATAACAAAAATATTTCTAAAATAAATCTAAGGTACTTGCATTAATCAAACCCTATATTAATTGCAAATCAAAGATTATATATATTATTAATATTTCTAAAGAGGACATTATAATCCTTTAAAACTTTCAAACACTAGAAGCCTAGCTCACCATCCACCTTGAGCTATATAAATCATGGAAATATTAATCTAAAACAAACCAACCAAGGAATTAATTAAACTCTAAGGTAATTTAAAACCCTACACCCATCCTAATATTTATGTGTGCCTACAACTTCATATAACCATGATAGAAGGGTGCCATGCTCACTATGTCTTAGGCATATCCCATAGCAATACGTCAAGCAATGCACAACCTACCTATCTAGAATTGGATTAAGACACTCTAAAAGTGCCATGTACAGAGCAACATCGATGCAAAAAATACACAACAAAAGTGACAAGCATAAATGTAGGTTTAAGAACTAAAACCCAGGTAACAACATGAAGTTAAGTCATGAACACATCTACAATGATACGTACTCATTTTACCACTACCTCGATGCTCATTTATATGTAAAGAGAACACATTCCTCGATGGTGAAGGTAGCACACTAACCTAAGCTCAATATTACATAGAAACTAGCAAGAAAGTAACCAAAACATGTGGCACAATAACAAAATAAGGAAACACAATCAAATAGCATAACATGAAGGGATAGAAGTAGAAACTCAACAAAAAAAAGTGTAGTCAAAATATAATCTGTAGATAATACCTAGCAATCCCTTGTAGGTGATCAAGACTAGTGGTTCTTGTATGATACCTCTCACTTCAAGCACTACTTACCCCTATGTTGCACATTCCAAATCAAGATCTCATATTCCTTTATTCTCATAGTGCATCCCACCTTTATTTATTTCCAACCCATGCCCTCTTAAAGGCCTAAGGAAAGAGAAAGATAAGCATTGGTAAGCAAGGTTGCATGGTAACACTGAAGGTGTTTCCCATATTTGTTACCTCCATAATCAGTACTGTTATCATAGTAAAGAGAGAGATGGAAATCAAATCATATTTTTCATGTTCTAATACCTCATTTAACATAGTAAGAAGAGAGATAAAGCAAAGCATATTTTCCATGTTCCACTACCTCATTGATGCAACAAGGAGATAGGGAAAGTAAAGCATCTTTATAACTCATGGTGGATCTAAGAATGCTAACACAAGGTATTAAATACACCACCAAACCAAGATAAAATATGTCCCAAAATAAATCCACAAATAAGCAAATAGTAATACTCACAAGCAAAACTTAGGGTATTCTTTAAAGATATTATCTAACAACCTTATGCAAAAGAAGATTATTATCAACCAAATAATTCTTACAAGTACACACAAGGAGATAATAAAAACCAACACACCATGTGCAAGAAAAATATTATTCTTACAATATTTGGTACCATTACTTTATCCCTAAATGATTGGCTCCTTATTTAACATAGACATAAGCTATCACCGACTCATGTTAAGGATACTTGTTGTAAGCAACTTTCCTAGTCTAATGGTAAAAACATGAGTATAAGAAAACCATAATGCACCTACATTAAAGGATCTTCATTCATGTTACCTTGATATATTTGATCACCATTTCCCCTTCAATATGTTCTCTCATTCCCCATGGCTAATTCTCCTATCCTTCACCCAAGCAAAACGTCAACATACCATATTCTTACATGAAATGGACACATTATGAAAAGTATATATACATAAAAATAAAAAATTTAAGCATTAAACATCATTTTTAATACATATTTTAGCTTAAGTATAAAGTCCTACAAATGTGGATCGTGACATACTACCCCCCTTAGACTAAACACAATCCATTGTGTTTTCTACAAAAAAATACTTTTAAATTTATTCAAACAAATAAGTAAAATATATTTTCATTTCATCCGCTTTCTTCCAAGTGGATTTTTTCTCTGAATATTGGTCCCATTGGATCCTGCATTGTTCTAGAGTTTGTTTCCTCATTGCTTTGGAATGAAACTCTAGAATATTCATTGGAATCACTTTAATGATTGATGGATTTATCACTTACAATTTTGAGACATCCCACACATGATTAGGATCAACTATGTATTTTATAAGTAGGGATATGTGGAAAGAGTTATGGATATTTGATAGGTTATGTGGTAAGGTGAGTCTGTAAACCATCAGAAAAATCTTTTCAATGATCTAAAAAGGCCCAAAAAAATAAGGATGCAACTTATTATACTTGATGGTACTCTTCATGGTTTTGAATCTTAGGAAAACTTTGTCCTCCAATAATAATTCTCTAGGTGAACACTTCAAATCAATGTAGCTCTTCTAACGATTGGTGGATTCCTTTAGTCTTTGTCTAATCATCCTGAGCTACTCCAGATTTGTGATCACACATAGTCCTCTAGGTTATCCCAAGATAGGGGAGTTTTGCATATCCTACCATACAAGGATTCAAATGAGACAATTTTCAAGGAAGCATGGTATCCATTGTTATAAGCAAATTTTAAAAGTCTTTGCATCAAGAATTTTGGTCCATGCAATACATGCAAAGCATGTCTTACAATATTTGGTTTACCCTTTTTTTTAACCAGTTTTTTTCGAATGATATGTAGAGCTAATATTTAGCTTCATGCCAATTGCATGATGAAGGGCCTACCAAAATTCAGATGTAAATCTAAAGTCCCTATCTAAAATGATTATCTCAGGAAAATCATGCAACCTAAAAATCTCTTTGGTGAATCTATTGACCACTATTAGGGCATCATCCTTAGTGTTTCCTAGAATAAAATAAATAACCTTTTTCAATCTATCAACCACCACAAGGTTTACGTTCATGTTGGTACCTAGTATTAGGTAATCCCACTATGAAGTCCATAGATATCACCTACCACTTTCATACTGGTATGTCGTGTGGGTACAATTGTCCTACTATATGTATATGCTCTGATTTCATTTTTCAGTATTCCAAACATCAAGCCATAAAGTTGATGATACCTTTCTTCGTTCTTGACCAATAAAAAGTCTTCTTCATGGTCCTCATATTTACTCCTCTTGGATGAGCAAAGTAAGGAGATCAATGGACCTCTTGCATGATTAAATTCCTTAAATCATCAACTTTAGGGATTACCATCCTATCCTTGAAACATAAAAGCTCGTATTTTATGCCAAAATCCCTACTTTCTTCAAAGTTCACTGTAAAACTGATCACGTGCTTGCATTTCCCTAACTTAATCCATCAAGTCCATGTGAAATAAGGTCAAAGCAGCTATATGTCTTCCCCTTATCAAGGCACTAACAACCTTATTTTTCTTTCCTTTGATATACTTTATACCAAAATCATATTTTTATAAGAACTCAATCCATATTTTTTGCCTCACATTGAGCATTGGTTGGGTAAAGATATACCTTAAGCTCTGATGGTCGGTCCTTAACTCAAAAGGCTCTCTTAGTAGCTAATACCACCAAATATTTAGGGCATGAACCACAAATACTAGTTCTAGATCATGTGTAGCATAGTTAACCTCATGCATATTTAGTTTCCTTAACTCATACACTATGAGTGAATCATCTTGGGATAAAAATCCTTCCAAACATTCCAAAGAAGTAGCAGTGCAGACTAAAAAATTTTGTTTTGGATCTAGAATCTTGAGAATAGGTGCAGTAGTAAGCTTCTATTTAAGCAACTCAAACGTAGCGTTGCACTTGTTTATACACTTATATTCCTTCCCTTTTCTTTGAAGGTTAGTTATGAGGTAGGTTGTCTTGGAATAATCCTTTACAAACTATCTATAATACCATATCAAGCCCATGAAGATTTGCACTTCAAGCACATTAGTTGGTGGTGGCAAGCTCAAAATAACCTCTATCTTCTTAGGATCTACTGCTATCCCTTCAACATATATAGTATGTCCTAGATATTGCACCTTAGGAACATAAAAATCACATTTTGACAAATTTATTAACAACCTAAGCACAATCCTTAAATGCTTATCGTGCTCCTCCGTATTCCAGGAATATATCAAAATATCATCCAAGAATACTACAAAAAACTCATATATATGTTACCTGAACACCTTGTTGATCAAATTCATGAATGCTATCGAGGCATTGGTTAGTCCAAAAGGTAAGACTCTAAACTCATAATGCCCATACCTAGTCTTGAAAGTAGTCTTATGAGTATCCTCCTCATGGATTCTTAGTTGATGGTATCCTAATTTCAAATTAAATATTTGATAATATGGTAGCACCCTTGAGTTGATAAAAAAAATCCTCAATCTTGGGTAAGGGGTACCTATTCTTAACAGTTACTTTATTCTATATTCTATAATCTATACACAACCTTAGTGATCCATATTTTTTTATAAAATTATTTGGTGCATCCCATGGTGATATGCTAGGTTTATCCAATCATTTTTCTAGTAATACCTAAATTTTCACCTTTAACTCCTACATTTTAATAGGATTCAAATCTTGTAAGGAGTTTTATGAATAGGTTCTAATCTTGGCAGAAGTTCAATAGTGAATTCAATCTCACACTTCGGTGGTAGCCCTAGAAGACCTTCAAGGAAAACATCCCATAATATTGGGTGTTTCTTAAAAAAATATTTCTTCTTATAATCCTTGGTCTTGTGGTTCAATTTAATAATATAGACTATACCACCTTTCTTGATAGCTTTCTTTAGTTGCATTGTAGAGATCATCTAAGAATGAAAATACCCTTGCTTATTGTGTACTCTCAATCTCTGCTTGTATTTATCTATATAGTCAATCCCTCTATCTTGAAAGTTAGTTATGGCTTCATGAGCCTTTAGCTAGTCCATCCCCAAGATGATTTCGAAGGCCTGTAGCTGTGCTACATATAAATTCCATAGGGCAAATCCATTGGGTATGGTGATCTCGACTATATGAAAATAATGATCCATTGAGTAGGTCTTTCCAGACCCATACTCAACTTTCCACCCTTGTGTCAAAAATATCTATTACTTATATAAAATCCATGACTATACTAGAAGAAATAAAACTATCCATAACTCCACTATTTATCAAAATCTTAACTTTTTTATCAAACAACTTACCATCTAAAATCATAGGAGTGGCTTGGCTGTCTAGATTCTTGTTTTCAGTTATAAGATAGATTTTGTGGTTTGGTTCTTTTGCTTTTTTTATTGGTCTTAATCAATTTGGATATTTGTTTGCATAGTGAGGTCCCCCACAATCATAGCAACCATCCTTTAGACCTAGGTTTCTTTCCTGTTTCTTTTCCCCTAATCATTTGGTTCGACATGGTTTAGGTTGTTTCTTTGGTTGAGAGGTTCCATTATCCTTTCTCTTCTAGAATTTATTCTTGGAACTCCCTATTGAGAATAAACACACCCCCACTAAAAATAAAATTGTTTGAGCCTATGAAAATGATTAATTTTTATTTCCAAGTGGACCCTCTTGAAGCTTTCTGATTTTTTAATCCAAGTTTTGTTTGCATCAAGTCCTTAAATTTTGCCTGCATCAAGGTGTCAAAATTATTTTCCTAGAGCATCGATTTGAATTAATTTCTTCTTAACATTTATGCTTCAATGGTATTATTTCTAGTTAAGTATTTCAAAATTTTTGATTTTCAATAGTTTTCCTAAGGTTTGAAATATTAAAATTAATTTCTAAGGTTCTTTGAAAGAAATCTTCATCTTGCCCTAATGTTTACTCCAATCTTGGAAATGCCATATCTTTTGACACAGGAATCCATTTGAGGTGATTCAAATTCTAGATGAAAGATCTCGAGCTCACCTTTCCAATGATACCAAATTTTTAGGGTTTCAAGCGTGATTTACCTTCCAAAAATAATAGTTTCTATTTGCAGCTAGCAAACTTATTAATGCAATATCTCTTGATACGAAGTAAATTTTCAATTTTTTTCTATATATTGGGATACCCATTTGGCTCATTTGGATGTCTGAAAAGTTTTGTTCAATTCTGGGCACTTTTGATTTTCGCCATAATTTTCATACCATGAGAAATGGGCATCTTTTGGGTAATTTAATTTAGTTTTCTTGAATTTGAAAATCATTTTTGAGCATGGAGGATCCTTCACAAATATTTAAAGTGGTAAAATACGAAGTGCGGGGTCATTGGAATCCATGTTCAAATTTTTGGAAATTTTACAAAGTGTTGGAAGAAAGAAGGCTTCAATGAAAAATGGTTGTGATTTTGCAACATTCCTAAGTTTCGTGATCAATATGGCAGAAATAAGGCTTCAATGAAAATGGTTGCGATAATCCTAAGTTTCACGATCAATATAGAAGAAATAAGGCTTCAATGAAAAATGGTTGTGATTTTGTGACTTGCCATGATTTCACCATGGCCAAGCCAAGGAAGATTGAAAAATGAAAAATGGTCGTGATTTCTTGACTTGCCATGATTTCACAATGACCAATCCTAGGAAGATTCAAAAATGAAAAATGGTCACAATTTCGTGAATTTCCATGATTTCACGATGGCCAAGCTAAGGAAGATTTAAAAATAAAAAATGGTCGTGATTTTGTGACTTGCCGTGATTTCAAGACATGCCAAGATTTTGCGATTACAAGATTTCGTGATTGCCAAAGGAAGAAAAAGAAAAAAATGATATAAAAATGTCAAACCTTAGGGATTAAAATAATAATAAATAATTAATTAAAATCTCAACCCTAGAAAATATTTTGTGGGAAACTTTGAAAAAATAATAATAAAATTTAAAATTTAAAAATTAAAGTTTGAACCTTAGGAAAATTAAATTAATTTAATTTAATTTTAAAGCTAATGTTCTAACATTTGCCCTTTTTTAATTTTTGTAGGAATTTGTCGGTGGATGCATTTAATGGCAAAATTAATGGCGAAAGCGATGGTGGGCAGAGAATTTCAACGCGAACCAAGCAAAAGGGATTGTGCGAGGATAGAAGGCGGGGGAAGTCAATGATCCATCCAGATTTTGTAGATGAAGAATTAATGAGATGCATCTACAAGTGGTCAAAAATTGAAGACCTTTGCACGCGATTATCTTTTGATGAAGATAAAATCAGATTTTATCTTCTCCATTTATGGCAAGATACCCAGGTAGATTTTTGGAGTGATTGGGGTTGATCAGAACTCTATTTAAAAATGCTTTTATATTGTAATGCCTCGACGGTGGGATTTTAAAATTATTTTTAATTCCCGGGAGCTAGATATTTTTGTGGAAAAATTAGGGCATGTCCTGAGTCTATAAATACTCCCATTAAATGTAATCTAAAGATGCAAAAACTTGGAAATAAAGACTTATAGCAATTTTTAGCAAATCTTGTTTTGAATACTTTATTCTGTACTTGAGGTCGGTGTGACATCATTTTCTAAAATAGCGTGGCTAGGAGCCTAATATTTTCCAAACTGTGATAAGTGCATTTTCTTTTATTTTTGTCTCAATTAAGGATTTATTTAATTTGATTGTAAACTTGTGATTGTTGAGGTTATGTTAGGTTGTTGAGCTTCATTCTATTTTCTGTATGCTTGAGGGAATTATAAGCTTAAGGTTCAGGCTGGTGTTCTAATTGCTTTGTTCTCACTGCATGAGCTAGACTGCTGGTGAGAAACACCAATTGTCATTAACCTCCCTTCTATTTGTAATTTTCCTTTTATCTCTGTGTTGTTTTGTCCCATGCTCAAGGTTGAAAGTGGTCTTAGAAAGCTGGATACTTTCTTCATTTGATGTTGTCTTATTGTGAAGTTGAGTAATTTAATTGATTTCAGTAGTTGTAATTTGCAATTGGATTAGACATCCTCTCTTTCCTTCCCTACCCTGCTCTCTCTATTTTATTTCTAAAAAGGATCCATTTTTATGTTCTTTAAAATTCTTTATTTATTTAATCTGTTGAGATTCGAAGAGCTAGATCAATTCACAAAATGTAAATCTAATTGATAAACCAAACAACAATAGATAGAAGTTGAACCCCCTTGCAAGTACACAAGCAGTCCATTTGAAACTATTCTAGAAGTGGAAAAGAGCGAGGACGTTCGACCCAACCCTGTAACTCACACCTTGGATAACTAGCAAGATCCTAAAGTGAGAGGGATTTATTCCCATTTATGTGTTACTGGTGTTTCCTATTTACTCTTCATAGGGTGTGCATAAAAGACCAATCAACACTATTTTGGTGCTAGAAGGAGGGCTTGAACTTGCATTTGGTATTTTTTAAGATAATTAGTTAGGCTGGATTCTTCCTTTAGAGTAACCAGGTCCCACCCAAGAGCTGGAGAGCTCCTTGTGTCTGAGTTGGAAACCCCAAGGAGAAGTAATCTCAAGAAGGCCAGATCTTTGTCTAGCATAGTTTTGTCTCCGTTAGTGCTTCCTCCAACTGTGACTCAGAATCCTACCATTAATCAGATAGTCATGGCCAATTGGTTGGGCTCCACTACTTTGAATATCCCTAGTGTAGCCCATGATTTACCCAAGAATCCTGAGAAGTATCTTCCCACCTATAGGCATGATGGAATCAGGACAATAGAAGAGCACTTGGTAGCTTTTAAAAATACTCTAAAATTATTAAATGTGCAGCATGAAGATGTGGCCTGTAGATTATTCCTGTTCACTCTCCAAGAGGGAGCATATGACTAGTTTTTGAATCTTACAAATGACTCTATCACCAGCTGGGATGATTTAGAAAAAGTTTTTGTGTCCCAATTTGGTCAGGTAATTGATCCCAACATGTTGTACCAGCAATTTTCTAGCATTAAGAGAGAGTCCAGTGAAACTGTCAGGTCTTTCAATGTGAGATTCCAAAAGGCTTATGGTAGGATGATAGGTCATTACATCCCAAGTGCAAATTTAGCCTTAGAAATTTATAAGAATGCCTTGGATCTAGTGACCTCTATTTTCCTCAAGAGAGACACCAATATCACAAACTTGATAGAAGCTTACAAGGAAGCTCTGACTCTTGAAAGATAATTGGGACCTCAACCTGTGAATAGTCCTTTGATACCCTTTGTTACACAGAACACACCCATGTTGAATCCCATTCCGCATCAGATGTTGTTGCCAACATGTCAAGCTCCACCTATAGAAAATCCATTGACTTTGGCACACACTGGGCATGTGCAGACTATGGAGAAAGAATCAGATAAAACTGTAATTGAGGAAGTTACAAAGATGGTCCAAAAATTGGCAAATGACTTCTTGAGTTTCAAGAGGCAAGTGTCTATAGGAGAAAATTCAAACAGGTTTCCTTACCAACAGAATAGATTTTCCAGACCTCCATATGAAGCTAATAAGGATTATAACAAAGGTAAGGGGCCTGAAGTGAACATTTGTGACTTGGCTTTACCCAATTGGTGTAGGATTCATGAAACATCTCAACATGGGGAACTAGACTATCTAGAGTTTTGCAATGCTTTTGAAGCTTTGTCTGGTGAATTCAGTTTTTCTAAAAATCAGAGAAATGTTGATGGTGCTAGTTCATCCAAACATAGTACTACTATGGTTTTGGATTCATTCACTTTCCTGGATGAGTCAAAAAATATTGTGAAAGTACCTATGGATGAAGTGCAAGCTTTTTAGTAGTATAGAAGAGATAATTACAATCTTAAGAATAGAAATCCAGAGCCCAACACTACATCTACACCTCCCAACAACTCTCATAGTATTCCTCCTGATCCTTCTCCAAATAATAATCCACCTCCACCCAAGGGGGAGATCCAAAAGTGCAGGATGGATTTGTTGCTCCACTCAACAGAGGGTATAATATAGTGGAGGACATGAAGAAAATTAAAGCCAACATTACCCTTCATGAGCTAGCTCAGATCACTGAACAAAGGGATAACTTGATTAAAACTTACTCTGAGCCCTCCACCAAACCTCCAGAAAAGAGGAAGAAAATAGCAAATGTCAATATGGCCATCTACAAGGAAAAGACTGAAGTTCCACCTTTCCTATTGATAGTCCGCATATTTGGAAAAAACTTACATAATTGTCTGGTGGACTTTGGTGCTTCAACCAATGTCATACCTCTAGCCATTTGCCAACAATTGGGATTAACTCCTATGAAGTCTGAGAGGAGAGTCATTCAGATGGATAAAACTAAGGTCAAGGTAATAGGTGAACTTCAAGGTATACACATCCAATTAGCATCTAAGCCGAGAGCACAACATAAAATTGATATTCAGGTGGTAGATATTCCTGTGGGATATGGAATGCTTCTAAGTAGAGATTGGTCAAAATCTTTGAATGGGTATTTGGCCATAGATTTTTCACACATGTGGTTACCCTAGAAAGGTGTAGCAAATCAGTTAAGAATTGATAGGGAGCCTCGATATAAGCTCATGATAACTGAATACAATGTCAAGAATGAGACTGTTAATTTTATTGATGTAGATGTGGGGGTTTATAATTTGACAACTACACAAAAGGTGAAACCGATTAAAGCTTTGATTGATCATGGTAATGATGTTTGGATGCTTCATGTTGATGGAGCTAAATCCAAGCAAGGCTCTGGTATAGGGTTTGTTCTCAAAGGGCCTCACAATCAGACATATTTTATGTCTTACCACTTGCAATTTCCCTGTACAAATAATTTGATTGAGTATGAGGCACTAATACTGGGGTTGAAATTTGCTTTAGATAAAAATGTGAAGAATATCCAAGTTTTCATAGACTCTGAGTTGGTAGCTAATCAGGTTAAAGGTAAGTTTTAGTGCAAGGCTTCTTACCTAAAAAGATACAAACATCGAGCTTGGGATCTCATGGAGGATTTTAATGCTTTCAATCTGATGCATATTCCTAGGGAGGAAAATTCACCTGCAGATGTTTTGGCTTCATCAACTGCAAATCTAAAGCCCTTGGAGGAATTTAAATGGGAAAATTTTTCAGTGGAATTAATTCCTTGCCCTTCTATTCCAGATAACATAGATACATTTTAGGTATTTTTTGATGACCAATAAATTGTAGATTTCTTACAGAATACAAATGCATTTGAAAAAACTATAATTGATGATGGTCAGAGGGATACTGTGCTTGAAAATTTTGATAATGAAGAGGGAATAATGAGGCTGAAAAATAATAGGATTCCTAGGGGAATGGTAGAACTTGAGAGGCTATTTGACAATGACCGAATTAAACAAAGGATAAATTCTAGAAATTCTATGAACATGACAGGGAATGAGACTGAAAAATTGAATGTAGGAACTGAAGGGGATCCCAAGCACGTTCAATTGGCTAAAACCTATGACCCTATAATCAAAAGGAATCTCATGGACTTGCTACATAGGTCCAAGGATGTTATGGCTTGGTCTTATAAAGACCTGAAAATTTTTGACCCGAAAGTGTACACGCATACTATACCCTTGAAAGAGTTCTGTAAACCCTTTCGACAGAAACAGAGACATGTTAACGCCTTGTTGGAACCTCTCATTCTGAAAGAGGTAGAAAAATTGTTGAGTGTTGCCATTATTTTTCCTATCAGGCATTCTACCTGGGTAGCTAATTTAGTGTCGGTTAGAAAGAAGAATGGGGAAATCTGCTTGTGCGTAGATTTTAGAAACTTGAATAAGGCTTCTGAAAAGGATAATTATCCTTTGCCTTCCATGGATGATGTACTACATATTGTGAATGGTTCAGAGATGATGTCCTTCTTGGATGGATTTTCTAGGTACAACCAGATATTGGTGGAAAGAGAGGATAGAATGAAAATTGCCTTCACGACCAAGTGGGGGACCTTCGCCTACAAGAGAATGCCATTTGGATTGATAAATGTTGGAGCCACCTTCCAATGAGCGATGGATCATGCCTTCAAAGGTCTCATGGGTAAGTGCATCGTTGTATACATGGATGACCTGATAATTTTTTCTAAGTCTCGGTTTGACCACGTCAAGCATTTGGAGTCCATATTTGACAAATGTAGAGAATTTGGTATTTCTTTGAATCCAAAGAAGTGCATCTTTGGTGTAATTGAAGGAAAAATCCTTGGCCACTTAATCACCAAAGATGGCATTTTTGTGGATCCCAAGAGGGCAGAAGCCATATCAAAGATACCCTTTCCCAACTCTAAGAAAGAGTTAAAATCATTTTTTGGGAAGATTAATTTTGTTAGGAAATTCATTTTTGGCTTTGCTGAAATAGTCAAACCACTAAATGATATGTTAAAGGAGACTACTCAAATTGTTTGGTCAATAGAAGCCAAGGTGGCATTTCAAGAGATTAAATCTGCTATCCAACAAGCCCCAATTCTAGTAAGTCTAGACTTTAGTGCAGATTTTTATCTGTACTCTTTTGCTTCTGAACATACACTTGCTGCAATTTTAACTCAATAGAGGGAAATAAGGGAGCACCCCATTGCCTTCAAAAGTACCAATCTGAAGGGTGTTGAGTTGAATTACTCTCATTTGGATAAGCAAGCCTATGCCTTGGTGAAAGCAGTTAAATAGTTTAGGCATTATATTCTGAGGAGTAAGGTCCATGCCATAGTTCTTGATCCGATTGTTAAATATTTGTTAAGTCAAAATGAGTTGGGTGAACTGAGGGGCAATTGGGTCATAAAATTGTAGGAATTTGACTTAGAAATTTGGCCTACTAAATTAATTAGAGGTCTTGGTCTATCCCAACATATCGTTGAAATACCTATAGAGGAAGAAATTAACCAGTTGGACTCCAGATTGGATGATTGGTATGGGGATATCATCCATTTATTGAAATTTAAGAATTGCCCACCCCATCTAAATAGAACTTAGAGAAGAGCATTGAAGTTGAAATTCGCTCATTTTCTACTAAAAGGGGTAAACTGTATAGAGAAAATTATGTTGGTATATTTTTAAGATGTATTTCTCAAGATGAGGTAAATGAAGTGATGTCCAATTTTCATGAAAAGTTAGGAGTAGGGCATCCTTCAGGTTTAGCTACTACACACAAAATATTGAGAGTAGGCTACTATTGGCCTACATTGTTTAAAGATGCACATCAACATGTGAGAACTTATCACCAATGTCAGATATTTGTAGCCAAGCAAGCTAATCGAGCTCTACCATTACAACATGTTATAATAGATAAACCTTTCATGTAGTGGGGACTTGATTTTGTGGGAGTGATGAACCCAAATTCATCAACAAGGCACAAATATGTATTAACAACCACTAATTACTATACACGATGGGCTGAAGCAGTAGCCACAATGAGGAGTACAACCCATGAGGTAATAGAATTTTTGGAGTCAAATATCATAACCAGGTTTGGAGTTCCTCTGAATTTAGTTTGTGATAATGGGCCAACATTTCAGTCACTAGAATTTGTAGAGTGGGCATACCAGAAAGGGATAGTCCTCAAATTTTCATCTAACTATTATCCCCAAGGAAATGGACTAGCTGAGTCCACAAATAAAAATTTGATAAATACCATTAAGAAGTCTATTGTAGATAAACCCAGACAATGGCATACATTACTAAAGTATGCACTTTGGGCTGATAGGATAAGACACAAGGAAGCTCTTAAAACTTCACCATTTACTTTATTGTATGGTACTCAACCTATTGTTCATGTTTCTTTAAAATTGCCCACATACCAGTTTGCCTTGGATTATTTTAATGATCATGTAGATGTAGAAGCTCATGTACTAGACTTAATTAATTTATAGGATGAAAGACTTCAGGCCTTGGAGCATTTCAGTCGACATCAAGAGATAATCAAGCATTGGTTTGACAAAAGAGCAAAAGTAAAAGCCTTCAGACTTGCAGACCTGGTGCTCCTATGGGACAAATCCCATGAGAATAAAGGTAAGCACACTAAGCTACAACCTCTATGGATAGGGCCATACCAAATCATAGAAATTTTGGGTAATAATGCATTTCATCTACAGGACCTGGAAGGTAATTTTCTAAACTTGCCTGTCAATGGTCAATATCTGAAGCATTACTTCTCGATTGTTCCATCTACTACATCATTTGAGTAATTGAAGGGACCTTTGTACATATGTATATATTAAGGTAGAAATAAAGTGAGTCAATGCTTTTGTTTAGTTTGTTTTTTCAGCATTAAGTTAGTTTCTCCTAGTTTTCTTTGTTTTCCTTTTCTTTCTTCTTTTGGGTCTTTCTCTCAGTTTCAGGAATCAAACAAGGGTGATTTGATAAAGGGATGTTCTAAGTAGGGAGAGAGTGGTAATTTTTGTTATCTAGAATGATAGTAGAGAGATAGTTTAAATTTTATACCTTACCCACCATAATTATTTTAATCATAAAAGAATTGTTATGTTGTTTAGTTAGAGAACTCCCAAGGAATCCAAGAAAAGTTGGTCATGAGAGGAAAACTCTGATTCACAAAAACACTTTAACTACTCCAAAGAGGCTATTGGTGCTTGAGCTAAAATGGTTAGTTGATCGGTTGTTTGGTTAATAAAACATCAGGGCAAGTGCAACTTTTGAACCTCTAGTAAGACTCCTTGGCTATCTATCTCATGCAATAAAAAAAAAATAAAATAAAAAAAAAAGAGAGAGAGAGTATTATAAAAAAGGAGATAGCCAAGATTTATGAAAGAGGAATTTTAGACATGTTCACCAGGGCTATAGATGCCCCATGGCTATGAACCAAGGTCTTGGAAAGCTAAGAGTAACTTTGTCCTAGTAGTGGAGCTCTACTCAAATAACCCTATGCAATCCAAACAACCTGATTGATCCTTAGTAAGAATTCTAAGCCATGGTTTTCTTTGGAGGAAGGATTTATACACTGCAATCACACACTAGAGTTTTCTTTGAGTGATTCAACCTAGTATGTCCCTGGGAAATTTTAATGGACTGGTAGATAATAATTAAAATATTTTGAAAATCTTTGTGGCAAGGTAGGATACATGGTTTAAATTATTTTAAAACTAGAGTTATGGGTTCTAAATAGTGCTACTATTTCCCTGCATATGTCATCATTTGTTGAGAAGCAACACACCCCCACTAAAAATAAAATTGTTTGAGCCTGTGAAAATGATTAATTTTTATTTTCAAGGGGACCCTCTTGAAGTTTTCTAGTTTTTAATCCAAGTTTTGTTTGCATCAAGTCCTTAAATTTTGCCTGCATCAAGGTGTCAAAATTGCTTGCCTAGAGCATTGATTTGAATTGATTTCTTCTGAACATTTATGCTTCAATGGTATTATTTCTGGTTAAGTGTTTCAAAAATTTTGATTTTCAATAGTTTTCCTAAGGTTTGAAATATTAAAATTAATTTCTAAGGTTCTTTAAAAATCTTCATCTTGCCCTAATGTTTACTTCAATCTTGAAATTGCCATATCTTTTGACAGAGGAATCCATTTGAGATGATTCAAATTCTAGATGAAAGATCTTGAGCTCACCTTTCCAATGATACCAAATTTTTAGGGTTTCAAGTATGATTTACCTTCTAGAAATAGCAGTTTCTATTTACAGCTAATAAACTTATTAATGCAATATCTCTTGATCCAGAGATTTTGAGTTTTTCTACATATTCGGATACCCATTTGGCTCATTTGGACATCTGAAAAGTTTTATTCAATTCTGAGCACTTTCAATTTTTGCCATAATTTTCATACCATGAGAAATGGGCATCTTTCGAGCAATTTAATTTCATTTTCTAGAATCTGAAAATTATTTTCGAGCATGGAGGATCCTTCACAAACCTTTAAAGTGCTAAAATACAAAGTGTGGGGTCATTGGAATCCATGTTCGAATTTTTGGAAATTTTACAAAGTGTTGGAAGAAAAGGTCGCGATTTCACAACATTTCGAAGTTTCACGATCAATATGGAAGAAAGAATGCTTCAATGAAAAATGGTTGCCATGGCCAAGCCCAGGAAGATTGAAAAATGAAAAATGGTCATGATCTCAGTGACTTGCCATGATTTCACGATGGCCAAGCTCAGGAAGATTGAAAAATGAAAAATGGTCGCAATTTTGTGACTTGCCATGATTTCATGATGGCCAAGCCCAGGAAGATTGAAAAATGAAAAATGGTCATGATTTCGTGACTTGCCATGATTTTGTGACTTGCCATGATTTCATGATTGCCAAAGGAAGATAGAAAAAAGAAATGATATAAAAATGTCAAACCTTAGGGATTAAAATAATAATAAAAAATTAATTAAAATCTCAACCCTAGAAAATATTTTACAGGAAACTTTGGAAAAATAATTAAAAAATTTAAAACTAAAAAATTAAAGTTTGAACCTTAGGAAAATTAAATTAATTTAATTTAATTTTAAAGCTAATGTTCTAACATTTGCCCCTTTTAAATTTTTGCAGGAGTTTGTCGGTGGATGCATTTAATGGTAAAATTAATGGCGAAAGCGATGGTGGGCAGAGAATTTCAACGTGAACCAAGCAAAAAGGGATTGTGCGAGGATAGAAGGTGGGGGAATTCAATGATCCATCCGGATTTTGCAGATGAAGAATTAATGAAATGCATCTGCAAGTGGCCAAAAATTGAAAACCTTTGCACACAATTATCTTTTGATGAAGATAAAATCAGATTTTATCTTCTCCATTTATGGCAAGATACCCAGGCAGATTTTTGAAGTGATTGGGGTTGATCAAAGCTCTATTTAAAAATGCTTTTATATTGTAACGCCTCGATGGTGGGATTTTAAAAATTGTTTTTAATTCCCGGGGAGCTAGATATTTTGTGGAAAAAATCAGGGCATGTCTTGAGTCTATAAATACTCCCATAAAATGTAATCTCAGGATGTGAAAACTTGGAAATAAAGATATTTTAGCAATTTTCAACAAATCTTGTTTTGAATGCTTTATTTTGTACCTAAGGCTGGTGTGACATCATTTTTTGAAACAACGTGGCCAGGAGCCTAATCTTTTTTTCGTTTTTTTAATAAATACCTTTAACACCCCCGTACCCCACTCTTGCCAGATTATGATAAGTGCATTTTCTTCTATTTTCATCTCACTTAAGGATTTATTTAATTTAATTGTAAGCTTGTGATTGTTGAGGTTATGTTATGTTGTTGAGCTTCATCCTATTTTCTATGTGCTTGAGGGAATTATAAGCTTAAGGTTCAGGCTAGTGTTCTAATTGCTTTGTTCTCACTGCGTGAGCTAGATTGCTGGTGAGAAACACCAATTGTCATTAACCTCCCTTATGTTCATGATTTTCCTTTTATCTTGTGTTGTTATATCCCATGCTCAAGGTTGAAAGTGGTCTTAGAAAGCTGGATACTTTCTTCTTTTGATGTTGTCTTGTTGTGAAGCTAGGCAATTTAATCAATTTTAGTAGTTATAATTTGTAATTGGATTAGACATCCTCTCTTTTCTGCCCTACCCTGCTCTCTCTGTTTTATTTTTGAAAGGTTCTATTTTTATGTTCTTTAAAATTCTTTATTTGTTTAATCTGTTAAGATTCGAAGAGCTAGATCAATTCACAAAATGCAAATATGATTGATAAACCAAACAACAATAAATGGAAGTTGAACCCCCTTGTAGGTACATAGGTAGTCCACTTGAAACTATTCTAGAAGTGGAAAAGAGTGAGGACGTTCGACCCAACCCTATAACTCACACCTTGGATAGCCAACAAGATCCTAAAGTGAGAGGGAATTTATTCCCATTTATGTGTTATTGGTGTTTCTTGTTTACTCTTCATAGGGTGTGCATAAAAGACCAATCAACACTCCCTTCCTTCCCATCATTTTTTCCAAGTTTAGACTATCTTTACTTTTTTTGTCCTATTCTTACTCTCGTTTCATAAAGCCAACACTCTTCATTTTCCTTAAGTGTGTCAATATCTCTTTGATAAAACCACATAGTTGAAGATAAACTTGTTCAACTGTAGGTTGGACTCATCTTGATGAGCTAGGTCATATACCTTTTGCAAAGTTTCAAGATTTTGCATGTTTACTACCAATATTATCTTAGAATTTATTCCCAAGATAAACTTATGTACCTTCTTACTCTCATCCTACTCGTAGAGCAGTACATACTTAAGTAGTTTTACAAATATTTGGTGGTAAACCTCCACTAACATTGTTCCTTGGACAAGTGTGGAAAATTCCTCAATATTTTCCACATAATGCTATTTAGTAAGGAATATTTTCTTAAAAGCCTTCACAAACCCTACCCATGATAGGTTAAAAGCCTTAATTTTTTTATCAGATTTAAAAGTGTTCCACCTTTCTAACCCAATCTCCTAAAAATGGAGAGTGGCCCAATAGGTCCAAGTCATTGAATATTAGTTTTTCATGGAGAAATAGATCTCTAGCTCATTCATCCAATCTTTAATTGAATCACCCCCATCCTTTTTAGTGAATTTAGAGGTATTAACATTCTTCATATCCGAGGTTCGAGGTGTAGACAAATTGGTTCATCCCAACCCCATAAGGGAGGCGGAGGTCCAGGGTTCAAATCTCGGGCCTCTTCAGACTGAACGCTTGTCCCTTTCCTGGTGCTTTCAATGGCGTAAAAGGTTTAAAATGATTGTGGCATGGTGGTTATAGGGGCGGACTGCATGAAGATCTATGTGGTGGCTTCTGGGGTGGACAACGTAGAATACTATGGTGGCCATAAAAAGCTGGACAACTTGCCCGGATTTGTGGTGGCTACCGATTCCACCATGTAAATTCAAAAAAAAAAAAAAACATTCTTCATATCCTTGTCTAATTCTACCTCTATTAGAGCCCTAATGTCTTGCTCATCTATAGGATTGTTTACTTCTAGTCTAGCCTTAATATTTCTATTCTAACTCACTATGGTTTCCAACTTTTGTCTCATTTATCCATCTATTCTCTCTTTTGCTCTAATTACTCTTACAAAAGAGAGATAGTAGCAGTGAGGTTCTCCACCTCTCTATTGGTATTCCTCAAACTTTCTCCTAGAGGTCTAGCCTCAACACTATCCTACCTAGCATGTCTTTGAATAATTGAGGATCCTCTTCTTCATCTTCTTAAATTTGGTATCATAGTTTTCCTAGTCATATAAATGTACCTAGGTTAGGTTGCAGTTCTCCTTCTCATGCCTCCTACCTACTAGTTAGTCACATCCTCCAATGTACTAACAACTATATACTATCATCCACTAATAGTAATGATGGACATGCCATCTACCCAAAAGTCATCCATCAAGTCAAAACATCTCTAAGTCCTTTCTAGGGAAGCTTCTAGCCCTATGACCTAGAGCTCTAATACCAATTGTAACAACCCAAAAAGCTAACCAACCCAAGAGAGATTTTTTTTTAAATTTTAACAAGGTTTACAAGAGTATCCATGAAAACATGCATTGACTAGACATACCCACATTTCGAGTCTAAGATTTTGTAAACATCACTTGAGTGTATAAGAGAGGCCAAGCTTCCATACGTAACTCGGTTTTACCTTGTATACCTCTATGGTATAAAGGAAACTTCCACAAGGGTCTCCCAACTTTTTAAACATCCTCCATGAATGCAGATTTCTTGACCTTAGCATTAGAATTATTCCTTCTCAGTCCTTCAAGAGGGGGACACCAATTTCTTATTCTATATATAAGTTCATCTATGTTGGGACCATTAGGTGTGAATGTCTTAGTCTAGTTTAATTACACCTTCATGGTGATCCCTTAAACATTAATCTTATCTTCTCCATCTCTACAATGGTATTCTAAGCAACAATCACTTTGCATGATTGTCTTCTCATGGACATAAGAACTAGGTGTTGCTACTCAACACTAACCTAAGTTAAAAAGGAGATTTTTTAGACAAGGTTAACTTTATATCCCTTTCAAAATAATCCTCTAATCCCAATGATAACTCTCTCACACTTTGCAAGCATTGAATTAAAAGCATCTTCTAGGAAGAAAGAAAAATTATTCAACTAAATATTTCAAAATAATATAACCTTTATATCAAGAAAAATTATGGATAAGAACCATAAAACCATTCATCAACATGGTACCATATTCATCCAGCTAAAGTTTATATTACAAAATAATAGTCATTTTTTCTATTAATCATCAGTACAACACAAATGTTTAAATATTAAACTTAGCATGATATGAACATCTTCTTCCTTTTGCCTACATGGTAGATGATAGGAAGGTAGGGATTATAACCTCTCATTCATATATATGAATGCATTTCTATATGATTTATTGCACACACAAAATAAGTCCATACTTATTTTATAGAATATTTTCCACAAATATTTTAAATCTCAAGCCCTTACATTTATATAAGTTCAATTCAATATAGAAAACACAAGAAAAATAATCCCATACTTATTTCCAAGATGTTTTCTACAAATATCAAATTCCAAAGCTATTCATATCTAACTCAATAGCAAAACACAAAAGAATTCGATACTTCTTTTACAAAATATTTTCCACAAATATCAAATTCCAAAACTACACATGTGTAATTTAGTATAGCAAAACACAAAATAAGCCCATAATTCTTTTCCAAAATATTTTAAAAATACATAGCTACACTAATCCTTTGTTAGCTAAACAGATAATTTGAATCATCCTTTGGTTATGCAACAAACTTAGAGATCTAAGAAATCAGTTTGCCATTTGCAAGTCTTAACATTATTTTGAATGACTTAATATTAATCTATCAATTGATTAAGTAAACCAAAGATTATATTGAGTTAATTCCTTCATTAGATTAATTGCCAAACTAATCTATCATTTGATTAGTTAATAATCTAAATATTATAATGAAATAAAAATTAGTTTAATTGTCAAACTAATCTATCATTTTATTAGTTAATAATCCAAATATTATAATGCATTAAATATTGGATTCATTGCCAAACTAACATATCATTAGATTAGAAAATAATCTAAATATAATGAAATAAACATTATTTTAATTATTGAACTAGTATACATTTGATTAGTTAATAATCTAGATATTATAATGCATTAAATTTTGGATTCATTTCCAAACTAATCTATCATTAGATTAGTTAATAATCTAAATATTATAATGCATTAATATTTGGATTCATTGCCAAACTAATCTATCATTAGATTAGAATACTAAACACTAATATATCCTTCTATCATTTGCCAATTGGAACATTAGTCCATCTTAGATTAATTGCCAACCTAATCTATCATTTGATTAGAATAATAAGCATTAATATATCCTTAGATCATAAATCTAAGCTCAATATTACATAGAAACTAGCAAGAAAGTAACCAAAATACATGATGTAGTAACGAATTAAGGAATCACAATTAAACAACATAGCATGAATGGGTAGAAGCAAAAATTGAAAAAAAAAACAACGCAATCAAAACATAATTCATGGACAATATCTAGCAATCCCTTGGAGGTGATCAATATTAATGGCACTTGTACGATATCTCTCACTTCAAGCACTTCTTACACCTATGGTGTGCATTCCACATCGAGATCTCATCTTCCTTGATTCTCATAGTGCATCCCCCATTTCCTTCTTTCCAACCCACACCCTCTTAAAATCCCAAGGAAAGATAAATATAAATGTGGGCAAGTAATGTGGTGCAGTAACACTGAAGTCATTTCCCACATTTTTTACCTCCATAACGATCTCTATTATCATGGTAAAGAGAGATATGGAAAGAAAATAATATTTTCCACATTCCATTTCCTCATTTAATACAACAAGGAAAGAGAGAAAGTAAAACATCTTTCTCATGTTCCACTACCTCATTAATGTAGCAAGGAAGATGGAAAACAAATCATCTTTATAACTCATGGCAGCTCCAAGAATGCTAATACATGGAATTAAATACACCAACACACCAAGATAAAAGACATCGTAATAGAAAGATACAAATAAGCAAATAGTAATGCTCACAAGAAAAACTTAAGGAATTCATAGATTATCTAACAATATTATGCAAAAGAATATTATTTTCAACCAAATATTTCTTACAAGCACACACAAGGAGATAATGAAAACCAAAATTCCATGTTCAAGAATAAATAAATTCTTTCAATATTTCATACTATCATTTTATCCCTAAATGAGTGGCTTCACATTTAAGATAGACATAAGCTATCACCAACTCATGTTAAGGACACTCATTGCAAGAAACATTCTTGGTCCAATGGTAAAAAAATGAGCATAAGCAAACCATAATGCACCTACATGAAAGGGTATTCATTCATGTTACCCAGAGCCATTTTATCATCATTTCCCCTTTAATATGACCTCTCGTTAACTGTGGCCAATTCTCTTTTCCACCCAAAATATTAATTTATATTACACCCAAGTATAGCATCAGTAGTACCATATTCTTACATGAAATGGATATAATATCAAAAGCAAACAGCCATCAAAATAAGCATTAAACAACATTCTATAATACATAGTTCAACTTAAGTAGTAAGTCCTACCATGGTGGGTCATGACAGGTTTACCACCTTTAATAGTTATGGCACTCCTACGATAGTGTTGGATCCACATGCTATTTCCCATGTAAGGAAGTTAAAAGGAAATTATTATTCCTAACCTTTAGTTCAACCCAAGTGAATTGTTTGTGTGTTTAGTTAGCATGGGAAGGGAGTGCATTTTAACTTCTTGGGAAATCCTTTGAGCATTTTTGTTAAAACAAATGCTTTGTGTGATCCCTATATACATGTAGGCAATCACCCATTCATTAGAAATGCATGCCTACCACTAAGACCTTTCTTAATGATTTTAAAGTTAGCACGTGCTTTCTAGGAATCATTCCCTATGACCTTAGGGAGTAGCTTTTTAGGGGTGTAAAACATGGATCTCTTCGTAAGGGGAAGATATAATGCTTTTCATTCTCTACTAACTCAAGATTAGGTTTTTCCCCTTCATTAATTTTATTTATTGATGGAGAGCTCTTATTTAGGGCAGATCCACTACTTGTGATATTGGTTGTATATAAATTTGTATTAGATAGTGAGTGTTTCTTTGACTTCAAATATTTCCTCTCTACTTTGGGTTAGTACTCATTCACCATGTATTATATTCTTTCTTAATATATTAGTTGGTGTTGTTCTATGGGTTAGTACTCATTGATCCTTTAATGGGATGGTACACATTATTTTGATGCTAAATCCACTCTATCAGTTTTGTTTTAGCAAGGCTAGGCTATGTATCTCGAGAGAGATACTACCCTTACTCAATCAAAGTATCGAGACTTAGGGTATTTCCTACATAGTCTAAGCACCTTGTCCATTTGTGATTTTCCTATAATAGCCCTTCTACATGTAAGCTATAAATATATTGTTCTAATGACCTTCACCATGTTGAGACAATTATTCATGGTTCATGTGGTGGTCCCTTGATCTTTTGGCACTTACACACACACACATATATCTATTCCCCCTTTTTTATTTTTAAAAACATATTTACAAAGTATGTACACTACACTTGGGGTGATACCTTATCCCATACTGACTTGATAAAATGATCCATAAGGACCTAAAAATCATGTATTAGTTACCCACCATTCTATGTGATCATCAAAGATATATGAATGAACCTTGTCCTTGAATTGCTCCTCTTTGGATACATAAGCTTATTTCTCACTCTATTGGATGGGGGTATTTTATCCACATAGTGGACATGGAGTGGCTCGGAGGGAATTATAAGTTTAGTTTAATACTTTGATTTGAGTAACATGTGAGTTCAATATAATGATAGGTATCTCTCAATATTGGTAGACTAAAGTTTGAGGTTAGGGATAGCCTAGATAATGAGGGGAATATTTTACACTAGTATAAATAACTTTAGTAGAGTTTCATCTAGCTAGACTACCATATTGTTCATAGGTTCATATATAATCCCTAGTGTATATACTACTTTCTTGGGTATGGCTAAATTACTAGACCTAGATTCAACTAGATAGTTGTGTATCAACTTATACCCATAGAGTAGTGTTAGGTAGAAGGTCATAGCATTAGTTTGGCTTATTTCAAAACTAGATATTTGTAGTATTGTGGGTGCTTTTTGCTTGCCTAATTACTTATATTTCTATTGAGCCTACTCTAGGTATTTCATCTATTTAGGTATTGACAAGACATCCTAGATAGGCAAGGTGATGGTAGAGCATTTTAGATGGTCCACCACAATGAATGACCCAATGGAGTAGTTTTTTGGGAGGGTGCTTGAGTTGGTTAAAGACAAAATTTTTTAGATAATTGAGAAATTTTTAGAAGTACTATTGTATGCTACTTTGAGGCTTTCATACCATATTATATAGTTGCAAGGACATTCCGTGCTTTGTGACTTGGCAATATTGGAGCAAATATTTTCTTTTAAGTATTAATTGACTTGTTTTGAGGCCTAAGGCTTACTTGATTAGTCCTCACTTGTTCCTCAATTCTCTTCTTCTTAGCTCTGGTTATGTAGTTAGATCAAACTTGTGGTGTTTGAGATAATATGGTATTTGGTATATGTTAAAGTACCTCATGGCATATTTTTACTATTATAAATATTATATTACAGAGTGCGATTTATATTTTCCTCAAAGTATGTGTCAATGTGTGAGAAGAGTCTAAGTGTCATGTAATAAGTGTGCAAGTGTATATAGTGTAAGAATTTATAAAATGTCATTTAATAAAGAGTGCAAGTGTGTAGAGTATTAGAGTGTGCAATATGTCATGTGGGTAGTCAAGAGGCACATGTGTAGGTGTCAAGTATATATGTGAAGAGTGATATAGTTTATGGAAATATGTAATGTCAAGAGACATGATAGGTTTGTCATATGTGAGGAATTGGAATGGATGCATATCCTAGATATGTGAGAGGAGAAATAGATAAGTATTGAAGAGTCATATTCTAAGGGTATGTTATGGAGACAAAGCTTCATGTATTGTATGAAGAAGTATCAAAATTTTTTAATATCAAGCAAGATAATTATAACAAAGATCTTGTATATTTGATCAACAATTTTGTAAGTTTTAATTATTTAATATTGTTATTTCATGAATGTTATATCGATTCATATTGGTTAGATAATTTTATACTTCAATATTGATTTATATCATATCCTGGATGTTGGGACCTCTGATTAAATTTGTCTAAAAAGCCATTAGTGGTATCAAATCTATACTCTAACCAAACTTTTAATTAAAAAAAAATTGGAAAATTTTTGAGTTGAAGATAGACACTAGAGTGGTACTTTGGTAATTTTAAGCCATTTGAAGGTATAACTTATTTAAGAGAATATTTAAAAACTAGGTTGAGGGATTATGTTGAAATAATGAAGAATATTAAATGTTTAATGAACGTAAAATTGTGAGAAGAAGATCATATTGGAGTTATTCTCTAAATTTGGATAGAAGGAAGAATAAAAACATGGTGTATTAATAAATCTAAGGTGAAATATGTATGCTATATGTCTAAATAATAAGCTAGATAATGGGAATATCAACTCTCGGAGCTCTGGCGATTTTTTTCTCTGAACTAGGGTTTTTGGATTTTCAAAAAATCTTTGGCTTCTGCTGGCTTGCAGAAGTGTCTTTGGGGTACGATGGATCTGAAGGTTCGATCGGTGCCCCAGGAGGGTCCAATGGGGACTTCTCCGGCTCCTTTTCCAGGAAGTACCAGCTCTTATGCTGATTTGTTTAAAGAAGATTCTCCTCCGAAGAATGTCGAAGCCCAAAATATGGCTTATAAAAAGCTCTTCACGACTGCTGGGAATAGGTCTTTAGCACGTCGTGTGAATGGTTGTTTGCCGCAGGCCGAATCTAGGCCCAAAATCATCATTGAGCCTAGCATGGTTGAAGAGTCAGTCCTCTATAGAGCTAATCATGATTTAATCTACAAGTTCATGGGTATTCGCCCTTCCCTGAGCTTTTTGTATTCTTGGATCTGCCAGAACTGGGAGCCCCACGGTGAGTATTCATTGTGGTTTATTAGTAATGGTTATTTTATTGTCAGCTTCTCGACTCTGGCCGATAGAAATAAGGCTTTCGAGTCGGAGAAGAAAAACCATGGCCCGACAGGGCTATTTGTTCAACCATGGAGGGTAGGATTCGATCCTCATGTTGAACCTACTGCTGTCCCAGTGTGGATTCGACTATATGCTCTCCCAATGGAATTTTGGGGTGAGCAGGTATTGGCAATGATTGGCAATTCGATTGGTAGACATTTGGGTGTTGCTAGAGACACTATTGAAGGGAGCATGGCGGTGTATGCTCGAATATGTGTGGATATGGATCTCAGCCAGCCTTTGTCGGTAGAGTTGGAAATTGAATTGGCAGGTCTTTCCTGGATTCAACAGCTGGACTATGAGGCCCTACCCTTTAGATGTAGGGTTTGCCACAAGCATGGACATTTGGCCCGTTTTTGTCCTATTAATATGAATGCCAATATGGAGGCCCCTTCAAGAATGCCAAACCTGCCTAAAGAGGATAAGGCTACACCTAATAAATATCCTATTAGCACCGGTCAGGGCCAGGAACCTCAGAGAGAGGGTTTTGAACAGCCCAGAAGAAAAATACGGACAAAGAAAAAGGAGGGAAAGGAGCAATCTCATCTCAGGCTTGCCAATAGGTATGAGATTTTTAAGTCATTGGTTGATGAAGAGGATCAATCTATGGAGGGCTTGGAGGGTTTCAAGGAAACTTATTTTGTTCCCGGGAAACTCCCCCTCTCATCTTCTCTCGTCATACAACAGGTAGTTGATCCCTCTGAGGTATCATAGCCAGTGTGTTTTGGTTCCTTAGTAGTCCATAACCAGGAGCAGATAGTATCTCAGGATGTTCGCATGGGGATAGCAGAGAAGAACAGGGAAAGGCCATCTTTGGGGATTACCCAAGTAGAAAAAAGATCAAAAAATAGCAATTCTCAGGGAGTAGGTAGAAGATCAAATAAGGATCTGCTAGTAGCCTAGGGAGACAAATTGATCATGGGAGGATTGGTGAGGACAATTGACTCTTATTGCTCCCAGGGTAACCCATGATTATACAATCTTGGAATGTGAGGGGTTTAAATAGCAGAACCCATCAATTTGTTGTTCAAAGATTATTAGAGAATAGCAACACTGATTTTTTGCTTTTACAAGAGACTAAGATGTCTTTGGATCTCATGTCTAAAATAGTCAACAAAATTTGGAGGGGTGCTAGTCATATGGATGTGGCTGCCCAAGGTGCCTTAGGGGGGATTGTTACTCTGTGGAACTCTCTGGAATGGTCTGTGGTAGAACACCTTGCATGGAGGGGTGTTCTCACTTCTCTTTTTAGGAATAATGTCTCTACGGAATTCGTTCTAATCACTAACTTTTATGGATCTCAAAACCTAGAGGGTCAGAGGCGGCAGTGGAAGGTTGTGCATGACATGCGAGCATCAAGGGAAGATCTAGACCTGGATTATAGCGGGGGACTTTAACGCTAAATTATCTTCTAGAGACCAGGAAGGGGGAACACCTCTTTTGGATCCAGGGGACCGTTTCATGATTGCTCAAGTCCAAGCTTTGCACTTAGTGGACATTAAATGTCCTGGCAATAACTTCACTTGGACTAATAAAAGGTGGGAGCCACATAGTAGGAAGGTGAAGCTAGATCGCTTTCTACTTTCAGAGGAGGCGTTTGTAAAATGGAATATCAATTTTTAGATTTTAGTAGGCCCTATTTTTGATCACTGTCCTATTCTGTTGGAAGGCGGGACTAGGATGGGGCACCATCACAAACCTTTCAGATTTGAGAATTTTTGGCTTCAGAAAGAAGAACTTCGGGAGAAAATCCCACAGTGGTGGGAAGAAGGCCGCCCAGCTTATGGGAGAGCAATGTTCAGAATCCAAAAACAACTTCAATATGTCAAAACTCAGTTGAAGTATTGGAGGCGTTCTAATAAAACTGACTTCCAGGCCCAAAGAGCTTCATTGGTGGCCCGCTGGGATGAGGTCCAAAAATAGTTCAGAGAAGGAGTAATAACTGACCAGCTCAAAGTTGAGTATGATGCCTTGCGTACAGCGGTTGATGACATTAACAACCAGGAGGAGATCTATTGGAATTAGAGAGCAAGAACCTCCTGGTTATTAGAAGGGGATAGAAATACAAAATTCTTTCATCGGACTGCTTGTTCTCGAAGACAGATGAATAAGATGGAGGTCCTTCAAGATGAGAACAGTCATTCCTTTGATACTCTTCCAGGTATACATTCTCATGCTATGGATTATTTTTCTAAGCTTTTTAAGGAAAGTGTGGTTCAAGATGTAGAGGCCCAAAATGAAGTTATTTTTGTCATACCTGCTATTATTTCGGAGGATGAAAATCAGGCCCTCCTCAAACCCATTGATAGGGATGAATTGAAAACTGTGGTCTTTGGAATGAGCACTGGTAAAACTCCTGGTCCAGATGGCTTCCCAATTGAGTTCTTTCAGGATTTCTGGGATTGCTTAGAGGAAGATGTAAGGGCTGTTGTTGAAGAGTCCAAAGAAAATAAGAGAATGCTTAAAGCTATAAATCACACGTTCATTACCTTGATTCCAAAAGGGGAGGAGGGGGTTCATATTTTAGATTATAGGCCTATTGCCTTATGTAATGTGTTGTACAAAATAATCACAAAGGTAATGGTTGAGCGCCTAAAATCTCTTCTTCACAAAATTATCTCCTCTGAGCAAGGGGGCTTTGTTGAGGGACGGTAGATTCTGGATGGGGTGGTTGTGGCCCAGGAAGCAATCCATTCAATTCACACTTCTGGTAATAAAGGGATGTTCATTAAATTGGACATGTCAAAGGCTTATGATAGGGTTGAATGGAGTTTCCTGGCTAAAATGATGGCAGCCTTCGGCTTCTCTTAGGGCTGGATTGAGTGGATCATGAGCTGTGTCTCTTCCCCGACTTACTCTGTGCTTATCAAGGGCCTTCCTTCGTAACCTTTTGGAGCTTCTCAGGGTCTGTGCCAGGGGGATCCTTGTTCCCCTTATATTTTTCTCATTCTTTCTAAAGGTCTTGGCAGACTTTTCTTGAGGAGAAGACAACAAGGTAGATTATTGGGTATTAGGGTGGGGGATGAAGTTTTATCGCACCTACAGTTTGTGGATGACACTGGTTTGATGGGAGTGTCCAGAATCAGGGAAGCAATAACGATTAGGGATACTCTTAATGTCTATCTCAGGGCTTCTCAATAGGTCATTAATGATAAGAAATCCAAAGTGGTATTTTTTAATCTGGAGCAAAGGCTTCAGAACATAATTTTAGAAATCCTGGGATTCACTAGGACTTCTCTCCCCGTGGTTTACTTGGGGATCCCCTTGCACTTCAAGAAGCTAAAATTAGAAACTTGGAGGAATTTGCTGGAGTGTATCAAGGACAGAATTAATCACTGGTCTCACAAGTGGTTAAGTTATGGTGGTAGATTAACGTTCTTACAGTCAGTCATTCAAGTCATGCCAATCTACAAATTTTCTATCCTGGCTGCCCCGCTTACAATATGGAAAGAGTTGGACAAGATGGCTAGGAATTTTTTGTGGGAAGGAGCTAAGGGAAAGAGAAAGTGGGCCTTAGTGGGCTGGGATAAAGTCACCCAGCCCAAGGTAAAATGTGGGCTAGGACTGAGAGGATCCAAGTTAAATAATCAAGCCTTGGCTAGAAAGTTGTACTGGAGGTGGATTTCCCAACCAACTTCCTTATTCAGTAGAATCCTAACTAGTAAATATTTGGGTCAAGTTAACCCCAATGAGGTGGGCCATTTCCCTCTGGATGGTACTGGATCCTTAGTGTGGCAGGCTCTCAAGCTAGGATCTTAGGTTATTAAAGACCAATTGTTTTGGAAAGTGGGGAGAGGGGAGAAGGCTCGTTTTTGGACCGATTCATGGGATCAGTACCCACCCATCATTGTTGAATTCCCCGAGTTACTTCCAATAAAATTTTCCATAGAAACCAAGGGTTGGGTCCAAATTGAAAGTTATTTCAACACTACTCAGCTAGGGGAGTATAAGTTTAAGAAGTTTAAGAGGTTGGAGGAGTGGCCAATTCCAATCCCCCCGGAGTTGGCACCCATCTTGACCAAAATCTTGACAAAAAGGTTTCTCACAGGGAGAGATGAGGAGGATGAATTAGCTTGGGGCTATGGGAGCCTTGGTGTTTATACAGTGAAGGACGGATATGACAAGATCCTCCCAGAGCCTCCCCCATTCTTATCCGGTTGAGGATTGGAGAAAGATTTGGCACTCCAAGGGCTGGCCGAAAGTAAACTTTTTTGCTTGGTAGTTTATGCACAATGGTATTCTCACTTTTGACAATCTCAGATGTAGAGGAATCATCGGCCCTTCTCAATGTGTTTTATGCCACAAGAACGAGGAAATAGCTGATCACCTGATGTTTGAGTGCCCTTTCACGTGTCAGATTTGGAAGCGATGGTTCTCTCACTATATAATCCAGGTTAATGGTGACATGAATTGGACTAATAAGCTAGATACTGATACTGAACGTAAAATTATGAGAAGAATATCATATTGGAGTTATTCTCTAAATTTGGATAGAAGGAAGAATAAAAACATGGTGTATTAATAAATCTAAGGTGAAATATGTATGCTATATGTCTAAATAATAAGCTAGATACTGATAAATTTTGAAGCCAAGAGCACCTAATTATTGAGAGTCATAGCATCGGGCTATGATAAAGGGAGACGCAATGAAGCGCCTGATTTTAGAGAGCAAAAAATATTGAAAGTTAAAGTAGAGCCCAAAATTGAGAGTAGAAGTAGAGTCAAATATTGAGAGTGCCAAGGTAAAAGATAGAATTGAAGCCTAGTTTGGAGAAGTTACTACAAGGATTTGGTGATATTTCTATTAAAAGCACCCGATAAAGGATCCATTCATACAACCCTTGGGAAGTTTTATTTCCTTTAAAACATTGATCATAAGTGAAGCACTTGAAAAGTTATAGAGTTTAAAATATCTAGAAGTATTCAACCAAAGGTGCCGAAGTTGGAATATTCTATGTCAATAGCATGACAATTATTGCAAGTCTAATACCCTAATATATGCTAGATTGGACATGGTAGAATGAGGTAAGGAGTTATAAAGTTTTTTTAAAGGGCACATTTCATTATTTTTAGGATGATTGATTTTATTTGGAGAAATAAGATTTATTTTTTGATAATTGATTATTGTAAGGGGATTTATAAGGATTGGAATGAATTTAATTTTATAAAGTTTTTTGATAAGATAAATTGATGAAAAAGAGTTAAAAGGGAAATAATTATTTGAAAATTAAAAGTTAAAATTAATTTTTGGAGCGATAAGAATTTGATTCAAATAAATGAATGATTGAATGATTAATATTTATTTGAAGAAATTTGTGATTTCTAAAAATTCAATTTGGGAGCTATAAATAGAAATTAGATATTAAAATTAAGAATTGGGAGATATAAGAAAAAAATAAACTTGAAATTTTATTATTGAAGATTGATTGATATTTAAAAATTAAAAATAATTTGTGGGATCTATAAGAGGATTGAAATTAAAATTGATTTCTTGATTAAAGCTTGAAATTAAAATAAGGAAAATTGAAGATAAATGAAAAACTCATTGTTTTATTTTGTGAATTGAAGAAAATATTAATTAATTGGATTTGGAAGACATAAGGTATTTTACTTCAAAGGAATTAATTTGAAGAATCATGGATAGAGGAAAAATGCAAATGAATTAATTACAAATTTTATATAAATTCAAAGGTCCAAATTCTTCAAGAGGAAAAGTTCAAAGTTAATTTTTTTTACCGTAGACATGAAACAAGAACACTTAAATCTAATCAGAATATGATAAAAGGAAAAGACACATGCATATAAATTTAGGTGCCAATCATCATATGACTAGGAATTTGCATTGGTTTGAATCAATAGAAGTTAGACCAAACATTCCATTGAAAATAGCAGATGATAAGATTTATTGTGTAAGGAGCTAGGAGAATTATACCTAGATTACTATTTGTATATCACATGCTAGATGATGTATTGTATATTCTAGGATTATCAGATAATCTTTTCTCAATTGATCAATTGGTTGAAAAATGTAGAAGAGTAGAATTCAAATGCATAAATAGAAATAGAAAATGTGTCATTGAGAAACAAAACAAAATTGAAGCTATGGGTTCCATAAAATATGGAATATTTTCTCCAAACACAATGAGGTTTTCATAAGTAATTTTAGGCAGTCTTTTTACTCAAGAACAAATTAGTGATGAATTGTTTAAGTTCTTCATAATATAAGAAATAGGATAGTGGATCAGGCACAATGCAAGACTACCTAGTAGGTTCAATAGACAGGGTCATTGGATGGATACAAGGCAAAATATGGATATGAAATTTGAAGACTAAAGTCTTTAAAAACCAAATAATATGATACAGGGGATGTTGGAGATATTACATTATTGGTAGATGTTAAAATATCCCCATGGTAAATTTATACTATTATAAATATTAGATTAGGATGTGTGTTCTTATATTAGGGAGTGTGATTTATATTTTCCCTAAAGTATGTGTCGATGTGTTAGATGATTCCAAGTGTCATGTAATAAAGTGTAAAAGAGTGTAGAGTGTAAGAATGTGTAAAGTGTCATGTAATAAATAGTGTAAGTATGTAGAGTGTGATAGTGTGCAATCTATCATGTAGGTAAGTCAAGAGTCATGTGTGCAGGTGTGAAGTATACAAGTGAACAGTTGCATAGTATGTGGCAAGATGTAAAGTCAAGAGATATGAGAGGTTTGTCATATGTCAGGAATATAAAAGGATGAATCTCCTAGATATGTGAGGATAGAAATAGTCAAGTATTGAAGAGTCATTTTCTAAGGTTATATTATGGAGATAAAGCTCCATGTATTGTATGAAGAAGCATCAAAGAATAATAATATCAAGCTAGATAATTGTAATAGATATATTGTATATTTGATCATTAATATTGTAAGTTTTTAATATTGAAATATTTTTATTTCATATATGTTATATTGATTCATATTGATCAAAGAATTGTATGCTTCAACATTGATTTATATTATATCTTGGATGTTGGGACCTCTAATTAAATATGGCTAACAATCCATCAATTGTACCAGAGCTAGACTTTGACCAAATTGTAATTTTAAAAACTTTTGAAGTAATTTTGTGTTGAATATAGATACTAGAGTAGTACTCTGATCATTTGAAGCCATTTGAAGGTATAGTTTATTTGAGAGAATATTTGAAAACTAGGTTAGAGGTCTAAGGTAAAATAGTGAAGAATATTAAACGTTTGATGAATGCCAAATTGTGAGAGGAAGATCATATTGAAGATGTACTCCAAATTTGGATAGAAATAAGAAGACAAAGAGGATTTTTTGATAATGATAAGGTGAAAGACACATTTTGAACAATAAATAAGAAGCTGGATAGCAACAAATATAGAAGCCAAGAGCACCTGATTATTGAAAGTCATAGTACCAAACTATGACAAAGGTAGAAGTAATAAAGTACCTAATTTTAGACAACCGTAGAGCCAAATATTTAAATTTAGAGAAGATTCCAAATTTGACGATAAAAGTAAAGCCAAATATTGAGAGCATCAAGGAAAAACATAACATTAAAGCTTGGTTTGGAGAATTTTCTAGAAGGAGCTATTGATATTTCCATTAGAATAACCTGATAAAGGATCCATTAGAACCACATATAAGAAGTTTTATTTCATGTAAAACAATGACTATAAGTGAAGCATTGGAAAAGTTATAGAATTCAAAACATCTAAAATCATTCAACTAAAAGTGTTAAAGTTGGAATATTCTCTATAAATAGCATAACACTTTCTACAAGTTCGATTTCCTAATATATGCCATATTGGATGTGGGGGAATAAGGTAAGGAGTTATAATTTTTTTTTAAATGCCACATTTAATTATTTTTAGGGTGTCTAATTTTATTTGGAGGTTTATTTATTGATAATTGATTATTAAAAAGGGAGTTATAAGGATTGGAAGGATTTTTTTTTACTAGAGAACAAGGGTTTCCACACAGGTCCCCCACCCTTGACAAATCAAAAATATATTCTATAGATATTGAGAGTTTACAAATAGATTCACTTCTTATCTCAATTGAGATGCTATAGCTAGAAACCTACATCACTTCACATAAATTGTTTGAATTCTTGATTTTAATTTTCTAGATTTTTTTTTTAATTTTCTTTGTGAATGCAAATATACTATAAATCATCATCCTTCTTGATATTTTCCTATAACATCATTCACAATACAAAAAATTCACCTCTATTATCTATGTAGTGGAATGAATTTATAAGTCCTTTTGACAACATAAATTGAAGAAAATGATTTATATGGGAATTATTTGAAATTTAAAATTATTTTTCTAGAGATATAACGAGTAATTGAATTAAATGAATGATTTAATGTTTAGTATTTGTTTGAAGAGATATATGATTAGCAAAAATTTAATTTGGGAGTTATAAGTATAAATAAATAAAATTGAAACTGAGATTTGATAATTGAAGATTGATTGAAATTTGAAAATTGAAATGATTTTTTTGGAGTTATAAGAAGATTTAAATTGAAATTGATAAAATTATTGCTTGACTAAAGCTTAAAGTTGACAAATTGATTGTTGATTTTGTGAAATGAAGAAGAATTGAAGAAATTATTGACTAATTGGATTTGGGATATAAGGTATTTACTTCAAATTAATTAATCTAAAGAATTAGGGATAGAATACAAAGATAAATTAATGCATTACAAAGTTCATATAAATCCAAAGGGCCAAATTCTATGATGAAAATTTTAAAATCAAATTATTATCATAGACATGAAACAAGAACACTTGAATCTCATAAAAACACGATAAAAGGAAAAGATACATGGTATATAGATTTAGGTGTTAGTCATCATATGACTGGGAATTTTTATTGGTTTGAATAATTAGAATTCAAACCAAAAATTACACTAAAAATAATAGATGATAAGATTAATTATGTACAAGAAGTTGGAAAAATTATACCTAGCTTACCATTTTCAAATCTCATGTTAGATGATATATTGTATGTTCTAGGATTATCAAATAATATTGCCTCAATTTCTTAATTGGTTGAAAAGGGTATATTAGTAGATTTAAAATACATAAGTGGAAACAAAAATTGTATCATCAAGAAATAAAACAAAATTGAAGCTATGAGTTCCATCAAAACTGGAATATTTGCTCTAGACACAATGGGATTTTCACAAGGATTTTTAGGTAATATTTTGCCTCAAGAATTAATTAATGATGAATTGTTTTTCTCCAAAATATAGAAATCAAGATAGTGGATTAGGTAGAGTGCAATATTACCTATAAGGGTCAATAGATAGACTCATTGGAGGAACACAAGGTGAAATATGAAGAAGAATTTTGAATACTAAAGTCTTCAAAAACCAAATAATATAATATAGGGGGGTGTTGGAGATATTATATTATCTGGTAGATGTTAGAGTTTCCACATGGTACATTTGTACTATTGCAAATATTAGATTAAGAAGTGTATTACTAGAATAGGAAGTGTGATATATATTTCTCATAAAGTATGTGTCAATGTATGAGGAGAGTCCAAGTGTCATGTAATAAAGTGTGCAAGTGTGTAGAGTGTAATAATCTACAAAGTGTCATGTAATAAAGAGTGCAAGTGTGTAGAGTGTGAGAGTGTGTAATGTATCATGTAGTTAAGTCAAGAGTCTTATGTGTAGGTGTCAAGTCTACAAGTGAATATTCATATAGTATATGTCAAGATGTAAAGTCAAGAGATAGGAGAGGTTTATCATATGTAAGGAATAGTAAATGATGCATCTCCTAGATATGTAAGGAGAGAAATACTAAAGTATTGAAGAGTCATACTCTAAGGTTATATTATGGAGACAAAGATCCATGTATTGTATGAATAAGCATAAAGGAATTGCAAGATCAAGAAAAATAATTATAACAAAGATCTTGTATATCTGATCAATAATATTATAAAATTTTAGTATTGAAATATTGTAATTTAATGAATTTTATATCTATTCATATTGGTCAAAGAATTACATGTTTCAATATTGATTTATATTAGATCTTAGATATTGGTACCTCTGATTAAATCTAGATAAAAATCCATGGGTGGTATTAGAGCTAGAGTTTGACCAAATTGTTATATTAAAAACTTATGGAGGAAATTTGATTTGAAGATAGATACTAGAGTGGTAATTTAGTTATTTGAATCAATTTGTAGGTATATATTATTTGAGAGAATATTTGAAAATGAGGTTAAAGTCCTAAGTTAAAATAGTGAAGAATATTGAATATTTAGTGAATGTCCAATTATGAGAGGAAGATCATATTGGATTTGTACTCCAAATTTGGATAGAAGGAAGAGTAAAAATAGGACATATTAATAAAGCAAGGTGAAAGATGCATTTTGGATGTCTAAATAAGGTGGATAGTGACAAAGGTAGAAGCCAATAGCACCTAATTATTTAGACACATAGTACCAGATTGTAATAAAGGTAGAAGCAATGAAACACTTGATTTCAAAGAGACATATATCCAAATATTGAAGTCAAAGTAGAGCTCAAGATTGAGAGAAAAAGTAGAGCCAAATATTAAGAATGCCAAGGCATAAGATATCATTGAAGTATGGTTTGGAGAAGTTGTCAGAAGGAGCTGGTGGTATTACCATTAGAAGCACTTGAGAAAGGAGCCATTTGTACCACACCTAAGAAGTTTTATTTCATGTAAAACAATGACTAGAAGTGAAGCACATGCAAAGCTATATAATTCAAAATATCCAAAAGCATTCAACCAAAGGTGCCAAAGTTGGAAGATTCTTCATCAATAGCATATCACTTCCTACAAGTATGATGCCTTAATATATGACATATTGGAGTGGAAGAATAATAAAAGGAGTTATAAAGTTTTTTTAAAGGGCACATTTCATAATTTTTAGGGAGCCTAAGTTTATTTGGAGAAACAAAGTTTTTTTATATATGATTATTGAAAGGGGAGTTATAAGGGAAAGAATTATTTGAAATTTAAAATTATTTTTTGGAAAGAATTATTTGAAATTTAAAATTATTTAACTAAATGAATGATTGAATTATTAATGTTTGAAGAAATCGTTGATTTATAAAATTTTGGAGTTATACGTAGAAATTAGAAATTGAAATTAAGAATTGGCAGATATAAGAAAAAATGAAATTGAATTTGTTTTTTTTTATTGATATAAGAAAAAAATGAAATTGAAATTTGATTATTGAAGATTGACTTGAAATTGAAAATTTGAAAAGAATTTGTGGGAACTATAAGAAGGTTGAAATTGAAATTGATTGCTTTATTAAAGCTTGGAATTGAAATATGAAAAATTGATTGTTTTATTTTGTGAATTGAATAATTTATTGATTAATTGGAGTTAGGAGACAAGGTATTTTAATTCAAAGGAATTATTTTGAATAATCATGGATAGAGGACAAATACAAATGAAATAATTACAAAGTTCATATAAATTCAAAGGGCCAAATTCTATGAGAGGAAAATTTCAAAATAAAAGATTTTATCATAGACATGAAACAAGAGCACTTGAATCTCATCAAAATATGACAAAAGTAAAAGATACATGGTATAGAAATTCAAGTTCCAATCATTATATTACTGGGAATTTACATTGGTTATAATCATTAGACGTCAAACCAAATATTCCACTAAAAATAGGAGATAATAAGATTTAATATGTGCAAGGAGCTAGAAAAACTATATCAGCTTACCATTTTTAGATCTCATGCTAGATGATATATTGTATGTTCAAATATTATCAAATAATCTTATCTTAGTTGATCAATTAGTTGAAAAAGGTAGAACAGTAAAATTTAAATACATAAATGGAAATAGAAAATGTATCATCTAGAAACAAAACAAAAATGAAGCTATGGGTTCCATAAAAAATGGAATATTTTCTCTAGATACAATGGGAGTTTTACAAGGAATTTTAGGTAATATTTTCCTCAAGAACTAACCAATGATGAATTCTTTAACTTCTCCAAAAGATAGGAATCATGATAGTGGATTATACAGAGTGTAATATTACCTAGAAGGGTCAATAGATAGACTCATTGGACGGACACAAGGTGAAATATGAAGATGAATGTTGAATATTAAAGTCTTAAAAAACCAAATAATGTAATATAGGAATGCTATAGATATTACATTATTTGGTATATGTTAAAGTGCCCCTGAGGTACATTTGTGCTATTGTAAATATTAGATTAAGGAGTGTGATTTATATTTCCCCTAAAGTATGTGTCGATGTGTGAGAAGAGTCCAAGTGTCATGTAATAAAGTGTGCAAATATGTAGTGTATAAATGTGCCAAGTGTCATGTAATAAAGAGTGTAATTGTGTAGATTGTATGAGTGTGCAATGTGTCATGTAGGTAAGTCAAGATTCATGTGTGTAGGTGTCAAGTATACAAGTGAAGAGTAACACAATCTATGGCAATATGTAAAGTCAAAATACATGAGAGGTTTGTCATATGTGATGATAGGAAAGGATGCATATCCCAAATATGTGAGGAGAGTAATAGTCAAGTATTGAAAAGTCATATTCTAAGGTTATATTATGGAGATAAATATCCATGTATTGTATGAAGAAGCATAAAAAAAATTATAATATCAAGCAAGATAATTGTAATAGAGATCTTGTATATTTGATCAATAATATTGTAAATTTTTATTATTGAAGAGTTTTTATTTCATAAATATTATATTGATTCATATCGGTCAAAAACTTTTATGCTTCAATATTGATTTATGTTATATCTTGGATATTGGGATCTATGATTAAATCTAGTTAAAAAGCCATCATGTGCCTTTCTAAATCCATGGGAATTACTTTTTTTATATTGCATATATCTATGCCTCATTCTAGGTTATTAGGGTTTTCTTTGGAGTTGGGGAGTTAATCCCTAAATATGGGCTTGATAGTTAGATAAAGGAATATTGGTTTGGTGCCTGAGTATTTGACTTAAAGTACAAGGTGGATAGCTAGGCATGTAGGGTATTCAGTGGGATAAACCATGGGAATAGAACAATACAAGACATTAGGATATTCTATGTGGTGACTATGTCCCTTATTGGATTATGAGGAATCTATTGTAAAGTCATGGGTACAAATACTATCTATTTATTCAAGGATTGAGATTGACCAGAATCTCTATGAGGTAAAGGTTTTTGATACTCATGCTGGGAAGGTCAATAGCCTTGGTAGCCTTGTTAATAAGGAGGCTTTGGGTAGTATTGGTAAGAAAACATATAGGTATTTTTTTGTCTCTCAAGAACTATTATATATATATATATATATATATATATATATATATATATATATATATATTGATAATGTTGGAAGAAGAGGTTTTTGAAAGGGTCCCAATCCTTTTACATCACCAAAACATATAAATATTAATTGCAAATTTTCCAAAATCAGATAAACTTAAGTCAAATTCAGAACATACACATAAGCCTCTCATGAAATCCAAAATATGACAATATTTAGATAACTTATTCTAAAGTATTACCCATATATTAAACAATGTCTAGGATAGACTATGGACAACATTCCAATCACTAAAACCACCCAACTAAAAATGAGGTATAGGTAGAGAATTGAAAAATCAAATAAAACCCTCTTTTTTATCAATGGAGAATTAGATCATGCCTTCATCTTGAGTGTTTCTTTTTATGCATACATGCCATTGTTACATTTCATTCCTCCTTTTTGTTTAAGGCAATAAGTTTTGATTTGGTTATTTTCATACCTTCATTTCTTAGATCTAGCAAGATGTTTCTTCTTTCTTAGATTAAGAGTCATTTGGGTTCAATTTACCACATATATAGCTATTTATCTTTGCAAGATATCCTTATTTGAAGGTATACCAAGATTAGATTCAATGACTATATCAATCCCATTATTTTAACTATTCCTCATTATTCTAGAAATAGCAAAAATTATGTTCCCTTTTACTAAAATGTTTCTCTGACCATATTCATGAGGTTTAGGTTTTTCTTTTCATAGTTATTTATTTTGGTTGTTTGAAGATCCTTAATCATAGTATCACTTTCAACAGTTTCCCATCCTCATTTTCCAGAATTTAACATCTTCATTTTAAAAGTTTTTTAAGGATTCATGGTAGGAATTTCATTTTTGATAAACATAAACAATAAATAGAGGGGCATGCCATAAAATTATCATCCATAATCTCACATTCTTTATTTAAAACTATAGCCAAGCCATTCTCCTTATTTTCATGACCCTCCCTAGCTGACTTTATGGCACAAAGAAAACAATGTATTAACCTATGATGTGGTGATACCTAGTTTGAACAATTGAACCAACTATATGATGTTTAGTTGATTTATAAGGGTGTGTTATCACTAACATATTGCCAAGTGTGCAGGATCGGGTACACTCGTAGGTGGAATAGGTAGAATCACCCACCAGAAATGAGGGTACCTAAGATCAGGGGAAATGATGATTAAGGTACTCGAAGGTAACATGGATAGATACCTTCATATAGGTATGCATTGATGGAAGGGATAATCATCGATGACTGATCACCTTGAGCTTTAGTTGATAGCCTAGTAGCTATCGTAAAATATCTGGCTAAGATAGGTGATTGGGTTGATGGAAATATTCCCTCTTTGTTGTTTTATAAATTTGTTTGCTCTCTACTGCATCATGGCTTGGGTAGCTTAATGTTGGGATTTCTATAGGAGAACAACTGCAAAATGTATGTGGATGCATAAAGTAAACTGTCATGTTGAAGTGAAAGTAGAGCATCATTCTTATGAAGGAAAGCAAATTAAATTTATATGCCAAATAAATATTCCTTTAAATTAATTAATGAGGTTTTAATTAAATAATGTTTGACTCATTGGAGCTCATTAGTAAACTTCATTGCAATTAACAAATGAGATTTCATTTAAATTAATTAAAAGTGTTCATTTTAATGATAATGGAAAATTCATTAAAAGACTTTAATTAATTGAAATAAATGAAAGAAAATCCATTTAAGAAATAGATATCTTTTATTTTATTTAAAAAAACAATAATGAAATTATTTAAATAAAAGAAATATATTTTAAAGGTGATAAATATCATGTAAATGATATTTTATTTAAAAAGTACCATCCTTCATTTTAAAAACGTAATTATTCCCTTTCCCCTATATAGTGAAACCTATGAAAATAGTCTATGGGGCTACTAATTTCCAAAGGTGGAAATTATGGGAAAAGGAACGCATTACCGCTAGAGGATAGGGGATGAAGCATTGAAGGAAGGAGGCTCGAGGTTGGGCTCAGGGTTCGAGAAGGATGGCGGATGGGCCACCTAGAGCAGGGAGGCACGTAAGGAGGAAGGGAGGAAAAAGGAGAGAAGGAAGAGAAGGAAGGGAGGACAAGATGAAGGAGAGCATAGAGGAGACGCAGACCAGGGACCGGGGAAAAGAGAAGAATACATCACAAGCAAGGAGGAGAGGCAGCCAAGACATCACCAGATTTCCATATCCATAGAAGTATTAAGGTTGGAGTGCTTTAAACTTTAAATCCATTTTTACTTGCGTTGGTATGGTGAAAAACCTAGTTATGATCCCCTAGTTCTATTTCCCTATAGCATGAAAATCCATTGGAAAATATTGGAAACCACCTACGTCTAAGTCTAGAGTGAGTGTTGTGCATTAAAGTTTTTAATTTTCATTCTTATTAAGCCACTATGTTTAATGGTGAGCATTGTGCATTAGAAGCCACTATGTTTAAATGGTGAGCGTTGTGCATTAGAGAGCCACTGTGTTTAAATGGTGAGCATTGTGCATTTAGAGAAGCCATTGTGTTAATGGTGAGCATTGTGCATTTAGAGAAGCCACTATGTTTAAATTGTGAGCATTGTGCATTTAAAAGCCACTATTAAGATTGTTTAGAAGATTGTTAATGGTGACATTGTGCATTAAGCAATACTGTGTTATAGAGCTGTGCATAAGGGACATAGCAACAAGAGTGTTGTTTAAATGGTGAGCGTTGTGCATATTTGAAGGCCACTATATGTCGAAGGGAGCGTTGTGAGTGTTCGAGGGCACTACGTGTCCAAGAGCATTGTGGGAGTTGAGAGCAGTGTATTTGAGAGCACCATGCTCCAAGAGTGGGAACCCTATTTTTAGAGACATCTGTAATGGGAGAACCACTCATACTCTAAGAAAGAGCATTGCATTTGGGAGCACCACCTATAGGAAAATCTCCTATGTTTAGAGAAAGGGTTGGGTTTTAGAAAATGTTGCTGGTAGCGTAAGACCATCCACCTTTGTGGGGAACTCTAGTTGTGATAGAAGTAAAAGCATAGTACCTAGTTCTATTTTGTTTGAACGCTAGGTTTTGTAGAGGTTGTTTTGCATCCGCCATGGAGGGCGTTAGCCTTTGGTTTTAGATCTTGACTTAGAAAGGTTCACTATGTAATTTAATTAAACTGGAACCTTTGTTTTATATGAAATATATTGAAGGATTTTAATTAGAAAGGAACCTTTGATTTATATGAAATATAATGAAGGATTTTAATTAGAAAGGAACCTTTGATTTATATGAAATATAATGAAGGATTTTAATTAGAAAGGAACCTTTGTTTTATATGAAATATAATGAAGGATTTTAATTAGAAAGGAACCTTTATTTTATGTGAAATATATTAAGATTTTAATTAAACTGGAACCTTTGATTTATGTAAATATTGAAGGATTTTAATTAAAAGGAACCTTTGATTTATATGAAATATATTGAAGGATTTTAATTAGAAAGGAACCTTTGATTTATATGAAATATATTGAAGGATTTTAATTAGAAAGGAACCTTTGATTTATATGAAATTATTGAAGGATTTTAATTAGAAAGGAACCTTTGATTTATATGAAATTTATTGAAGGATTTTAATTAAAAAGGAACCCTTTGATTAATGTTGATTATATTAGGATTTTTTAATTAAAAAGGATGTAGATTTATTCTTTGAATTGAAGTTATGGGGCTTTAATTTAGGGAATGAAAGAATGATTGTTTTAAAGATTAAAGGTATGGGACTTTAGTGCTTTAAATAGTAATTGGTTGATTGGAAATTTGTGAATTAAAAAGGATGTAGATTTATTCTTTGAATTGAAGTTATGGGGCTTTGATTTAGGGAATGAAAATGAAAGAGATTGTTTTAAAGGTTAAAGGTATGGGACTTTAATGCTTTAAGACATGAATGAATTTGATTAAAGTTAGACCTTGATCTAAGTAGTACATGTTGGATGACTCTCTAAGGGAACTTGAGAGGTGAAGATAAAAGTAAAGGATCTTTTATAATATCCATTATGCATTAGATGGTTAGAAACTTAATTGAATTTTGTATAGTTGCAATTTGGCAAAGTAAATGAATAGATGCATTTAAAGGTATGCCTATCCTGAACCATGAGTATCCTGATCCCCTACTACCCTCAAAGAACCAATGGGAAGCAAGGAGAAGCAAGGAGTTCAATGGAAATAAAGTATAGGTAATTGTATCTTATGTTGATTTACTTATGATCAAATAGACTAGAATTGTGGGGAGATATCCCCAATGCAGTTAATGTAATATTCTTTAAAGTAAGAAGGATTTACCATGTAATATTTAATGTGATAACTATTTATTGGTTTAGAGAAGGTACTTTTACTTTATTTTTGTATTTGGTTATACTATGTAGCTGATTCTCTTTTAGTGTTAATCATTCTTTATTTTTTGGATGCTTAGCGATTACTCTTTGTTGTTTTAGTTTCTAGTTTCATTCTTGTTTGGTTGCTTGATATTAGAAATCTAAGAGTAGAGTTCTAGGGTGAACTCAGAGGTGACCTAAGGGAATTAAGAACCCCTTAGGGTGAACATAGGTAACCTAAGGGAATTGAGAACCCCTTAGGGTGAACATAGGAGACCTAAGGGAATTGAGACACCCTTAGGGAGATAAAGGACTAAGTTGTGGAGAGATTACATCTGAGTTAAGATAGCTCATCATGGAGATGAGATAGATAGCTTAACTCACAATACTCATAGCATACCTACACATAATGATTTGTGTATGGTATGGAGATGCGTGTATACCTTCGATGGACTGAGGGTGATAAGTCTAGCTCATCAAGAGTGATGGGATAGATGGGCTTATCTGTAGTGACACATGATACGCCTACACAGATGGACTTGTGTTAGGGTACTTCATGAGATGTAGCTTTCAAGAAAACTTAGGGGATTGAAACTTTAGGTAAATACTAGTTGGGTTAGGGGTTCATGAAGGGTTCATGTATCCCTCTCCTTAGTAAAAAAAAACTTTTTCTATTTTTGTATTTTCTATTTGTGTGTTTTTGGGTCATTACATTTGGTATCAGAGCTCTAGGTATGAGGGTATAGAGCTTCTATGTGTGCTAAAGGGAATTAGATGTATCCAATGAAGGCTTGCTTAAGGAAAGGGCTAAAGCTAGGATGATCTAGAATACCCTATTTGCTAGAATCTGATGGGCATAAACCCCAAGGTAGAGTGGATGTTAGGATACCTTAGTAGGGACTTCGGTATCAATGACACATCCTAGCCTGGGATATTACCCTAGTTAGGTTGTTAATGCATATAGCAAGAGAACTCTGTATTATGGCTTGAATTAGAGATACAACTTAAGATGAAACTATAATCTAATATTCTTTCTTGGATGGAATCAGGTTAAGATGCCACCTAAGACCAGAAGAGGGAGGCCTACACCTAGAAAAACTTGAAAAAGTAATGTCGAAGAAGAAAACTAGGATGGGGAACCAACAAGCCCCAATAGGGAGGTAGAAGACCTCACCACTATAGTCACTGCTATGTAGGATCAGATAAGATAATTGCTAGAAATGGTTACAAATCAGAATTCACAAGTTTGAGGCTCAGATATTGGTCTAGATAGTGGACTAACTATAAAACAAGTACAATCTAGAGCCTTAGCAGAAAAGGAAACAACTAGGGACATGAAAAACATTAGTATCTCCAAGTTTTATGGAGAGGGCGATGGGGATGCAATAGAAGCATGGATGAGAGAAGTAGAGGTTCACTTTATAGTAAAAGGCTACTCATCAGGAACCCAAACACTTTGGGCTATGATTAACCTAGAAGGGGCTGCTCTGGAATGGTGGGAAACCCACTATGAGGAAACTAATATTGAACCTATTGATACCCCATGGGAAGAATTTATAAACATATTTAAGAAGAGATTCCTAACAGAGCATTTCTATACCTTAAAGTTTGAAGAATTTGCTAGTCTAAGACAAGGAACCAACATAGTAGAGGTGTACTATAAGAAGTTGGTAAGACTATTCAAATATGTACCTATTTATAATGAGAAAATATGGGTTCACAAGTTCACTCTTGGATTGGAATCTAGGTTAAAGCATGATGTAGACATGCAGGAGCCTAAATCACTACAAAAGGCATATGACCTAGCAAAGAAAGTAGAGTCACACTTATATTATAAATATGACACTCTACCCGAGCAAGCTCGGCAAGAGCTAAAGAAGAGGAATAGTAATGGGTTTGTAAAATGGGAGGTTGATCAAGAGAGAAAGGCTAAGAATCCCCAAAATCCTGAGAAGAAACCTTATGGAAATCAGAAGAAGTTCAAGAAGAACTTTTGTAAGAAGGATAACAAACCCAATAACATGAAACCTCAACCACAGAAGTCGCAAGCTCCAACTCCAACAGTTAAGAGTGGGAATGAGAAACCTAAAAAATAACAAGGACCCAAGGAAGGGTGCTACAATTATCAAGGACCTCATTACTATAATCAATGTCCATATCGAGCAGGGACTAGCACAGCTAATGCAAAAGGGAAGGAACCAGAACATCGGATCTATGCCACAATCAGGAAGCAGAAGCTAGAGGGACAAGCCACCCCATTACTTGTGAAAGGTAAGGTTTTCAATAAGCAAGTAAACATTTTGATAGATAGTGGAGCCACTAACAGTTTTATTTTATCTAGTCTAGCAAGGACTATGTTGGAAAGGCCTGGATATTTGGCTCAAGGGTGGAAGGTTGAGTATGGTTCTGGGCAGACCTACTCGGTGAACCAGTGTTATCCTATGGTAGAAATTACTCTATATAAAGGGACTACGGAATGTTGTTTATATGTAGCTCCCCTACACGCCTTTGATGTGGTCCTAGGGATGGATTGGCTACAGGCTCATAAAGCCTTAGTCAATTTTCAAGATCGATGGATTGAGTATTCAGAAGAAGGTGGAAAGAGACTAAGAATTCATAGCAAACAAGGGGTGTTTGAACCTCAGATGTTGTCCGCTATGCAATTGAAAAAGGCCCTAAAGAGAGGAGGAATAGTGTATGTGGTAAAACTTAATGAAGTGGAAGACCATGAGAAAGGAGAAATACTAAGACAACATCCAATTTTATAGGATTTTTAGGATGTATTTCTAGAGGACCTACCTGGGCTACCTCTTGTATGGGAATTTGACTTCACAATTGAACTTATGATGGGAGTCGAACCTATTCATAGATCCCCATATAGGATGAATCCTATTAAAATGCGAGAACTAAAGGTTCAATTGCAAGGATTATTGGAGAAGGGTTTGATAAAACCAAGTGTGTCACCATGGGGTGCGCCAATTTTGTTCATGAAAAATAAGGATGGTTCGCTAAGATTGTGTATTGATTACAGGATGCTAAATAAGGCTACAATCAAGAATCGGTATCCTTTACCTAGGATTGAAGATTTATTTGATCAACTAAAGGATGCCAAGGTGTTTACTAAGATCGATCTGAGGTCAGGGTATCACCAGCTAAGGATTCATGAGGAAGACACTCACAAAATGACATTTAAGACTAGGTATGGGCATTATGAGTTTACGGTTCTACCCTTTGGACTGACTAATGCCCCAACTGCTTTCATGAACTTAATGAACAGTGTGTTTCGAAGACACTTGGACCAGTTTGTCCTGGTATTCCTAGATGATATCCTTATATACTCTCGAGATAAAGAAGAACATGATAAACATCTTAGGATCATGTTGGAATTGTTAAGGAAGAATCAACTTTATGGAAATATGGCTAAGAGTGAATTCTATGTCCTAGAGGTATGATATCTTGGACACGTTATATCAGCAAAGGGGATTGTTGTGGATCCAGAGAAGATAGAGGCTATTCTGAATTGGCCACCCCCTACTAATGTGACTGAAGTGCGAAGTTTCATGGGGTTAACGGGCTATTATAGATGTTATATAAAGGACTACTCCAAGATTGTTGGACCCATAACTAACCTTCAGAAGAAGGGGAAGGAATTCAAGTGGTCAGAGAAGTGTGAGGTTGCCTTTGTACTACTAAAGCATAAGCTTACTACTGCACCAATACTAAAGGTTCTCGATCCTCAAGGGGACTTTTCAGTGTGCACTGATGCATCAATAGATGGGTTGGGTGGGGTACTCTCACAAGAGGAGTCAGTAGTGGCATATACTTCAAGGAAGCTCAAAAAGCATGAAGTTAATTATGCTACGCATGATTTAGAGCTAGCTGTAGTGGTGCATGCTTTAAAGGTTTGGCACCACTACTTGGTGGGAAGGCCCTTTGAATTAAAGATAGACCATCAAATTCTGTGATATATATTCACCCAACCAATACTCAATGCGAGACAGAGAAGATGGGTGGAATTTCTCGTTGAGTATGATTTTGAGATTGAGTACATAAAAGGAAAAGAGAATAAAGTAGTTGATGCTTTGAGTAGAAGGAAATATATAGCAGCCATAACTAGAATCCACATGGACCTGATGGATCGAGTGAGACAGGAGCAATCTCAGGATGAGTATTGCCAAGGAATTCGAGTTAGGATGAACAGAGATCCTGAAGGAAATAAGGAATTTAGTGTGAAAGATGACTTTTTGTGTTATAAGGGAAGGGTCATCATACCAAATATGGGTGATTTGAGGAACTTGATAATGCAAGAAGCCCATAGATCTCCTTATTCTGCTCATCCGGGAGGAGCCAAAATGCGAGAAAACATGAAAAGAACCTTCTTTTGGGTAGGAATGAAGAAGGACATCATGGATTTTGTTGCTCGATGCCTCGAATGTCAGAAATTTAAGGCAGAACGCCAGCATCCTATAGGAAAACTATATCTGCATGATATACCTACGCAAAAATGGTAGGTTATATCTATGGATTTTATAGTGGGTTTACCCAAGACTCGGTACCAACATGATGCCATATTTGTAGTGGTCAACAAATTGACTAAGGTTACCCACTTCATACCGAGAAATACCAAGGATGATGCTCAGGTAGTGGCTAGTAGATTCATCAAAGAGGTATTTCGATTGCATGGATTTCTTGAGGTAATTATCTCAGATAGAGACTCCAAATTCACTTTTAAATTTTGGAAATCCCTTCATAGTGCAGTTGGTACAAAACTGAATATGAGTTCAGCATACCACCCTGAAACCGATGGCCAAACAGAGCGGGTAAACCAAGTTCTGGAAGACATGCTCCGCATGTACTGCATGGATCACAAATATCAATGGGAATATTGTCTACCTTTGGTAGAGTTTGCCTACAATAATGGACATCACTCCTCGCTAGGAATGGCACCTTTCGATGCCTTGTATGGGCGAAAGTGTAGAACACCATTGTCTTGGGACAACCTAGAGGATCGAGTTGTGATTGGGCCAAAAATGGTTAGGGTAATGGAAGATCAACTAAAGGAAATTAGGCAAAGGCTTAAAGAAGTTGTGGATAGGCAGAAGAGTTATGCAGATCTAAAAAGGACTCCAAGAGAGTATTCTATTGGAGATAAGGTGTTCTTGAGGGTTAAGCCAAAGAAGAGTGCTATCAAATCCATGAAGTTGGATCCACATTTTGTGGGGCCCTTTGAGATCATGGAAAATATCAGTCCAGTTGCATACCGACTTGCATTACCACCTAATCTATCCAAAATCCATGACACCTTCCACATATCCTTGCTTAGGAAATATGTTGCTGACCTTGAACATGTGTGGGATGTTTCTAAATTGCAGATGGCAAATCCGGAGGCCATTGAAGTACTACCGATGAAGATTCTTGAGTTTCATTCTAAATCTCTATGGAATTGGACTCTCGAATAGTGTAAGGTCCAGTGGGACCAGTTCTATGAGAAGAATGCCACTTGGGAGAAAGTGGAGGTTATGCAAAAATATTTTTCCTTTTTGTTTGAAGCTATATGATGTAATAATTTTTACTTTCTGTTAAAAACAAAAGGAAAACTGGAAACACCGAGGACGATGTTTAATTCTAGTGGGGGAGGATGTCATGACCCTCCCTAGCTGACTTTATGGCACAAAGAAAACAATGTATTAACCTATGATGTGGTGATACCTAGTTTGAACAATTGAACCAACTATATGATGTTTAGTTGATTTATAAGGGCGTGTTATCGCTAACATATTTCCAAGTGTGCAGGATCAGGTACACTCGTAGGTGGAGCAGGTAGAATCACCCACCAGAAATGAGGGTACCTAAGATCAGGGGAAATGATGATTAAGGTACTCGGAGGTAACATGGATAGATACCTTCATATAGGTATGCATTGATGGAAGGGATAATCATCGATGACTGATCACCTTGAGCTTTAGTTGATAGCCTAGTAGCTATCGTAAAATATTTGGCTAAGATAGGTGATTGGGTTGATGGAAAGATTCCCTCTTTGTTGTTTTATAAATTTGTTTGCTCTCTACTGCATCATGGCTTGGGTAGCTTAATGTTGGGATTTCTATGGGAGAACAACTGCAAAATGTATGTGGATGCATAAAGTAAACTGTCATGTTGAAGTGAAAGTAGAGTATCATTCTTATGAAGAAAAGCAAATTAAATTTATATGCTAAATAAATATTTCCTTTAAATTAATTAATGAGGTTTTAATTAAATAATGTTTGACTCATCATTGGAGCTCATTAGTAAACTTCATTGCAATTAATAAATGAGATTTCTTTTAAATTAATTAAAAGTGTTCATTTTAATGATAATGGAAAATTCATTAAAAGACTTTAATTAATTGAAATAAATGAAAGAAAATCCATTTAAAAAGAAATAGATATCTTTTATTTTATTTTATAAAAGCAATTATGAAATTGTTTAAATAAAATAAATATATTTTAATGGTGATAAATATCATGTAAATGATATTTTATTTAAAAAGTACCATTCTTCATTTTAAAAATGTAAATATCCCTTTCCCCTATATAGTGTAACCTATGAAAATAATCTAGGGGGCTACTAATTTCCAAAGATGGAAATTATGGGAAAAGGAACTCCTTGCCGCCAGAGGATAAGGGATGAAGCATTGAAGGAAGGGGGCTCGAGGTTGGGCTCAAGGTTCGAGAAGGATGGTGGATGGGCCACCTAGAGCAGGGAGGCACGTAAGGAGGAAGGGAGGACAAACGACGAAGAGAGCACAGAGGAGATGTAGACCAAGGACTAGGGAAAAGAGAAGAACATGTCGCAAGCAAGGAGGAGAGGCAGCCAGACACCACCAGATTTCCATCTCCACAGAAGTATTAAGGTTGGAGTGCTTTAAACTTTAAATCCATTTTTACTTGCATTGGTATGGTGAATGTCTTAGTTCAAAACCTGGTTATGCTCCCCTAGTTATACTTCCCTATAGCATGAAAATCCATGGGAAAATATTGGAAACCACCTACATCTAAGTTTAGAGAGAGCATTGTGCATTAGGAATCCAGTGTGTGTTTAATGGTGAGCATTGTGCATTTAGATAAGCCATTCTATTTAATGGTGAGCGATGTGCATTTCGAGAAGCCACTGTGTTAATGGTGAGAGATATGTATTTAGATAAGCCACTATGTTTAACGGTGAGCACTATGTTTAATGGTGAGAGTTATGCATTTAGATAAGCCACTGTGTTAATGGTGAGCATTGTGCATTTAGCTAAGCCATTGTGTTTAATGGTGAGCATTGTGCATTTAGATACGCCAATGTGTTTAATGGTGAGAATTGTGCATTTAGAGAAGCCACCATGTTTAATGGTGAATTATGTGCATTTAGAGAAGCCACTATGTTTAATGGTGAGCGTTGTGCATTTAGAGAAGCCATTGTGTTTAATGGTGAGCATTGTGCATTTAGAGAAGCCACTGTGTTTAATGGTGAGCATTGTGCATTTAGAGAAGCCACTATGTTTAAATGGTGAGCATTGTGCATTTAGAGAAGCCACTGTGTTAAATGGTGAGTGTTGTGCATTTAGAGAAGCCATTGTGTTAAATGGTGAGCATTGTGCATGTTCAAAGGCCATGATATGTCGAAGGGAGCGCTGTGAGTGCTCGAGGGCACTACGTGTCCGAGAGCATTGTGGAAGTTGAGAGCGTAGTGTATTTGAGGGCATCGTGCTCCAAGAGTGGGAACCCTATTTTTTTAGAGACATCTACAGTGGGAGAACCACTCATACTCTAAGGAAGGGCGTTGCATTTGGGAGCACCACCTATGGGAAAACCTCCTGTGTTTAGAGAAAGGGCTGGGTTTTAGAAAATATCGTTGGTAGCATAAGACCATCCACCTTTGTGGGAACTCTGTTGCGACAAAAGTAAAAGCATAGTGCCTGGTTCTATTTTGTTTGGATGCTAGGTTTTGCAGAGGTTGTTCATCCACCATGGAAGGCGTTGGCCTCTGGTTGTAGACCTTGACTTAGAAAGGTGTTGTGTAATTTAATTAAATGGAACCTTTGTTTTATGTGGAATATAATGAAGGGTTTTAATTAAAAGGAACCTTTGTTTTATGTGGAATATAATGAAGGGTTTTAATTAAAAGGAACCTTTGTTTTATGTGGAATATAATGAAGGGTTTTAATTAAAAGGAACCTTTGTTTTATGTGGAATATAATGAAGGGTTTTAATTAAAAAGGAACCTTTGTTTTATGTGGAAATTATTGAAGACTTTTAATTATAAAGAAATTTTTGACATTTTGAGTCCCTAAGCTAAAATGTTATCATTGATGTCAAAATATCATTTAATGTCAAAAGGATCTATGGAGGGTTTTTGTGAAAACCAATACAGGAAAAATAAAATGTTTTATTTAAAACCATGGACATCATATTTGATCTGGGTTTTTCTTAAAACCCAAGTTGGGCTTTCGTTTCATCGAAAAAGGTGCCCTAGTGATGGAGATATTTAAGTTTTAATATTTGGTATAAATTTTAATTATTTAAGATTTGAATTCAAATTTAAAACTAAATAGGCAAGATTTCCGCTGATGTCATCAAGCAAATAAAAAGTCATATTTCTGTCGAGGTCTTCGATATGATTAAAGGACTATATAAAGGGGGCTTCAATTGATTATTATTTCATCCTTGCTTGTGTAATAAAAGTGTTGGCTATCGAATCGTTTATGAGCTCATGCAAAATTCTTGAAAAGTGTGGCAGCGAATAACACAGATTGCATTCATAGAAACAAACATCATGGGTAGCATGGCACATTGGCAAGCGGTCCTTGGCTAAGAAGCGAGGTAGATGAAAACATTGAGGATCGAATCCCCTTGACTATGTTTTTTGGAAAGCGTGAGAGAAGCGCTTCGACGCCTTTGGTTTTGCAGAAGGTGGAGAAGGGCATAAGGCGCGTTGTGCCTTTCCCTTTCCAATAAATGGCTAGCTCATGTGGAATGTTAGTCATGGCTAAAACGCTCGTGGTGTGGGCAAGTTAGGGGTTCGAATCCCCTTGAGGAGGTAATTACGTTCTGCATTAATTTAATTTTATTTGGCCCTAAGGTTGGAGTTATAAGGTGGTTAGTGGAAATTAAACTTTTAATTAAGCTTTGTTATTTGGGTTGTATTGATTATTGCAAAACTTGAGGGGTTTAATGATTTATTTAATGGTTATTAAGAATTGAATTTAGGAGAAATAAGGAGTTGTTTTAAAGTATTTTTGAAAGGCTTATTGATTGTTATTTTGATAAGGGTTTTATTAAAAAGGGACTTTGGTGGATGTGTTTATTTAGTTGGAGTAAAAAGGGTGTAAATTGAGTTATGCTTTATATTGTGATTATTTGAAGTCCACTAACCCTTATTGAGATTGGAAAGGAAAGTTGTGTTTAAGTGTGGCATATTTTGTGGACAACTCCTTGGCATAAAAAAGGTATGGGCACATTCTCCTATTGATTTTTTATGGTGGTTGATTTTTGAAATATCTTTGGAGAGAAAATGATTGATTGTGGTTTCCGTTTTTGAGAGTTTTTGGTATAATTCTTCAAGGTTTTCTGTTAGGATCCTATCCTAACATTAATTAATTAATTAATAATAATATATTTTATCCTATGTTAGAATATTAAATAATATAATAATTAATTATATATTAATTATTATATTATAATATATTCTAACATAGGATAAAATATATTATTATTAATTAATTAATTAATGTTAGGATAGGATCCTAACAGAAAACCTTGAAGAATTATACCAAAAACTCTCAAAAACGGAAACCACTATTAATTATTATATTATAATATATAATATTAGGGTTATGAAGGATTGTGACTCTTCACTCGTAACCCTAAAAAGGGTATAAGACACTATGAAATAAATTATCATTCAATATCAATGAATTATAAAATATATCAAAACGTTGAAGGGACTTATCGAACAATATAAAAGCGATTCTTTTAGTTTTATTTATTTATTATTTATTTATCAATATTTGTGCTAGGAAATCTAGGTTCCTACCATTTGGTATCAGAGCCTTATGGATCCAACCATATTGGTCAAGGAAATGAAAAATGACATTGCAGACATTAGAAGAATGATTGAACAAAAACAAAATAAACAAATGGAACATTTTGATCGTATTATACAATATTTAATGGAAATGCAAGAGGAGACCATAGCCATGGAATCCCAGGTAGAGGAGGAACCCATAGCCATGGAATCCCAGGTAGAGGAGGATCCCATAGTCATTGAATCTCAGGTGGTATCCATTTCATCTTCCGAGAAGAAAGAAATAAATCAAAACCCTAGAAAAAAAAATTCTTTCGAAAAGGTAGAAGGCAAAGATTTTCAAATGGTATATAATGCATTTTTGGAAGGAGAAAAATTAGTAAACCCTAAAAATACAATTTTTCCCATAACAAAAGTATACGACAAGGAAGAGGTAAATAATTCCAAAAAAATAGAGTACACGGTTTATCCAAGTTTTAATGAGAAGGCCTGGATTGACAAGAATTATGTCTGCCCAACCTTCTATCCAATAGTGAAAGAATTTGATGATACCTATCTGCCCGAGTTGTTTCATATTTTTCTTTTGAAATTTGATTCTCCTATTATGAAGTTTCAAGACGAACAAGGAAGAGTGAGTTTTGATCGTAAAATTGCAGAAGCGGCCAAGGCAGCAAGTCACATTGTTTTCAAACTGTTGTTCATAGGAAATTCAAAAGGCAAATATGGGACATGTTGTTTATCACCTATTAAGTTACAAATGGACAGTCGCCCTCCACCATGGCCACCACCATATTTTATAATGCAATTCTCCCCGACTAACAACTGACTAACTAGAAATTGCGAAACTACAAGGTGATGATTCACTGCAAGGCAGAGTGATTTGTAAAAAAAATTAAAAATTGTTGATTGTCTCTTGTTGCAGTAGGCACTAAGAAATAAACCTATGTGGCAAGCACCTAGAGGCAACAAGTAAGATTTATTTCATCCTGAGTTGCACCTTTCGAACTTGTTCCCTGACCAAAAAATTAAACATGTTGCATGATATGCTGCCTTGAAAACCACCTTAAACTAAACGATCATCCAATATTCTATGATAGGGTAGATAGAAGGTTCTTTCGATTTCAAGACGTTTGTATAGAAACACTTCTGCACTTATATCTGGGGCTACGAGAGTCAATATGAATAAACCTTTTGTATGCACAGTCCTATGAAATGGTGCCTAAATATTTTTGAGAAGCCAAGGTGTTGCACCTACGCTCATACATAAATTTTAATGCTTGATCTGCTCCAATTTATAAACCTGTTAATGTTGAAAAACAAGGCTAGCGCAGGTGAAATTCTAGTAGATAAGGATGGCACAACCATCGATGAATGTCAATACAATGAGGTGTTTACAAGAGATCAAGATTTAGATCTATATCACCATTGGTTGCTTCAGCTTATTAGATAATTGATTGGTGTAGGAATTTCAAGTCCTCGACATACTCCACAAAGACTTCGAGAACTGGGCGGTAATTTTTATGCGTTGGTGGGATCAAGTGGTTTGAGAAATAGAATACTTGACTCTGTATATTTCTACATGAATACCATCCTCATTAGACTTGATGGACTATTTTATAACATCAGATTTGAAACCTATCCTGAAAGTGAAATCCATCCTACATCTTCACAAACCAATGCCAATAAAAATCAGAGTGCCCCCCTTGAAGAAACTTCCAACAATATAACTATAAATTCTAGACCGTCCTCTACTATTCATATCCACGTAAGAAACTTATTGGTATGCACAAAAATTGAAATCCTATGTCCTCGAATGGATTGACAATTTATTCTTCATGATGTTGAATCAAATACTATAGATTTGACTTGGCGTTTTTAGATTTCAGAGCTTTCCATCAAAGTGTATCCTAGTTATGATAATAATTATGATGAAGAATTTGAAATATTTGTCAATAAGTCTATTGTTGAGAGTAATATGAACAGCTCTATAAGAGGCCCTCCTCCAGCAGCTAAGAGTGCAATAGAAAATTTACAAATAGAAGTAATAGAAAGAATGGAGAGCGAGAGTAGGTTGTGTGTATTTATCAAAATGTAATATCGAAGGGTGTTTTCACCAAGAATATCCTTTATGAGCATGTTCATCACAAAGAATGTATTATGAAATGGTTGAGTTATAGGAACTTCTGTCCAAATTACAAATATGAGTTACTGTGTCTCTCCTGGATGTATACTTTTGAACCTAGGCAATGAAGAAGAGTCCTCGAAATAAAATAATAATAATAATAATTCTCTGATTGGCGAGGCATAAATGGAAAAAAAAAAAATTCTAAGACTAATCAAGGGCCAAATGCTTTGGGTAAAGACTTCACTGTCGTGTTCGATATCTCTATAATTTTTAAAAAATCAAAAAATCCCAAAGACTCTCAGCTTCTGACAATGATAGATATAAAGTTTAGTAAGCTAAAACATATTTCTCATAGAATCTGGGAATGAATCCAACTGCGAAAAGCCTATTTACAACACTTACAATCTACCGAAAAGGTGGAAGTATTCAAGTTCAGGATAAATGCCTTACTCACCCTGTGCCAAAATATTAGAAGATATGGAAATTATTATTTTATTGATATACCATAAGGTACCCAATTATAAATATATCATATTGGATAATAGACGTCATAATAAAGTATTTTTTACGTATGTTCTCTCGAAATAACTAAGTAGATATTGAGGGTGTGGCATCTGCTGAAAATATTTTGGAGAGGTAGGCCACAGAAGACCCAGTTTGAGTACTGGATCCCATGTTTCACTTGTTTTGACGATTCCAGTCAGTGGCAATGACGAAGGAATGAAATGAATGTCCAGTAATTTTCTGAGGTAAGTATTGTTGGTGGATGCACTTGCTAGTAATTTTCTGAGATAAGTATTGTTGGTGGATGCACTTGCTGAAATATTTCCTTGTCAAAACCCAATTAAGCAACGTATGTAATTCTAAATGTTCTTCAATGGCTATCAGTCTGCGAAGAGAAGCTGTTATTTATGTAATATTCCATTGTTTGATATTATAAAATTTTAATGTTGAGGCAATAAATGTATCATTCAGTTTCAATTTTGATAAAAATGTGAATAAATACCTAACGAGGTAGGCTACGGCTCTCTCAGCCCCTAGTGGTTTAATTAAAACCTCGGATTAGCTTTTGAAACTGTGCTATTTGGTAAATCATATTCAAATCATTTTACGAGTATAAAATAGCCCAGATGAAGAATTACATTATTTATTTCACTATAGACCAGATTAAAGTAGATTCCCCAATAAGCCTACCTAAAGCCACAAAATGATAAAGTGAGGCCCACCCGTCCACCCAGTGGAGAAGGAAATCTACTTAAGCTATGAATAATTATAAAATTGATATAAATTTTTGTTCCACTAACAGAAATGCAAAGTGGTGAGAGTTTAGTACTGGTTCAGAAATACTCCTTATGGTATCCAAATGTTCATATCAAATTAAAAAAAAAATTGTGAATAACGTTCATGACATCTTGTTGACCACGAATGATATTTTTAATGGTTGTGGTTCATCAGCATCATGTTATGATCTTAACTTTTATGAAAAAAATGTAATTAATTGTTGACGAAGGTTTTTACATTTCGGATGAGTGTCATGCGACTTACTATATAGATAATCCTCGATATGGATTATTGATAATTTCTAAGACCTCTTTTAACTATACAAAAATAAAATATTGTGCATATCAAAACATCATGTTGGGAAATTTAATAAAATATATAACCCTTTCAAGTATCTTATGAAGGCACATCATAGAAATTTTAGGTGTTAAAGGAGAAGATGCTCAAATCATTTGTCTGATTGACATTATAGAGATGGCTAAAAATAATCCAAACTATGTGGAATTTACTCAATGTGAGTTGGATCCATCATTGCAAGTTAATTTACATGCACTCTTATACTTTGATGTTAGAGAAGCCAGATTGAGAAGTATTGACGTAATTTATAAATGCATGTCTATGGTTCAAAATAAATACAATAAGTTGAAGCCACAATTTTGTCCTTCTTCATGAACATTTTCTCAATGAGTAAGAGAGCCATATGTCTAGTCAAAAGATAGTGACTAGCCCTGAACTCTAGAAATTAAAAAGACGAGGATAGAAGTGATATTCTTATACCTATAAAATATGGTGAACTTCATGAATAAATCCTAAGTGATTTAGAAGATATGCAAGTACAAGTCCACCATGTTGTCATCTACCCTACCAACTGAGCCTTCAAGAAAACGATGTTTAAGAAGACTATTTTTCAATCTATCTAAACTTTGAGGATAAAGTTTTTCGAGGAAGGGTGGCATGTTAGGATCCTATCCTAACATTAATTAATTAATTAATTAATAATAATATATTTTATCCTATGGTTAGAATATTAAATAATATAATAATTAATTATATATTAATTATTATATTATAATATATAATATTAGGGTTAGGAAGGATTGTGACTCTTCACTCGTAACCCTAAAAAGGGTATAAGACACTACGAAAGAAATTATCATTCAATATCCATGAATTATAAAATATATCAAAACATTGAAGGGACTTCCCGAACAATATAAAAGTGATTCTTTTAGTTTTATTTATTTATTATTTATTTATCAATATTTGTGCTAGGAACCCTAGGTTCCTACCATTTTTTGGTTTGTGAGTTATAATTAAACCTTGTTGTAGAAGCATTGTTGTTGAAGTCCATTGATTGTGAAATGAACTTGAACTTGAGCTAGAAAAGAACATGAGTATAATTGTTATGTGAGATTTATGATTGAGCATTCTTGAAAATATTTTGAGTTGGTTAAATACATGCTTGGACTAGGGTTTGTGAGAAAGGATTGTTCCTTGAGGTTATTGGTTGAGTTGAGTTGATTTAAGCCTAGTCAAGTGGATGCATGTGGTTGTTCAAGTTCCTAGAAACAAAATATTTCATATTCTGATTTGAGATGAGATTGAGTTGAGTTGAGATTGGGATTTGAGTATAGAACATATTGAGTCTCTAACAATTCTCTTTATGCTTGTATTGACTTGAAATTGGGATTTGAGTATAGAAATATAGAGTCTCTAACAATTTTATTTATGCTTCTATGAGATTGATTTGATTTGATTTTGCGATTTTAGTATAGAACATATTGAGTCTCTAACAATTCTCTTTATGCTTCTATGAGATCGAATTGAGATATTGATTGAACATTGAGCTTATAACATATTGAGTCTCTAACAATTCTCTTTATGATTCTATGTGATTTCAGACAAGTATTTGAGAAGGCTTGTGGACTGATTTGAGTTAAGCTTTTGTGAAAGCTTACTATGCATATTTGAGCAAGTCCTAGAGAGGACTTATTGAGCATATTTGAGTAAGTCCTAAAGAGGACTTACTAAGTTGATTTGAGCAAGTCCTAGAGATGACTTATTGAGTAGATTTAGATAGGTTCTATGTGGACCTATTGAGTAGATTTGGATAGGTTCTGTGTGGACCTGTTGAGAAGATTTGAGTAGGTTCTATGTGGACCTAGTGAGCAAATTTGAGCAGGTTCTGTGTGGACCTGTTGAGCAGATTTGAGTAGGTTCTATGTGGGCTTGTTGAGCAAATTTGAGCAGGTTCTGTGTGGACCTATTGAGTAGATTTGAGCAGGTTCTAAGTGAACCTATTGAGAAAAATTGTACTAGACTGATTGTACTGTATTTAGTACAAGATATTGAGCAAAAATGTGCTAGACTGACTAAACTGTGTTTGGTACAGTATTGAGACAGAGCTTTGGAGGTGACAGAGTATAGAGGATAAAGTATCATTGGATAGAGATCCAGCAGCCAAGATAATTGAAGATAGATCTGAGTGAGGAGTCTTCAAGTGGAAAGAGATCCACCAGTCATTGCAGCATAAAGAGAGTCTTCTAAAATATCACTAGCCAGAGCATAAGGGGAAAGAGTTATCTTGTGGAATATATCCACGAACTTGATATTAGGGGATCAACATATCCTTTAGACAAAAGTTCATAAATATTGTAATTTGGGAAATATTCCCAAGAGATTATTTAAGAAATATTTTCTCTGTGGAGGTAGCCCACACTAGGTGAACCACATTAAAATGTGTGTCTCTATTGTGTATGATGTTTTGTGCATTGCTTTGCTTACTGCTATTGATACTACTATATATACACTGCAAAATATTGATTTGAGAAGAAAAGTAAAGTGGTCTTATACTGTGAACCCCCCCTCGGTATAAGCTTGTGTTCTTCAATTGGTATCAGAGTGGGTTCCTTCAGAAGAGTTTGACAACTTGAAGTCAAAGCGGTCTAAGAACACAATGGATCAAAAGGATCAAAAGAATGAGATCTTCAATAATGCAGTACCAGTATTTGATGGAAGTGACTTCCTATATTGGTGTGCAGATGAGATTTCACCTGATGGCACTTGGCAATGAAGTTTTGGATGCAGTGGAATTTGGATATGATTCAGGAGCCAATCCTCCTACATATAAGGAAGGTAAGCTTCTCATACATGCAAATTCAAGAGCTATGAATGCAATTATAAGAGGACTACGTAGATAAGAATATATGAAGGTTATGGAATGTACAATAGAAAAATATATGTGGGAACTATTGCATACCATATATGAAGGAGATAAAAGTGTCAGGAAAGCTAAGATCAAAAATCTCAAGGGAGAATTTTAGAATCTAAGAATGAGGGATGATGAAAGAATTCATGACTATCTCAACAAGGTTGATGAACTTATACATGAGATGAAAGGTATTGGAATGAAGGTTGATGAATCTGATTCTTGCAACAAGATCTTGAGAACTCTTCCAAAAATGTATAGTAAAAAGGTTTATGACATATAACAAGAAATATTTTGCTTGGTATGCTTACAACTTTTAATATAAGAACAAAATATCCTCTTCCTCAAAAATAAGTTGCATTCAAAGTGGACAGTAAGAAAAAGGGTAAGAAGACATAATCAAGCAATGAATCTTCTGGTGATGAAGAAGCTAATTATGGTAGAAGATATAGAGGTTCTAAAATATTGATAGATATAAGATATATTAAGTGATTTAATTGTGGCAAGTATGGACATTTTGCAATAGAGTGCAAAGAGCCAAAGAATAAAAATGATGAAGAAAACCAAGATCACAGGTATAGGGAATCTAAAAAACATAGGTACTAGAAGAAAAGTAGGGATGGACAAAACAGACAAGGGAAGAAGTTCTTCCAAAGGCAAAAGAGAAGCTACTATGAGGATAATGCAAGTAAGTACTCAATATATAGTGATGCTAGTCTTTCAGACAATGATAGAGATGAAGTCTTGTTCATGGTTGAAGAAAAAGATCCAGTTAAGAAAAAAACTCCAGTTATTCTCAAGTATTTTAGATATGGTAAATTTGGACATCTTTAAGATGATTGCACAAGGGATGGTTATAGTTTTAGTGATGATAATTTTGAAGATGCACTTGGTTTAAAAAATGATAATCTTCTAATGGCATTAGAATATGAATAATTGAGTGATCCTATAGAATACAAGTCAAAATAAATAAATGACATGGACAAAGGTAAAAAAATAGAGGACTATTCAATAGAGAATGGTTATGATCTCAAGGAGAACTCATATATGCTCTTGACACAATAAAGAAGGTAATAAAGCAACACTCTAAGCTTGAAAGTCAGTTTCAATAATGTGATGAAGAAATATTATTGCTCATAGAGTACTTAGATAAGTCCAAGGCTAAGGCAAGTAAGTTCAAAGAAAAGTTAGAAGCAAAGATTTTGGAATGTGAGAAGTTAGCACAAAAAGTGGCTACTCTAAAGGAAGATTTAAAGGACTCCAAGATCAAGATGAAGAGTTTCAAAAATAGCTCTAAGAACTTCGATAAGTTCATTTGTGGATAACAAAGAACATAATGTTCAACAGGTCTTGGCTTTGGAAAGAAATAGGAAAAATAAAAGTCTACTTCAAGTCTTGAAGAAGAAGGAACTTCAGAAGAAGACACTTCAAAAGAGGGATTCTTAGATGAAAGTGGAAGTGAAAGTGAAACTTCTAAGGATGAGTCATATTGTAGTGAGTCCAACAGGGACAATGAGAAAAGAAGATTCATATGGAACAACAATCATAACAGGAGACCAATGAGGTCTACACAAGGAAGCTTAAATGGGAGATGCTTTTCATGTTATAGTTTTGGGCACATGGCTTCACAGTGCAGGTCACATGAAATATAGGTATATGGAAGAGAACAAAATTTCCAAGGATATTACTATTTGTGTAATAATTTTGGTCACAAGGCAATGAATTATAGGATTCATGAGAGAAGAGAATATGGCTTCACTAGGAGAAATCCTAAGACATTTGCACATACAAGGAATAATAACATTAAGTGTTATAAGTGCAATAATTATGGTCACATAGCAATATGGTGTAGAGAAAATATTCCAAAATCAAGCATGAACAAGAAAAGGAATGTGAACAGGAACAGAAATATGAATAGGAATAGGAACATGGGCAGGAACAAGAACATGAACAAAAACAAGAAGATGAATAGGAAAAAAGACTCAGAAAAGAAAAGAGACTCACAAAAGAATGAGTACAAGAGCAGGTACAAGAACATGAACATGGATAAAAACAAGAACATGAACATGGATGAAAACAAGAACAGGAACAGGGATGATGACTTGGAAAGAAATAATGAGAGGATTCAACAAAAATAAAGAGGAAAAGACAAAGTTAGAGAACAGTGCTTTCGGGGAGTAGAAATAATCCCACCCCAAAATTAACCACCTCATGTGGATTTGGGGGAGGGGCTAAGCTAAGAGGCTTAATTCTTAGCCTCGAGCCCCAAAGGTGAACCTTTGCCATTGATGTCAAAGGGGGAGAGATTTGTGTATTTTGGGGAGAGTTTTTGATATGAGGAGAGTTTTGATATTTGAGAGAGCATTGACCCAGGAGGAGCAGAAAAGAAGGTCGAATTTTAGTAAAATGATTTGGGTTGCCATAAATGACAAAGGGGGAGATTGTTGGACATTTTGAGTCCCTAAGCTAAAATGTTGTCATTGATGTCAAAAGATCATTTAATGTCAAAAGGATCTATGAAGGATTTTTGTGAAAACCAAGATAGGAAAAATAAAAGGTTTTATTTAAAACCATGGACAATAGATTTGATTTGGGTTTTTCTTAAAACCCAAGTTGGGCTTTCGTTTCATCGAAAAAGGTGCCCCGGTGATGGATATATTTAAGTTTTAATATTTGGTTTAAATTTTAATTATTTAAAATTTGAATTCAAATTTAAAACTAAATACGCAATATTTTCACTGACGTCATCAAGCAAATAAAAATTCATATTTTCATTGACATCTTCGATATGATTAAAGGACTATATAAATGGGGCTTCAATTGATTATTATTTCATCCTTGCTCGTGTAATAAAAATGTTGGCTATCGAATCGTTTATGAGCTTGTGCGAAATTCTTGAAAAGTATGGCAGCGAATAACACTGACTACGTTTGGAGAAACAAACATCATGGGCAGCGTGGCGCATTGGCAAGTGGACCTTGGCTAAGGCATGGGGAAGATGAAAACATCGAGGATCGAATTCGCTTGACTACTTTTTTTGGAAAGCATGAGAGAAGCACTTTGGTGCTTTTGGTTTTGTGGAAGGTGGAGACGGGCATAAGACACGTTGTGTCTTTCCCTTTCCAATGAGCAGCTAGCTCGTGTGGAATCTTAGCCATGACTAAAATTCTCGTGGTGTGGGCAAATCGAGGGTTTGAATCCCCTTGAGGAGGTAATTATGTTTTGCATTAATTTAATTTTATTTAGCCCTAAGGTTGGATTTATAAGGTGGTTAGCAGAAATTAAAGTTTTAATTAAGCTTTGTTATTTGGGTTGTATTGATTATTGCAAAACTTGAGGGGTTTAATGATTTATTTGACGGTTATTAAGAATTGAATTTAGGAGAAATAAGGAGTTGTTTTAAAGTATTTTTGAAAGGCTTATTGATTGTTATTTTGATAAGGGTTTTATTAAAAAGGGACTTTGGTGGATGTGTATATTTAGTTAGATTAAAAAGGGTGTAAATTGAGTTATGCTTTATATTGTTACTATTTGAAGTCCACTAACCCTTATTGATATTGGAAAGGAAAGTTGTGTTTAAGTGTGGCAAATTTTGTGGACAACTCCTTGGCATCAAAAAGGTATGGGCACATTCTCCTATTGATTGTTTATGGTGGTTGATTTCTGAAATATCTTTGAAGAGAAAAGGATTGATTGTGGTTTCCATTTTTTAGAGTTGTTGATTTAATGCTTCAAGTTTTCCTGGTTTGTGAGTTGTAATTAAACCTTGTTTTAGAAGCATTGTTGTTGAAACCCATTGATTGTGAAATGAACTTGAACTTGAGTTTTAAAATAACATGAGTATAATTGTTATGTGATATTTGTGATTGAGCATTGTTGGAAACATTTTTAGTTGGTTAAATACATGCTTGGACTAGGGTTTGTGAGAAAGGATTGTTCCTTGAGTTGATTGGTTGAGTTGAGTTGATTTAAGCCTAGTCAAGTGGATGCATGTGGTTGTTCAAGTTCCTAGAAACAAAATATTTCATATTCTAATTTGAGATGAGATTGAGTTGAGTTGAAATTGGGATTTGAGTATAGAACATATTGAGTCTTTAAGAATTCTCTTTATGCTTGTTTTGAGTTGAGATTGGGATTTGAGTATAGAACATATAGAGTCTCTAACAATTCTCTTTATGCTTCTATGAGATTGATTTGAGTTGATATTGGGATTTGAGTATAGAACATATTGAGTCTCTAACAATTCTCTTTATGCTTCTATGATATTGAATTGAGATATTGATTGAACATTGAGCTTAGAACATATTGAGTCTCTAACAATTCTCTTTATGATTCTATGTGATTTGAGACAAGTCTTTGAGAAGGCTTGTGGACTGATTTGAGTTAAGCTTTTGTGAAAGCTTACTATGCATATTTGATAAAGTCCTAGAGATGACATATTGAGAAGATTTGAGCAAGTCCTAGAGAGGACTTATTGAGCTGATTTGAGAAAGTACTAGATAGGACTTATTGAGTATATTTGGACAGGTTTTATGTGGACCTATTGAGCAGATTTGCACAGGTTCTATGTGGACCTATTGAGCAGATTTGAGTAGGTTCTGTGTGGACCTATTGAGCAGATTTGAGCAGATTTTGTGTGGACCTATTGAGCATATTTGAGCAGGTTTTGTGTGGACCTATTGAGCAGATTTGAGCAGGTTTTGTGTGGACCTATTGAGAATATTTGAGCAAGTTCTGAGTGAACCTATTGAGTAGAATTGTACAATATCGACTGTACTGTATTTAGTACAAGATATTGAGCATAAATGTGCTAGACCAACTAAACTGTGTTTGGTATAGTATTGAGACAGTGATTTGGAGGTGACAGAGTATAAAGGATAGAGTCTCAGTGGATAGAGATCCAGTAGCCAATACAATTGAAGACAGATCTGAGTGAGGAGTCTTCAAGTGGAAAGAGATCCACCAGTTAGTGCAACATAGAGACAGAGTCTTCTAGAAGATCACTAGCCAGAGTAGAAGGGGAAAAAGTTCTCTTGTGGAAGATATCCACGAACTTGATATTAGGGGATCAACATCTCCTTTGGACATAATTTCATAAACATTGTAATTTGGGAATGATTCCCAAGAGATTATTTGAGAAATATTTAGAAGAAATATTTTCACTGTGGAGGTAGCCCACACTGGATGAACCATGTTAAAATCTGTCTCTATTGTGTATGGTGTTTTGTGCATTGCTTTGATTACTGCTATTGATACTGCTATCTATACACTACATAATATTGATTTGAGAAGAAAAGTAAAAAGTGGTCTTATACTGTTCACCCCCCCTTTCAGTATAAGCTTATGCTCTTCAAGAAACCTTTGATTTATGTGAAATTATTGAAGGCTTTTAATTATAAAGGAACCTTTGATTTATGTGAAATTATTGAAGGCTTTTAATTAGAAAGGAACCTTTGATTTTTATGGGATTTATTGAAGGTTTTTAATTGAAAAGGAACCCTTTGATTAATGTTGATTATCTTAGGAGTTTTCAATTAAAAAGGATGTAGATTTATTCGTTGAATTGAAGTTATGGGGCTTCAATTTAGGGAATGAAAGAGATTGTTTTAAAGATTAAAGGTATGGGACTTTAGTGCTTTAAACAATAATTGGTTGATTGGAAATTTTTGAATTAAAAAGGATGTAGATTTATTCTTTTAATTGAAGTTATGGGGCTTTAATTTAGGGAATTAAAATGAAAGATATTGTTTTAAAGGTTAAAGGTATGGGACTTTAATGCTTTAAGACATGAATGAATTTGATTAAAGTTAAACCTTGATCTAAGTAGTACATGTTGGATGACTCTCTAAGGGAACTGGAGAGGTGAAATAAAAGTAAAGGATTTTTTATAATATTCATTATGCATTAGATGGTTAGAAACTTAATTGAATTTTGTATAGTTGCAATTTGGTAAAGTAAATGAATAGATGCATTTAAAGGTATGCCTATCCTAAACCATGAGTATCTTGATCCCCTACTACCCTCAAAGAACCAATGGTAAGCAAGGAGAAGCAAGGAGTTCAATGGAAATAAATTATAGGTAATTGTATCTTATGTTGATTTACTTATGATCAAATAGACTAGAATTGTGGGGAGATATCCCCAATGCAGTTAATGTAATATTCCTTAAAGTAAGAAGGATTTACCATGTAATATTTAATGTGATAATTGTTTATTGGTTTAGTGAAGGTAATTTTACTTTATTTTTGTACTTGGTTATATTATGTAGCTGATTCTATTTTAGTGTTAATCATTCTTTATTTTTTGTATGCTTAGCGATTACTCTTTGTTGTTTTGGTTTATAGTTTCATTCTTATTTGGATGATTGTTATTAGAAATATAAGAGTAGAGTTCTAGGGTGAACTCATAGGTGGCCTAAGGGAATTTAGAATCCCTTAGGTGAACATAGGTAACCTAAGGGAATTGATAACCCCTTAGGGTGAACATAGGAGACCTAAGGGAATTGAGACCCCCTTAGGGATATAAAGGACTAAGTTGTGAAGAGATTACATCTAAGTTAAGATAGCTCATCGTGGAGATGAGATAGATAGCTTGGTAATACTCATATCATACCTACACATAATGATTTTTGCATGGTATGGATATGTGTGTATACCTTCGATGGACTGAGGGTGATAGGTCTAACTCATCAAGATTGATGGGATAGATGGGCTTATCTACAGTGACACATGATATGCCTACACAGACGGACTTGTGATAGGGTACTTCATGAGATGTAACTTCCAAGAAAACTTAGGGGATTGAAACTTTAGGTAAATTCTAGTTGGGTTAGGGGTTCATGTATCCCTATCCTTAATTTTTTTTTTTTTTTTTTAATGTTTGTGTGTTTTTGGGCCGCTACACTTATGATCTAAAATTACCTGTTCCTCTTTACCCAAATCACATATTTTCAAGATTTGTTTCTTCCTTAAATTATCTACATTGTTGTTTTGTTAGATCTATTTTTGCTGTTTCTTTCCTAGTTTATTAAGGAAAAAAATTCCCACATGTCCAAATTTGAAGCAAACATTGCATTTGGAAGGCATGTTCTCATATTCGATCACTTGAAACCATTTTTCAAAATTTTAAATAAGTTCACATGAATGTGGTAGATCTATCTCTAAATTGATATTAAAACATATAGTAACTAGGATCTAGCAATGGTGGCTAGATGAATTGCAATAATTTGACCAAATTATTTGAAATTCCTTCAAATATTTCTTCCCTCCAAAAATGTAAAGGGAGCCCTAATAATTGAACCCAAACTAGGATCTACATAATATTCTGATAGTAGGGATCAAATTCTAGAGTCTAATATTTTAGGAATAGTCCTCTTATACCATAAAACCAAGGGCCATTCTATAGAATTTGAGTCATGTCCTCCTCATAATTCAATTTTATCAAAAATAAAATCTTAGGAAGAGAAATTATTTCTATAAACCCCAACGATTTCCATTTTTCATAAGCCCATTTTTGGATGGAATCTAGTTCTAGTTTGGTTCCCATAAATTTTCTTGCTAAAAAAAGATTCCCTTGAGCTACTCCTAGATCTACAAGTTCATATAGAATGATTAATTTCCCTTTTTCCATTGATAAATTGAAACATTTCTTTGGCATGTTCATCTTTCCTTTGATTGATTTCAACAAGGTTTTTGTTCCAAAATTGAAAATATTCTCAAGAAATATTTCTCCCTTAGAATTTTTCTCACTAAAAAAGGATCCAACCTCCTACTTCCTTGAGTTTTCTTCATAATTCTAAGGAATAAAACCCTCCAACTCTCATCCTTCTTCTGACTTCATGGTAGTCCCTTCGTCAAACTACACATCATAATAATTCAGAGCAACGACATTAGGAAATATTATTCATAGCAAAGGTTACATATAAATAATTAACGCGTAGATCATATCCATCGCAAGGTTGTTGCTAAAAAATAGAATTTGGCACTAACCACTAAAACCAGTAATTGATGCTAACAAATACGTTAATCACGCTAACCATAAGTTATTCAAAATAATGAATAACTTCATGGTAAGTAAAATAATGTAATAACCAAATATACCCTATGTTAAATGAACTAACTTACTAAGGTAAAAAATAAATTACCCTAATATCTACCCTAACATATCCCCTTTATTACATTATTTTTGAAATACAAAGAGTGTTGCAAAATAACTCAAATTTGACACATGCAAGTACCTTAGTGAATATATCTGCAACCTGTTTGTCGATGGGAATGTAGATAACTCCCCCTTAATGTGAAGAAGAGAAAATTAAAGATGTTATTGTCTTTGGCTCATGGATCTAAGATTACCTCTGGAATAGTAGCTCTAGAACTATCACTGGAACATCACCTCTGGATCTGCCTCTGGGTCTACCATAGGGTTTACCTTTTCTATAGAAGACATAAAATATTTCTTTCATCTTGTTCCATTGTGTGATATATGTTTGTCTACAATTGATATGAACCTTGTTGGCCATTTTCATTTTGTACCAACAATTTGAAGAGGAATGATTTGTACATCCACAAAAAACACAAGGATGTAGTTTCCAACACCTAGCTACTACATGCTTAGTATTTTTACAATGACTACAACAATGCTTTGTAGGAGTTGTAGGAGATTTAGGATTTACAAACATGGTTTTACTTGTACTTGCTTGTCCATCATAACCAAGGCTTTTAGTCTTTGGATTGATATTTAGCATTATAGGAGTTTTAATGTCTTTACCATGTGTACCTAATCCTTTTCCATTCAAACATATTTTCTTCATCAGTTTGGATCCAATATCTTATGTGTGTTTGGAAAAACACCCAACTTCTTTATCATCATCAATGCTTTTTAAAATATGGTATTTGTCACTATTGATGATAGTATGAAGCTCTTTTTGAGGTTTTTAAGTATTTAAGGTTTCTAATGCAAACAATCCATGCTTGTATGAAGCATTTGATATATGTTTACCCTTCTTTGTAATAAAACAACATTTTTTACCATCCTCAACTTTGAAGTTTACAATCATGTTTTTATCTAGAATTTGATGGAATGACAACAAGTTGTTTGCCAATTATGGAATATAAAGGACATTTTGTATGTGATATTTTCCATATGGAAGGGTAACAAAAACACATCCTTCACCCTGGACACGATAGATTTTATCATCAAAAATAGTTATTGGTTTGCCTTCCTTTGCCACAAATATCTCAAACCACTGCTTATCACCAGTCATGTGATGACTAGTGCCTGAATCAATGTACCACACAAAATCCTTTTGTGGAGAAGTTGTATGGGTCATAAGAACTTTGTATGCTTGTTCAGAATCAGAACTTGAGTCTTCAATAGCAACATGGTTCTATTGTTGCTTATTCTTCCTTTGTGGTTTTTTCTTGTCCTTATTTTTAAACCAACACCGATTGGCCCTTTTTACAAGTTGTACAAAACTTATTTTGTGATTAAGGTTGCTTGCCCTTATCTTTGGAAGATGACCCACATTCTTCTTTGGACCATGTTTGTTAGATTAAAGTGCACTATTGGACACTTCATCTCTTTGTAGATGATTTGTCTCCTCAGTTTGAAGGAAATTTACTAACTCAATAAACGTCACTTTTCTTTCAAATACTTGAAAGGATATTATTAACATTTTGTAGGAGTATATAAGAGCCCTTAAAATGACTGAATTCAAGACCTTATCTTCAACTTTTATCCTAAAGCATTCAATTTTTAATTTAGTTATGCCACTCTACAGAGGAATAACTCTATTGTTTTACCTGACTTCATATGGACAATATGGATTTGGGTTTGAATGTTAAGAATTGTAGCTTGATTCTTTCCTTCATAAATGGTAGATAATGTAGCCCATGCATATTTACCATGTTGAGCATCACAAATGTAAGGTTGTATTTCATCAGTAGTAGTTAGAAAAATTAGCATGATAAGTCTATTGTCCTTTTTATCTCATGCCTTCTAATCTTCTCCTGGTGTAGTGGGTCTTTTTACAGTATCTGTCACTATATCCCACAATTCCTCTACAGTAAGAATGGACTTCATTTTGGTTTTCCATATAGAATAATTAGAACCTTTAAGAATTTGGGTATCATTGAGATACTTTTTTATTATAGCCATTATGAAAGTTCCTTATTGCATCAAAATGGTCTCTCTTTCACTCTAATTGATATTTAATGGCACCTACCTAAAAACCCTCCTAAAGAAGGATGATCAGTTGAAGGAAATTAAGACAAAAAAGAAGTATTAAAAGAGAGTTCACTCTAATTGATATTTAATGGCACCTACCTAAAAATCCTCCTGATGAAGGATGATTAGTTTGAGGAATTTTAAGACAAACAAGAAGAGTGAATTTGGTTTTTTTTTGTAGAGTGAATATAAAAAAAGTAAAATTTGCTTTACCCGTGTAATGAATTGCACAAATATGTATAAAATTTAAGGTCTTAATTGCTCTTGATTTTAAACTTTAAGATGTAATTGCAAAAATAGAAATCTGAATGCAATAAACCATAAAAAGTGCCCACAAATTTTTAACACTTTAGGTGTCATATTCTATCGAAAATGCACCTAAGTTTAAAAATGTCCATTTTAACAAAAGGTGTCGAATGCTATCAAAATGCACCTTATTATAGTAATTTTTGCAACAAGTTTTGATTTTGTGTTTTGCAAAAAAATTGATATTCAAATTCTCCCCCCTTGTATTTACAATTTTTCAAAAAAGAATCACAATTTCTTGTCCCTCTTTTGTTTCGAAAATTAACAAGGTAGCACACCTTTCAAGTCAATTCAATACATGACTCATGTTTCAAAGGCTATCCAAAACTAGTTGACACATGACTTGGTTTTTAGTGGACCCAAGGCTATTTTTCATGAGAAAATCTCTTACTCTAAAAACTAGTGTGTGAGAAAAATTTTGAGAAAGTTTTAAAGAACTTGTAATTTGCAAAATAAATGGTGTTATTTTTGTGTTACATTCCCTCTTTGGAGAAAAAAAAGTTGCTTATTTTTCAGAAAAATTGCAAAAAATAGGTTTCCTCTCTTTGATTTAATTTGCAAAAATAAAATTATAATAAAAAATTTAATTAATAATAAAATTATTTAACTAAAAAATCATTAATTTATAAATGATTTTTAATTAAATTAATATTAAATTATTAAAAAAAAATGAAAAAACTTTAATAACATGTGCAAAAATAAATATTACCTTGAAAAAATTTTATTTTCCGCTTCCTTGTGGTTTAAAAAAGTTATGGATCCCAAGGAGAGTCGAACTCCCGACCCTGTTGGGAGTCTTACCGTGGCTTGAACGACTAGTCAGGCTATCTAGCCTAATGGGTTATGAAGGTCCGCACCTTCTCTTTGAAGGTGTTATCCACCATAAGGCAAAAAAAATAAAATCCTTTAAAAGGCTTGGAGACAAATTGTGCCACATGCACAGTGAAAGCACATTCAACCTGCTTTAAAAAATGTGGTTCTCACCTATTAAAATGATTGTCTTCGAGCAATAAAATCTCATCCTTTTTTCACCTAAATGAACAAATAATACCATGACACATCATCCCTCCTTACATCCAATTACTCAACGTCACATTAGCTCACTGGAGATGCCACATCGGCACATCAAGAGGTCACCACATATCCCTCAGTTTTTGTGCCTATCTCAAAGTCTGCACAACTGGATCACCATGTGTCCCTCGGTTTCCATGCCTATCTAGGTTAGTCTTGAGTATCATGTCAGTCCACATCAGTAGATATCACCTTGGGTTTGGTGCAGATGATTAGTGTCTATCAGGTTCCTCAGGATTGTCATCATAAACAAGTGTCAGTGGATGTCCTTGATTTTAGTTTTAGGAGTGTATAGTTTACACGTCGATGTCAGGGAGACTATCATCCATATTTTGTGTCCATCATATTCAATCAATGTGTTCCCAATGGACAACACTTGTATATTGTCAGATCTAATAGTTTTTTATCCTATCAGGCTATCAACGCTGTCAGCACGATAGTGTTATCAATACTATCAACGAACTGACAAGGCTGATCAAAAAATTAGATTCAACACTAATTTTTGATCTTCAATCAAGGAAAATTATCAAAAAATAAATCAAATTTTGTGAGTGCTCAATCGTACCTTGATTTCCATGCAAGCTCCAAGAGGGGGTCCCTTTGTCCAGTGAAGTTGCTTCTTCAAAAAAAGTGCCCATGGATTTTCTTCGCTCGCCTATGTATGCTCTGATACCAATAATAATTTAGAGCAACCACATTAGAAAATATTATTCATAGAAAAGGTTATATAAATAATTAACATGTATATCATATCCACCACGAGGTTGTTACTAACAAATATAATTTGGCACTAACCACTAACAACCAGTAATTAATGCTAATAGATATTTTAATCATGCTAACCATAAGTTATTTGAAATAATGAATAACTTCATGGTAAGTAAAATAATTTAATAACCAAATATACCATTTGGTAAATGAACTAACTTACTAAGGTAAAAATAAATTACTCTAATATCTACCCTAACACATCATACCCAAAATTATGTGACATCTTGCTTCCAAGTTTAAATCCCCATGATAAGTGTTTCTATTGCAACCCTTAATAGGAACCTTACCATAGAATAGTATACTACTACCAAGACCATAGTTTTGTGCATCCCTCAATAGGAAACTTACCTCAAAATAGTATCTTTCTATCAAGATCATAGTCATTGCACCTCTCAATAGGAACCCTACCATAGAATAGTATCCTACCATTGAGACCATATTTTTTGAACAGTATCCTACCATCAAGACCATAGATGCTACATTCCTCAAAATTAACCCTACCATAGAATAATATCCTACTATCAAGACCATAACCATTGCATCCCTCAATAGTAACACTACTACATAATAGTATCCTACTATAAATACTATAGTCGATGAACCCCTCACTAGGACCCCTACATTTAGAATCCTAGAGAGGCTATAAAAATGTAGTAGGTAGTGAGTACATATGCCTAAAAATGGGAGTATATATAGTCTTAGATAAAAATGTGTGTTAGAAAGGAAGCCCAATACTTCAATATTAGGGCCTATCGACAGTCTCATCTACAGATACCCCTAAGGACTACATAGTGGAGTTTTTATGTGTCCACAAAGACAACATAGGGGGTGGTTCAAATATTGGATCTCCCATTCATTTTGGGACCATGTGTCAAAAACCATCTACATTACGAAGGTGAAATTATAGTTTTTTTAATGAGTCTACACAAGTTTTATTGAGGGATCTTTGTCCTCTCATATTGAGGGGTTTGAACCTTGGACCTCTCAAAGAGAGTCCAAAATCCTTACCACTATAGTAACCTTGTAGGTAAATGAATATAATATCATTAGAGACCATTCTCAATATATGTTTCATCTCATATAGCTCTAAATAATAAGTATTGGGATAGGGATATGGTTGAGTTAGGATAGAATATTAATTTCTCATTGAATTTTTAATGGTTGTAGGATGATAAGCAGTGATTTGAACAATTAGAGTTAGTTGATAAGGAGGTTGGGTGTAGGAAAACAATGGTAAGGGAGTACTAGGTTCTAGCATACCTATATATATTAGGCTATTATCAAATTTAATGGCTATATTGTAAGCTTCTAGAAAGGATCTACCTCCTCTAGATTTGACCATCATGGTATTTTAGAATTGAATACTTTCAAATAATATATATGCCATACATGAATAAGGTTTGATCTCATCAAGAATTCTTTGCTAGGTCTTATAGAATTAGATATTGAAATCATTCATTGTCTCCATTGTTAGAGTATATTACATTATTGGGTAGATGCTAATTTACCACCTTGGGTACTTAACTAGAGTAGAAGTTTACTTTAGGGTAAATTTAAGTAGTTACCTCAAGCAATGTAATAAATGCACAAGTGTTAGAATGTGAAATGATGTAAATGTGAATGTAGTCCACATGTACATGAGTCATAGGATAGATTCAAAGGTAGAGTAAGGGTCAAGGAACTTATCTTACTATATGTAGGCCTTATAGTGAGTGAAATGAAATGGAGTAGATAATATAGAGATTGCATAGTATAGATTGATAGAGGAGTACAATGTAGTTCCTTTAAATAGTTTATGGAGTGTTCATGTCCTCCATTATACTGCATTGTACTATTTTATGAGCTTTCATTAATGGAATATTTTTGAGTTATTATAGAAGTTTATCTCTTTGCTTTCTTGCATATTACAGTTCCATTATCATACAATCATCTTATATTGTTTATTTTATATTTTGTGGTTACATTCCTATATCGTATACTCGTAGAAAGCTAATAGTAGTATTAGAGCATACGATAGATTGATAGGAAATAGGGAGAGCCACTAGTGATATTGAGAGGAATCTAAAAATATAATTTTTAGAATTTTTGAGATTGCATTTGGCTAGAGTCTTTCCACAAGATTGTAGAAAAATTCATGAAGACTAGGACTCAGCATTGATTCCACTAGATTAACAAATAAACTTGTGAAGATTGATCATTTCTACATTTAGAGTTTATTTAATTATAGTCCTTATACTTTGTTGCATGAAAAGGAGATTAAAATAAAGTTGAGAAGCTTCCTACATAGAGCTAGGAAGGATATCTTCTTTGGAACCAATATAAAACCAAAAGCAACAAATGGAAGATCAAATATTTGGAGGCTTGAATAAAAGGTCTCATTGCTAGATATTGTAGACCTACAGATTGCAAAATTGAAGAAAAGGCTATAGGAGTCTTGTTGTAGATTCGAGTAAGAAGAGACTCAAAGATAAGAGTATCGATGAATATAAGAGATTGGTGATATTCATTGAATATTGAAGACTTCACCTTGAAGAAGTAGAAGAAATCAACCTGAGAAGCTGAAGAGACCTACAAGAGGTCCCATTGAAGAAATTCTAGTTTTGGAAGAGATAAAGGACTAGCAAAAGTCCTATTCCTGAAGCAACAATTTTTAGAGATCCAAGAGGAAGATATCATTGCAACACTTCCATAGTAGAAGGTTGAAAGAAAGGTCTCATTGAGAAAGACCAGAGAAACTTTGAGAGTGAAGACCCAAGAGAAGAGGTCTCAAGGAGAACCAAGGATAAGGATTAGAGATCCTCATTGAAGGAGAAGGCCATTAAAGGATTTCCTAGGAGAACTCATTAGATATATTTACCACCAAGGAGAAGTTCCTGATAAAGGAAATTTTTGGGATAATTTTCAACATCCAACAAAAATACCAAACAAATATAGATTTGGCAAGAAGATTACCAAATTTTAGAGGATATTGGTGAAGACCTCAAGACTTTTAGATTCTTTATAAGAAGTCCTAAGTTGAAGTCAAAATTTGATAAGGAGTTTGAAGGAGAAAGGATCTAGACTTTACTACCAAAATTGAGAGGTTTGAAGATTACCTTTGAAGGCTATAAGGCTCATTTGGAGAAACGAGATAGAAGGAGCCACCAATGTGAGTGATGCAATTTGAAATTGAATTGATAATAAACTCCTTTAGACATTGATCAAGAGCATCCTTGTACTCCTCATATGAGTCTAAAACCAGACTTTTCCTTTTATGAGCAAGATGTTACAAACAAGATGAGGATATTATAGGTTTCTTAGGCTTCTCAAGAGACTTGAAGTTTATTTTCTTGGTAGATTGGTTTCTCAAGGCTCTGAACACCTCCACAGTAGCACATTTCTTGGTAGATATGGTTGGGGAGTGGAATGAGGATGGACTAGCCTGAAGCTGACTAGTCTTAGTAGGGATGGGGTTAGGTTTACCTTTGGAGGGATGACCAGAGGGAATGGCAATGCCTTGAGGGCAATGGGTAAGCCAGTGATTATATAGGACATTGAAAAGGCCCTAATGAGAGGGAAGGTCATCACTCTTCTTTTTGTGAATGTTCTCAATAGAGTAACTGATGGAATTAAAAATGAACTGAGGTATATTCATAGGATTTACATCTCTAAAATGATTATAGAAATAAAAGTAGAAGCTACACAAAACCTTGTCATGATCATCAATAGTGATGAATCCCATGATGGGTTTCATTACATTATTCAAAGGGGTTGAAAGGTTAGATATTTTCATCCCCATACTCACTTTATTATAGAGGTCTTTGTCATTGACTTCCTTTAGTTTTACCTCCCAGTTGTTCTTCTCATACTGAATGGACCTCCCTCTCGTGGGCTGGCTAGTAAGTTTAGTAATTAGCTTAATTTCAAATTTAAAAGTTTTTTCATGGATTATAACTCTATCGTTATTCTAGGAATCCAAGAAATTTGAAGTTATTTAAAAATCATCACTAGAGAAGCTTTTGAATAAAGGCATGAAGCCTCTCTTTGTGAGCATAGATTTGGTGACAAGGTCCATAACAATATAGGTAGGCTCAATGAAGCTCATGATTAGAGGGCACAATATGCACTTTGAACTAGAACAAGGGAGGATTTGTAAGGAATTATGAGAAATGGGTTTGCTATAAAGGAAAAGTGGGTGAAGACTCCTCTTGGGATTAGGAAAATTGCCTTCTTGGAAGGGGAACTAAAGAATCTGAAATATTTTGGAAATGCAAATGCCGATGAAAGGATTCCCATGCAAAATGGAAAAAGCTGCATAGGGAGGCTTGTAATCAAAATGCCAAACCTGCTTGATGGGCCACATGAAGGGATGACATTAGAAATGGTAGGGAACAAGAACCATAATGGGAAATATGGTGGTAAGGTGAAGGATACGGAGGAGGAAGGTGATGGTGTGGAGGATGAGGTGGAGGTGATTGGTGGTCAAAGGGCGCATATGGGTATGGTCGATGGGGATACATAGGAGTGAGATGAAGTTGTGAAAGGTGAGCTAGAGGTGATTGGTGGATAGAGGGCACAGATGGTAACAATTAGTGGGGGGGTGGTTTTTGCCTTGAAAAGATGAAACAAGGATGCCAAAATTGAGAAAAATGAGAGATGAAATGATTACAACTTAATGTGATAATTTCTTGTAAAATTTGATGAAAAACATGAACAATTTAAAAATCCCATAAGTGTTGATAGCACTAGATGACAAGGAGTCATGAGGGCCAAAATGGATCGAGAAAAACAACATTTCAGCTTATTGGTCATGCATTATTATTGTTTATCATAAATCTGTCTTGTTCCACAATGTCAATAATATTTGACGAAATGCTACTTGTCCAAGTCAAAAGACCTACAACATTGACACAATAATTTTCTAGTTTATTAGAAACCTTGTTGCTTTCTCTGAATGAATGCTGAAAAATAATTTCTTTTTGGTCTAAAATATATTTTGAGTTACCTTTAAGAGTTCATTTACAAGAGTAATAAGGAGAGATTGCTATTGCATTATACTTGTTATCCTTAAAGGTTATTAAAGGTGCACTAAGCATTTAAAGTTAATGGTATATTAGGTATATGATTTAGAGCTTGGATTCATTATTGCTAAGTTAACCAAGCAAAGTAGAGAGTTGTCTAGTGAGAAATACAACATCAAATCTATCTCCATCCTCAAGCTACATAGCAAGGAGCCACCATATCAAGTAAAAAAATTAGCATCAAATGGAGATAAGAAAATCTTAAAATATCAGTGTAAAATAGAGTATCTCATTTACATTACATTGTTGCAACATATTCCTCTTAAGGAGAAAAAATAGAGTATCTCAATGACACCAAAATAGTTATAACCCTACATCTATAAGATACTGAATAATCAAATTTAAAGGTGAAAAATTTTAGTGAAGGAAGGAAGCCAATGAAGGGTTCAAAAAATCGGTTTTGGGTGTCTAAAAACACCAACTTCATCATCAAAGCAAGCATCTACAAGCAAGGTTAACCTACAACATCATAAGGAAGCTTTACATCCATTACAAATCCATTGCAAAGCAAGGAGAATAGCACAAAATATAAAGCAATAAGTGCAAGAAGTAAAGCATATGCAGGCTATGTAAAATCAAGGTGAAGACTAAGGTCTATTACCCAATCAAGAGTTGAACTTCTAGTTGGGGAAGAAGTGTCACCTAAGAGGACAACACTAGAGCATTATAGAATCACCATAGCTGGAGCCAACTTCATGGAAGAACATCATCACTAATTGCTTGGAAGAAAGCATTGAAGCCAAGACTCAACAACTAGTATTTATTGGCAAGAAATAGACATTGAAGGCAATGTTACATGCAACAAAAGGAAGAGCCACTTGTCATCTCAGGCCAAGGAATATTGTGCCACTTGGCACAATAAACAAATATGCATCTCACTCTTTATAACACCTACATAGGGAGGAAGTTCCAAGAATATATATAACACTCATCTTGGAAGCATTAAAAGATTATCAATCATTACACAGGAAAGACAAGCATTGAAGGTTTACCAAACAAATGCTCATCAAGAATGTAATGCAAGAGAACCACGTGGCTATATTTTAAAATATGTTTGAGGCATATTAAAGTGCCTAATATTATAGAAAAGTATACAGATAAGGAAGAACACAAATTAAAGGCTATTAGTAAGGTCAAAGCATGGCTAAGAAGGAAGAGAAGGAGCATATCTTTAGTGAAACTTGAGCATAGTTTTCATAGAGCAATAAAGGGAGCAAGAGACCATCATAGAAGAGCATCGTTCAAAGACTAGCATTGAAAGCACATCAAAGTGTAAACCAACACCAATCAACTCTTAATATTTAATAGAAAGGAAGAGCTTAGATTAAGCATTTATGAGTTTACGAAGAGAAAATTCAAGGCATGTTATCAAGGCTTAAAATGAGGACTCAAACATGCATTAAAGAGGATGTTTATTAACCAACAAACTTGATTTCATAATCCATAGAGTACAACACCTACCTTGGAGATAGAAGTCAAAGAAAAGCATTACAAAGGTATACTTTCAACTTAGATTAATATTTACTTTCATTAAGGAGTGATAAGGGATAGTATATAAGGTTGAAATTATTATCATTGAAGATAGAAGCAAAATCAACCTTAGTAAACTTGAAAGAAAATTAAAAGGAGTTTATATCCTTAAATAGTATTTCAAAACATGTTAGTTGAAATACAAGAATTAATAATATTTGCAATTAATATCATAGGAGATATAAAGGTTTCTACTTGGTAAACCAAATTATTAATATTGTAAATATAATCAATTTCTATAATTCCAAATTAGGGATATATAAGGAGTGCTACATCAAACTTGAATTAATTGGAATTTAAAAAATTGAACCATTGGAAATTTAAGTACAGAGAAGCAAAACTAATGTTTTCTTTAAAATATTTGGACTTTATTGTTTATACTTGTCTCATAGTCACATTAAAGGGATAAAATAAATCCAACCATAGAGAACTCCATCAAATTGATAAGTGCATAGTTAAATAGGAGAAATAAGGTAAATGGGAGTTGATGTTAGAATAAGTAATTATTCTCTTAAGTTCTACTAGGATAGACATACTTGAGTTTCCACTCCTCCATGAGTCAGGTGAACTCTCAGTATAGTCTAGATCAGATTTTATAAGGTGTTGTAATCCAACGGCTCTCAATGATCAACTTTGCTATTTATACAAAGTTGATCCATGGAATAAATCAATCCGTTCTATTTTATTCCTTCAAATCTTGTAATGCTTTGTAGTTCTACTCTTGGGAAATTATAACATGGTACCAGAGCAAGATAGATTCTTCTAGGCATTCTCTATTGAAGGTAGTTTCATGAACTGGTTCATTATCTCTTATCTTTTGTTTTTTAAAAAAGGGAAAGAGGTTTTTATATCTATTGTAGATTGCTCATTTTATATCTGCAATTATTTTTAGAGAAATTTGTTTATGGTAATATTGAAACAGTTTGTCTAGATTTATTTTACCATATAATGCTAATATTCTCCTCAATTTTGTTTCAAAAAATATTAAAATTGCTACTCCTACACTGCAAAATATATAGATTTTGAAATTTATAATTGCCTTCCATATTTTATTGTTCTTGTTGTATGCCTATTTTTTCTACTCTCTCCTAACGAACGCTTGCTTGCTTGGCTCCTTATGGCCATTTTTGGAAACATTAATCCATGAATGCATGCTTGCTTTGGATCCTTTTTAGCCATCACTACATTTCGTTATGTAGTGGACACAAAGTTTGAAAGGCATATCATATTTGGTGATCAACTAAATCATTGGTTTTTTATGTTGAAAAATATTTTAACTTCATGAAATCATTAACAAATAAATGCAACATTTATTGCATCCAAATTAAGTGGACATTTTGTTATTTAAAAAAAAACACCAAAGTCCATTAATTGTTTATAATATGTGGCATCTTTGCCAATAATTTTATATGGCACACAACGTATGAGACTTTCATATTCTCAATGGGTATTTCCTAGTTAAATAGCAATGATAGAAAGATTAGATTTTCCATCTCAAGTTATATCGAAGCTTCTCCTTCTTTTCATCCCTCGATGCTTCAGAGAAAATTTTTGATTGTTTTTATATATATTCATCAATTCAATGCTTAAAATATTATTCTCCTCTGCAAATAATCAAAATACTTTTATTTACCTGTGTTTACATATTTGTTCTTCAATATAGAGCATTAAAATTGATAGTATATGGTGTGGTGCCTTCACTAAGGTCTTTCGCAGCCTTCACTACACTTTCAAAGCTGGTGGTGCATTTTTTGACATCTTTCTGGGAACCTCACTGCATAACACCACCCCTGACGTCTTCCATGTGCACCAAACCCTGACGTCTTTGATAGCAAGTGGTGGAATCACTAACATTTTTTTGGGAGCCTCCCTGTATAGCGCCATCCTTGATGTCCTATTGTGCACCAAAACCTAAAGTCTTCGATAGCAACTGGTATTCTGGTGCACCTCCTTATCATCTTCAATAACATCTAGGATTGTGGTGCACCTCCATAACATATTTCGTGTGCGCCAACTCCCTGCAATTTCGAAGCCTTTGAAGGCTTTCAAATCTTCCTCGCTGCCCCTTGACATCTCTTCTAAAGTATCTCATTAAATTAGGTATAAATTTTAATATTTTTTTTTAGTTTTAAGCTAATAATTCCTTGGTACAGTGAAGTTCATAGCCTTGAAGGCTTTAAAATCTTACCTCGCTGCCTCTTCTCTTGTGACGTATCTTTTCTAAAATCCTTGGTAAATAATGTTTATTTACTTTAAGTTTCAAATCTTAGGGTTTCAAATTTTTTTCTCAAGCGAGAATAATACTTTTGCTCATTGTATAAATGTGTAACCCTCTAAAAATTCTTATATCCTTTTCTTTTAGTGCCTTTCCTTGGCCACTATAAGAAATCAAAAGGATAAAATTGTAATCTCAATAAAAAATATTTTCTTTGGGGGGTTTTAGGTGCAATATTTAGCACCTATTCTAAAATATTCATAGGGGGGTTTATTGTTGTTTTGGTCATTGCCTCTATAATTTTTATTTTGATCTTATTCCTATTACTATGTTCTTTAATAGAATTAATATTAAAATCAAATTAATTTTGTTTTGATATAATTACTAGTTAAGTTAAATATTGAGGAGCAACTTCAAAGGATCCTTTTATTAAGAAAATATTCATTTTTTAATTAATAGGATATTTATTTTAAGTTAAATTTTTAATAAAAAAAATTAATCCTTCAATATTGTTACTTAATATTTTTTTATTTTTTTTGCTAAATAAGATATTATATTGCAAAGGGTTTTAAGGATCCCTGAACCTATTACATAAGTAGCAGAGGAAGTTGTACCAATATTTTTGAACAACGAAGAACCCCATTAGAAAAACGTGATTGAAGGAGGCATAGGAGGAGGATGCAACCTCAGCCTGAGACATCCAGTGACAAAAACTAGCTAACAAAGGGCAAGGAAGCATCCTCAAACCAGAACCTGAAACAAAAAAGACCCAGACCCTAGAAAGGAAAGGACTGCCTAACATACGTAATTAAAACCCCATAGAATAGAAAGATATAGAGGACACCTAAATTTTTTTTAGGCAAGAGCTCCATGCAGGGAGGCAAAGAGGACAAAAAAATAAGCAAAATAAAGCAAAAAATATCAAAATAAAGCCCAGGATGTCATTCCTCGGCTTCAGCTTTGTCTTCTTCCTTGTCTTCCTATTTGATAGTAGCCTTGGGTTCGTCATATTTAGGTTTTGTTTTGACAATCATCGCATCCTGGTCTGCAGCAACATCCTCAGTTTGGCTGATCATTCTTGGAAAAAATAGCTTGTGGAGCACATCCCGGATATCCATTGTGCAGTTCACCATGCAATTCATCATTGCTTTGGTCATGTTTATGACGAAATCCTTTAGTTTTTTTTTTTCATCGTTGTCATTAGTAATATTAATCACATTTTTCTTGGTAGCCATGTTTAGAATCCTAGTAGACTTTCTCACAGGTTCCTCACTGCTTTCAAAGAAAATATTTTTCCTCGCCTTCATCTTGGAAGGCTTCAGTAACATTTTTCTTCTTTTCAGCTTTGGACAGGAAATCGGAAGGGGAAATTTTGGTGGTAGGGCTATTGGGAACATGGTTGCCCATGGTACTGTTGGCAAGGATGGAGGTGTAAATAACATTATACATACCTTGGTTCCGAGGGAGTTCGTGGGATTTTTTGTCTCTATAGTTGGAAATTGAGTGATTCATGGAATTCAGGAAAAACATAGGAATGCTGATGGGGTTAAGTTCTCTAAAGTGATTGATGAAATCTAGATGATATATTTTGAAGGGTTTATCTGGGTCATCAACACAAATGAACTGCATTATGGGTTTCATGACAGCATTCCAAGGAAAGAAAAGATCACTTCTAAACAGGCTAGATCCTTTGGCTTTCTTACAAATATTTTCATTACCTTTAAAGTGTTCCAACTCAACTTCCTAGTTTTGTTTGTGGTGGTGAATGGATCAACATCCTTCAGTAGCTTGGTCAGTGATGGTAGCAAGGATATGGGTATCAACAGTGAAGTCTCTCCCCCTGACAGTGACAGATTCGTTATCCCAAGACTCAAGGAAATCTAACGTAATGTCAATATCATCATCAGAAAAGAGCTGGAGGAAATTGAACAGATTTATGTCCTTAAGTACAGGGTCATATTCAAGGTCACAGACATAATAATGGGGCTCAACATACTCACTCAACATGATAAGGGATGGGATGCAGGAGAGGGGGCGGTAGGCGAATAGATAGTGGTGGTGGGCTAGGGGAAATGTAATGCATGCAAACAATGAAAAGGTTAAAAAGGGAATGGAGGGAGGATAAGGGAGGCTTACAAAAAATATGGAGGCTTGGGCAATGAGGGAAGGACAGGTGGAAATTTTTTTAATAACCTTAACAAGATCATTAAAAATTTATTAATCACCTATCTTCCTAGTATTGGAATTCTAATAACTTATAGTTTTCCTCACGTAAGGGCAGGTTATTACGAATCTGATATTAATATCTGGATGATTAAAAGCCTATGTTCCAAATATCAATTATCCTCTTTACTTATAGTTTCTATAGCACCCTATAATTGGCGCAGTTAAACCCTCAGTAAAAGATAAAAATTTTGAATTTTAACCCCGAAACTGCCCGTTAACCGCTCACCTCATTTTTTGTGCCATTTTTAGAAGTTGTTTGACCATTGGATGATATCGTCCCAAATCGGATGAATTCGTATGGAACAGAACGTCCAGACGATTTCATCCCAAAACTGAATTTTCATAATTAGCTTCTGTTTCAACAACTTCTCCAACTCAGGCAGAAGCGTGTCTGCATGGTTAGAGATTCCTACGTTGGATATCTCCCATATTGGGATGATCCCCAACCTCCTAACCTCCTCCTAATCCTATATTAACTTGGGATTTTCCTAGTTTATCCCCCTGGCTGATCATTTCCCTGCAACTTTAGTTTTTTGCTATGTTAGAACATCCTATCCCCCATCATTTGCATTCGTGTTTTCAAGTTTTATTACAGGATCTCACTGTGTTTTAGCTGGAGGAATCTCGGATCGTCGTAGGTGATTCAACCACAATTTCGGACGATCTTGATGAGATCGGCGACGATCTCGTACGATTGTAGACTTGTTGTGGTTGATCCACAACACACCCCAAAATTGGGGACCCACCTTTTTTGCATGTTTTCAAAGAAATTTGCAGTAGCCCAGATGCTAAAAAAATCAAGAAAAAAAGCAAAAATTTCACTAAGGAGAAAAAGTGTCGCGATATCGCGACATGTCGCTCTGTCACGGCCGAAAGTTGTCGCGATATCGTGACATGTTGCTCCGTCACTGGAAAAAATGAAAAAGTGTCGTGATATCGCGACATGTCGCTCCGTCGCTGGCAAAAATGAAAAAGTGTCGCGATATCGTGACATGTCGCTCCGTCGCTGGCAAAAATGAAAAAGTGTCGCGATATCGCGACATGTTGCTCCGTCGCTGGCAAAAATGAAAAGGTGTCGTGATATCGCGACATGTTGCTCCGTCGCTGGAAAAAATGAAAAAGTGTCGCGATATCGCGACATGTTGTGAAATCGCGGTCCAAAGAGGAGAGAGAAAGACAGAATGGAAAATGGTCGCGAAATCATGACATGTCACAAAATCACGGTCAAACAAGTCAAAGGGGCCCGAAGCGGAAAAGCGTCGCGATTTCGCGACAGGAAACAGCAAAGGGGCCCGAAGCGAAAAAGCGTCGCGATTTCACGACGAGGAAACAGCAAAGGGGCCCGAAGCAAAAAAGCATCATGATTTCACGACAGGTTGCAGCGAAAGTGTATGGAACAGAAAAGTGTCACGATTTTGCAACATGTCACGATTTCGTGACATGTCGCATTTTCACGACAGGTTGCATCCACGCGGCCCGAAGCAGAAAAAGGTCGTGATATCGTGACATGTATCATTTTTGCGATGCATGAGGAGAAACGAAGCTGCTGACAAAAAAATGTTGTGATATCGCGACATGTCTCATTTTCGCTATGCTGGAAGGCAGACAAAGCTATTGGCAGGAAAATGTCGCGATATTGTGACATGTCGCATTTTCGCGGTGACAGTAAAGAAGCAAAGCTACATGCTATTTTTTGTCACAATTTTCATGGGGCCGTTACAGAACATGCAGAAAAGTGCGGAACATGTGGCGTACATGTGTAAGGACTGCAAAGGCATTACAATTCATAGAGAAGATCTCGAGCATAAAATCAAAAGCAATGGAAAGACGAGGAAGGTGAAACAAAGCAATCTAGAAGATGAAACAATACAATCTGGGAGGTGAAACGAAGCATCGTAGAACAAAGCAGAGAACCGTACCAACAAGTATAAAATGTAGAGGCACAGATTGATAGGGAGGTCAAAAACCGCTACGAGCAGTGTTGCAGAGTTGATGGTGATTAGCCGTTCTGGACCTGCTATGGAGTGCTTTTCTTCCACCTTTTGTTGGTTTTGAGAAAAACTAGAGATTCTGCTATTGTAATAGGACACATTATTTTTAATGCAGAATTGTTCAAAAATTTGCATCTTATGGGCAAGAAAGGATGAAATTTTTTTTGCATGCTTCATTTTAACTATTTTATGTTCCTCCTTTCAGATTTTAGATTTGTATATGAAATACATGCCATTGTTTTGGGTTATTTCATGTGAATGTCTGCAATCTGGAAATTATTTTAAACCTTAGAAGCTAGCACCTAGTTTACTTTGATTGTGTTTGTTTTGCAGGTCAAATAAGCTAGGTTGCATGTACGAAACTCTCACGTATTCGATTTTGTCGGAATAGGATAGCATCAGACTGAATGTGTTCATTTTTTTAATTTGCTGCATTTCCTTTCATTAAATATTTACTTTTCCAAAAGGTTTAACTTAGTTAAAATAAATATTTAAAAAATTACAAAATCTAAAAAAAGTAAAATAATGAACAATCACTAAAGCTGCATGATGGAATAAACCAACATTGCCCCTTGTTTACAGTTACTTGCAATCACTAAGGTGTTCCAAGCATTTAAATTGAATATCTTTATTTGAGATTACTAATACACAGTTGCAAATGCTAATACAATGGAGACCTTGGAGAAGTTGTTAATTTGACTTCTTTGCAAGAGGGGATTTGGAACCCAAATCCTAAGGGAGAGTGTACTTTCACAATTGGGTGAAAATGCCACTCAACATTTTGGCGCTAGAAGGAGGGCATGAAAGGGTTTACTTTATCATGATTTTTATAACTGTTTAAGAGCTTTCCATTGCTAAATATTTCAAGTCCATTTGATTAGCATCTTCGGCCTCCTCTAACACCACTCAAAATTTTGGCACTAGAAGGAGGGCCTGAACCGATTTATTTCATCGTGATTTAAATGCTATAGGGATTTAAATTTGGAATATTTCATGCCCTATTAATTATTATCTTTAGCCCTCTTTTAATATTACAACTTTGTACTGTTAAAAGGAGGACATGAATTGCTATGCACTGGTCTAACGCTTTGATTGTTCATACAAGAATAATGTGATTTAATTTAATTTAAAAAAAAATAAAAATAAATTAATTAATTAATTAATTAAAAAAAAAAAAATTGATATTAAAGTTATATTCTTTAAGATTTACTAATGGCTATGTTTTCACCGTGGATGACAGGTAGCCCATTGAACATACTAGGAGTTCAACATTATTTGCCCGTTGGTTTTGAGATATGTCTTCCTCGATTTTTGTCTAACGGGACAAATATCGCAGGAGAACACATTCAAGCATTCAAATTTGTTGTGAATCACTTAACAATTTGGCATGATGATGTTGTTTGTAAAATGTTCCCTTACACCTTGGACAAAGTGGAATTTGATTGGTTTACAAGTCTGCCCTTAGGGTCTATCACTTCTTGGGCTCAACTAGAGGCAGCATTTCTTAATCAATTCAACAAAAAGCAAGTTGACCCAATCCGCATGTATGAGCAGTTTTTCACTATTAAGAAAGGACCAAGTGAAAATATGAAGTCATTTTCTGAAAGGTTCTTTGGATTATATGCTCAATTAGTGACATTTTATGCTCTTCAAGAAGTAATGGCTCTCCAAATATATGTAAATGCTCTTGACCCACTCATTTCCACGTATTTGCGAGGGATGCCTCAAATCACATCTTTGTCACAGGCCTACACTCAAGCGATGGCAATTGAGCAACAATTGAGTTGTCAAAATTATGGTGGGGGTTTTGGATCGTATAATCTTCAATCATTTAATACATCCTTTACCCATCCAATGATTTATCCACCTCAACCAAATTCAAGTGTAAATCAATTTCAGAATCAACAATCATTCCCAAGCTTCAATCAATTTCAAAATCCTCAACCTACTATGCAAGATCAACCATATTTCTTAAGTATGAATCAACTTCAAGATACTCATCTTGATTCAAAGGATGCTTCTAAAATAAATTTTAATGATTTCCATAAGAATATGATTTTAGGCAAGGGAGGAGTACTAGATCCAACTAGTATTGAAACATGTGACAAATTGGAAACCCTTGACTTACCAAAAGATGAATTCTATGAGGATGAGTCTGTTTCGGATGACATTGTTGAAAATGATGACCAAGAAGATCCACACCTTCCAAATTGTGATAAAAATGAATCATGGGTTACACATGTGGATTATGATAGCCTTATCAATTTGAATACAAGCAATAACCCAATTTTGGAAGTAATTGAACCATCTAAGGAAGGTGAAGATAAATTTGATGAGAAACATGTTGATGAATTAAAATATAAAGAAGAAATAAGTGAGCATCACAATTTGATTTTGAAAGATGATCATCATGATTCTTGGGAAGAGTATGCTCACTCCAAAACTGCTAATGAAATTTGTGTGCCTATGGATATGCAGGATGATACAATTGCCCTTTCACATGAGGATATTACAAGTCCTGTACAATCTAAGAAGGTTTTGGAAGAAGGGTTGGAATCTCATCAAAAGTTGGAGAAGGATAATGATTTTACTACCATGGATGAAGAAGAAGAATCAATTGTTTTTGTTCCCCTTGAGGGGCAAGAAATCAAAAATCTTGATCCACCTATTGTTTCTACAATGTCTATGCCATCTCAAAATGATGAAATTACAAAGCCCAAGTGGTGTGGGTTTGATACTATTGATGATCCTAATGAAAATATGGATTTTGAGGCAACTCAAGCCATTGATCATGGAAAGGTGTCACGTGAAACATATCTTGAAAAACTAGGCTCTTGTTTTGAAAAATATGGATGCATGTTTGATTGGGTGCCTAACTTTGGTGTTTTTGAACAGGTGTTGGATGATGAAGAAGACAATGAAGAAAAAGAAAAAGCTACTAACACTCATCAAGTTGTGATAAATTCTAATCATGATGGGTTGAGTATGGGTGACAAAGTGAGATCTCTACCTTTGGTAGTAGCTACAAAAATTTCAAATGATAGGTTACATGATGTCCCTTTGGATGCTAACAACATTAGTGAGGAAATGCCAAATTTTTTTGATGCTAGTCAAGTTTTGAATGATTTTGATTGCTTTAAAATCCTGGAAAATGATTTGAATTCAATATTTTTAGAAATAGGCTCTTGTTTGCAATATCTCACATTTGAAAAAGAGAGCCTACTTCTAAATCATGAGTGGAATGATGAAACTTGCATTTTAGAGAATAGACATGATAAAATTGAAAATCAATCGTTGTCTAATCAATTTGAAAATTTGAATCTCACCTATGAGAATACTAATGGAACTAAATTTTATTGGTGGGGTGAGAGAAGAAAGTTGAAGTGGGTTGCATTGTTTGGTCTAGTCTTGTTTTTGTTGGATGTCCACAACATTTGGCAGGCATATCATGTTATATTTTTGTGGAAATGTTCTAATCATGTTTGGGATCCAGGAAAGTAATAGTCCAAGCTTGGCATCATCTTGTACTATATTGTATATAAATTTTGATTTTGGTTTGAGTTTGTGTTTTCAAGTTTCATTTTGGGATTGCTATTTGGATTAGGATTTAAGTTGTGTGTTTGATTTCATTTGACGTGTTTAGTTTGTTTTGATAAAAAAAAAAAAATTGAGATGTCAACTTATGCCTAAAATCAAGAGAATATGAAACATTGGAATTATGTTGTAGAAAGCTCCACAAGAAACACAAACATTTAAATAATATCGTTTGAGTCTTGTGATGCATAAAGTTGTCAGTTTTGCACATTATGGTAAATTAGATGATATATTCCAAAAGAAGCAATGCATTCATATCTCATGTCATATTCCATATTGCATATACATGTCATCTCAGTTACATTTTGATTCCATGGGCAATTATTGAGAAGGTGTTGAATCCTCTTAGGATTATTACATAACATGTATTAAAAGGATCCTAAGGTTGGGAACTATCGTCCAAGCTATCTTGAACCAAGCACATTCCATGCACATTAAAAGGAATCTTGAGCAAAATGGTCAAAACCATACTTGGATGAAAAGGTGAGGTGAAAAGAATATTTCATGTCTGTCCTATCATGTAACATAATCCTTAAAACAGTGGTTTTTACCATTTCCATCAAGCTTAAAGCCTAAAACCAGAGTAGTAAGGATAGGGTTAAATCCTCATCGAACTTAGGTTGAGGATCCAACTCCCCAAAGCTCTGATTTGACCTACATGGAGTAGTAAGGATAGGAATTAATTCTCATCTCGCTTAGGTTGAGAATCCGATTCCCAAAAGCTTCCATTTTTCCCATTTCATCATAAAGCTTGGATTGGAAGGATCGTACTACATGTCCTCTGCAAAGGATGGGTAGTCATCCCAAAGGTCCAAGAAATAAAAGTAAAACTAATTTTTTTCATTTCATCTCCATCTTGGACTGGAAGGATTGTACTACGTGTCCTCTACAAAGGATGGGTAGTCATCCCAAAGGTCCAAGTAATAAAAAATTAATATTTCCCATTTCATAAATCTTGGATTGGAAGGATCGTACTACATGTCCCTAGCAAGGATGGGTAGTCATCCCAAAGGTCCAAGAAATAAAAGAAAAAAAATGAATGAAGCCAAGTCATGGATTATGGGGTAAGTATGCTCATGCGTGGCAACATGTCTTGCCTAAAAGCAAGACCACTGATTGCTCATATGGATAGACTAGCCTAACCATTTCATCCATAACGAGTTAAATTATTTTGTTCAATATGAGGTAATGAACTCCAAATCAGAATAGTAAGGATAGGGTTAAATTCCCATCTCGCTTAGGTTGGGAATCCTATTCCCCATAGTTATGATTTCACTCACACTCGCACATGGGTTCAAGATGGTAGTGACACATAACCAACTTTGAGATCTAGTAAATTAATTCAGTCTACATATTTTTGGTCCTAAGAGGGTTTGACATTTTTAATATGTTTATCCATGACATTAGAAGGTTTGAGCATTTATAAAGCAGGTTGTTACATCTCTAGCATCTTCATCATACATCAAATCCTGCACAAATCATTCATAGCCTTGCATACAAATCATAAGTGAAACCGACAATGGAATGTTGAACAAGTTAAAATTATAGGGAATGAAACACGTTGCACACACCGAGGTGATACTTAATGATTCCGATGTTTCATGTATTTCCGATCCGTCGATATTTGTTTATCTTTTATGTGCTGACGTCTATATCTAAGCTTGTATGTTTCAGGTTGGGTTCTCACCAAAATTCTTAAGAGCATTTGACAGCAGAGTCACCATTTGTTGTGGCTGATCCACAACACACCCCAAAATTGGGGACACACCTTTTTTGCATGCTTTCAAAGAAAATTACAGTAGCCCAGATGCTAAAAAAATTAAGAAAAAAAGCAAAAATTTCACTAAGGAGAAAAAGTGTCGCGATATCGTGACATGTCGCTCTGTCGCGACCGAAAGTTGTCGCGATATCGCGACATGTCACTCGATCGCTGGCAAAAATGAAAAAGTGTCACGATATCATGACATGTCGCTCCGTCACTGGCAAAAATGAAAAAGTGTCGCAATATCATGACATGTCGCTTCGTCGCTGGCAAAAATGAAAAGGTGTCGCGATATCACGACATGTTGCTCCGTCACTGAAAAAAATGAAAAGGTGTCGTGATATCGCGACATGTTGCTCCGTCGCTGGCAGAAATGAAAAAGTATCGCGATATCGTGACGTGTTGTGAAATCGCGGTCCAGAGAGAAGAGAGAAATACAGAATGGAAAATGGTCACGAAATCGTGACATGTCACAAAATCATGGTCAAACAAGTCAAAGGGGCTCGAAGTGAAAAAGTGTCACGATTTTGTGATAGGAAACAGCAAAGGGGCCCGAAGTAGAAAAGCATCACGATTTCGCGATAGGAAACAACAAAGGGGCCCGAAGCGGAAAAGCGTCGCGATTTCGCGATAGGTTGCAGCGAAAGTGTATGAAATAGAAAAGTGTCACGATTTCGTGACATGTCGTGTTTTCACAACAGGTTGCATCCACGCGACCCGAAGCAAAAAAAGGTCACGATATCGTGACATGTATCATTTTCACGATGCATGAGAAGAAACAAAGCTACTGACAGAAAAACATCACGATATCGCGACATGTTACATTTTCGCTGTGCTGGAAGGTGGACAAAGCTATTGGCATGAAAATGTCGCGATATCGTGACATGTCACGTTTTTGTGATGACAGTAAAGAAGCAAAGCTACATGCTATTTTTTGTCATGATTTTCATGGGGCCGTTACAGAACATGCAGAAAAGTGTAGAACACATGGCGTACATGTGTAAGGACTGCAGAGGCGTTACAATTCACAGAGAAGATCTCGAGCATAAAATCAAAAGCAATGGAAATGTGGGGAAGGTGAAACGAAGCAATCTAGAAGACAAAATGATACAATCTGGGAGGTGAAACGAAGCATCGTAGAACGAAGCAGAGAACCGTACCAGCAAGTATAAAATGTAGAGGCACAGATTGATAGGGAGGTCAAAAATCGCTGCAAGCAGTGTTGCAGAGTTGATGGTGATTAGCTGTTCTGGACCTGCTATGGAGTGCTTTTCTTCCACCTTTTGCTGGTTTTGAGAAAAACTAGGGATTCTGCTATTGTAACAGGACACATTATTTTTAATGCAGAATTGTTCAAAAATTTGCATCTTATGGGCAAGAAAGGATGAGAAATTTTTTGCATGCTTCATTTTAACTATTTTATGTTCCTCCTTTCAGATTTTAGATTTGTATATGAAATACATGCCATTGTTTTGGGTTATTTCATGTGAATGTCTACAATCTGGAAATTATTTTAAACCTTAGAAGCTAGTACCTAGTTTACTTTGATTGTGTTTGTTTTGCAGGTCAAATAAGCTAGGTTGCATGTACGAAACTCTCACGTATTCAATTTTGTCAGAATAGGATAGCATCAGACCAAACGTGTTCATTTTTTTAATTTGCTGCATTTCCTTTCATTAAATATTTACTTTTCCAGAAGGTTTAACTTAGTTAAAATAAATATTTAAAAAATTACAAAATCTAAAAAAAAGTAAAATAATGAACAATCACTAAAGTTGCATGATGGAATAAACCAACATTGCCCCTTGTTTACAGTTACTTGCAATCACTAAGGTGTTCCAAGCATTTAAATTGAATATCTTTATTTGAGATTACTAATACATAGTTGCAAATGCTAATACAGCGGAGACCTTGGAGAAGTTGTTAATTTGACTTCTTTGCAAGAGGGGATTTGGAACCCAAATCCTAAGGGAGAGTGTACTTTCACAATTGGGTGAAAATACCACTCAACAAGACTATTGGGGGCAATCAGAGCCTTGAGTTTGCATTCTCTATCTCTTTTCTTATTTAATTATGCATTAGATTAGTTCACTTCTGTTCTGCATCTTGGAGTTCACCTCATTTAGCATATTTGCATGATAAAATTCAAAATAAATTATTAAAAAAATGCATCCCATTTGATTTGATATCTGGATTTATCATTTAAAGCACTTATATTCTTATTTTTATCATTTTGTATTATTCTTGCAATTGTATTTTTGGTTTTTGGTGTCTGTTTTCATGATTGCAGGTTTCTGACGAATTCGTCAAGTCGCTGATGATTTTGGCTAATCTCAGAGGATATCCTATGATCTAGATGATTATGTACAATTAGAAATGATCCTATCATATCCGAGATGATCTGGACTCCTACAAGCTTCAGAATCTTCATCAGACATCAGAAATCAGGTGCACTCTTCTTCATTTAGATATTTTATGTATTTAGGATTTATTTATGTTTGTTGTCTCCATATAAAACCAAAAATTTCATATAGAATAGCTTAGATTCATTTTGGCCAACCTAGTAATCTGAATGATTGAATATAAAATGAACACATCAACCCATTCTCGACCTAGGCATAGAAACTGCCACTTAAAGTTTCCTAGTGAACCCCACCATCCGTCAAAAATTCACCCTTATACCCCTCCCCCGAGAGGTGCGACCTTCAAATGGCCTCTCCGTCTGAGGTATTGTCCCATACTTCTCGCATCCCCCTTTTGGGCATGGATCCTTTAGCCTGAAGCTAAGGGTGCGAAAATTTTGGGTGATACATTTTGGTGAACCCAACGTGAAACTAAAACACCTTTTGAAAACAATCCAAATTTTGTTTTTTATTAAGAACATCTAGAATCATTAGAAAACAGTTAAATTTGCATATCATATTTAGATGGTAGATTATAATAGAAGACGAGCTATCACCATAAATGTTGAAAATCAATTAACGACCATAGAGATTACTTCTATTCTTAGAGTACCTCAAACAAATAGAGCCCAATCTTTGTGGGATGAATTTGATAGGAGATTAGGTATTATTGAATCTAGATCTGTAGAACTTAGGTAAATTAAGAGGTTTGTCCTAGATAGAATCTTGGATCCTGATCAGGTGAATTTGTATCATGAACTTCAGAGAGCTTGCCATAGGTGGTTAGCAGATAAAAGAGCACTTGTGTCTTTTGAATTATATACCTTTGAGGAATACCTTGAGAACGCAGTTGTAGTGCATAAATTTCTATCTCGTATAGAGGATCAAGAAGTCGTTCTTACAGATAGAAAGAGATGGAATAAAATTCCTAAAGCTATGTTGTATCGAGAGTATTGCCATGAACTTTATTTTTACAAGTCAGAGTCTGAAGTAGATCATATTACCATAGCACACTTTGTCAAATTCTTGAAAAACCACTTCCAATTTGAAGAGGAGCATTTCATGACTCTTGATGAACTTGACCCTATCAATGATATTCATAAACTATTCATAGAAAACTAAGTCATTATTTTTACTATTGTTATTTCTTGCAACTAGCATGTTGTTTGTTATTTTTATTCTCGCAAAATAATAGTATAATCACACAAAACAAATAAAAACAAAACATTTTCCTTTTAAAAGTATTATAGTAGGTATATAGTTAAAATATATACCTCTCAACCTTACCGCATATATATATATATATATATATATATATATAAATATATATATTTGCTAAAACCTAAGTTTAGCATAATGCATAGACTTAGAAATGGAAAACAAACCGAAGAAGATGAGGATTGGTTAGGAAGACCATTAACTGACCAAAATGTCCCTCTTGAGGATCAAGTTCAGGAAGAAGAGACCCTAGAGCAGCAAGAAGAAGAGCTTGCTGTAGGAAATGAACAAGAAGAAACTGTTAGAGAGGAAGGATCCTCATCCCCTAAAATGTCTCCGGGAGGAGCTATCACTTTTGAAAACATGGAACAATTTTGGAAGTTCATTAACACTAATATTGGTGTTTTTAATAGAGTAGTCCATATGGACAAGGATCAAATTAGTGACACTCAAGCAACTCTAGAAGACGTATTTCACATAAGCACTAATCCCTTGTCCTTTATTGAACAAGAGAGTGATCAAGCTGGACCATCCAATTTGGATATAGTAGCTGTGATCCGAAACATGCAACAACAACAGGTTACCCAACCACCTAAAGTGCCTGTTAACAAGCCTAGGGTCATTCCCACACAAAAGAAACCCTCATTTACTGCTCTATTTCGCCAAGATCTTGATAAACATACCTCAAATCAACAAAAACCTAAAACAAAACCAAACACTAAATACCAACAATCTGGGGTACAACATAATACTATTACAAATCTCCTTCATAATACTCTTCCTACCAACACTTTGCATAATAGCAATATAGCATCTAATCCTTATGTCACACCATCATACACTCATAGATCCCATACCTCTATCCCACATAACCAATATGGTGGACAAACTAGTAATATTGAAACCATGGTGAAACAGATAGTTTCCCGCATGGACCAGATAGATCCCAACCGTCCCTCATACAACTATCGAGAGATGTGTAGTCAGCATTTAGATCCTATAGTCATAGCACAACCATATCCTAAACATTTTCCTATGCCTGTTCTTCCCATATATAAAGGTATCGAAGATCCCATAGAGCATCTTCGCATGTTTAGGATAGCATGTCATGATATATCACATGATGACTTGTTATTACTAAAAATGTTCCCAAAAAGCTTGGAAGGAATGGTATTAGAGTGGTATTATCAATTACCGACTAATTCCTTGAGGAATTTTGAAGAAACTGCAGAGTCTTTTGTTCATAAATTTAGTGCCTACATCGAAATACATGTGACCATTAAATATTTGTATAACTTAAAACAGGACAAAGATGAATGCTTTGCTGATTTCCTAGCTAGGTGGAGATAGTTGATAGGAAAATTGTACTTTGTGTTACCTTATAGGGAGATGTTGAACATCTTAATTAATAATTTGTAAGAGAAACTATCTTACGAATTATCAACTGCTACCTTGACCACCTTCGATCAGGCTATAGACTTAGCCCGAAGAGTGGAAGATGCTCTCATTAGGAGAGGCCAACTTAAAAAGAAAAACGATGAGAAAACATAAAAAAATAAATACAAGAATAAACAAGTTTTGGGTGATGGAGTCATCGATAGCAGAAATATTGCTAATGTTAATGCTGCAAAGACAGTGGAGAAGTTTGTACTGAAACCTCTTGATAAACCTCCTCGATAATTTACTAGGTTAAATCAACCTTTATCAACTATCCTACCACAATTATTAGAACGAAGTTTGATTCAATTACCAAATATCAGGGAACCTGATCCAACTATACCTGAATATAGAGCAGATTTACACTATGACTTTCATAGAGGACCTGGACACACTACCAACTCTTGTAAAATATTAAAACATAAAATACAGGACTTGATTGATAACAATGAGATGGAGGTGCAAGCCTTTCAACCTAAGAAGAATCCTCCTAATAATGTTTAAAAGAACACCCCACAAAACTAGAATCAGAATGCCAATCAGTCATTAGACATATTTCAACATCCCTTACCAAAACATGGTAAGGAGGTGGCTAATCAAATTGAACATCATAATGTCCCACCTCCTGCCCGATATGTAGGAACTATTAGTGGGCATTTACCTACTCATGATCTAGAAATCTTCGACACTACTTTATCCATGGTTACAACCAGACCTCTATATAATACTCAGATACCTGATCTTAGTGATATAGAATACGAGACTGAGAGTGATATGGAAATCACATCAAATCAATCGAATAGTTTGAAATATGAATTAGATACTATTCATCCTATCACAAGTTATATGGTTCTAGAAGAGCCATTTCCAAGAAGAGTCACTACTAGACCATCGTATCACCGATTACTTTCTAATGAGCTAGCTATAAACACTAGACCAAGACCCATTCATCATCCATAGAATAATATTGTGGGTACCATCGGAGCTGTTACTAGACAACAGGCTCAAAATTATCAACAAGATCAAATTTAGAATGGTGGATCAACTCCATTTGTTTTTACGGTTCCTAATAAATGGAATCATGCACCTAGTGTTCAACCTAAACCCCCTTATAATATTAATGAACAATTCTCAAATATTACAGCTAGAATTTCCCTCTTGGACCTTTTAAGATCTTCTCCTAGACATAGAGATGAATTAATGCTCACATTAATCCAGATGATGGTACCACAAGATATTCAACCTGAATCCATGGCCAATACTATAATAACTCGTGAAGTTGATTGTATTGACTTTTGGGATAGAGACATACCTCAACATAGTTTACATAAAGATAACCCCTTATATATTACTGCTTTAATTGGAGATGTAGCAGTCAAACGAGTTTTTATTGATAATAGTTCATCTTTAAATATCTGACTTCTACAAAATATTTGGGTTTAGAAGTGAGGAAATGAAAAGAACTGATATGATCATAAAAGCTTTCAATGATGAAACACAAGAAACATGTGGATTTATTACCATTCCATTGCAGGTCAGTCCAAGAACCTTGGATACGACCGTGTTTATTGTACATTGCCTTGCATCGTACAATATACTCTTGGGTCATCCTTGGATCAACGCAATGCGAGATGTTCCCTCAACATTACATCAATGTGTTAAGTTCAAATTTAAGAATCAGTTGGTTACCATTCATGGTGATCCAAGACCCTTTGATATGTGTGCTTTGGTAGAACCTATTGGAGTTCAATTTTTCCCTACTCTGTCATCCACACATCCTAATTCTCATTATCCATATAAACATGCGAAACTCACACCCAAAAAGTCATCTAATTCTTCTCCATCAGTTGCACCTTCACATATAGCTCAACCATATTTTGAACAAACCGCATTAGGACCTAAGAAAAATCCTAATCTCACAACCAATGTCTCTTGTTCTACTCCTATAACTTCCATACCTTTAATAGACCCATCTATCGACTCCTCTACACCGTCTACATCCACAAAAGTCATATTTTACACATCAGAAGATGTAGGGAATGTTCCTTCTACCTCTTATGCTCTTACTGACGAACTCTTACCCGATCTATCTAAAATTCTTATATCAGAAGAAACGAATACTTCTATGCAATATTCCCTTATTTTAAATAATTTGCCGCCATATCCTTATACCTTGGGCCTCCCACAGCCTATGGGAAGTATTTACCAAATCGAGAGTTGTGCCTTTATTTATAAGGGATATGACTGGGGTAGAATACCTAGAAACATTAGAACTCATTATGATGGATATGCTCGATGTTATTTTACTAATGAATATATTAAAGCCAAACCTATAATGCTGAAATTGGGATATAAAGGAAAATGTTTGGGACCTTTCCATAATGGTATGAAAGAACCTTTTGAGGTAGAAGCGTGGTCCGCCCAATGTGGTGTGGGCCTATTTCCTATTAAGGGTCAGCCATTCCCATTTGAGTATGATGACCAACTTATATGTTACCAAGATTTTTTAGATGAACGCGATGCCTTGCATTTAATGAATAAGACATTCACATGTAATATGCTATATATAGCTTATCCTAAGATGATCGTTGAATCCGGCGATGAGTTGGAGGGAGATATCTTTCATGATGTCTCCGTTGAGGAATTCTTACATAATGGATTTTATTTTTATGGCTCTATACCTAGTATAGCCCAGCTTGAGGCCATGACTCCTCAAAACGAATTATCCAAGCTAACTTTGGAAGAATTACAAGAATTGGGCGTTTCACCCGCCTCACCTAATTTTGAGATATATCTACACATGGAAGTAGAAAATGTCATAAAAATTAACATTGGAACCGAGGATAACCCTCACATAATCAACATTGGATCAGAATTGAGTCAAGAAAAATAGGATAAATACATTGCATTTCTTAAATAATATGAAGATGTCTTTGCTTGGACATATGAAGATATGCCAGGATTAGACCCTTCTATAGTTATGCATCACCTAGTAGTGCACTCGGATGCTAAACCTGTTAAGTGGAAGCTTAGAAAAATGCATCCTAAAGTGGCCTTACTAGTCAAAGGGGAGTTAGAAAAACTCTTGAATGTTATTTTCATACAAGCCATTGATTATGTTGAATGGATCTCGAATGTAGTTCTAGTAACTAAGAAAGAAACTACTAAGGTTAGGGTTTGTATAGACTTTAGAGATATTAATGTTGCATGCCCTAAAGATGATTTTACCCTTCCCAATATGGATCAGATCATTGATTTTACTGCTGGGAGTGGAATGATATCCTTAATGGATGGATTTTTTGGTTATAATCAGATCAGAATAGCTCCTGAAGATCAGGCTAAAACAACCTTTATTACCATTTGGGGAAATTTCTATTGGAAAGTGATGCCATTCGGGTTGAAGAATGCAAGTGCAACCTATCAACGAGCCATGAATTATATATTTCATGATATGATGCATGATATACTACACGATTATGTAGACGACATTATAGCTCGTTCTACTGAAGAAGATGACCATTTAGATGACTTGAGAAAAGTATTTGATCGGTTAAGGGAATATCTTATCCAATTGAATCCATCCAAATGTATATTCGAAGTTAAGTTAGGTAAATTATTAGGGGTTATAGTTTCTTTATGTGGCATCAAAATTGACCCTCTCAAGATTATGGCTATCACTGATATGCCCGCACCTACAAATATATCTGAATTACAGAGTCTAAAAGGTAAGCTTCAAGCTATCCGTCGCTTCATCGATAATCTAGCAGATAAAACTGGACCCTTTCTTAAGCTTCTTAAGAAGGATGTCTCTTTACATTGGGACGACGAATGTTAGGAAGCATTTGAACTCCTCAAACAATATCTTCTTAACCCACCTGTACTTTCGCCACCTAAACCTGATCGTCCATTTATCTTGTATATTTATGCTTCATATTTTGCTTTAGGAGCTATATTAGCTCAACTTGATGATGAGAAAAGAGAGCATGCTAATTATGACATTAGCAGAACATTAATTAGTTATGAAACCCGCTACACAGCATTAGAGAAGTTATGTCTAGCAGTCATATTTTCTACATAGAAACTACGCCATTATATGCTTAGTCAGAAAACATATGTTATTGCTAAATCTGATCCCTTGTGGTATCTCATGAGTCGACCTTATTTATCTGGTCGCACAACAAAGTGGGTTCTTGTGCTAAGTGAGTTTGAACTCACATTTATAGGACGAAGTATGTTAAGGGTCAAATCATAGCAGATCAATTAGTTGTTGCACCCTTAGAATCCACCCATCCCCTCGTCATTGAGTTTCCTGATGATCTCGATGTATGAGTGGGCCTAGTGCAGGTATTATTTTGATATCTCCACAAAAACATATCATACCTCTATCCTTTAAATTAACGTTTGCCTGTACTAATAACACTATTGAATATGAGGCTCTAATCCTTGGATTACGAGCAGCCCTGGCACTAAAAATTAAAAATTTGTTAGTTTTCGATGATTCTCAACTTGTTATAAATCAAATTAATGATGTTTATCAGACCAAAGATGATAAATTGTGCCCATATAAAGCATATGTATTACAATTAATATCTTTATTTTATCAAGTTACCTTGGAAGCTATTCCTAGAACTAGCAATCGTGTGGCTGACGCCATGGCCGTAGCTGCATCTCTTTTACCCTTGGAGTTAGATGACGAATATGCTACCATCATTATTCATCGACTCCAGGAACCCGCTTAAATTAAATCATGCTTAGAACCTTTGGACATGTTTCTAATCAATGAAACTACTCCTAAACTTTGGTACATTAATATACTCAATTTTCTTCAAAATGGGACCTTCCCTGAAGGCTTTAATAGAAACCAGCACCGATTATTACGTAGACGAGCAAGTCGCTTCGTCATAATTGGAAATACCTTATATAGGAGATCCTTTGAAGGTATCCTACTAAGATGTTTGAATCTAGAAGATTCTATATCAGCTTTGAGTGAAGCCCACGATGGATCTTATGGGGGACACTTTAGTGGTAGTGCCATTGCTAAGAAGCTCCTTAGGATAGGATATTTTTGGCCTACCATGGAGAATGATGCACATGATTACGTGCGCCATTGCAACAAGTTCCAAAAACATGCTGACCTTGTCCATGCGCCTGCACAAGAACTGCAAGCTATTTCATCTCCTTGGCACTTCTCAAAATGGGGCTTAGACATCATCGGAAAAATCAATCCTGTGTCATATGATGGACACAAATTCATCATAATAACCACCGAGTATTTTACGAAGTGGGTTGAAGCTATGCCCTTAGCTTCTTGCACTGGAACTCAAGTTTCCAAATTTATTTTTAATCAAATTATTTGTAGGTTCGAAATTCCTGCAAATCTCATCTCAGACAATGGAACTTGTTTCAAAAATAAATATGTAAAGAAACTATGTCACAAATATAAAATTCAACATCGTTGGTCCACTCCCTATTATCCTTAGGGTAATGGCCAAGCAGAAGCATCTAATAAAACATTAATTAAAATCCTTAAAATACTGGTCAATAAATCTGGTCGTGATTGGCACATTCAATTATATCCTGCTTTGTGGGCTTATCGAACTAGCATTCGTACTCCCATGGGTACTTCACCTTTTGTTTTGGTTTATGGTGTTGAAGTTGTTTTCCCATTTGAATTAGAAGTTCCTTCTTTCGCTCTGCTACTTCAAGATATTGAAGTAGGAGATGAATACCATACTGGCATATTTAGTCAACTGGAACTCCTAGATGAGAAGTGCATTAATTCTTTGGAGCATCTTCGTGCCTACCATAATAAGCTCAAACAAGCATATCTCAAGAAATTTCATCATCAATCCTTTGATATCGGTGACCTCGTCTTAAAAGAAAATCAAAAAAATACTAATGCAACTAAATACCTTAAAGGCAAATTCGAGCCTAACTGGTTTGGGCCATATATTATCACTGTTAAATTTAGATCGGGAGCATACATATTAGCTACCTTATATGGTAAAGATCTTAAAGAACCTATGAACATTATGCACCTTAAGCGCTATTATGCATAAATCTGGTAATTTTGTCACTGTATATATTATACATATTGTCTTCTTTTAGTAATTCATATAAAAATTTCAAAAATAGTAATATTATGTATTATCTTAATTCATAAATTAAAATCAAAATAAAAGAAAAATCAAAATCATAAAAATCCTCAAAAACATCTTCTATTTTTGCACCTGTCAATTCTTGAAGTATTGCAGTTATATTTTCAATTATTTTGGATAAATTAGCATTTATTTGGAATCCCTCATTTTCACACTCACATGAATAAATATCTTGATATTATTTGGTATGATTATTAATCTCTCTTATATCGAAGTCCACAATTGAATTAAATAAAGTTTTGAGCATAGAAAACTGATCTTGTTATTTACTTGAACCAAGTACACCTTTTCACACTAAAATGATTTCATTGCAAATTCAAAATGATGCTACATAGTAGAAGTGGTCTCTTGAGAAAAAAGTTTCCCCTGCTATCCTATCATGCACATGGTCTAGAATATTTGAGAATTGACAAAAATACAAGCTCACCCCTGCCCAAAATAAAAATCCCTTGCTCTACAGCCAATCAGAGCAAGTATCCCTAGTATAGAAAGAAAAGAAAAAAAAAGAAAATCAAGAAAATTTATGAGAAAAAAAAGCATTGTTTCAGTATCATTTTGTACCATCTCAGCAATATTTCAGCATTATCTCAGTGTCAAGAAAAAATACAAAAAAAAAAAGAGAACAAGAAAAGAAAAAGCAAAAAGCAATAAATCCCTTCCCCTACCCTTTGAAAGAAAATAAGGGTGAATGAGCTTGAATCCCTAGAATTCTCAATTATTTGAAAACTGTGAGGTAAGCCCCATAACAGGTGGTTTGTGCCCAACCCGCTTGGCCTTGGGTAACTCCTAGCGTGGTGATATGTCTGTCACATTAGCGACCTTCTTTTATACAGACCTATGTCCGCTCATGGATCAGCTAGCTCTTGATGATCCGACTTACATAGTAGTATGGTACGGTTACATGCATATAAATCATGGTCAATGAACACTCATTTGGTTAATTTAAATTACTTGTATCAAATTATCTTGCTCAAAATTGGTAAATGAACAATACAATTGCCCACACATTTGTGTTTGAGAGATTGTGTATCATTACGATAGATCAAGATCGGCAATGAACTCACATATGCACATGTGGTTCCTTATAAATCTAAATTTTGTCTTTGAGATAATTTAAATTATTTATGCAAATCTTCTGGAATAATTTGATTTTCTTACTTAGGGATATTGGCTTAGCATAAAAACAATTAAATACATTTCTTTTCAAAAATCCAAAATTTCTTTCAAAGCATGTTCAAAAATCTAGCAATAAAGTCACATTTATATATTTTCGACTTTCACAACGATGGTATAGTTCCTAAACCTAAATTGGAATCTATGCCTAGTGCAAGTCCTCATTTTATATTTTTTATCTCAAAATCAAAAATCAACTATGCAACAAAACTATTACATCAATTTCTTCTTTGGATTTCGTGATGATGGTATAAGTCTATACCTAATATTCTATGCCTAGCGCAAACCATCGTTATAATTTTATTTCCCATTTTATTTAATCCATAAAAGCATATGGCTTAAATAATTATGTTACACAATTGTGCTTTAAAAAGAACGAAAACTTTCCTATTTCATTTCATTATGTCAACATTCTTTTTTTTTGCGACGATGGTATAATTCCTAGGCAGTTGTTCAAAATTCTATCACACTTAGGAATTTTATGCCTAGCAAAAATCATATTTTTAATATTTCATGCATAATATTTTTATGGAAATATGAAAACAAATCATCACCATCATCATTTTTCCTCATCACAACACAAAGTCTTAAGAAAGTCTCTTAAGCACCCTTTTACTTTTAGCAATATTTCTCTCATAATGGGATTAGCTTGATGACCTAGCGAGCGGCGACTCCATGAAATGGTCATGTAACAGTGACAATGTCCTTTGAAATTATTGTTAGAAGTCACTTTATTTTTCATCAAATCACACCACAACAACCAATTTGTTTACATCAGATTACTTCATTTAAATTTTATAGCATGACATAAAATTATAATATTTTCAACGACATAATTACATGAATAATCAATCAACCATTAAAATATTAAAGCATCATAAAACATATGCACAAGTCATATCACAAAAAAGAATATATATATATATATATATATCAAGAAGTCTATACATCATATCAAAACGGATTGGTATGCCACAATCTATACCCTGGCATACTCAATCCTCTCAAAAATATATGGTCTATGTATAATGAGCAGCTAGTTTCGAGAAGCCCTCGAGCTCTCAGCCTCATCTCCTCTCCCACCCTAATGTGGAGGAGGTGGTCCCATCGAGGTTTGTGTTGTATCATGGGTCCTCGACGTCGATCATGATGATGTCCTCGATGACCCCATCCTGATCGGCTCTACAATGCTGGTTGGCAGTGGTATTCTTTGTCCCTCTGGAACCACATGATAGTACAACCCCTGGTAGAACGTGGTCTACGCAATAGCCCGCACCAGCTCTAGAATGCTCGCCCCTCTGCTTTGAGCCCTAAGCCGTGTAGCCTCATCCTGGAGAGTCTGCACCTCAGCCCGTAGGCAAGCATTCTCTGCCCAGAGAGCTGCCATATCGCTTCTCTCCCCCACCTCGATACCCTTTCCCTTATCGAGTGATGGTGGCCTATCCCTCTACTAAGAAGGGAGTATCTCACTCCTATCTGACTGCTACTGTCTCTCTGAATCCTATGATACTCTCTAGTGTCTCTTCTAAGGAGGTCATCACTGATGGCAGCCTGGTGTTGTCTCTCCATCTGTTGCACTACAATGTGCATCAAATATTGTGCCCTCATCATCTGAGGAGGGTGGATGCTTGCATACTAGGCATCATACCCATCTGCTACCCCCACATCGTCCCCATCCACTAGATGAATGGGGGCATCATCAACGTCCTAACTCCAAAACCGCTGCATGTCTAGAGCCCCACTCAATTTAGTATTATCTCGCACAGTCCAGGAATACTCGTAATCCCTAAGAGAAGGGTCCCCTGTTGTAGACCGAACTACCTCAAAACTTGGTCGTAACGATGGATTTCTACCACTCCTCGCTCTGTCCTCAACCAGATGACTCACCTTATGTAAGACAACTCCTATCTGTCCTCTGCCTACCCTGGATTCTCTCTCCATGGTCTCTCATGTTGCAGACCACATCTGAGAGGATCCACGATAACCTGCATTCACTCTGGTGGCATAGAAGAATGCTACCCACCACCCCTACCAAAACCTAGGTCAACAAAGATGCCCTAGGCATCTACCGCAAAGCCTTGATGTTCACTCCGCCCTTCTCTAGGGTGAAGATTGGGTCACTGCACAATCTCATCATGGCATGGCCCTGATTGGCCGAAGGAGTCATGAACCACCCATGTATGAGGATCCTCAAGATTCTCCATACATCCTCTAGAGTGGGATTCATCTCCCCTGTCCGTAGCCAAAAATTAGGATGACCCCAGATACGATCTCTCTGCTAGGTCTGTCAATAGCCCCATGTCTGTAGGAACTTGTGGCATCTCTGCCACATGCTGCAGCCTGACCTCTGCTAGTCTGTCTCGCTCGGCCTGATCGAGTGTGGCTAAGTCATCCCTGAGACCCCCGTACTTCCACTCTAGACTCTTTAGCAATCCTCTCTGCAAAATAAATACTAAAACAACAAAAAATCATTAGTACATAATCATTAAAATCAATTAAAATCAGTTTCATCTCATAAAAAAAAATGATATCGCCCATTATTGGACTATATCATACCAAATTTAGCAAAATCATCCTTAATAGGATGAAATCACCTCCGATTCTTCAATTTGGGGATCGTCCCTTATTGGACGGGATCGCCCCTATTTCTTCGATTTCGTCCTCAGATGAAATCAACGATTTAGGGATGATTTCGAGGAAATTGGGACGATTTCGTCCCGACGTCGTCGACGGCCTAAAAACAGCCACGAGCCCCAAAATAATTAAAATTCAATTAAAAAATTAAACAAATCAAGCTAAAAACATAGTACACTAGGTTTAGATCCTTACCCGCAACCCGCGTCGGACCTCTTTCGATCTGTGTGCCATCTCCACCATTTCGCCTATAGAGCTCTGAAACAACGAAAGTGAACAGTAAAAATGAATTAGGGTTTTACCCTATTTTTCTTATTTTTATTTAAAAACAACATTTTTTTTAATTTTTGCTTTTCTGCGCTTTTACCTCAAACGTTCGATTTGGGTAAAAACTCGGAGAGGGCACCATAGTAAACAGTTGTACAATTCAACCTAGAATCGTCGTCTAAAAAATGAAATAAATTCTTGCTTTCTCATAAAGCATAAATAACTCGTATTTAATGCATTTTCTTTAGAAAATTTACTAAAGAGGGGGCAAAATGTAGCACCCTAAAATTGGCGTAGTTAAACCCTCAGTAAAAGATAAAATTTTTGAATTTTAATCCCAAAACTGCCTGTTAACCGCTCACCTCATTTTTCATGTCATTTTTAGAAGTTTTTTGACCATTGGACGATATCGTCACCGATCTGAAGATATCATCCCAAATCAAAAGAATTCATCTAGAAAAGAACGTCCAGACGATTTCATCCCAAAACCAAATTTTCATAATTAGCTTTTGTTTCAACAACTTCTCCAACTCGGGCAGAAGCGTGTCTGCGCGGTTGGAGATTCCTACATTGGAGATCTCCCAGATTGGGATGATCCCCAACCTCCTAACCTCCTCCTAATCCTATATAAACTTGGGATTTTCCTAGTTTATCCCCCTGGATAATCATTTCCTTGCAAATTTAGTTTTTTGCTATGTTAGAACATCCCATCCCCCATCATTTGCATTCATGTTTTCAAGTTTTATTGCAGGATCTCACTGTGTTTCAGCCTGAGGAAGCTCGGATCATCGCAGGTGATTCAACCACAATTTTGAACGATCATGACGAGATTGACGACGATCTCGTACGATTGTAGACGATTTTGACTACAGTTTAGATTGGGGGCAATCAGAGCCCTGAGTTTACATTCTCTATCTCTTTTCTTATTTAATTGTGCATTAGATTAGTTCACTTTTGTTCTGCATCTTGGAGTTCACCTCATTTAGCATATTTGCATGATAAAATTTAAAATAAATTATTAAAACATTGCATCCCATTTGATTTGATATCTGGATTTATCATTTAAAGCACTTATATTCTTATTTCTATCATTTTGTATTATTCTTGCAATTGTATTTTTGGTTTTTGGTGTGTTTTCATGATTGCAAGTTTCTGACGAATTCGTCTAATGAATTCATCAGGTCGTTGATGATTTTGGCGGATCTTAGATGATCTCCTGTGATCTGGATGATTATGTACAATTACAGACGATCCTGTCATATCCAGGATGATCTGGACTCCTACAAGCTTCAGAATCTTCATCAGACATCAGAAATCAGGTGCACTCTTCTTCATTTAGATATTTTCTGTATTTAGGATTTATTTATGTTTGTTGTCTCCATATAAAACCATAAATTTCATATAGAATAGCTTAGATTCATTTTGGCCAACCTAGGAATCTAAATGATTGAATATAAAATGAACACATCAAACCCATTCTCGACCTAGGCGTGGAAACTACCACTTAAAGTTTCCTGGTGAACCCCACCATCCGTCAAAAATTCACCCTTATACCCCTCCCTCGAGAGGCATGACCTTCAAATGGCCTCTCCGTCTGAGGTATTGTACCATCCTTCTCGCATCCCACTTTCGGGAACGGATCCTGTAGCGATACAGTTTCCCTCACATAAGGGCAATTAATTGAGAAGAAAAGATATATAGGCCTGGCATTATACAATTGGTCTATTTAGCTTTATCAAAACTCCTCATTTACTTATATTTTCCCTTTCGTTAGTGCGGGTAATTTGATGATCTTGGTATTTATTAAAGGATTTTGTTTCCTTCTTTATAAAATCTATTGCATTCTCTAAATAATATAATTGAAGTTAAAGAGGGGAATTATTGGTTCACTTAAATTTTCTTTGGCAAAATGAATACAATGAATACAATTGATCCACTCACCCCTCACAACTATCATACATGGAAACCTACAATATTAAATCTCATTTCTCAGAAAGGGCTCACACACCTGCTAGAAGAGAAGCAACCTGAATTTGAAAAAGAATATGAATTTTTTGTTCATAAAGGGAAGATGTATGAAACAATGGGTATTATTAGCACCAATATAAATGAAATATTATGGTTTCACATTACGGATTGTAAAACTCCATATGAAAGTTGGCAAAAACTAAAGAACCTATTTGGAAAAGTAGATCAAATAAGGTCAATGCAGCTAGAGGCAGAATTAACAACATTATCTCTTGAAGACTTCAGAAATATTGTTGACTTTCTCACCAAATTTAAAGAAGTCCTCACTCAATACAAAGGCAGTGGCAAGAACAAAATAGAAGAAGAATACATCTATCTAATTCTTTCTAAATTAAATGGTGTATTTCAAATTTTTGTAACCACTTTTTTATCTACAAAATATGCTCTTGGTGCAAGTTTTAAAATGCCATCCTTAGAGGAATTTTGTGATAGGCTAACTAGAGAAGAAACCAAAATTGCAAACTATGATATCTCTTCCTCTTCCTCAAAATCCTTAGTAGCATCCACTAAATAAAATTTCAAAAAGAAATAAAGGAATCCCATAACTTGTACTCACTGTAAAAAGAATGGTCATTCTATAAAAAAATGCTAGAAAAGATTACAAGAACTAGAGGCAAAAATGAAGGATAAAAATATAGACACTAAGAAGTAGATAGTAAAATCTCTAAATGTTCAAGGAAATACCACAAACACTTCATCAAAATACTAGGTTCTTGATTCTAGAGCAACTCATCACATGACTACCTCATATGAGTCACTCACTTCAATCTCCTCAAGTTCAACATGTAGCATAGAAGTTGGTGACTCATATTTTATCCCAGACAAAGTAAAAGGTGACATATCCATTGATGGTGGTTCTATCAATAATGTTCTCTATGTTCCAAACATTGCAACAAATCTCGTCTCCGTCTATCAGATTTGTACTTCTAGAAATGGGAATCAGTTCTCTTCTCACCAACAGGAGTTGATATAAGAGACTTTCAAGACCCAAACTCTCTTATAGCCAAAGGAGATATTGATCACAACACTCACCTATTTCACTTCAAAGGATTCAAAAATCCATCTAAAAGCCTCATCACCTCTAAAGTTAATCCATAGTGACTTGATGGTCTTCCCAGAGCCTTCTTTCAAAGGAGCAAAATATGCTCTAACCTTCATTGATGATTTTTCTAGAAGAACTTGGGTCTACTTCCTAAAATACAAAAGTGATGTTCTATCCCACTTCAAAATCTTCAAAGCCTTAGTTGAAAATTAGGCCTCTTGCAAAATAAAGCAAATTCGTACAGATAATGGGGGGGAATACTTCAGTAATGAGTTCTCAATTTTCCTATCAAGGAAAAATAGAACTCTAAAGTAATTGGCAAACTATATGCTCCACTCAAGAGATCTTCCAAAATTTTTATGGGCATAAGAAATTAACTATGCAAACTATATTCAAAACCGTGCACCTCATAAAGCTCTTGGCCATTTGACTCTTGAGGAAGCATGGACTAGATCAAAACCTAATGTCTCTTTCTTCAATATTTTTGGATGTACTTCCTGGGCGCATATCCCAAAGAAGAAAAGGAATGCTCTAGATAAGAAAAGCAAAAAACTCATCTTTGTTGGTTATTGTGAGTAAATGAAAGCATACAGGCTCCTTGATCCCACAACTCATGAGGTATTTTTCATAGGAATGTCCAATTTTATGAAACATTCCCTCATAAAGATCCTCAACCATCCTCTTCCATCATTTATTCTCTTGAACCTTCTCCAATGTTAGAGGCTCAATATAATGAAGAACTAGCTTTAGAGATTAATGATCAATATGAGTAACATATAACTGTTGGTCATCAAATCCGCATAGGAAAGGACTTTCGATGGGTTTGTATGCCCTGGACCTATGACCAACATTGAAAGGCTGAGGGGAAGAGATGCCCCTCGTGCCAATCTCCGGAGAAAGGCCGGATCCTATACTAATCTACTTTTGGGGTTTGAGACAAGAGTGCAGGAAAGAAATAAACAAGGTAAGGGTTAGGAAAAGAAATTAAAAAGAGTAAGGGTTAGAGAAAGAAATAAAAAGAGTAAGGGTTAGAAGATGATGATTTAAGGTGGGAGAGAATAGGAAGCACGATTACTCGCTAACAACTTGAATAGCAGTAGGAAATACCAAGAATAGCATGAAGGAAATGAAATGTTGAACTTCCTATGTATCCTCTAGACGGGTTCGCAGGGTTCTCCTTTCTCTCTCGCTGGAATTTAGGATTCAGAGTAACAGCGATTGAGATAAGGGAATAACAGAAACCTCGATCCACCAGGCAACATAAAAGAAAGCGACAAGGCATTTTTCCTCTCCTATGTATCCTTCAGGGCAAATTTCAAGGGTTCAGTCCCCGATCGCACACCGGATTCAGGATTCAGAGTCTCAATATGCGAACGAGAAAATACAAAAGAATTAAGCACAAAAGGCAGCATAAAAGAGAGAAATAGAGCACAAAAGATCTTTAGTATTAAACGTAGGACATCAAGTTACAACAGCTTTCTAGCAAAAAGTTCCCCCCCTTTTACATTGCAAAGCCTAGGTTTTTATAGAGGACCCGGCCCTCTGAATCATTATTACAAAAATGACGGAGTACACCCTCGGGCCCTAAGAAATTGGCTCCTCGCTGCTGTTGCGGATGATCTCTCAAATCGGCTACCAAAACTGGTAAGGGTGACCGAGTCAGCCGAGGAAAGACGCATTAAATGAGCCACCTGGGTGTCCTTGGATTGCAGGCACGGTGCTCGAGTGGCGGACATGCTTGTCGGGCTCTTCTTCTCAGGCTGATACTTCACATCCAATTGCCAAAAATGAGCAGTGGGCTTATCGGGCAAGAAAATATGCATTTATGAGGCTCTCTGACTACCTCAAGAAAATGCCTAACTTGGGAAGCGTTCTTGGGAAACGCCTCACTGATTTCTGCTTCACAAAACTACTTCGGGGGTGTGGAGTGCCGAAGCCAATCTCCCTCTATCCTTCGTTGCTTTGCTGGTGAAACTGTTTCAATGATAGGTCGGGAAAACGCTTCGGGCCGATCTTCTTTTGAAATGGTGGTTCGGGGGAGTTTCGGCCGAAACACTTTCTTGACCTCTATCGCTTTGGGTGAAAACTGGTTGAAGTGGATTTTAGAAATACTTCGGGCCCGAAGTAATTTCTTTGTCTTAGCTGATTCAGGCTATATTTTCTTCTTCGACAAAGTTTCTTGGATGCCATTTCGCAAAACTCTTCACCCGAAGTAGCTGCTGGGAATACTTTGGGTGCAAAGCATTTCCTTCATTCTTCCTCAGCAAAGATCTCGCCCGAAGTGATGATTTGAAGCTCTTCAGGCCCGAAGCTCTCTTCTTTTCATTTTGTCCACCAGGGGGCGATAGGGAAAACCAAAATTGCTATAACTTACAAACAAAAGAAAACTTTCAACAAAACAAATATTGTACAAAGCTTCAATTTTTTTTCCCCTTGGTGGAATGTGACAATACTATCAACATTATTGGTGGCTCGTGAGGCAACGAGCTTGTCTCGGTGGTAGAACCCTCAGCTTTTATCCATTGGGCCATAGAGTCCTTCAGACCCTTCTCCTTGTTCCTTTTCTGGGGGCGCTTCCACAGCTTGTCCTTCCTCTTCCTCTTCTCTCTCCTCTTCATCCGCCATTGCTTCTTCTCCTCCCATTGCCATTGCTTCTGCTACGTCTTCGACCGTTAGCAATGGGGCCAGGCGGGCACAGATGTCTCTTAAGGTTAGATAAATCTGATTCTAGACGCTTTTTGTGAATAGCTCCTGATCCTCCAAGGATTTGACCAATGCGTGGAACTTATCGATCTGCCCGATTTTTGCATGTTGGGACCTGGTGTATAGATCGTTTAGGGAGGCGACGATTCTATAGTATTTCAATATGTAATCGACAACTTGCTTTTCTATTATTTGTTCGGCCCACTCGTCTATCTTCAAGATGTCGCCTTCAAACTGCTGCCACTTTGACATGATTTCTTCCTTGACTAAGGGCTTCCCATCATTATCCGTGAAGCTCGGGAAGCCTAAGGAGAAGAGGTCCTCGAAGTAGCCCATTGATGTGCACCTCTCACTTTTGAATGCATCCAGTAGGATTTTTGCCTTTTGATCTTTCTTGGCTATGGAGAAAAAGGCATGAACTGTGGCCTGGGCGGTTGACCAATCCCTCGTTGTTCGACTCATCGCTGTGAGCTTCAAATATTGATACCTTGCATTTTGGACCTTGAGTGCCAGCTTGAGTTGGGTTTTGAAATTCTGAATGACCACTTCGACAATTGGTCCTCCTTCGGTGGTGGCAACTTGGGCTTCTATGGTGTAAGCTAAAACTGAAAGGGCCTTGGCAGCACGAGACCTAAAATTCTTGAGCAGATGTGAGCGAATCTCCTTGATTTTGCTCCTATCAAGTAGCCCTAGGCCTTCCTTCTTGTGCAGCTGGATCTGAGCTTGCAAGATCTTACTTTCAAGCTCCTTGGCCCTCAAATCATTTTTGGCCTACCTTTGTGCTTGATTCTCAGCTGTGCACTCTAGCTGTGCTATCCATAGTTTTAGGGCGTGTGCTTCTTTCTGCATCAGCTTGCACTGCTCTTCGGCCTCTACCAATTTGGAGCGAGCCCTTGCTAACTCCTCCTCCAGCTTGATATTAGCATTCTTGGCTTTGAACCTACGCTTGTTGGCAATGTTGGCATGTGCCTTGAAGGTCTCGATTCCCATGTGCATAGAGGCGGACTCCTTGTCCACGTTCAGATGTTCCAAGTCCTTTTCTTTATCCTGATATTCATAGTCCGCTGGAGTCATTTCATCCAGGGGCTTTTGGACTTTGGGTATCTTCTTTACTTTATGCAAATTTCCCGCCTTGAAATCGAAGACGGCACATTTCTCAACTTGAGCGAGCGAGCGCCCTTTCCTCTTTCTTTCCTCTTTTAACATTCTCTCTGTGTTTTGTTGGGCTTGGAGGAGTTTTTTGGCCAAGGGGGATTCCCGTATTTGGGACAGCTTGGAGTCGAATGTGGCTGGGTCTACAACCGAGGGATTGAACAAATATAAGGAGTTGAAGGGGATAGCCTCACCCGAAGGTTCAGCAACAGGGGTGATGGGGGCTTCGGCGAGTGGGAGCACATCATGTACAATGAAGGAATGAGCCTTGGGGTTTGGTATTGGACTATTAGCTTCACCCTGGTTGATGATCGAAGGATTGGCGGTGTGGCTGGGTGAAGTAACTTCAACAGGTTTGTCCTGGCTAGAAGACTCGAGGGGAGTAGTTAGGGACATAGCAAAAGAAGGTGACTGACCTTGTGGAGGCAGGGTGGACAGGTGAGAGCTTTTGGCCAGGGCCGGGGTAGACTTACGAGCAACTAGAGCATAAGGTGAAGAGAACGTACCTGCGTGCCCTCCTGGAAGAGTGGCCATGGTGATCTCCTGGGTGATTGGCCCTTGTTCCTCTTGAGCCTCGGTACTCTCAACTTCCATGACTTCCACGAGTTCCTCCACGTTGATGACATCTACGTTTGGGATCGTTTTGACACTTGGTGGAGTTCCTTCGTCATTTGCTTCGGTCGAGCCCGATACTGATCTTTCGGCATGGGCGCTCGGAATGCTTGTACGCGGTCACTTTGGGAAGTTTGGGGGTGCCTATGTAGGTTCTTGCTCCTTTCTTTTCTTCCTCTGGAGGGATTGCTCTTATTCCTTTATTGCTGTGTCGATATCCTCAGATGGACTCTATAGTAAAGCTTTTGGCGTGACTTTGGCTGCTTTTCCTTTGGGGACATTATCAGTCCTTCCGAGGCTTTCGCCCGAACTTGGGGTGGCTGGTGGAACAAAGTCGATGAAGGACAAGGGTTCCCAAGACCCAATATTGGTCTGATACACAATTGTGAATTCCCTGTCCATTGTTAGAAGCCCATAAGAATTCATCTTTTGACGATGGACTCTCATAATCCACCATTCTCTTAACTGTTCCTCGTCCCAGTCTTTCAACTCCTCTTTTAAATCATCCTTCGATTTTCTCTAGAAAGTGGAGTCGGGAGTTGGGAATGGGTACTGGTCTGGGTCGAATTTGACCTCCATAGGATAGAAGTCATGCCAAGGAGGCAACGTCCTCATCTCCTCTAAGTGCCACTCCAGGTTCGTGCCATTGGGGTTATTCCTCTGCTCCAAAATTTTGGGGCGAGGACAGACATGGAAGTTTTTGCTTTTCAAATGATCTCTCATCACCCCCAATGGGTCGTAGAGCCACCTCTGTGGTATTTGAAGTAGACCAAAATCGACGAGCTTCTCCTCTAGGTATATGTTCTGCTTCAATGCAAAAACTTTGATCACTCCCATATTGAAGGGGAAATCGTAGGTGTGTGCCCACTTCCACCCATGGTCGTAGGCTTTGTCAGTCGCGTCACTTTGTTGAGCAACTTCTAGGGCAAATTGGTACTTTGAAGGGAAAAAGGGCAGCAAGAAGGGCTTCCCTGTGAAGCCGAAAAGGCGGATCATAAGCCCTTGTGTCAATTGAAACACATCCCCTCTTCTCTCCAATACCACTTTATCTCTAAGGCAGAGAGGCACCCGAGGGCTAGACTTTGTTAGAATGTGCATCGTAGGTCCCAAAAACTATTGATTGAAAGGGTAATAGGACTCCGACCTCAGCAAGAGACGGGTCCACTGATATACAGGCAACGGGATCCCATCCTTGTCGACTGGTGAAACATCACAATGGTGAAGGGATTTATGTACATAAAAGAAGAAGAGCCAAACCAGGAAGGAACAAGGCTGGAAGTGGGGCTCCTTGCTAGCATCCTTCATGGATGTCAACCGTGTATGCAGATTTTGGGCCACCCATTTTGCCCAATCGAAGAAAACTAGGTTGGTGTTCGGCCACAAAGCGTCGGGGGCATAGAACTCTCCTCTGTAAATGCATTCGGATAGTGACACCTACCATGGGTATACCAAAGTATCGCTTGACAAGCTTCCTACCCATGCAATGATAGAGAATATATCTGTGTTCTTGAAGGCCTCCAATGGAAGGGGCATCTGGGGTCACTTGCCGGAAGGAAGTCTGCTCTTGAGGTTTTCACGCAAAAAGCTCAGAATGAAGGGATTAGAGGTGAACTTATCCATTTGTTCACTCAGGCTGACATTGCGAATAGTATAGCCTTTTGGTGGCCTTTGTTGTGGTGCGAATGCTACCTGCACATCCTCCTTCAGAATGGAAAACAATTTTTTACCCGAGGTATCCAACACCTGTCTGGTTTGTGGTTGGTAGTTCTGAGTGATGGCGTATATGAGCTTGGGGCAGTGATGTGTAGGAGGAACTAGATACCAGTATATGTGGGAATAATATGCCATGGCTCTCTTGTTCTCCACCAAGAGTCTGCTTTTCATGAAGTCGATGGTATGCCGAAGCTCGGCCACGGTTCTTGAGAGCTCTGGGTCTCTGATTTTCGCCTACTTATCGACAGGTGGTTCTATGCTGGGCTCGTCATCGGACTCTTCCATTCCTTCCATTACTTGTTTTCCTAGGCGTGGGGGAGGATTGACCCTTCTAGGTCTCTGTTTATTTTCTTTTGCGGCTCTCGCCTTCTTTGGAACCGTTGTCTCTGGAACTTTTCCTTTCTGAGTGGGGTTCTTTCCCATTGCGAATGATTGCAGTAGAATAATTTGTGAGGTAGAAAAGTTTAGTACCTCAAAACAAGGAATGGGATAATCACGGCGAACAACGGAGCCTCTGATGTAGAAGTTCTTCAAGGTGACAGAATGCAGAATCGACTCTCACACTTGCAAATGGTTTGTTCTTTAACGGGCATCTGCTTTTAACAGCTTCAGAGGGCAACTTCCAGCATTTATGGCAACCACCGTAATTACTTCGTGGGCCTGGCCTAAAAGTATCATTGTGGCATCTGATTGGCTATATGGCGGCATCGTACGCGGGGCCATGCAATTCGGGGATTTTATTTTGTATTGAGAACACAAATCGCTGCCACCTGGTACCCTTGCACATTTTTTTGGTTAACGAACTGCCTTGGGATGAGTGTCGTTTCTTTCGTATTGAGTTCATCTGCTTCGGCCCCCTTTTGAGGCTATTGTTGGCATGTTTCTCGAGGCATATCTTAAATGTGCCTGCCTCGAAATCAAGGTTCGACGACATGGAGTTGGTGAAGAAAATACTTTGTCGTGAAGTTCTTCTTCGGGTTGATTTTCTTCATTTCGGGCCCGAAGTTCCCCTTTGCCACACTGTTGCTACGGTTCAACAATATCGCTAACCGAAACCCATTTCATCGAGGAGGGCCTCACCAAGAATTACTTTGGATGACGCCTTCGACACGTTTCTTTAGCGAAGCACTTTCCACATCCTTGATTTGCATGTGGTTTGGTTCTCCGAGGATGAACTGCTTCGCGACGAACTTATTTTCATCGGCTACTTTGGACCGAAAACCCCCCGAAGGTGATTTCTATCATGCTTTGTGAAGCCGAAGCCAAGAATCTAGCTTTTGTGGTTGAAGGTGCTTACTCTCCGTGATCTTTTGAACAGAGTATAGACAAAGAACTGAAACCCTATATACAAAAATATGTACAAGATTTTTTTTTTTTTTTTTAGCTACACATACCTCAGTGATTGAAGGTCTTCAGGTGGAGACCATTGATGGATATTGGTAAAACTTGGCCATTCACATATTTGAGGATGAAGGAATTAGCCGAATTCACTTTTATTATTTCAAACGGTCCGTCCCAAAACGCATCCATTTTGTCACGATTTCCAGGCTTGGCCTTCCATGAATCCCACCTCCATACCAAGTCTCCTGCTTTGAATGTGCGATCGGATGATTTCCTTTTGAACCATTCTCGGGTGACCTCAGCATGCCATGCAAAGTTCTGGTAGGCCTTTTCACATTCCTCTTCTAGTTGTAGTAGCTGGACCAGGCGTTCCTCCATCGGGTTAGCTTCGACTGCTTCCAGTAACTGTAATGCGGGGATCTCGATGTGAGTGGGCAGGATGGCCTCCTTGCCGTATACCAGAGCATAAGGTGAAGTCTTGATCGACCTTTTAATAGAAACCTGATTAGCCCACAAAGCCCGATCCAGAAGGAGATGCCAAGTTCTTTTGTTTTGATCAATCAGCTTTCTCAGTATCCTCAACAAGGTTTTTTTGGTGGATTATGCCAATCCATTGCCCTGGGGGTAATATTTGGAAGACACCTTGTGATATATCCCATACTTGTATAGGAACTCGTTGATCTTTGCGCCTATGAAACCAGGACCGTTATCTGTAATAATTTCTTTGGGGATACCGAAGCAGGTAATCAATCCTTCCAGGAAGGTGACCACAGTATCTTGATCGGCATGTTTTGTGGGGACTGCCTCGGCCCACCTGGTGAAGTAATCAGTCATAGTCAGAATGAATTTGTGCCTAGCGAAGGAGTTTGGCGATATGGCCCCTATGAAATCCAGTCCCCATTGCTGAAAGGGGGCTTCCACTTGTATCGGTCGGAGTGGCATCGAAGCATTTCTATTTCGGCCGACAAATCTCTAGCATTGCTCGCACCTTCGGCAAACGAAGAAGGCATCGACAAAGAGTGTGGGCCAATAGTAACCTGCCTTGATTATCTTTAGCGTCATCGCTCTTCCAGAAAAGTGTCCTCCAGATAGTCCTGAATGAAATTCACCTAGGATTCTCTTCTTATCATCGTCTTTTATGCATATGAGGAGGACACCGTCGATGTTCTTGAAAAATAGCCTTCTAGGCACATAGTGTATCGAGCGGACCGCATCCTGAAATGTTTTCATTGCAAAGCATTCAGATGTGAGGGGCATCTGTCGGTGTTGAAATATTCCACTATTTCATCGACATAATCTTTCTCGGCCTCTTCCTGATTAGCGAGGCATTCTCCTATTGGCAAGTCATCCGACTGACAGTCTGTTATTTCGACCGTTGCGCTCTTCGCCAGCTCTTGACATAATGCACGACCGCAAACTAATTTGGTAGGTTTGATCTCAATATCGAACTCTTGGATTTTGCTTACCCAACCAGCTCTCTTGCTTCCCAGTTCCCCCTGAATAATGAAACTATGCACATCGAGGTGAATGACGAAGACTATGGTTCAACTCTGAGAAATGAACTGTTTGAATTTCCTGAGAGACTTCATTACTGCATGCACTTGACGCTCGATGAAATTGTACTTTTCCTCATGGGGATTGATTATCTGGCTGAGGAACGCAATGGGACATTCCTCTCCATCTTCCCCCTTTTGCATCAAGACCGTGACGTAGCTTTCAGGTTCTCCTATTGCATACAAGATAAAATCTCGACTGTAGTCGGGGTTGATCAAGACCGGTGCCTGCACAGTTCAGGCCTTGATTTCTTTGAATGCTTTTCTCCTTTCTTCTGTCCAGATGAATTTTGTGCCTTTATTTAAAAGCTCAGACATCGGCTTAATGACTTGAGCGAAGTCTGGGACAAAATTCCTTATGAAGTTAATCTGACCAAAGAAATATTGAAGGCCCTTTTTATCCGCTGGGATTGGGAGTTTCATCAGAGCTTCGGCTCTATCAGGATCCACGATGAGACCCTTTTCTAAAATTGAGTGTCCCAGCAGCCTTCCTTCGTTGACTACGAATATAGACTTTTTTGGATTGATTGAGATGCCAAATTCTCGACATTTTTTGAAAATTTGTTGAAGATGTTCTGGGTGGTTTTCTCTCCTTCGGGAGAATATGGTCATGTCATCCAAATAGATAACAATAACCTTGTTCAGAAGCTCACAAAAAGCTGGGTCCATCACCCTCTGGAAAGTAGCTCCCATGTTCGAGAGGCCAAAAGGCATTTGCTGGTAGGTGAATGTGCCCCACTTGGTTGTGAACATGGTCTTATGCTGGTCTTCGTCCCTGACCCAGATTTTATTATATCTAGAGAAACCATCAAGCAGGGATAATCGTTGAGCTCCAGCTACTGAATGCAAGATCTAATCAATCTGTGGGAGAGGATAGTGGTCCTTGAGGGAAGCATGATTCAGGTTGCGGAAGTCCACACATAACCGGATGTCTCCATTCTTTTTCCTGACAGGGACCAAGTTCGCTACCTAGGAAGAATGCTTGATGGGATAAATGATCTTTGCTTTGAGCATTTTTAGCAGTTCGGCCTTCATCAGGACCTCGAATATTTGGATTAACTAGCCTTTGCTTCTATCAGAAAGGTTTGGCCCCTTCTTGTAATTTGATTGTATGTTGAATTAGCTGTCGATCATATCCCTTGAGGTCGTGATAAGACCACACCACAATATCTAGGTACCTCTTACACAAACATCGGATTCACTCTATTTCTTCCAAAGTACAATCGGTCCCGACCTTTATTACTTTCCCAGGTTCCAGTTCTAAATCTTGATATTGTTGTGCACTGATCTAGATCCTGTGGGAGAGCGATCGATCATTTTGATCGAAAAGGCTCTCAAGCATGATCAATCCCTTGGGAACATGGTTGTTCTTCAACTGGATCAATCCTTCATATTCCTCCTCATCAGGGCTTTGGTCTTCGACCGTAGTGGTTTCTTGGATCATGAAATTGACAATCTGCTCGTCGTTGTCAAAAACTTGCAAGTGTAAATCTCTGTCCGGGATAGATGGTCTATAGATCATCCTTACAGCCTTCGACTTATGCACCATATCATCCATTGGATAATATCGGGCTGCGATGGATGCTAAGACATCTGCATGTCGATTCTTTTCTCATGGAATAGACTGTAGATTAAGGGATTCAAACTGGTCAAACAGGTCCCATACCCTATTGCGGTATGATTTAAGATAGTGCTTCTTTGAAGAGCATTTGTTGGTGACCTGGTTGCAAACTAGTTCAGAATCTTCAAAGATTTGAAGATGCCTTATGCCTAACTTGTCAGCTTTCTTGAGTCCCAAGCACAAGGCTTCATACTCTGTTGCATTGTTGGTGTAGCTCCATGTCAATCGGTAGCAATACTCCTTTTGCTCACCGAATGACAAAATCAGAAGGATTCCTGCCCCAGCGCCATTCTTGCATCGGGCACCGTCGAAGAACAATTTCCATAGTCCTTGAGCAGAAACCTTTCCCTCCATTTTGGCTGGTTTCTCGGACTTGGTGATGGTGTAGCACCCCACCTCAGTCTCTATCATGGCATTGAAATATGCCAATGAAAATTCATCTTCACAACATAACTGTGCAAGGGATTCCTGGACCAGATCCACTTGCTCTAGTTCCTCCGCGATCGTATGCACAGGGTCACTACCTTCTTCCTCGGACATTTTCTAAACCAGGAACGTAGAGGGCTTTTCATTATAGATTTTCACCTTCTTCCATTTGAAGGGGATCTCCAGATGAGTGTATTCCATGGACAGATATCCGCCCAGCTTTGCCATGAACTCCCTTGATAGGCACATGATAAAGTAGGGCTCCAGGTCCACGACTACCACCTCTTGTATGACTACGATTTGAGGTGTATTATGTAGCCGAATAGGAATTTCTTTGATGACACCTATAGTCTTCACTGGGGTACCATCCAGCTGGAGGACTCCATGACTACTTTGTGTGTATTCCATTCCTATTTCCTTGCATATCGCCTTTGACATTACTGTCGTTGCAGCTCCAAAATCTATCATGCAGTTATGCATGATATATCCTTCCATTTGTAAGGATAACTAGAATGGTGGTGGTATATTTTTCCCCATAATGGATGTGAACAAGGTTTGCACCAGGGCGAGTGGCTCTGCCTTCTTTGTATTGATCCTCTTCAATGATTCTTGCAGCAGGTCCACTTGTCCAGGAAGTTGCAGAGCATCATACAAACTGATTTTGGCTGGAATTCTCTTCAATTCTTCTACAATGTTGTAGGCTGAGGAGCTATACACCTCAGGTTCCTTTATTTATTCGTAATTGGTATGATATTGCTTTGTCTCTTCGACCCTTTGTTGCTTGGTGAGCGAGGGAAACTTGAGCTTCTCCTTAGCCTGTTCTTTGGTCTCCACCTGAGGTGGTTCAATAGTGGCCTTTTGGACCTTTTATTTGACTAGATCTGGTGGAGGAACTTCGCTCGGTGTCAAAGAGGATGGTTGTCCCTTCTCAAATTGAGTGTGTACCTTCAAGGGAGCCATCTGAGTAGCATCCACCTCTATCGTCCTTTTACCTCCCCTGGTAAGGACTGTGACTGGCTCGTCCTCATCGATTGACAAGTTCTGATCCAATTGTCTGATGATGTTGACTTGACTGCTTTGGCCATTGCTTGCTAGTATCTGCACGTAGTTTTGATGCAACATGCATGTATTTTCCTCATGAGGATCATTACATGTAGAGCACCAGTATACATGATCGAAAGTGCTTGGGACTTCATCTATCGTAGCATTTCTTGTCGAAGCTTTTCCTTGATGGACCGCTTGATCTTTGGTAAGTGCAGGCATGGGATAAGACCTTCTTGGTAGAAACTCTTGTTGTGCTTGCTTCTTCTTGACAACGGTCATGTCGTTGGACAAGGTCTGCACTGTGGCATTTAACGATTGCATTTCTTGTAGTATCTTGGCTTGCATATCATCGACCTTGGGAATTGATGGTAAAGAAGCCATAGTTGGTATCGGAGGTAGGGCAGGATGTTGGAGGGGTTCTGGCAACATTGGAAATGTTGGAGTGATGGTGGGGGGCATAGTTGAAAGTGTGGAGAAATTTATCTATGGAGCGGTGATCTGTGAGACAACAAGATTCGGGTTCCAAGATGAGATCGGGTATGCAGGGATTGTAGAAATTTACGGAGTGACTGCGCTCGCATACTGGGCTTGAAGGAACTCAGGAAGTATGGGCATTGGCATTCTTTGAGGGAGTTTACCCATGGCTATGAGGTCTATTTCTGCTTTCTTGGATAACCCATACAACTCTAGAAAAGTATTGACATTTGAGTACCTTATCATAAGGCCAATATCAGGGTTGAAGGCTCGAAGAAAGTAGTATGCTATGGCTTCGTCGGTTGGGCGAAGCCCAACTGGGACTCTTTGCTAGGTTTGAGCAAACCTAACATTGAAGTCTACAATCTCTTCTTGCGGATGTCTTTGGATCAAAGTGAATTGCTGCAGAAGAGAAGTTGGATCGGCAGACTCGTTGAAGCCTTGCATCAACTATCCGGCTAACTGGTCCCATCCCGTAATAGTGTTGGATGGCAGAGATCTATACCAATAGAGGAGTTTTCCTCTAAGGGAGAGAACCAGGAGCTTCACCATCACTCGCTCTTCTGTGATATCGTGGATTTTCGCCAGGGAAATGATGTCCTGGATATGCTCTAGAGTAGTCTTTCTAGTTTCGTTGAACGTTGAAAGCTTTTTTATTGCAGCAGGTGGAACTTGCCCTTGGCCCGCAAGATTCAACGGTGATGAAGAATTCCAAGCTAGGAATAATCTGGGTGGCGGTTGTTGTTGTTATTTTTGTTGTTGTTGCTGGGCCATATTTGTGCCTGGGTTCTGTAGAATAGAAGTCCCTGAAGTCCCTCTTGGGTTGCTCATTGGAAGGGAAATGGGAAATGAGGCACTAGGATGTTTCGATGAGTTGGGAGGATTGGGAGGAAAACTAGCCGCTGTGCTATCGGAAGTTGGGCCTTGCTCATCAACAGCAGCCTCTTATGAGGATGTCCCACGTAAGAGATATTCGGGGGTAACTAACCTAGAGCGTTCCCCAAAGGCATCAATATCAAGCTCAAAGAACTCGGTTTCCTCTCCTCGATTCCTAACTCTCCATCTTGTTTGCATGAAGGCACAGGATTTTAGTACTGGTCTTTATGACGTGAAGATTCTCGGGTAAAATAGAGTTGCCATATGCTAAGAGTCTCTTAGTAATGAGAGCATCGATTCTCACTACTACTCAGGGGGTGAGACTGACTAGATCTCACCAGGAACTTATTAGAACTACTGGCTCCGGTGAATATGGGATAGAAATTTTCTCAAATATGGGACCTTAGGTCACACCGGGTGTGCCAGAAAATGTTGGTCATCAAATACACACAAGAAAGGACTTTCGATGGGTTTGTGTGCCCTAGACCTGCGACCAACATTGAAAGGCCGATGGGAAGAGATGCCCCTTGTGCCAATCTCTGGAGAAAGGCCGGATCCTATACTAATCTACTTTGGGTTTGAGACAAGAGTGCAGGAAAGAAATAAACAAGGTAAGGGTTAGGAAAAGAAATAAAAAAGGGTAAGGGTTAGAGAAAGAAATAAAAAGAGTAAGGGTTAGAAGATGATGATTTAAGGTGGGAGAGAATAGGAAGCACGATTACTCACTAACAACTTGAATAGCAGCAGGAAATACCAAGAATAGCACGAAGGAAATGAAATGCCGAACTTCCTATGTATCCTTTGGATGGGTTCGCAGGGTTCTCCTTTCTCTCTCGCTAGAATTCAGGATTCAGAGTAACAGCGATTGAGATAAGCGAATAACAGAAACCTCGATCCACCAGGCAGCATAAAAGAAAGCAACAAGGCATTTTTCCTCTCCTATGTATCCTTCAGGGTGAATTTTAGGGGTTCAGTCCCCGATCGCACATCGGATTCAGGATTCAAAGTCTCAGTATGCGAACGAGAAAATACAAAAGAATTAAGCACAGAAGGCAACATAAAAGAGAGAAATAGAGAACAAAAGATCTTTAGTATTAAATGCAGGACATCAAGTTACAACAACTTTCTAGTAGAAAGTTCCCCCCTTTTACATTTCAAAGCCTAGGTTTTTATAGAGGACTCGGCCCTCTGAATCATTATTACAAAAATGATGGAGTACACCCTCGGGCCCTGAGAAATTGGCTCCTCGTTGCTGCTGCGGATGATCTCTCAAATCGGGTACCAAAACTGGTAAGGGTGACTGAGTCAACCAAGGAAAGACACATTAAATGATCCACTTGGGTGTCCTTGGATTGCAGGTGCGCTGTGCTCGAGTGGTGGCCATGCTTGTCGAGCTCTTCTTATCGGGCTGATACTTCGCATCCAATTGCCAAAAATGAGCAACGGGCTTATCGGGCAAGAAAATATGCATTTATGAGGCTCTCTGATCGCCTCGAGAAAATGCCCAACTTGGGAAGTGTTCCTAGGAAGCGCCTCACTAATTTTTTCTTTGCAAAACTACTTCGGGGGTGTGGAGTGCCGAAGCCGATCTCCCTCTATCCTTCGCTGCTTCGTTGGTGAAACTGCTTCGCTGATAGGTCGGGAAAATGCTTTGGGTCGATCTTCTTTTGAAATGGTGGTTTGGGGGAGTTCTGGCCGAAACACTTTCTTGACCTCTACTGCTTTGGGTGAAAACTGGTCGAAGTGGATTTTAGAAATACTTCGGGCCCGAAGTAATTTCTTTGCCTTAGCTGATTCGGGCTATCTTTTCTTCTTCGGCAAAGTTGCTTGGATGTCGTTTCACAAAACTCTTCACCCGAAGTAGCTGCTAGGAATACTTCGGGTGCGAAGCATTTCCTTCATTCTTCATCGACAAAGTTCTCACCCGAAGTGATGATTTGAAGTGCTTCGGGCCCGAAGCTCTCTTCTTTTCATTTTGTCCACCAGGGGGCGATAGGGAAAACCAAAATTGCTATAACTTACAAACAAAAGAAAACTTTCAACAAAACAAATATTGTACAAAGCTTCAATTTTTCTGCCCCTTGGTGGAATGTGACAATACTGTCAAAAATAACTCCAACTAAAAATATTGCCACACCTACTACTCCTTCCACTATGCCAAAATGGGCCCGCACCATTGTTAAAGAAGCTACTTCTTACATCCAATATCTTCCATCATCCAGATTAGGAAACTCCGTAGGCACTGGTCTTGTCTATCAGTCCATTTCCATAGATCCTCAATCCTTCAAAGAAGCAACTGGTATTAAAGAATGGTATGATGCCATGGAGAATGAGTTTTCTTCCTTAATCAAAAATAAAACTTGGGATTTAGTTCCCCTACCTAAAGGAATGAAATGAGTTCACTGTAAATGTATTTATAGAAGGAAATATGGACCTAATGGATAAATTGACAAACACAAAGCCCACCTGGTAGATAAAGGTTTCTCTAAAATTGAAGGATTGATTATTCTAAAAATTTTGTACCAATTGCCAAAATAGATTATGTTATACTGGTTCTTACTCTAGCTGCTTCCCAAAAGTGGCCTGTCTTTAAAACGAATGTAAAAAGTTCTTTCTTACATGGGGACTTAAAGGAAGAGATATTCATGGAATAAATTTTTGGTTTCACTCAAGACTCCTCCCTTGTTTGTAGACTAAGGAAGTCTCTCTATGGCATCAAACAAGCTCTTAGATCTTGGTATGAAAAAATAGACTCCTTCCTTCTTTCCTCAAGTTTTTCTCATTGTGAGTCTGATGCCACAGTCTACATTTGGAGAGATGAAGAAAAAATCACCATACTTGTTCTCTATTTTGATGACCTACTACTCACTGGTAATGACATCGCTCACATTTAGACTATCAAGGACTCCTTTTCTAAAAAAATTGAAATGGATGATCTGGATTTAGCTCATTAATTCCTTGGGATTCAAATAAATCAAATAGATGTAGGAATTTCAATGTGTCAACAAAAATACACTCTAGACCTTCTTCAAAGGTTTAAGATGGCATATTGCAAACCTTCTCCTAAATATTTTTAGTTTGGAGTTACTCTAAGTACTTTCTTCACATCCCCTCTATGTGATGCAAATATATACCATCAGCTTGTAGGGATTCTGTTATACCTTAATCATACGCACCCAAATATCTTGTATGTTGTTGGCTTGATATCCAGATTCTCACATCAACCTCATTTCAGTCATTGCCAAGCAGCAAAAATAATCCTTTGCTACTTGCAAGGAAATCCTCACTTTGGGCTCTTATATGAGGGAAAAATCCATGGATATCATTGGTTACACGAATTCTTATTGGGCAGGTTCAGTAGAAGATAGATGTTCAACTTCTAGCTATCTTTTGTCTTGGTTCTTCACCAATTACTTGGTTATGCAAAAAATAATAGGCAGTGGCCTTATCATCTACAGAGACAGAATAGAGGGCAACAATTTTGGCAAGTTAGGAAGCTCTTTGGATTTGTCAAATACTAAGATAATTTGGTTTTTCACATGACAAACCTATTACTCTTTGGTGTGATAATCAGAGCACAATTCATATTGCATGCTATCCATTTGAGCATCAATGCACCAAGCACATTGAGATTCACATGCACTCCATTTGGAAGCATATTCAGAGAAGGGAAATATACTTGGACTATATTCCCATGAAAAATCAAATAGCATATATCTTCACCAAGTCATTTCCTTCTCCACGTTACATTCAGTTGTGAGAGAAACTTGGAGTAAAATAGCTGCATTAAAACAACAGAGTTCTTTCACCTCTCCTTTCTTATTATTATTGTATTCTTTGGAGAATGATTTTTTTCCATGTGGTTTTTTTTATCAACTCTTCTAAAGTATAAATTGTTCATGAGTACCTCATTAGGCCAAGTTGTCGGGACTCATTATTTTTTCATGAGGACAATCTTCGCCATCCGAAGACATGCCTCTATATTTATTTTTTTGACAGATGGTTTTTCCCAAGAGGTTTTTTCACCATCTATATATTGTAAATGAGTACCTCATCAGGCCCTATTGTTGGGACTCATTTGTATCATACACCCCTAGTATCACTTAAGGGGGTGTTAGAATATTTTTTTTCATGAGGACAATCTTCACCATCCGAAGACATACCTCTATCTTTATTTTACTGACAGATGGTTTTTCCCAAGAATATTTTTCACCATCTACATATTGTAAATGAGTACCTCATCAAGCACTATTTTCGAAACTCATTTGTATCATAAACCCTTAGTATCACTTAAGGGGGGTGTTAGAATAAGTAATTATTCTCTTAAGTTCTACTAGAATAGACATACTTGACTTTACACTCCTCCATGAGTCAGGTGGACTCTTAGTATAGTCTAGATTAGATTTGATGAGTTGTTGTAATCCAACGACTCTCAATGATCAACTTTGTTGTTTATACAAAGTTTATCCATGGAATAAATCAATCAATTCTATTTTGTTCCTTCAAATATTATAATGCTTTGTAGTTCTACTCTTGGGAAATTCTAACAGTTGATTATTATCACATTATAAAATCAACTCAAAATGTGAAATAATAGTTGCTAAGCACCTTATCAATATTAGAGCATACTCTAAACTAGGGAGACATAAGGAAGACTACTAAAGTGCTAAAAAGAAATCTATTGACTGATCATACACTACAATAATGGAAAAAATAACAAGAGGGACATTTCATCACAATGCATACTACAAGAGGACTCAATATCAGAATCCACCGAATATATCATATCAAAGATGCAAAATCACTTCAAACTCAAACAAATTCATAGGTCAAAATGAAAAGGACATTTGGTATATTGATTTTGGTGCAAGTCATCACATGATAGAAAATTTACAATGGTTTGATTGTCTTGAAGTCACTAATAATTACAGATTGAAAATTGTAGATGAAAAATTATATCACATACATGGATATGGGTGTGTAAAACCTAGTAAAGCATTTCCAACTTTTCTACTACATAACGTAATGTATGTTCCTAGACTATCATCTAATCTTATTTCAATAGAAAATATAGTAGAGAGCAAAAGAATAGTTTATTTTAGATACATAATTGGAATTAATATGTGTCTCATTATAAATCAAAATGAAATTGAAGCTACTGGATCAATCAATAGAAATATATATGCTCTATATTCTAACAACAATTCACAAGATATTGTTATGTTTCAAAATAATATATGCTTATTTTTAGGAACAAATTGGAGAGAGTGAAGAACCTATATATCATAAAAATAGAAGAATAAATAGAAGGTTCAAAATTAAAAGAATGAGAGGACAACAAAACTATGCACTACTTGGCCATATTACAGACTAAAGAAGAAAAAAAACATAACAAGATACTCATCCAATTTTAGAAAAAGAAGATAATAAAGTAGGAGAGAAGAGCTCAAATTCCATATATGAAGATCCATATTGAAGAATAAAGTATTCAATACCTAAATAATGTAATATAGGGAGTGTTAGAGTATATTACATTATTGGGTACATGCTAATGTACCACCTTGGGTACATAAATAGAGTAGGAGTTTACTTTAGACTAAAGTTAAGTAGTTACCTCAAGCAATGTAATAATTGCACAAGTGTTAGAATGTGCAATGATGTAAATGTGCATGTAATACACATGTACATGAGTCATGGGATAGATTCAAAGGTAGATTAAGGGCGAAGGAACTTATATTCCTATATATGGTCCTTATAGTGAGTGAAATGAAAGGGAGTAGAGAATATAGAGAGTGCATAGTATAGATTGATAGAGTAGTACAATGTAGTTCCTTAAAATAGTTTATGGAGTATTCATGTCCTCCATTATACTACATTGTATTATTTTTGTGAGATTTAATTAATGGCATATTTTTAAGTTATTGCAAAAGTTTATCTCTTTGTTTTCCTGCATATTATAGTGTCATTATCATACATTCATCTTAGATTGTTTATCTTACATCTTATGGTTGCATTACCTATATCATATACTCATCAAAATCTAACATACATAGGCTCCCTCTTGATGGTTGTCAGTTGCTTAAGGAGGGATGCACTATCAACCTTTTCTCTAAATTTGTATATAAAGAGGCTTGCAAGTTGATCCCAATTTTTTATTGAGTGTGGGGTGAGCTTGATGTAACATTCCTATTCATTTCCTTTGAAAGATGTGACCAACAACCTTAGATATATATTTTTCTCCTCAATGTTATGCACTGCATAAAAACTCACCATATGGTGCTATTGGTATCAAAATCTATCTAAAAAAAAGGGTTGTACACCCATAGATCTTGACCAAATTTAAATGCTCTCAAAACTGGAAGCTTCAATACTAGTCTCCAAATAAGGCCAACTCCTAAGATTCCTAGCTAACTATACCTGAGGGAAAGAGTGCTGAGAGAAAAGAAAGAGATTTGAAGCTAGAAATTAAAATGGAATGGATTTAGTCACATCAAAATAAATGCATAACCTAAATAATCAATAAAATTCTCATATATCATCTAATAGACTAGCAAATATTTCCCATCAACGTTCACCACACATCGTCTGATTGCAAATTCTAGAATTAGAGAACGAAAAGCATAAATTCTAGAATGCAAAATTACAACATATTCATTCAAATACTTTTAATAAAAATAAATAATTGAACATACATACATGAGCAGGTTTTGGAGGCTGAAAAATGATCCACTTGTATTTATGAGTCATTCAAATTTTACATGTATATTGTAATGGCTAAAGATTCAACCATTTGAAATGCATTACAATCATTCATATATAGCCCTAGGAAAAGATAATTATTACAAGTTAATTAAAATATCATTAATGGGGGGAAGTGGCTATGTCATATGGTATTTGAACCATGCATATCCTATGCAACCCCTCTACTATTGATGGAAAATTAATACAACACTCAGGTTGGTTGTGTTGGTTCCATCTACTCAATTCCTTTCTTTACCCCTAAATCTGATAGTCCTGCCATCTTAAATATCCTTGCATACCTAGGGAAGCCAAGTAGTTGGAGCACTTATATCTCCTAAAACTTACCTGAGAGACCATATCTTCATCCTTGACCATAATATTCTACATATTGATTGCACATGAAGTTCTTCTTTATTAGGAATTAAATTTACTTACCAACTCCCATATTGGATATAGTGCTTTGTTACCATTGGTGGTAAACTGACCCTCTTAGGATCTTCTATGAAACTATGATCCTCCCTTGTTGGTACGGTAGTATTTTATGCATCTCATGAATCTTGGTAACATCTTTATTTCCTATAGAGCATCTAATCCTGCATGGGATGGACCTTTGGGTCAAACACATAGTCTGACCATATCCCAATCCTCCACTCGAGCCTATCACTTGATCCTCCTTGGGTGGTATTTTGAGACTCTCTTGCCATCTATTGGTTGCTCAAACCTCTACCTACTTTCAAGGTGGGATTTGGTATCACCCAAAGTTCATTACACACCCAATATTTTTGTTGCCATGAGACTTCCTAAGGTCGAGATTTTGAGAGCATCGAAAGATCATTCGCAACCCGATTCTCTACCTAGAACCCATTTTACCTTTCTCTATGCTAACTTTGGAACCCACCAAAAGTTGGGTGTAAACCCAATTAGCCACCCTCTCCCATACTTAGCCATTTTTTGAGTGATTATCGAATCTTTTCAACTCCAAGAGTTAGTGGGTGCAGAAAAGCTACCCACACTCTTGGTGAGTTACAAGGGTTTTCACTTGTTAAAAATCAAGGAACCTATTCAATAGGAGAATTTGCTATAGTATCTTGAAACAAAAATATTTCTGAGTCTTTTTCTCACTGGGCTATGGAGTCACATCAAAAAATAAAAATAGAAGCAAAATATACACTTAATATAACTCATGCCTCACCTTCTGGTTCTACCTGATGTTGCTCCTCGATTCTAGAAGAGTCAACATAGGGGGCAACTACCTAGTCCACTTAGACATAAAAATTTTGGCACATTTATACCCAAGCTTATGTAGCAATAATAGGGGTGGTTCTAATCTAGTTGATGACATATTCTAGCCTACAACTTTTCTTGAAATGAGGATCACTATATCTTTCAACCGCTTGCTCAAACTTGAAGGAGAGGTCAAGGAGTTTGTGTGTCATGTTGAAAAAATGATATGTTGTTATCTGTTCTTGCAACACCTCAATCTCATGCTCATCCTTATCCAACTCTTCAAAAAACTTTATGAAGTATAATTTTATGTAAATATATTGTTTGCTATCCCAAAATCTCAGGGACCCTAGTGCTTTGAGTTGTACATTGAGCTTGTTCATATTCTCTAACTCTTTTTTGAGTGCTCCTTAAAGTTCCTCCCCCTCAAAGTATAGCTCCACAATATAAAAATTCTTCTGCATCATGATTTGGAATTGTTCAATTTATTACATTGAGTAATTTGATAGTTAAATCTCCTTATTCTTGAACATTGTTCTTAATGTTATTACCTGGGCACCCATATTTCATGCAATGTTATCCTTGCTCCTTATTTCAACTTGTGCTTCTATGAAGATTGCTAAAATTTCTTCTATTGCCAAATGCAAAAGGAGGGAGGATTTTTAGAGCTACTTATTTTGATTTCCTCAAGTAAACAAGCCTGATATCTCTCAAAGAGTCCTTTGAAATGATTGATCCATGTGGCTTATCCTTCTTCTTTTGAAGCTCTGCCAATGTAGCATTTAAGGCATTTTCTTGTTGTTGTATCTTGACCTCACATTCATTCAGTGAGCCCTCCTGCTACTATAGCTTAGGGTTGAACTTTTCATCCTAATTTTAAATAGCACTCTTCACCATTTGTAGTTCACTTTCTAGACTGGAAATCTTCTCATCCTTCTACTACAATTTTTTTGGGAGGGTGCCTTCTCCAAGTTGTTTCTCAATACTTTAACATTGTTCTCAAGGGCCTATTGGTCTAAATTAGCTTGATGAATATGAGCCTCCAAAGTTTGAACTATTTTCTATGCAACCTTTTGCTTCTTCTCTACACTTTTAGTTTTTAGTAAAAATGTGTTGATGCCAACATGGGTTGCCTTCACGACCTCAGTTGGAGTGATTTCAACAATATCTCTAGTTTTAATGTCCAACCACTAGTTACCAAGCCTCATATCCACCATAGCCTTCTTATCCTTAGGATAAGTTGTTATATTGTGTCTATTTCCTTCAATTGGATTAATATCATGAAGAATAATGGGGGCAGTTTCTACCCTATCATCATCTGACTACTATAGTTGTTCATCCACCCACTTTCTTTGATTATCTTGTGCAACTATCACAACCCTAAAAGTCTCTAACATGTCTTATTTCATCACCTCAAGCATGAATGGTGTAGTCAATAAAGTTGGTAATGGGGTCAAATAATGTGTCACTATTATTTAAACTAATTTTGCACCTGTGGTTTCACTCAGAAGACTTGAATATAATGATAGAGATGTTAGCAGGGGATGTTGGATCGAGGTTGGCACTGATTGTAGTGGAATGGAAAAAGTCATGGATGATATCAGATTTTGAGGTCGAGGAGGTGGAGTTATTTGAATATTGGATGTAGGTGGAGGCATGGGAGACTCCAAAATATTTTTAGGATGATGGAGCATATAGGAAGGACACAACAAGGAGACCAGTGGAGATTTGGGATGCTCTTTTCTAAGCAAATAATTCATGGTTGGGATAATTTTTAAGTGCTAGGAAGTGTGAGAGGGTGAATCAAGGGAATACTAAAATGAATCAAGGGAAGAGGTTGACTCAGGATAAGGAGAAAAAGCCTTCATGAGAATAGCATGCTGCTCCTAGATCTACTTTAGGGGTTCTTCAATTATTGTATTTTCTGTCCACCTAGGCCACTGCTCTAGTTTCCTCCACCTTTAAAACATATAGCTATGATTTATAAGGTTTGGGATCTAGTTATTGTACCCTAGAAATATTAGGGATGGAGTGATATTTTATTTTTTCACTCTGGTCTAGTCTTTGAAGTGAAGTTCTAGGAATCTCCTACACTTCTCCAAAATGTTTGGTTGACCTCGTTATCCTAGTGCTTTACTGAGCTTACATAGAGGGGACTTCTTGCTCACTCATTTTACTATGGTATGGATCTTCCTGTATCCATAGTAGACTCTAGAACTCATATTCCTTAACTTCTCCTTCCTCCTCTTCTTCATATTCCACTCTCTCTTAAGGATTCACTATGTCTGATTTCCTTAGCACATCTAGGGAGAGGTCATCATCTTCCCTTTTCTTCCCTGCATCGATGTTCGCATCATACTCCTATTTAAATATTTTATCTTCCCTTCCTAATAGAGTCTCCTAGAAATAATCCTTTTTGCACTTCATCACCCACCACTACTTGATTTTACCATCATCATTCCAGTTTGTGTGGTCTTCTACTAATTGGACAAATGTTGAGCTCAATTTCTAATTAGGAGTCAAAGACCCTATTGTATGAATAAGGGGACCTCCAAGGTGGATGTTTATGCATCTAGAACCATGTGAATGTTGGATATTTTGAGTATATGGGTTGTCATTGATGTCAATAGTGAATGGTCATTGATGTCAAAAGTCAGTTTCAGTGAGCAGTGCAAGGACAAGCAGTTCCACAATCAGTGCAAAAAGGAGAGTTCGCTTCCAGTTGGTCAGACCAGGTTCCAGGTAGTCATATGTGGTCCAAGATGCAAAGAAGACGCCCAAGAAAATAATATTATAATATTATATAGGGAATTTTAAATTAATTATAAATTAATTAATATAATTTTATTATAAATTAATTTATTAATTAATTTAATTAACTTTCAAAGTTATTTAAATTAATTATAATTTAATTATAAATTAATTTTTATTAATTTAATAAACCCTAAAGAGGGTTATAAGGCTAAGTCAAAATCAAATTTGAAATTTGATTAAATAGCACCGACATTTTATGGTATGAAGCATCATGTATAAATTATTGTAAAAACCTTTACCTTATATCCCCCAAGCAATCGATCAAATTTACTAAGCCCAAAGTGTAATGCACTAGGAGGTGAAAGAGTTTTCATATTTTTTGAAAGGTCTCCAATGGCAGAGGGTGAACAAATAGGAGTGAAGCTCCTTATACCATGTGCAGTGTTGTGTAGCACAGGTGGCAATGGCAGATGTGCTAAGTTGTGTGGCAGGCAAGGCGTGCAGGGTTCAAATCTCGTTGGGTTCATTTTTGTAAGGTAGTGAGAGGGCATTTGTTTTTTAGCAGCATCAAATGAAGGGATAAAGGGAGGCTTGCACCTTCCCTTCCCTATGGGAGTGCTTAGCCCATGTGGTGGGCTAGCGCCTTGATAAGGCACTCGACGGGAGTGGTCTCGTGTTCAAAATCCATCGAGGCCTTTTTGGCTTGTATAAGGTATGCGTTGATGTCATTTGTGTTGGTCGCTTGATTATTTTGGATGTGCTAAGGTTGAGAAAAATAAAATATTTTTTATTATTTTGGATGTGCTAAGGTTGAGAAAAATAAAATATTTTGATAATTATAAAGTTTATTTTTTTCCTGAATTAATTTGGATATTGAGTATTTTGAGGTAGATAAAAGGGTAGGCAAATATTATTTTGAAAGGTTAATTTTTTGAGATTGATTAATTAAAATTGGATATTATAAGAAGCATTTGAGTAATTATTTTTATGTGTGATTTGATGATTGCTAATTTTGAGGAGTAATAAGGTGTATTTGAGTTTGATTATTTTGTAAATGAGGAAGTATTGTGAGAGAGTGTTAGTGTGATATTTTGTCATCTAACCATTGAAATTGGCAAAGAAGAAAATTATTATTGAGACAGGTTTTGAAGGGCACTTCTACATAAAGCAAAAATTTATGGGCACATCTTCCTAGTGAGTGATTGTTGAATGTTGTGAATTCTAAGTTGGAGTGAAAAGGATTGTTTGATAAGCATTGTTGTTGAAGTGATTGGTTGAGTGAAGAACTTGAACTAGGATTTGTAAATATCATGAGTATCATTGTTATGTGAGATTTTTTGATAAGCATTGTTGGAAAAAATTGAGTGAGTGTTCATAAGTTTGGACTAGGGTTTGTGAGGAAGGATTATTTCATTGAGTGGTTGGTTGAGTAGAGTTGGTTGAGCCTAGTCAAGTGGATGTGTTGAAGTGATAGTTCAAGTTCTATGAAACAAATTGTTCCATATTCTAAATTGATTTGAGAAAGAGGTTGAGTGTTTGTAAATGTGAAGCATATTGAGTCTCTAAAAATTCTCTATATGTTTTTTTGGTAAAAAGAGATATTGAAAGTGATTGAGCATTGTGGTATGAAGCATATTGAGTCTCTAACAATTATCTATATGTTTCTGTAAGATTAGACAAGTTCTTGTTGAGTAGAATTTAGTCAAGTCTTTGAGAAGACTTGTGGATAGATTTGTGTGAGCTTTTGTGGAAGCTTACAATAAAAATTTGAGGATAGAGATTTTTGAGCAGATTGGAAAAGTTCTAGTGAGGACTTATTGAGCAGATTTGAGGTAAGTCTTTGAGAAGACTTGTGGACAGATTTGTGTGAGATTTTGTGGAAGCTTACAATACATATTTGAGGATAGAGATTGTTGAGTATATTGGACAAGTTCTAGAGAGGACTTGTGGATATATTAGTGTGAGATTTTGTGGAAGATTACAAAATATATTTGAGATAAGTCTTTAAGAAGACTTGAGAGCAGAGTTGATTGATTGATTTGTTCAAATATTTATTTAAGGTTTGGGGCAGATCTAGCAGATTTTATTGAGTCAAGCTTTGTGTTAAGGCTTGAGGATAGATTTGTGCTAGACCAAAGGATTATGTTTACTGTAGATTTGAGGATAGAGTTTGGTGCAGATCTGAGGATAGGTTTATGCTCGACCAAAAATAGAGATTGAGCAGATTTGTGCTAGACCAAAGGACTATGTTTAGTACATATTTGAGATAGAGCTAATAAAAATCTTTGGAGGTGATATAGTATAGAAGATGATAGTCTCCAGTGGATAGATATCCATTAGCCAGGGTAGTGAGGACAGGTCTTCTAAATGGGGATATGAGTCTTGTGTTCTTCAATTGGTATCAGAGCGGGTTCCTCTGGAAGATTTTAACAACTTGAAGTAAAATCTTTCAAGAACACAATGGATTCTAATAATGGATCCTCGGATAATTCAACTCCAGTATTTGATGGAAGTGATTATATATTTTGGAGTATGAGAATGAAGATTCACCTGATGGCACTTGGTAATGAAATATGGGAAGTAGTTGAAAATGAATACACACCACCAGCTAATCCACCTACAGATAAAGATGGTAGGCTTCTACATCATTACAATTCAAAAGCAATAAATGCAATTTTGAGAGGTTTGCATAGAATAGAGTTCATAAAGGTTATGCATTGCAAATCAAAAAAAAGAATTTGGGATAAGTTGCAAAGCATATATGAAGGAGATAAAAGTGTCAAAAATGCAAAGATACAAAATATCAAAGGACAATTTGAATATTTAAGAATGAAGTATGAGGAAAATATTAGTACTTATCTACTTTGTGTAGATGAGGTTGTTAACGCCATGCAAGGACTTGGACTTGATATTGAAGAATCTGATGTTTGTGATAATATCTTAAGATCTCTTTCAAAAAGGTTTAGTAAAAAGATCTCTGCTATGGAGGAATCAAAATATGGTGATATTTTGACAAGAGATGTATTACTTGGTATTATTACAGCTTTTGAGATGATAACAAAAGAAGAACCTAATATTCTAAAGGAAGTAGCCTTCAAAGCTACTAAGAAGACAAAGGGCAAGAAGTCAGATTCAAGCAATGAGTCATCTAGTGATGAAGAAGCAAATTATGGTAGAAGGAATAAGGATCCAAGAATATTTAAAGATGTAAAATCTATTAGATGTTTCAATTGTGGAAAGTATGGTCACTATGCAACTGATTGTCAAGAATCCAAAAATATCAATGATGAAGAAAAATAGGATCATAAGAATAGGGAATCAAAAAAATACAGGTACCAAAAGAAAGGCAAACAAGGAAATAAGTTCTTTCAAATACAGAAGAGGAGTTGCTATGTAGACAAGGCAAGTAAGTACTAAAGTGATAGTGATAATAGTTTCTTAGATAATGATAAATATGAAGTTCTATTTCTGACAGAAAAAAGAAGAAGTTAAGAAAAGATCACCAATAATTCTCAAGTGTTTTAGATGTGGTAAATTTGGATATCTTGAAGATAGTTGTACAAAGAATGGTTTTAGTTTTAGTGATGAAGAATATGAAGATACACTTGAAGGACCAGAAGATAATATTCTAATGGCACTAAAAGAATGAGGTGATCCTATAGAAGACAAGTCATAAGAGAATGAAGATGTTTTCAAAGGCAAACAAATAGAGGAAGAATAAGAAAAAGGAGATGTTGATCTTGAGGGAGAGCTTATTTATGCTCTTAACACATTGAAGAAGGTAAGAAAACAAAATTACCAACTTAAGCTTCAGTTTCAATAATGTGATGAACAGAGAGGAAAGCTTATAGAGGATCTAAATAAGTCAATAGCTAAGACAAATAAGTTCAAGGATAAGTTATAAGTAAAGGTATTATAATGTGAAATATTAGAACAAGAAGTAGCTCTACTAAGGGAAGAAGTAGAGAAGTCCAAGGATAAGCTACACAAGTTTGGAAAGAGCTCAAAGATCATAGATAAGATGATCAAGGTACAAAGAAGGTAAAAAAATAAATTAGGCCTTGGTTTTGAATAGGGATAAAAGAAACAAGAAGAGGAGTCAACCTCAAGTTCTGAAGGAGAAGAAACCTTAGAATAAGATAGTATGAGAGAAAGTGAAACTTCTGAGTATGATTTGGACAATAGAAAGTTCAAAAAGGAAAAGAACAATGCACAAAAGAGGAATATATGGAACAAGAACCGACATAGGATAAAAGAGACTAAGAGATCAATAAGGTCAAGGCAAGGAAATTTCAATGGACAATGTTTCTCATGTCATAGATTTGGTCACAAGGCTTCACAGTGCATGATACATTAAAGACAGGAATATGGGAACTTCAGAAAAAGGTAGCTTTTTCATGGGTATTGCTACTCATGTAATAAGTTTGATCACAAGGTAATAAATTGTAGGGTCCATGATAGGAATAGATATTGCTTTACCAGAAGAAATCCCAAGACATTTGCACCTTCAAGGAATAACAATATTAAGTGTTACAAGTGCAATAATGATGGACATACAACAAAGTGGTGTAGAACATAAATTCTAGAGACAAGAAAGAACATGAATCGTTAGAGGAATAAAAAAGATCAGATGAGAAGGAAAGTGGACAAAGGTAAATATCAGTGCATGCTGGGAGTAGAAATACTCCCACCCCAGAATTAACCACCTCAAGAGGAGGTGGGGGAGGGGCTAAGCTAAGAGACTCATTCTTAGACCTAAGCCCCAAAGGTGACCCTTTGCCATTGATGTCAAAGGGGGAGAGATTTGATTTAAGAAGAGAGCATTGAGTCGGGGGGCATTTTCCCAAGGGGAGCAAAACATAAATAGGTTAAGGAAATTTGAAAATATAAATGGGTTACTATCAATGACAAAGGAGGATATTGTTGGACATTTTGAGTATATGAGTTGTCATTGATGTCAAGAGTGAATGGTCATTGATGTAGAAAGTCATTTTCAGTGAGTAGTGCAAGGAGAAGCAGTTTTGCAATCAGTGCAAAAAGGAGAATCCGCTTCCAGTTGGTCAAACCCAGTTCTAGGTAGTTAGATGTGGTCCAAAGTGCAAATAAGAGGCCCAAGAAAATAATATTATAATATTTTATTATAATATTATAAAGAGAAATTTAAATTAATTATAAATTAATTAATATAATTTAATTATAAATTAATTTATTAATTAATTTAATTATAAATTAATTTAGTTATAAATTAATTTTTATAAATTTAATAAACCCTAAAGAGGGTTATAAGTCTAAGTCAAAATCTAATTTGAAATTTGATTAAATAGGGCCAACATTTTATGGCATGAAGCATCGTGTATAAATGGTGGCAAAAACCTTTGCCTTACATCCTCCAATGCAATTGATCGAATTTCCTAAGCCCAAAGTGTAATGCGCAAGGAGGTTAAAGAGTTTCCACATTTTTTGAAAGGTCTCCGACAGAAGAGGGTTAACAAATAGGAGCAAATATCCTTATACCACGCACAACATTGTGTAGTGTAGGTGGCAACGATGGATGTGCTAAGTCATGTGGCAGACAAAGAATGCAGGGGTTGAATCTCGTCGAGTTCATTTTGCAAGGCAGTGAGAGGAAATTTATTTTTGAGTGGTGTCGAATGAAGGGATAAAGTGAGGCTTGCACCTTCCCTTCCCCGTGGGAGTGCTTAGCCCACGTGGTGGGATAGCACTTTGATAAGGCACTTGGTGGGATTGGTCTTGTGTTCAAAACCCACCGAGAACTTTTTGGCTTGTATAAGGTATGCGCTAATGTCATTTGTGTTGGTCACTTGATTATTTCAGATGTGCTAAGGTTGAGAAAAATAAAATATTTTTTATTATTTTGGATGTGCTAAGGTTGAGAAAAATAAAATATTTTGATGGTTATAAAGTTTAATTTTTGCCTGAATTAATTTGGATATTGAGTATTTTGAGGGAGATAAAAGGGTAGGCAAATATTATTTTGAAAGGTTAATTTTTGGAGATTGATTAATTAAAATTGGATATTATAAGGAGCATTTGAGTAATTATTTTTATTTTTGATTTGATGATTTCTATTTTCAAGGAGTAATAAGATGTATTTGAGTCTGATTATTTTGTAATTGAGGAAATATTGTGAGAGAGTGTTAGTGTGATATTTTGTCATCTAACCATTGAAATTGGCAAAGAATAAAATTGTGATTGAGATAAGTTTTGAAGGAAACTTCTACATAAAATAAAAATGTATGGGCACATCTTCCTAGTGAGTGATTATTGAATGTTGTGAATGCTAAGTTGGAGTAAAAAGGAATATTTGATAAGCATTGTTGTTGAAGTGATTAGTTGAGTTGAGAACTTGAATTAGGGTTTGCAAAGATCATGAGTATCATTTTTATGTGAGATTGTTTGGTAAGAATTGTTGGAAACAATTGAATGAGTTTTCATAAGTTTGGACTAGGGTTTGTGAGCAAGGATTATTTCATTGAGTGATTGGTTGAGTAGATTTGGTTGAGCCTAGTCAAATGGATGTGTTGAAGTGATAGTTCAAGTTTTGTGAAACAAATTGTTCCATATTCTAAATTGATTTGAGAAAGAGGTTGAGTGTTTTTGAATGTGAAGCATATTGAGTCTCTAAAAATTCTTTATATGTTTCTTTGGTAAAAATATATATTGAAATTGATTGAGCATTGTGGTTTGAAGCATATTGAGTCTCTAACAATTCTCTATATTTTTTTGTAAGATTGGACAAGTTCTCATTGAGAAGATTTGAGGTAAGTCTTTGAGGAGACTTGTGGATAAATTTGTGTGAGATTTTATGGAAGCTTACAATAAAAATTTGAGGATAGATATTGTTGAGCAGATTGGACAAGTTCTAGTGAGGACTTGTTGAGCATATTTGAGGTAAGTATTTGAGAAGACTTGTGGATAGATTTGTGTGAGCTTTTGTGGAAGCTTACAATACAGATTTGAGGATAGTTATTTTTGAGAATATTGGATAAGTTCTAGAGAGGACTTGTGGACATATTAGTGTGAGCTTTTATGGAAGCTTACAAGCCAGATTTGAGATAAGTCTTTAAGAAGACTTGAGAGAAAAGTTGATTGATTGATTTGTTCAAACCTTGAGTTAAGGTTTGGGGTAGATCTAGCAAAGTTTATTGAGTCAAGATTTGTGTTAAGGCTTGAGGATAAATATTGAGGACAAATTTGTGCTAGATCGAAGAACTGTATTTAGTGAAGATTTGAGGATAGAGTTTGGTGCAGATTTGAGGATAGGTTTGTGCCAGACAAAAAATAGAGATTGAACAGATTTGTGCTAGATTAAAGGACTGTGTTTAGTACAGATTTGAGACAGAGCTAAGAGTAATATTTGGATGTGATAAAGTATAGAAGATGACAGTCTCCAGTGGATAGAAATCCATTAGCCAGGGTAATGAGGATAGGTCTTTTGAGTGGGGACAAGAGTCTTAAGTGGATAGATATCCATTAGCCAGTGCAGTGGAGGCAATAGTTCTTCTAGAATATCACCAACCAAAGCTAAGGAGAAAGGAGTTATCATGTGGATAGAGATACATGAACTTGATTAGGGTATTGATGTCTCCTCTGGATAGAGATCCATAAACATTGTAATAGGGAAAGGATTCTCAAGAGATTGATTGAGAAAATTTTAGTGAGATTTTCTCCATGGAGTAGCCCACATTGGATGAACCACATTAAATTGGTGTTTCTATTGTGTGTGTTGATTTATACATTTCTTTTATTACTATTTTTAATATTGCTATTGATCCATTGTATAATATTGATTGGGAAAGAAAAGTAAAAAGTGGTCTTATACTTTTCATCCCCCCTCTTAGTATAAGCTTATGTTCTTTAGTGAATGGTATCACTTGATCATCGAGTAGATTATTGTATTCCAACACTACTTGATTGATCCCATTCTTTTGGTGCCTAAATTATCATAGCTTAGCATTTCTACTAAATAGCTTTATCTTGAGGATGTATTTTGTGTCATAATACCACCTAGGAGGTACTACAGGAAGATCTAAGGTAGCCAGTCTACTATCCAACTTTTGTTACATGGGGTTATCTCTTTTGGGCATATTGATGGTCATTAATGAAATAGGAAGTAGGAAGATGATTTTCTTATTTGCTTTCTGACCATATTTTTTTTCAACCACAAGGGCTTGCTTGTACACCTCCATGGCAAAGACCTAGTCTATGATGTAGTATAGGAGCAAATAAGGGAATTCGTAGAAACCATATAGATGGATGCATGTATCTTCCTCTATAAAATACAATTCCCCTATCTCCACCCAATTTTCTCTCAAAAATTTCCTAGATTTTTTTAAATAAATGAGGATGAACCTCATAAATATATTCTAGGGCAGGTCCTAAGAAGTTCATGTTGAACTCCAAGTATGGTCTACTTATTTTGAGCATGTGCATCCAATCTACTACTGGATGTATTTTTCCCTCACTATCTATATCTTCAATTAGCACAGAGTGCTTGGTGCGAGTTATACAATAGAAAAATATCCATACCAAGTAAGATGGGTTTTCAAATCCATACTATATTGTACTCGGTATTCTGTTAGTTACTTCTTGATATTCTTAGCCAAAAATTCCACCCAATCTAGTCTCACCTTGTTGAAAGCCCTTAGAACCACATGTATCATTGCCATCTACTCTAGGTACACTATTTTATCTATTTCTCGACCAAGCAATATAGCTAGCATAGAAATAATAGGTTGAGCTTCCTCCTTGAATTACACCAATTATCATGTTTTTCTATGTAATATTCTGGTAGCCTTCATACCCTCAACATATCCAGTAGCTAACTCTTTGGGAAATTATCACCTATTCTCTCTTTATATGCTTTCAAGTTGATTATTTTCAAGCACCCTCTAGGTAGCTCATCTACAGGAGGTTTTGAAGTAGCAAACATTTGTCTAATAGTGTACGCATTTATCTAGAAGAGGGGTTATAGGTTTTGATTTTGAACTTCGTCTATGCTAGCATTTTAGAATTTTAAAATAGCCTCAATCAGTTTAGGGTATGGGTATATGGTAATTGGCATAAACCTACTAAATTGGGTTGTTTATGGAGTAGTTCCCATAGAAGTTGCAAGGGACTATGCTTCCTTTTGTGCTACACCATCTCGTGAAAGCTTAGCCTTGGACTTTATGGGTAAATGTGTGTCCATTATTCCCTCAAATAAATCATCTAAACACTTATTAGGCTTAGTCTTTGTCATTCTAATTTTTTGGCTCTTCTATTCTCATATTTTTCCCTACTTGGAAGAGTACGAACTCAATAATCAACACCTTGCTCCTAATTACACGAACCCTATGAACTTAGGCATGATGACAATTTGAAGGAGGTGAAAGTAAACATTGGCACCACCTATTATTTAGTTATAGTGCCCAAATAAGTAGACAATATAGCTAACTAATAGGGTCATTAATGAGGATCTTGTACAAAATGAAGGAAAAATCATTGAAATGTGTTCCATATGATAGGCAACTTCTATCAGTATTCCTTGGGGTGTGAACCATCACATTATTCTTGCCTTAAACCTTTCCCACCATCATGTTGTCATAATTTATTAGGGTGCAATTTATCTAGGCATATCATGATCAAGATCCTTACCATTCCACCATTTATGATGCACACTTCGAATTGTTCTGGAAAGCATACCTTTGTTGTTACTTGTTGAATGGTTCTTGATATTTTTAGCTAAGGGGATTCCAATTGGAATGCCATATCATTTTAATCATTTATTATTGTGGCACTCTTGATATGTGTGCCTCCTTCAACTAACTCAATTGATTCACTTGGATCTCTTAATTTTAATTATGTGCATGTGACTTAATTTACACAATATTTTTACTGATAGCATTGGGGAAACAAATAATACATGGGCTTTGTCTATATGCTTACACCTAGTGGCTAATAGTTGGTGATAACATAATTCTTTTCCACTCTCTTAAGGTAGGGTTTTGGTATTACATTTTTACAAGATGAATCCCATTGTCTACCCACATTTAGATTTTTCTTGTAGATCCGCCAACTGAGTTTACAAAGGTAGACCTTTGGGACATTCACATATTACACTAGGATCCCAATTTTCTATAAGCTATGGATTTGTGTTCTTCTACGATGGGATTTTTAGTTCCAGCTAAATCCTAAAGGCTTCCCAATTCCCTACCTAGAAAGGGAATATATTTGGGACGCCTCAAATATGGATGACTTTTCATTTTCCCATTGAACTTATGATTACTTTATGATGGATTTTTGATAGTGGACTGAGTTTGAGTGCTGACCCATTTTACCACCCAACTCAAATATAGATGATCTACTCTACTTAGAATTATTTGGTGGATGAGCAATATATTGAGCTTAAAATTTAGCAAAATAGATGCTTGTTACTTCTATCTCCAAACTTGTACAACTGGAAAAAAAAAGCAAGAAATAAGCTATGTATATATATATATATATACAATACTACCACGAGTGAGGCTAACCGTAGTGCTTCAAGTGCTAGACATTCATCTGAAATGGGAACAATCACCCTTCAAGATCACGTAGTTGATATGCATTGGCATCTCTATAACTCTTAATGAGATATGGACCTAAGTAGAAGGAATAAAACTTATCACGTGTACCTAGTTTAGGTTTGCATCCCATTTGAGGATGAGATCACCCTCAAAGAATTATCTTGGTGCTACCATTTTTTCAAAATAATGTTTGACCACATTCTAATACTGGTACATCTTGTTATATACCTAATCAGGTTCTTCCTCTAACTACATTAGCCACATCAGCCTCCTTTCAATTCCTGGAAAGCTTTCAGCCTCCACTTCACTCATGAAACTTAGTGCTAGGATCTCAAGGTTAATAGGAAGAACTACCTCCTTTACATATACCAAGGAGTATGGTGATTTCTTTAAAGAATTCTTGATGGTTATTCTATCTACCCATAATTATTGATTAAGCAAAAGGTACCAGCTCTTAGGGTTTTGCTCAATATTCTAAATAATTTTTAGTAAATTTTTGTTTATGAATTTAACCAAACCATTGCCCTACAAATAGTAATTTTATGAAGCACTCCAGTAGATGTCATACTTCCTAGTGAAGTACATTGTCTTGGCACCTATGAAGGATGTCCCATTGTATAAAAAAATAATGGTGGGAATCCCAAATCTGGTGATCAACCTTTCTAGAAAATCAATGATCATCTATTGATAAACCTGCTTGGTACCCTCAAGTTTAGAACAATTTGTGAAGTAGTCTATTATAGTGAGAATATATTTATGATCAGTTGATGATTTTGGATTAATCGCACCAATGAAGTCTAAACACTATTATTGGAATGGTTCTTCTACAGTTACTGGATGGAGTGGCATGGCAAGATACTTGTATTTCCCAATAAACCTTTGATACTTGTCACATGACCTAACCAATTTAAAAGCATCTAAGAAAATGGTTGTCTAGTAGATTCCCACCCTAAGGATTTTAGATCCTGTAGTTTGTGTTGAGTAATATCTCCTTGAGAAACCAATATGGAACTCTTACAGTATTTCTTTGGCCCTTTTTGGTGGTATGCATCTTAAGAGGACACCGTAAAAATTCTTTTGATATAGGATATTATCAATAAGTGCATACTTTTTAGATTGTAGCTTGTATCTCCTTCTTTTGGATGCTATTAACCCCTCTAGACATATACCAAAGTTGAAATAATGAATCAAGTTGGTGATCCATGTGTTAGATGATGTTTTCTCTTCTTCAGGCTCCATGATGTCTACCTCTTCTATGCATAATTTAGAATCTACAATCATAGGCTCTATTAGCTACGAACAAAGTGCTTGATCTCTCACTAGATTTTTCAGCCAAATCTCTACATCAAACTCCTGAATATTTATCATCAAGATCACTCTTCTATCACCCAATTCTCCTTCAATGACAAAGCTTATGATATCTGAGTGCACAACATACACAAACATTTTACTTTGATATATGAAATGTTTGAATTTTTTAATTATTTCATGATAGCATAGACCTATATCTCAATGAAATTGTACCTCTCTTCATGAACATGCAAGCTCTAGCTAATAAAGGTAATTGGCCTTTCATTACCATCATATTCATTCTATGTGAGGATTGTCACATAGCTTTCTTCTACTCCAAAAGCATATAAAATAAAATACTTGGAATAGTCTAGATTGGTGAGGATCGAGGCTTGTGAAATGTTTTCTTTGATGTTTCTAAAAGCATCCCTTTGGGCATATATCCATTTGAACTCCACATCATTCCTAAACATCTCTATCATAGTCTTAATTATCTAAGTAAAGTTAGTGATAAATTTATGCATAAATTTAATTTACCGAAAGAATGATTGAAGTCCCTTCTTGTTCAAATGCAATGGTAGATCCAATATGACCTTTACCCTATATGGGTCTATGGAAATCCCTACTTTAGATACCATATGTCCTAGGAGTTTACCTTCTTGCACAATAAAAATGGATTTCTTTGGATTTAATGATATCTTGAATTCCCTATACTTTTCAAAGACTTTACTTAGGTGCTCCACATGGTCTCCCTTCTTATGAGATAAGATGGTCATATCATCTAGATATATAACAATCACTTTGTTGACTAACTCATCAAATGCCAAATCCATCATTCTATGGAAGGTTGCACCAACATTAGATAATTCAAATGGCATGCATTGATAGAAAAAGTTTTCCCACTTGGTAGTGAATGTTGTCTTATGCTAATCCTCATCTTGAACTCATATTTGATTAAATCCATAAAAACCATCCAACAAGGAGAATCTTTATGTTCCTACCACTATATGAAGTATTTTATCAATTTGAGATAAATGATAATAGTCCTTTAAAGAAACCTTGTCCAAATTTCAGAAATAAACATAGAGCCTAATGTCTCCATTCTTCTTTCTAATTGAAACTAGGTTTGCCACCCTGGTAGAATGTTTAATGGGGTATATTATTTTAGCATCTAGAATCTTGAGAAGATCCTACTTCATTAAAGTTTTTTATTTTTAGGTTGACTAGCCTCTATTTTCGTTGGATAGATTTGCATCTGGTTCCAATTCAATAGTGTGTTGAATGGTATATTTATTATATACATTTAGATCATAATAGTTCCATGCAATAATGTAATCATACCTTTTGCATAATTCCTGGATTTGGTAGAGCTCTTCATCTAAACAATCCACTCCTATCTTTAGGATTTTTTGTTATGTAGACTAAAATTCCTTATAGCCTTTGGTATCTATTTTAATCATACAACCAATTGGGCAATCACTATTATCAAATATTATTTCAATGGTGATCAACCCATTTGGTATGTGGTTGTATTTTAACTGGATGAATCCTCCTTCTTCCTCATCTTCACTTCCTAGGTATCCATCAACTCAACAATTCATTTTGTGAACCAAGAAGTCCACTATTTGTGTTAGAAGACATCAAAGAAATAAAACAAGTTACTAAGAACTATGGTATAAGTTACAAAAAACTTATTAAGGAGATGACAATGTTAAAAAGGTAAAACTTCAAACCCACAAGAGGGATTTTGAATACTTAAAGATGAAGGATGAGGAAAAATATTACCAAATATTTTCTCTGTATTGATGGAATTATCAACACCATTCATCGACTTGGATAAAGTATTGATGACCCTAATATTGTTCATAAAGTCTTAAGGTCACTCTCCATGAGGTTTGATGTGAAGGTATCGGTGATTGAAGAAATGAAAGATCTTAACATTTTAAGAATAGATGAGCTACATAGAATTCTTACAGCCTATGAGATGAGGACTAAAAAATATCAAACATCCAAATGAGAGGTCGTATTTAATTTTTCAAAGAAGACAAAGAATAAGGAACTAGAGTCAAGTGAAGGATCGAGTAGCGGAGAAGAAGCCAACTTTGTGTGAAGGAATAATAAGGGACCAAGTAAACACAAAGGTAAGTATACTTTGAAATGTTTTAATTGTGGTAACATTGGTCACTATGCAGCTAGGTGCCCACAAGCAGGAAGTTGTAGCAATGAATAAGAAGAGAAATACAAGAAAAAGAAAGAAATAAAATATCCTCATGAAAAGAAAAAGAGACACGATCAAAGAAAGCATGAGAAGAAGATCTATTGAAGGCACAAGAAGAGTCTTTATTTAATAAGCAACCAATTCTTCCAAAATTAGTGATGAAATCCTCTCCAATAGTGAAAGAGAAGAAATCCTATTTATGACTATGGAGGTGAAAGAAGATGCTTATGTTTTCAAAAACCAAGAAAAGGAGAAAGATCCAAAAAATGAAGAGGAAGCCATAGTTGACATAGAAGAGGAAATTATTTTTTTCTTGAAGAGGTGAAGAGGCTTAGAAATAAGAACTCAAGATTGAAGACTCAAATAAAAGAGGATGAGAAGATAGAGGTAAAGTTTTCACAAGATCTCATCGACTTAAAATTTAAAATTGAAAAGGTAAAGTGAATTGAAGAAGTTATGACTGAGAATTTAAAGACAAAAGTGTTGGAAAAATTGGAACATGAGATTGTCTCTCTAATAAAGGAAGTGTAAAATCTAATGATAAGCTACAACACAATATTAGGGTTGATAAAATCACAAAAATATTGGATGATATAATCAAAGCACAAATATCTTCGTTTATAAATACTGGACTTGGTTTTGAAGAAATTTATAAGAAACAAAAGGAGTCAAGCTCAAAAGGAACAAAGGCATAAAAGAAAATAATTAAATAAGAGCCTAAGACCTATGATTATGTGTTGATAAGTGGAAGCATCAATAAGGAAGAAAACAAAGCATCATCAGGGACTAAGGTCCATCACAAAAACAACAATGAGATAACTATGCAACCATATCCTCCAAGGCAATCAAACAAGAATCAATATTCCTTCTGGTTTTATTGCTTTTCATGTCACCAATATGGTCATAAATCTATAAATTATAGGGTCCATGCTAAAAATAATTTTGGCTTCACCAAGAGGAATTTGAATTCATTTGCATCTCTCATGGACTACAACATCATTTGTTACAAATGTAATAATTTTGGACATACAACTAAATGGTGTAGAACAATATTCCCTGAACTTCCAAAATCAAGTAAGAAGAAGGATGGTCAAAAGGATATGTCCTCCAAAGTTTGGAAAAATAAAATAGAACAATAAAAGAAGAATTTTGATTTGGGAGTAGTTTCACTCTCATATCATAATGGGATGTCTTAGTTAGAGTAGTTAGTAAGGGGGAGTTGTCAAGTGCCTTATCCTTTAGCCTCGAGAAGCCTTTTCCATTGATGTCAAAGGGGGAGAATTTTAGTAAGAGGGAGAAACTTTTAATTTTAGTAAGGGTGATCAGCTTGTCAAGGGGAGCAACTTGTGATCCCATTACAGTAAAGGATAGTTTCTTTGCAAGGTTCCCATCAATGATAAAGAGGGAGATTGTTAGAATGATTGAGTTGTCATTGATATCAAATATTGACTTGGTTTTTGGTAAACCGTGGTGGGCTTGGGTGAATTATTCAAGGTAGATATATATTTCAAGGGTGATTTAATTATAGGTTTGCTTATAACTTTGTGCAATATAAAAGGGTTTACGTGATTTTTATATTTAAACCCACTCATAAGGATGTTGGACATTTTGAGTCAAAGTTGTCATTGATGTCAAGGTAAGAAGTTGTCATTAATAAGCTATCGATGATGTCAAAAGGTCAATAGGAACAATGCAGAGGTTAAAGGAAAAAAGGCTTCATAATATTTTTAATATTATGTGGAAGCATAAGTTAGAAGGTTTAAAATAAAAGGTTTTTCATAAAAATCCAAGGAAGCTTATTACAAAGCTAAAGGAAGGTTTAATATTTATTTTATAAAATATTTCAATTAAAATTGAATTTAAATTTTATAAATAAATATTATTTATACAAATTTGATCCATGAGAGAAGGCCTTAATAAAACCAAAGGATTTTAAAGAATTAATTTATAAAATTTAAATTCAAATTTGAATTTAAATAATTTATAAATTAATAATTTCAAAGGAAAATCATAGTGCCGACATCTAAAGTTTGAAGAGAATTTGAAGTGTCGATGCGTATGTGTGAAGGAGAAAATTGATATAAAAACCCATGCCTTAGAGGCATTAAATTTATCCTTGGCTCGAATGTTTATGCGTGCAAATGTGTTGAAATACTCGTGTGGAAAAAGAGAAGTGAATCTTTGTTTTATGTGCCAAGGAATAGAGACAAATCGAAAAGCATCGAAAGTCAAGCCAACTAGGCAGCGTGGCCTAGTGGCAAGAGGGCAGCGATTAGAGTGTTTGGGCACTAGGTGACCTGCGTTCGAAATACGGTGTCAATGTATTTTGGTGCTTGTTTGTGTTGTAAGTGCCAAAACAAATAGTGCATGTTTTTCTAGGCAAAGAGGGGAGATTCATAAAGCACATGGTGCTCTTCACTCCCCAAGTGAGCATCTAGCTCACATGGTGGTTGGAGCCATGACTAGGGCACTGGTTGGGGCTGCTTCATGAGTTCAAAACCCACTATAGTAGGGTAAAATTGACACATCTAATTTACCTAAACATCATAAAAATTACTAAAAATTATCCAAAATTTACCTAAAATTCGGCTAAAATGGTGAGAAAACAATCTCCTCGTTTTTCATGCCAATAAACCAAAAGTTGTTTGACCATTGGGAAAAATCGCCCAACGGTCAAAAAAATCGCCTGACGATCGACAAAATCGCTAGGCAATTTTGTCCCAAAACAGAATTTTAACAAATTTGCTAAAAGACAAAATTCGTTTTAAAACCTCTTACCTGGTTTAGCCGCCATTCGGATCAGGGTTGTTGGTGAACAGATTGAAGGTGACAAACATAGGAGGGATCAAAACCTCCTCCATGTTTAGTCTAACCTCCCAACTTCCTCCAACCTCTCCTGGACCTATTTAATCTAGGCCCCTTTCCCTTTCTCCCCCTGGCTGGTTGGACTCTGATCCCTGAGATTGTTCTGAACTCCCTTGAGGATCCCTCGCATCAATTTGTTACGCAATTCCACCTCCTGAAATCCTTATTTTCACTATTGTTATTGTAGGTCTCAGTTATAATCACCCAAAATATCATCATAATCACTTGGAGATCGATAGAAATGACAGGCGATTTCGATAGAAGTGACAGGCGATTTCGTCAGAGAGTAGGCGATTTCGTCAGAGAGTAGGCGATCCTATCTTCAGATCAGCTAGGGGCAAGGATTCAAATCATTGTTTGCATTTCTTTCCCAATTTTCTGTTTGTCTATGCATTGCATCATGTCCATTTAATTTATTATTCAGATTTAGATATTGCATCTTGGTGTTCACCATCATTCCAGTTAATTGCATCATGAAATCAGGATCATAATCGCACAAATCCATAGCATATTAGGTTGAATTGTCATCATAGTGTTCTCATGTCATTTCATATCCATTTGCATATAGAAATTAAAACATATCTATGACTTGGAGTACGAGAAACTATTATAATTTGCAAGAAACATTGTTTTATGTCCTCTATTTGTTGTCAACTATTTTGTTGCAGGATTGCGACATAATCGCCTATGATTTTGTTAAATCAAAGTGATTCTATCAGAGGTGATTCTATCTAGAACAGAGGTGATTCTATCTGGAACAGAGGTGATTCTATCAAAAACAGAGGTGATTATGTCCTGCTACAAGCCTCAGAACCTTCATCAAACATCCGGGTCAAGTAAGGTTTATAATTTCTTTTAGCCCTAGTTTTAGGCATTGCATTTTATTTTGTATCCACTGTCTACTGTCTTCATTAAATAAAAATTGCATATAGATAGTTTAGTTGCATAAAGGCCAAAACTTAGGTGTATGTGAATGATTTTATAAAAAGAACACATCAAACATCTTCCAAACCTAGGTATGGAAACTATCGCTAAAAGTTTCCTGGTGAACCCTTAATTCGTCAAAAAATCACCACAAGAAGGCACACTTAAGTGCCTCTCTTTCGAGGTGTAGCTCTACTATTTTCCCATTCCCCTCTGAGGCATGGATCCATCAGCCTAGAGGAAAGGAGTGCAAAAATTTTAGGCCTACATTCTTTGGTGAACCCGACGTGAATACATAGGCATTTCTTCTGATTTCAAAAACAAAACAAAAATCAAACAAAAACATTAGTTAAAACGCATAACTTTGCATCCCATAGATGGTAGATTATAAAATAAGGAGAGTCGTTCGCATAAATGTTGAACTATTATTAGTAAACCAAGAATTTTCTTCATTTAGTGTGCCATACCCTGAGATTTGTAGAAGGTTAGAAATTATAGGAGCTAAAGAACTCGAACTTAAGGAAATTCTAAGGTTTGACCTATCTAGAATCCTGGATCCCTATAGTGCACCTTCCTATTTCGACCTCTAGAGAGCATGCGATAGGTGGTTAGCCAAAAAAAGAGCTATAATTACTCCAAGCCTTTATTCCTTTGAAGATTATATAGAAGATGCAATAGTTGTACATAAGTTCTTATCACGTGTTTAAAACCAAGAGATTGTCTTGGATGATAAGAGAAGATTTAATAGAGTTCCCAGAGCTGTGATTTATAGAGAATATTGTCACGAGTTATACTTTTATACATCAAACTTAGAGGTTGATTGTATTACACTAGCACACTTTGTAATATTTCTAAAAGAACATTTCCAATTCGAAGAAGAACATTACATGACACCAGATCAACTTGAACCTATCAACGATATATATAGAATTTTTGAAGAAAATTAAGGCGTAATATTATATAAGTGTGTTTGCTTTATTGTTGTCATATAGAAACCAAAAAAAAACCAAAAAACTAATCATAGTATTTTGTTTATTTAGTTAGGTATATATATAACATATATACCTCAAAACCTAGCACATATATATAAAATATATATCTGCAAAAACAAATTTATTTTTAAGATAAAATGCCTATATTAAGAAGTGGTAAACAAGTAGACAATGATAATATGGAAGACCAAGAACAAGGAAATGATGAAGATAGACCACTCATTGAAGAAGACACACCTTCAGAAGATGAAGGTGATAATGGGGAAGAAGAAACACGAGACCCTAATGAACCCATTTTAGATGAAAAGGGACATTTAAAATTTGAATCTCTTGCAAGTTTTACTCAATTCATGAAAGATCATATAGAGGAATTTGGTCAAGCAGTACACATGGATAATACAGGAGAAGGATCTATGGAAGTAGCCTTAGCAAATGCTTTTCGAATACATACAAATCCATTGCCTTATATGCCTTCAATAGACCAAGAGGATGATCAAGCAGGACCATCTACTCAAAAAATGATACCTTTGAATCAAAATGTTCCAAAACCAAAAATGCAATCATCTAATATGGCTATTAGCAACACTAAGGTAAAATTTAAACAACAGAAAGCACCATTTGCTTCCATTCTCTCTCAAGCTCTAAATCAACAAATATCAAATCAACAACAAAAAGCTAAACAAAAACAATATACCAACTATCAACAAAACACTCAACAAAATGTAGTACCTACAAAAACTTTACACAACAGTATTCCAGTTGGAAATCTTCACACAACAACAACACCTTATTATCAAAGCCACAATAGTATGATGCAACCAAACCAATTTGGTGGACCACAACAACAAGGGCTCGAAGCTATAGTTAAACAACTAGCTTCTCACCTAGATCAAATTGATCCATACCATCCCTCTTATAGCTATAAAGAAATGTGCAGTCAACCTTTGGATCCCATAGTTGTAGCACAACCTTATCCTAAGCATTTTCCCATGCCTGTCTTCCCGATATATAAGGGAACTGAAGATCCTATAGAGCATCTTCGCATGTTTAGAATAGCATGTCATGATGTTTCGCATGATGACTTGTTATTGCTAAAGATGTTCCCTAAAATTCTAGGAGGTATGGCCCTAGAATGGTATTACCAATTACCAAATAATTCTTTAAGGAATTTTGAGGAAACAACAGAGACATTTGTGCACCAGTTTAGTGCCTATATAGAAAGGCATGTGACCATTAAATATTTATACAACTTGAAGCAAGGAAAATATGAAAGCTTTGCTGAATTCTTGACAAGATGGAGACAACTTCTAGGCAAATTACACTTTGCGTTACCTCATCGTGAAATGTTGGATATATTTATAGGTAATCTGCAAGAACAGTTATCTTATGAACTTTCTACTGCTACAGTAACAACCTTTGACCAAGCTATTGATCTAGCAAGGAGGGTAGAAGATGCCCTCATTAGAAGAGGTCAATTTAAGAAGAAATATGAAGATAAAGCTGCTAAAAATCAATACAAAAACAAACAAGTAGTGGGAGACAGAGTTACTGACAGTAGAAATAATTCAAATGTTAATCTTACAGAAGCCATAAAGAAGTTTGTATTGAAGGCTCCTGATAAACCACCAAGGGAATTTACAAGATTAAATCAACCTTTACATATGGTTTTACCTCAATTATTAGAACAAGGATTGATATGATTGCCTGAGATAAGACAACCTGATACAACTGTAGCTGGATTCAGAGCTGATTTACATTGTAATTTTCATAGAACGGATGGTCATTCAACCAACTCTTGTAAACGATTAAAACATATGATACAAGACTTAATTGATAATGGAAAAATGGAAGTAGAAAAATTTGCACCAAGAGATGCTCAAAATAACACGCAAAAACCTCAAAATCAAAACGCAAATCAAAGTTTGGATATTTTTCAACATCCTTTACCAAAGCATGGTAAAGAAGTTGTAAACCAAGTAGAACACCATAACGTTCCTCATCCAACTCGATATGTAGGAACTATAAGTGGTTTTCTACCCCATCAAAACTTGCAAACATCATGTATAACTACAGAATCTCAAGTTACTATGAGACCCTTGAAAAGATGTCAAATTACACCTTTAGAAAGTGATGAAGAAAGTGAAATAGGTAGTGAAGCAGAAATTGGTTCAAACAGTTCAGAATATGAATCAGATCCTGTCACACCTATTACGGATTTATCAGTTCCGGAAGAACCATTTCCTAGAAGGGTAACTACTAGACCATCATCTCAACAATGGCTTACAAATGAACAAGCAGAAAGTACTAGACCCCATTTTGGTAACCCACGACATAGTAACTTTATAGGTACCATTGGGGTTGTCACAAGACAACAAGCACAAAACCACAATTCTCAAGATCAAAGTGAGAAAGCAACCCCATTCGTATTAAAAGCTCCTACCAAGGGAAATAATGTGTTAGGTTCACAACAAAGATCACCTTATGATATCAACGAACAATTAGCTACCATTACAGCTAGAATTTCTCTTCTAGACCTTTTAAGAACTTCTTCCATGCATAGAGAAGAGCTAATGAAAACTCTAAGCAAAATGATGGTACCCGAAGATATTGAACCTAACGCTGTAGTAAATGTTGTCACTTTGGATGAAACAAATTTCATAGATTTCAAAGACAAGGATATACCTCCTCAAAGTATGTTTGGAGATAATCCTTTGTACATTACAACAATGATTGGAGATGTAGGAGTTAAGAGAGTTCTAATTGACAATGGATCTTCATTAAACATATGTACATACGATTTTTTTCAAATATTTGGATTCAAGAAAGAAGATATGAAAAATACTGAAATGATTATTAAAGCATTTAATGATGAAACCCAAGAAACATGTGGAGTCATGAAAATCCCATTGCAAGTTGGCCCAAGGATTTTGGATACGACTGTGTTTGTTGTACCTTGTTTTGCATCGTACAACATTCTTTTAGGTCGACCTTGGATCAATGCAATGAGAGCAGTACCCTCCACACTACATCAATGTGTTAAGTTTGAATTTAAAAATCAATTAGTCACTATTCATGGTGATCCTAGGCCTTTTGATATGTGTGTTGTGGCGGAACCTGTAGGGGTTCCATTTTGTCCTGCTATGTCTGTTGTTCATCCTAGTACATCTCCATCCTCAAAATCTTATAAATCTAAATCACCTTCTAAATCAACATCATCCAAAACACACTCTAAATCACCAACAATAGTAAATTCTACATCATTATCATCATCACCTGCTGAAAATATACCTAATCCATTTCCTAAGTCTATAGTGCCAGAATTACCACCTGAACCTACAATGTTTAAATTTACAGCATCTAAAGAAACAACTAAGGAAGATAAACCATCTACTTCATATGCCGTTTCGGATGAAGTATTACCGGATTTATCCTCAGTCCTTGCAACTATAGAAGAGGTTAATTTTGCTACACAAGATTCGTTGGTATTATCCAAGTTACCACCATCTCCCCGAACATTAGGTTTGCCTAAGAAAGGGAGCATTTGCCATATTGGAAGTTGCGCATTTGTATATGCGGGATATGATTGGGGAAAATTTTCAATTCTACATATTAACATTGATCAAGAAGGATTTGCTAGATGCTATTTTTCTAATGAATATGAAAAATCAAAACCAATGATGTATAATATGGGTTATAGAGGTAAAGGTTTAGGACCCCATGAAAATGGGATAAAATAACCTTTAGAAGTCATGGATTGGCCGGTTCGATGTGGTCTTGGGTATATTCCTACAAAAATAGAACCATTCCCATATAAATATGATGACCATATTATAACATATCAAGAATATATGGATCAAAAAGAGCTCTCTAAAAAGGTACATACTTGTAATATGTTAACTATGGCTTATCCAAAAATGATTGCTTCCATGGATGAATGTTTAGAAGGAGATATTTGCCATGATATATCCATTGAGGAAATTTTTCAAAATAAGTTCTTCTTTGATGGATCAATGTCGTGTATAGCTCATATAGAATCAACTGATCCACAAGAAGAGTTAGCTAAGTGCACTTTAGAAGAATTACAAGAAATGGGGGTGTCACCTGCACCTCCTAATTTTGAAAGAGAACTGAATATTGTTGTAGAAAATTTTATAAAAATTAACATTGGAACAGAAGAAAATCCTCGCATGGTCAAGATTGGATCTGAGCTAAGTGAAGAAAAACAAAAATTATATATTGAATTTCTTATAGAATATTCCGATGTCTTTGCTTGGACATATGCGGATATGCCAGGATTAGATCCTTCTGTAGTTGTTCACCATTTAGTAGTGCGCCCGGATGCTAAACCTGTAAAACAAAAACTTAGAAAAATGCATCCAAAAGTAGCATTACTAGTTAAAAGTGAACTAGAAAAGCTTTTAAATGTCACATTCATACAAGCTATCGATTATGCAGAATGGATATCTAATGTTGTCCCAGTCACCAAGAAAGAAGCTACCAAAATTAGGGTTTGCACAAATTTTAGAGATATCAACGTTGCATGCCCTAAAGATGACTTTCCTCTCCCTAATATGGATCAAATCATAGATTTCATAGCTGGGAGTGGGATGTTGTCTCTTATGGATGGTTTTTTGAAGAACATAAGCTTATACTGAGAGGGGGGGTGAACAGTATAAGACCACTTTTTAACTTTTTCCTTTTACTTCAGAAAGCAATGCAATGAACCAATAGCAAAATCAAAGCAGTAATCAAACTAGTGTACAAGTCATCACACAATTGAGACACCAATATAACATGGTTCACCCAAGGTGGGCTACTCCAAAGAGGCTCATAAATACTTCTTTGGGGGATAGGACATCTCCTTTGGGCAATAGGCTCATAAATATTTGATTAGGGGAAGGATTCTCCTTTGGAAAGGAAGTCCATAAATATTGTAATTGGGAAGGGTTTCCAAAGGATTTGATTGAGAAAATCTTTCACTAAATTTTCTCAATCAAATCCTTTGGAAACCCTTCCCAATTACAATATTTATGGACTTCCTTTCCAAAGGAGAATCCTTCCCCTAATCAAATATTTATGAGCCTATTGCCCAAAGGAGATGTCCTATCCCCAAAAGAAGTATTTATGAGCCTCCTACCCAAAGGAGATGTCATATCCCCTAAAGCTCTGGAAATGATACTTCAGAAGATCACTCCCTCTTCTGTCACTAGCATGTGGAACTCCTTTCCATAGAAGACATCATATACTCCTTGCTATGGATCTAGAGACTTTTGTCCTCACTGATCACCTCCACAACTGCTCATCAACACCTATACTAAACACAGTCAGTCGGTCCAACACAAGTCCTCTCAAACTCTATCATAAATCTGCACCAAACTCATTCCTGTGGTCCAACACAAATTTGCTCTCAAATCTCTGTCAGATCTGTCCCAAGCTTAAGACAAAATCTTGAAAAAATCAATCACAACTGCTCACAAGTATTCACCAAGACTTCATCAAATATATCCACAAGTTCTTCAAAAAGAACCTATCCAAATTAGTCCACAAGTTATCCACAAGAACCTGTCCAAATCAGTCCACAAGTTCTCCACAATAACCTATCCAAATAAGTCCACAAGTTCTCCACAATAACCTGTCCAAATTAGTCCATAAGTTCTCCACAAGAACCTGTCCAAATAAGTCCACAAGTTCTCCACAAGAACCTATCCAAATATTTCCTAGCAAGCTCACCAATAACTTGCCCAAATCAACTCAAGCAAGTTTACCAAGAAACTTGCCCAATGTGAACACACAAAGAGAATTGTTAGAGACCCAATGTGTTTCATCCAATCATATCAAATAAATCTCATAGAATCATAAAGAGAATTATTAGAGACTCAATAAGTTCTATCCTTCAACTTTCAATCTCAAATCAAATCAATCTCATTTAAGCATAAAGAGAATTGTTAGAGACTCAATATATTCTATCCTTCAACTCAAATCAATCTCATAGAGGCATAAAGAGAATTGTTAGAGACTCAATATGTTCTATCCTTCAACTCAAAAACAAACTCTTTCTCAAATCAGAATAAAGATAGAATTAGTATACTTTCACAAGATCTTGAACCACGACCCAACAATTGTCAATAATGCAATATCAAGGAATCAACTCCTCCAACATAGAACCATAACTTGCTATCAAACCCTAGCCAAGTTAGTTTTCAAGAAATCAAAGCAATCTCTCTCTAAGCATAAAAAATGGGTTCAAGATATTTCCAACTTCTCTCAAATGGGAATGCTCAACTTAACCACACAACAAAGTTTATCAAGCAAAGTACAACTTGATAAAATCAAATCTCAAAGGAGAAAGCCCAACTCATGTATCAAGTAAAGCATAACTTGATCAACTCAATATCAATGGAAGCAATCTCAAAACCAAAATCTCAACAACCAAACAACTCAATTAGGGTTTCAACAACTTATAGCAATGGCATAAGCTTCTCACTCAAAAACCCTAAAGGAAACTTCAAATGCTTCCACTCTCATAAACCATAATTATGAAATAACTCATAAACTCATCATGATCTCATAATGCATAATCAATACTTCCACTTTCAGAAAATAAGATCAACTCCAAATAATAAAACTTAATTTAATCCTTTTCACTCCAAAATTATTTTCAAAAAACCATCAATCAATAATAACCATGGAAGAATGTGCCCATACCTTTACTTTGATGAAGAAGGAGAACTCAAAATCTGTCACAACACTAACTCTCAATTTGCCACAAATTAGAGTTATCAACAATGGAATAATGCACAATGATAAGAGTCCTAATAACACCTTATCACTCCAACTCATCAATAATAAAAACTCACAAATATACATATCAACAATATTCCTTTATACCTTATAACTCCTACTTAATATATCACAAAATAACTTCAACCTCAAAAAATAATTACAAGAGAATATCCACTCAATAACTCCAAAGGCTCTCTAACCCCAATATGACATTAAGCACAATTATTCCTTAAACCCTTATAACTCCTAAAATACATTTACTTCTAAATGCATTTACCACATAAACATTAACCATCAATAATAACAATTTCAAAGCAATATTCCTATTTAACCTTATACCTCCATCCAATTACCAACAATAATTGCCAAGTCAAATAAAATATTCCACATTATCAACAAAAAATATACCTTGGCCAAAAATCAATTCTCCAACCTTAGGAGAAGTGTGGAGACACCAACATAAGTGCCAAAGTGCTTCCTCCTCCAAATTCATGGCCCAAAGCAACCATCGTACCATGTGCACAATAATCGTGACCAAGAAAAACCGAAACATGTCTGTCGCGAATCGAACTCGACACTTCTGCTTAGTGAGTGCCTTCACTTCACTACCTCCACTGTTGGAGCACAAGTGCCCAATGAAATTCTCAAGCGCCACTCATTGTTTTACCTTCCCTTTGCTCGTAGAGACAACCATAATTTCCTTCCTCATAGGTGCACAAAATCCAAATTTAACATAGACTAGATTTGTCTTCCTCACTACGCACAAAATTAGAATTTAACACAAATCAAAATGAGACTCAAAAATCATAGCGCAATCCAAAATCGAAGGTCACGGAGCAATACAAATTCGAAGGTAATTGCGCAAATCGAAGGTGCTTAAAACCTTAGGAAATAATGCCCTTTAATAGTCTTTCATCCCATGCAAATTGACGTCGGCGCTCCTTTCAAACATTGTGTTTTTCATCCCATGCAAGTTGACGTCGGCAAGGAAGTCTTTAACATGAGCGTCGCTAAGGGTTTAGAAAACCTTTCAATAATTATTAAATTAATAATTATTATTTTATTAATAATAAACTTAACTTAAAATCTTTTCAAAGGTTTGAGTTAATTTATTTATTAATAATCAAAATGGACTTTTAATATTTTTTCAAGGAGAAAAACCTTTTCATTAAGCCAAGATGGTTTTAATAAAAACCCTTAATGAGTCCAGATGGTTTAAATAAAAACCTTTAACTTGTCACCACGGTTTTAATAAAAACTCTTAAACAAAAATCATGGAACTTTCAAGATTTTTTTGGTACCAAACTCTTTTTGACATTAGCAGAAATTACTTTTGACATCAACATAAACTCCTTTTGACATCAATGACAACTCAAAAACATGAAGCTAGGCAACATACCCAAAATTTCCAACAATCTCCCCCTTTGTCATTGATGATAAACCACTACTAAAACCACTGCCAACTGTCAAAAAAGAAACCAACTGAAAACCATCCTCTGAAGCTTTGCTCCCCCTGACTCAAGGCTCTCCCCCTTACTCAAATCTCTCCCCCTTTGTCATCAATGCCAAAGGGTCACCTTTGGGGCTCAGGGCTAAGAATGAGCCTCTTAGCTTAGCCCCTCCCCCACCTCCTATTGAGGTGATTAATTCTGGGGTGGGAGTAAAACTCCCATTAGACATTGATCATCATCAGTGTCCATAGCTGCCTTTCCATGATTTTTCTTGATATTCTTGTCCATGTTCTTGTTCCTGTTCTTGTTCATATTCTCATCCCTATTTCTATCCAGGACATTATTCTTATTCCTGTCATTATTCCTATTCCTTCCATTATTCCTATTCCTGTTCATAGCCCTAAACCTATACCTTCGAACTTCTGCTCTACACCATCTATATGTATGTCCTTCATTATTGCACTTATAACATTTGACAATGTTATTACTTTGAGATGTACCTATTTTTTGAATCCTATATGTTGGACCAAACATGTTCCTGTTGTTAACCCTACAATTAACTGCCTTGTGCTAAAACTGATTACAAGAGTAGCAATACCCTTGAAATAAGTTAGCATTTCTAAAATTTCCATTAACCTATCTTTCTTGATCCCTACACTATGAAGCCATGTGTCCAAACCTGTGACATGCAAAACATCTTCCATTGAAATTTCCTTGCCTTGACCTCATAGGTCCTTTAGTATTTCTCCCCTTATGTTGATTCCTATTTTTTGATTCTATGCTATCTGAATTACCATCTAAAAACTTACTCTCTGAAGTACTCTCTTCATCTGAACCATCTTCTTATTGGGAGCTCATACTAGATTCCTCAACGTGTTCCTTTTTTTCTTTCCAAAACCAAGACTTATTTTATCTGTTGTCCTTATTTGATCCTTGATGATTGATTTTACCTTCTTGAAACTTTCTTCAAACCTGTAAAGCTTCTCCTTGTACTCTTTAGTTTCATTTTTCAAGGAAGCTACTTCATGTTTTAACTCTTTACACTCAAGAGACCTAGCTGCCAACTCTTATTTGAGTTCCTGTGTCTTTGCTATAGAGATATCAAGATTCCCTATAAGCTCATATCTTTCATAACAACATTCATCAAACCTATCAATGAGTCTAGCATATTTCTTTCTTTCTTTCTTTCTTTAACACATCAAGAGCATTAAAAAGTTCAGCCTCAAGATCTACTTCTCCCTTTTCTGAAACATCCTCTATTTGTTTACCTTTTGAAACAACAATATCCTTTTCTGATTTCTTACCACTAGAGGTGCTACCTTCATCTAAATCCATAAGAATATTTTCCTCATAATTTTTTGAAGCATCCTCATACATAGTATTACTAGAATTCAAACCATCATTTGTACAATAATCCTCAAGGTGACCAAAATTTCCACATCTAAAGCACTTAAGCACAACAAATCTATTCCTCTTTTCTTTTCCTTCCTTTTCTTTTAGAAACAACATCTCATTTCTATCATCACTTGAAGAAATTCCATCATCACTACTAGAACACTTACTTGCTTTGTCTATGTAGAAAATTTTCTTGTGTTTTTGGAAGTACCTCTTCCCTTGACTATTTTGCTCATTTTTGTTCTTCCTTTGATACCTGTGCTTCGTATATTCCCTGTGCTTATAATATTGTTTTTCTTCATCACAATCATCCTTCGGTTTTGGATAGTCAGTAGCATAGTGACCAAACTTTCCACAATTAAAACATTTAACAGATTTTATACCTTTGTGATTTCTTGAGAACTTGGCTTTCTTGCTGTAGTTTGCTTCTTCATCACTATCTTCTTGTTGTTTACCCTTGGACTTCTTGGTAGCTTTGAAAGTTGTCTCCTTATTAGGATCAGGTTCCACTTTAGTTCTTAACTCAAAAGCTACAAGTATACTATGAAGCTCATCCTTTTTCAATTTATCAAAATCCTTGGCTTCCTCAATAGCTGAAATATTTTCACTAAATCTATTTGGAAGATACCTCAAAATGTTATCACAAACATCATTTTCAGCAAGCTCAAGACATAGTTCCTTCATGGAATTAAAAATATCATCCATACGAAGCATATAGTCACTAATATTTTCTTCATAATTCATCTTGAGTTGTTCAAACATACCTTTGTAATATCTCAATTTTGCTTTTCTAAAATTTGCATCACCTGTATGAACCACTTGCAATTGATCCCACATTTCCTTTGTTGTATTACAATGAATCACCTTTGTAAGATCTACCTTTTGTAGACCTTTCATAATTGCATTCATTGCCCTTGAATTGCTGTGATGTAGAAGTTTCTCATCTTTAGTAGTAGGAGGGATATTTGGAATAGTGTACCCAAACTCAACTGCTTCCCAAACTTCATTTCCAAGAGCCATTAGATGAACCTTCATATTTATTCTCCATAGACCAAAATTTGTCCCATCAAGAATAGGTGTTGAATTACCACTTGTAAAATCCATTGTGTTCTTTTCAAGATTTTCCTTCAAGCTATGAAACTCTTTCGAAGGAACCTACTCTGATACCAATTGAAGAACACAAGCTTATACTGAGAGGGGGGTGAATAGTATAAGACCACTTTTTAACTTTTTCCTTTTACTTCAGAAAGCAATGCAATGAACCAATAGCAAAATCAAAGTAGTAATCAAACTAATGTACAAGTTATCACACAATTGAGACAACAATATAATGTGGTTCACCCAAGGTGGGCTACTCCACAGAGAAAATATATCACTAAATTTTCTCAATCAAATCCTTTGGAAACCCTTCCCAATTACAATGTTTATGGACTTCATGTCCAAAGGAGAATCCTTCCCCTAATCAAATATTTGTGAGCCTATTACCCAAAGGATATGTCCTATCCCCCAAAGAAGTATTTATGAGCCTCCTGCCCAAAGGAGATGTCATATCCCCTAAAGCTCTGGAAATGATACTTTAGAAGATCACTTCCTCTTCTGTCCATGCAGGTGGAACTCCTTTCCATAGAAGACATCATATCCTCCTTGCTCTGGATCTAGAGACTTTTGTCCTCACCGATCACCTCCACAGCTGCTCATTAATACCTGTACTAAACATATTCAGTCGATACAACACAAGTCCTCTCAAAATCTATCACAAATTTGCACCAAACTCAGTCCTCTGGTCCAACACAAATTTACTCTCAAATATCTGTCAGATCTGTCCCAATATTAAGCCAAAATCTTGAACAAATCAATCACAACTACTCACAATTCTTCACCAATACTTCATCAAATATGTCCACAATTTCTTCAACAAGAACCTGTCCAAATCAGTCCACAAGTTCTCCACAAGAACCTATCCAAATAATTCCACAAGTTCTCCACAAGAACCCATCCAAATAAGTCCACAAGTTCTCCACAAGAACCTGTCCAAATTAGTCCACAAGTTCTCCACAAGAACCTGTACAAATAATTCCACAAGTTCTCCACAAGAACCTATCCAAATCTATCTTAAAAAGCTCACCAAGAACTTGCCCAAATCATCTCAAGCAAGTTTCCCAAGAAACTTGCTCAATGTGAACACGTAAAGAGAATTGTTAGAGACCCAATGTGTTTCATCCAATCATATCAAATAAATCTCATAGAATCATAAAGAGAATTGTTAGAGACTCAATATGTTCTATCCTTCAACTTTCAATCTCAACTCAAATCAATCTCATAGAAGCATAAAGAGAATTGTTAGAGACTCAATATGTTCTATCCTTCAACTCTCAATATCAACTCAAATCAATCTCATAGAAGCATAAAGAGAATTTTTAGAGACTCAATATGTTCTATCCTTCAACTCAAAAACAAACTCTTTCTCAAATTAGAATAAAGATAGAAGTAGTATACTTTCACAAGATCTTGAACCACGACCCAACAATTGTCAATAATGCAATATCAAGGAATCAACTCCTCCAACATAGAACCATAACTTGTTATCAAACCCTAGCCAAATTAGTTTTCAAGAACTCAAATCAATATCTCTCTAAGCATAAAAAATGGGTTCAAGATATTTCCAACTTCTCTCAAATGGGAATGCTCAACTTAACCACACAACAAAGTTTATCAAGCAAAGTACAACTTGATAAAATCAAATCTCAAAGGAGCAAGCCCAACTCATGTATCAAGTAAAGCATAACTTGATCAACTCAATATCAATGGAAGCAATCTCAAAACCAAACTCTCAAAAACCAAACAACTCAATTAGGGTTTCAACAACTTATAGCAATGGCATAAGCTTCTCACTCAAAAACCCTAAAGCAAACTTCAAATGCTTCCACTCTCATAAACCATAATTATGAAATAACTCAAACTAATCATGATATCATAATGCATAATCAATACTTCCACTTTTAGAAAATAAGATCCACTCCAAATAAGGAAACCTAATTTAATCCTTTTCACTCCAAACTTATTTTCATAAAACCATCAATCAATAATAACCATGGAAGAATGTGCCCATACCTTTACTTTGATGAAGAAGGAGAACTCAAAATCTGTCACAACACTAACTCTCAATTTACCACAAATTAGAGTTAGCAACAATGGAATAATGCACAATGATAAGAGTCCTAATAACACCTTATCACTCCAACTCATCAATAATCAAAACTCACAAATATACACATCAACAATATTCCTTTATACCTTATATCTCCTACTTAATATATCACAAAATAACTTCAACCTCAAAAAATAATTACAAGAGAATATCCACTCAATAACTCCAAAGGCTCTCTAACCCCAATATGACATTAAGCACAATTATTCCTTATACCCTTATAACTCCTAAAATACATTTACTTCTAAATGCATTTACCACATAAACATTAAGCATCAATAATAAAAATGTCAAAGCAATATTTCTATTTAACATTATACCCCCATCCAATTACCAACAATAATTGCCAAGTCAAATAAAATATTCCACATTATCAACAAAAGATCTACCTTGGCCAAAAATCAATTCTCCAACCTTAGGATAAGTGTGGAGACACCAACATAAGCGCCAAAGTGCTTCCTCCTCCAAATTCGTGGGCCAAAGCAACCATCGTACCATGTGCACAATAACCGTGACCAAGAAAAAACTGAAACATGTCTATCGCAAATCAAACTCGGTACCTCTGCTTAGCAAGCGCCTTCACTCCATTGCCTCTATCGTTGGAGCACAAGTGCCCAAAAAAAATTTCAAGTGCCACTCATCGTTTTACCTTCCTCATAGGCGCACAAAATCCAAATTTAACACAAACCAGATTTGTCTTCCTCACTGTGCACGGAATCAAAATTTAACACAGAGCAAAATGAGACTCAAAAATGACAGCACAATTTGAAATCGAAGATCACAGAGCAATACGAATTCTAAGGTAGTCTTGTAAATCGAAGGTGCTTAAAACCTTAGGAAATAATGCCCTTTAATAGTATTTCATCCCATGCAAATTGACGTTGGTGCTCCTTTCAAACATTGTGTTTTTCATCCCATGCAAGTTGATGTCGGCGAGGTAAGTCTTTTACATGAGTGCCGCTAAGGGTTTAGAAACCCTTTCAATAATAATTATTAAATTAATAATTATTATTTTATTAATAATAAACTTAACTTAAAACCTTTTCAAAGGTTTGAGTTAATTTATTTATTAATAATCAAAATGGACTTTTAAGGTTTTTTCAAGGAGCAAAACCTTTTCATTAAGCCAAGATGATTTTAATAAAAACCCTTAATGAGTCCAGATAGTTTTAAGAAAAACCTTTAACCTTGTCACCATGGTTTTAATAAAAAACCTTAAACAAACATCATGGAACTTTCAAGATCTTTTTGGCACCAAACTCTTTTTGACATCAGCACAAATTCCTTTTGACATCAACACAAACTCCTTTTGACATCAATGACAACTCACAAACATGAAGCTAGGAAACATACCCAAAATTACCAACATTTTTAGGATACAAAAAAATTAGAATAGCTCCTGAAGACCAAGATAAAACAACCTTTATAACACCCTGGGGAATTTTTTGTTGGAAAGTCATGCCCTTTGGTTTAAAGAATGTTGGTGCAACATATCAAAGAGCTACAATATATATTTTCATGATATGATGTATGAAATTTTACATTATTATGTTGATGATATCATTGCTCATTCTAATAAAGAAGATGATCATATCAAAAATTTACGAAAAGTGTTTGACAGATTAAGAGAATATCTTATACATTTAAATCCAGATAAATGTGTGTTTGGAGTAAAATCTTGAAATTATTAGGAGTCATTATTTCTACGTGAGGTATAGAGATAGATCCTTTAAATATTAAGGCTATCCATGATATGCCACCGCCCAATAACATATCAAAATTAAGAAGTTTACAAGGAAAATTACAGGTTATTCGTCGTTTCATTGATAAACTAGCAGATAGAACATAACCTTTTCTTAAATTACTAAAGAAAAATATTTCCTTTCAATGGGATAAGGAATGTCAAGAATCTTTCAATAGTATCATACAATATCTTCTCAACCATCCAATGCTTGTTCCACCCAAGGCTGTCCTTTCATTTTGTATATTTTTGCTTCGAAACTCGCACTTGGAGCTATGTTAGCTCAAATACATGATGAAAAGAAAGAACGAGCCACATATTACATAAGTAGAACTTTGATAATTTATGAAACAAGATACACTCCATTGGAAAAACTTTGTTTAGTAGTTATATTTTTTGTGCAAAAATTACATCATTATATGCTTAGCCAGAAAACATATGTCATTGCAAAATCTGATCCACTAAGGTATTTAATGAGTAGACCATACTTATTAGGATGCACAGCTAAGTGGGTTCTTGCTCTTAGTGAATTTGAACTCACATTTATCAGCCAAAAATCTATAAAAGTCCAAGTTATAGCAGATCAGTTAGTTGCTTCTCCTATAGAATCTACTCAACCCATGAACATTGAATTTCCTGATGAATGCCTTAATTTAGAAGAGGATCATTCAAAAATTTGGACATTGTTTTTTGATGGAGCTAGATGTATGAGTAGCGTAGGTGCAGGAATCATATTAATATCTCCTCAGAAGCACATAATACATTATCTTTTAAATTACAGTTTGCTTGTACTAATAACACTGCAGAATACGAGGCCCTAATCCTTGGATTACAAGCCGCTTTAGCCTTAAAAATCAAGATTTTATTGGTTTTTGGAGATTATTAACTCATGATAAATCAAATTAATGAAGTTTATCAAACACGAGATGAGAAATTGTGACCTTATAAAGAATATGTGGTTAAGATTATTTCATTGTTTGAAAAAGTGACTTTAAAAGCTATTCCTAGAACTAGAAACCGTGTTGTCGATGCTATGGTTGTAGCTGCCTATTTATTGTCTTTGGACTTGGATGATGAATATGCTACTATCATTATTCATAAACTCCAATAAACCTCTTCTTCTAAATATTTCTTAGAACCATTGGACGTATTTCTAATTAATGATATTACCCCAGAACCTTGGTATATAGATATATTTAATTTCATGCATAATGGGACTTTCCATGAAGGATTAGGCAGAAACCAATGTAGGTTATTACGTAAGTGAGCTGTCCGCTTCATAGTTGTTGGTAATAATTTATACAGAAGATCCTTTGAGGGTATATTTCTAATATGTATAAACCTAGAAGAATCTAAGAAATTCTTAAGTGAAGCCCATGATGGATCCTACGAAGGACACTTTAGTGGAGGCACCATTGCTAAAAAGCTCCTTAGAATGGGTTATTTTTGGCCTTCCATGGAAAAATATGCCAATGATTATGTGTGTCATTATGAAAAATGTCAAAGACATGCTGACCTTGTCCATGATCCTGCTCAGGAACTCCAAACCATAGCTTCTCCTTGGCCCTTCTCTAAATGGGGTTTAGACATTATTGGCAAAATTAATCCTGTTTCATCTGATGGTCATAAATTTATAATAACTGCAACAAAATATTTTACAAAGTGGGTGGAAGCCATACCTTTAGCTTCTTGCACAGGAGTCCAAGTATATAAATTTATCTTTAATCAAATCATTTATAGATTTGGAATTCCATCTAATATCATCTCTAACAATGGTACTTGCTTTAAGAACAAAGACATCAAAAAATTGTGTCAAAAATGTAAAATTCAACATAGATGGTCTACTCCTTATTATCCACAAGGAAATGGTTAGGCTGAAGCATCCAATGAAACATTAATCAAAATACTAAAAATATTGGTTAATAAAATAGGTTGTGACTAGCATATACAATTATATCCTGTTTTGTGGGCTTATTGAACTAGTGTTCGTACTCCTACGGATGCATCTCCTTTTGTCTTGGTTTATGGTGCTGAAGCTGTTTTTCCATTCGAATTAGAAGTTTGTTCTTTAGCTCTTTTACTTAGCTTAGAAGGAAACATTGTGTAGCAGTACTCTATTAAAAAAAACATGTGCTAGTTTTTGATTCACCAGATCACATTACACGACAAGTGAAGAGCATACTACTAGTGCTGGAGTCTTTTTGGTTCACCAGATCGCATTACGTGGCAAGTGAAGAGCATAATAACCACATAATTTTTTTTTTTAATATTGAGTCTCTAACATATTGAGACTCTAAAATAGAGACTCACTTTTAACTAGTAATGCATCCAAAAGTAGCATTACTAGTTAATAATAGAACATATTGAGTCTCTAACAATTCTCTTTATGTTTCTATGAGATTGGACAAGTTCTAGTGTGGACTTGTTGACCATATTTGAGGCAAGTCTTTGAGAAGACTTGTGGATAGATTTGAGTAAGCTTTTGTGGAAGCTTACAATACATATTGAGAGCAGATTTTTTTAAGTTCTTGATAGGACTTATTGAGCAGATTTGGTTAAGTTCTTGAGAGGACTTATTGAGCAGATTTGGTTAAGTTCTTGAGAGGACTTATTGAGCATATTTGGTTAAGTTATTGAGAGGACTTATTGAGCAGATTGGACAAGTTCTAGAGAGGACTTGTAGACAGATTAGTGTGAGATTTTGTGAAAGCTTACAAGGCATATTTGAGATAAGTTTTTGTGAAGGCTTGAGAATAAATTTGATTGATTGATTTATTCAAACCTTGAGTTAATGTTTGGGGCAGATCCAGCAGAGTTGATTTGAGATTGAGTCAAGATTTGAGTCAAGGCTTGAGGATAGAGATTAAGGACAAATTTGTGTTATACTAAATGACTATGTTTAGTGCGGAAAAAAAAAACAGGTGAGGATTGATTTGTGCTAGACCGAAGGATTATGTTTAGTACAAATTTGAGGATATATCTTGGTGTATATTTGAGGATAGATTTGTGTCAAACCAGAGATAGAGATTGAAGATAAATTTGTGCTAGACCGACGGACTGTGTTTAGTATAAATTTGAGATAGAACTGAGTGTAAGCTTTGGAGGTGACAGAGTATAGAGGATGACAGTCTCTAATGGATAGATATCCATTAGCTAGGTCAATGAGGATAGGTCTTATAATTGAGTACAAGAGTCTTCCGTGGATAGAGATTCATTTGCCAGTGCAGTGGAGGCATCCGTTCTTCTAGAAGATCACTAATAAGAGCAAGAGGAGAAAGGAGTTCTCATGTGGATAGAGATACATAAAATTGATTAAGGGGATTGGTATCTCCTTTGGACAGAGGTCCATAAACATTGTAATAGGGAAAGGATTCCAAATATATTGATTGAGAAAATTTTAGTGAAATATTTTCTCCGTGGAGTAGCCCACATTGGGTGAACCACGTAAATTATGGTGTCTCTATTGTGTGTGATGATTTGTGCATTTCTTTGAATACTACTATTGATATTGCTATATTTACATTGCATAATATTGATTGGGAAATAAAACTAAAAAGTGGTCTTATACTGTTCACCCCCCCTCTCAATATAAGCTTGTGTTCTTCAAAGGAATTGAAGGGTCTACTTGTTTTAAACATATTTAAATATTTACACCCACCCATGAGGGGTGTACAGCCAAAGGTTGAAATATTTAAATTAAATATTAAAGTGTGTGGAAGGGTTGACATATTGGGAGCTGAAAGCACGAGGATACGGAAGCCCATAGGCGTACCGGGTGCGGTGCAAACAAAAGCATACGAAACGCTAAGTCCTACAAATGAACAAAGGACTAAAGTGCATGAAAAAGGGAAAACAAACGAACTGAAATGAGATATAAAGCAAATGTAAAGTGCAGCCCTTATTTTTATTAATTTTTCTTTGAGATCAGGTTACAATACGTCTCCTTCCTTTTTAGGGGCTAGGAGCGTTAGATATAGTTTTGTTACACCACGGATGGTACGCTTCCCTTCGGGATCTTCCGCGTGCCCACATTTGAAATGGGCGGGCCAAACGTCACCGCCGCTTGCGTGAATGCATCTGTAGTTCCTTGCTGCCCCTCCGGTGTCGAGATCCTACGTTCAAAGAAATAGCAAATGATTAATAGCACCTGCGGATGGAGGGAAATATGCAATCCCCAAGGCCTCCGGTTAATGCATGCATGAAATAATTAAAACGGTAATCAAAACATGTCAGAATAAGATGAAATTTGGACAGAAGCATGCAAACACTATCATGAACACACTGCAAAAGGAACAGTCAAGAAATCTATTGTAGATTTCTAATCGCTCCGGGGTGGGACGATTAGGACTGTCATAAAATGTCAAAAAGCAACCTCCTAAATGTCCCATCCAGAGGCCTCCAAAACACCTGCAAAGTTGGGGTTAGGCAAAATAGGGCATTTTGAGATGACCCAGAAGGTCGGATTCTGTAGATTCGGCCCCGATCGCCCTGTATCCGAAGATGCTCCCTGTATGTTAGTGAAGGCAAAAAACAAAGAAAACACAGTCAAAACTCATCAGAATGGCATGAAATTTGAATGGCAGCATATATGAATGACATAAAATAAAATGCAAAAGAAATAGTAGAGAAATATACTACAGATTTCTAATCACTCCGGGGTGGGGCGATTAGGACTACAACAGTGCGGGGGGCGCCCGGGGGCAGGACGCCCATCGTTTGGGGCTTGGTTTCGACACCAATCCACTTGGGATGGGTCCAAAACCTCCTAGGGGGTTGTGTCAAAAAATTGGGTGGGGTATTGTGGCCAAATGTTTGGGTTCTAGGTCCGGATTGCGCTTCCAATGTTCACCCAATAACCTCCCTTCCAAAAGAGAGATCAAGGATGTAAGAAGCACAAGTGAGGGGTGAGGATGTAATTCGACAGCACTCCGTTGCTCCAAATGCTCCTGCTCTATTCTTTTTGGGGTGAGAAGACTCACCATTTTATAGACCTGAAGGTCTACTTTGAATGTGCATGCAGGGGCGCCACTTGGCCATCATGCCTTCCCAGGGGAGAGAAGATTCCTCCCTGATTAAGGGCTCCATGACTGCCTCTATGACTGCCCCTTTGAGCTCAAAAATGCTCACTCGCACTCCCATGCATTGAAGGTGGAGTTGAGTGGTGGATCTGAGCTGCCATTTGTCAAGGTTTGACCTTTTTCCCGTCAAACCTGCTATTCGCCCCACCCTGGAGCGATTGCTGCTAATCGTCCCGAGGGTGGGGCGAATAGCATTCTATTCACCCCAGGGTGGAACGAGTAAGGAGCAGGGTGCTTGAAAGGTGCCAAATTGACCTCTGACCTTCCAAAACTACTTTGGGAGTGGTTAGGACCACTTTTTAACCTCTGGGGGCTGCCCTAGGGGCTATGTATGCCAATTCGGTCAGTGCTTGTAGCCACATGATCAGATTGGTGTTGTTTTGGTGTCTATAGATGCCCCTTTTTGGGATGCGTTGTGCGTGGCGCAGTGTTGAGCAAAAATAGATAACCAAAGCACTTAATGATTAGGGTTTCTCGGTAACCTAACCAAATTTTGATGCCCCAAGTATGGAAAGGGCACGCATTCTTGAATCCTTGCTTCTGACGAGCTAAGGAGCTTAATTCAAGTGTTAACCTTTTTTGGTGAGGTGTTACTTGATCTTGGACATTGTTCAATCATGAATAGGCAAAGGGCGCAACCTTTTGTCTATGGGAACCTTGAGTTCATGATTCTAGAATGCCAAGTCTTTGATCAGCTTGTGATTATTGCTTGTTTGCTGCCCCAAGCGGGAGCGTGATTGTCTTTGTCAATGATTCTTTGAATGCATGCCATTTCCTTGATTGGGTGTGTATTTGTTGATTGGTGACTAAGTGTGACTACCCCCTCAAGCGACGAATCGATGAGGGAATGACCGACATGAGAAAAGCGATGAGTCGCTTGACCCAAGATGACTTTTGTAAGGGTGCCTTCAGTTGTTTTCCGTTGAATGCTTATGCAGTTTCCCAACAATCTGACCTATTTTTGGTGGGTTTTAACCCTTTTTGGGACGCCTTTTGGGGATGAAATTCTCAAAAATCCGTCCTCCCATGGAGCGGTCCGGCTATGGTAGCCTTCTTAGGGAGTAGGATATTGATAATTTGTGGCCCCGACGTCAGTTTTGGATGCCAAGAATGTCAGGCGCAAAGGCGCCTTTGTTCGGCAATTTTATTGCTATTTTTGGGTGGGTTTGGACCCTTTTTGTGACGCCTTTTGGGGATGAAATTCTCAAAAATCCTTCCTCCCGTGGAGCGGTCCGGCTATGGTAGCCTTCTTAGGGAGTAGGATAGTGAGGATTTGTGACCCCAACATCGGTTTTGGATGCCTTGAAGCACAGGCAAAAAGGTGCCTTTGTTCGGCAATTTTATTGCTATTTTTGGTGCATTTTGGATGCAATTTTGGTTGTTTTTTATTTTCTTGCTCTGTAATCATCCCAGGGTGGGACGAATACCAATTTTGTAATCGTCCCAGGGTGGGATGAGTGCTAACTAGAGCGCTCATCCCAGGGTGGAACGATTACAAGCCTAAGAGCCTATATAAGGGCCAAAACTAGGTTTTGGGCTCATTTGCACTTTGTTTTTGGCGATTTGGAGCTATGAGGAGGAGTTCGAGTCTGCGTAGCGGAGCGCTATCGAGATTTCATGGATACCATGAGTGCACGGACCGGATCTTCGAGTGGTGGAGCCGAGGCAAGACCGGTAGGTGCTCCTTCTCTTTATTTTGTTTTTTTTTATTTTACAGTTCAAAACCGTAATTAATTTATTTTATATTTCATTTTTCTGTTTAAACTAAGATCAAAACCCTAGTTTAATTGTTTTGTATTTGTATTTTGTGTGCATTGTTTAAACTAAGATCAAAACCCTAGTTTAAAAATTTTTTTTTTTTTTTTTTTAGTTTAAACTAAGGTTAAAAACCCTAGGTTAAAATTTTTTTTTTTTTTAGTTTAAACTAGAGTTAAAAACCCTAGGTTAAAATTTTTTTTTTTTTTTAGTTTAAACTAGAGTTAAAAACCCTAGGTTAAAATTTTTTTTTTTTTTTTTTTAGTTTAAACTAGAGTTAAAAACCCTAGGTTAAAATTTTTTTTTTTTTTTTTTAGTTTAAACTAGAGTTAAAAACCCTAGGTTAAAATTTTTTGTTTTATTTTTTTTTTAATTTAAACTAGAGTTAAAAACCCTAGGTTAAAATTTTTTTTGTATTTTTTTTTTTTTGTTTTTTAGTTTAAACTAGAGTTAAAAACCCTAGGTTAAAATTTTTTTTTTTTTTTTAGTTTAAACTAGAGTTAAAAACCCTAGGTTAAAATTTTGTTTTATTTTTTTTTTTTTAACTAGCTTAAAAACCCTAGGTTAAAATTTTTTTTATTTTGCATTGTTTATTGATTTTTTTTGAATGTTTGTACTATACATTTTGTTAATGTTGTTGTACAATTTATTAAATGTTTTTGTTGTACAATTTGTATACATTGTTGTATATTTGTTTTAGTGTTGTACAATTTTTTTTTTTGTCATGTTTTAATGTTTTTGTGTTGTTTTGTTTTGCAGGTGGTGAAGAGTCGGTACCGTCAGTCGACGGTATTTTTTGAAGCGCGGGATGCGCTGACTATGGCGGACTGGGATTGGCTTGATGCCCTTGGGCTCAAGTAGGTGACTCGATTAGAGCTTGTGGTGGGGGATCGGGCATATCTGACTACCCTGATCAATTTGTGGGATCCCTGCACCAACACCTTTCATCTCCCAACAAGGGAGATGACAGTGACTCTAGAGGACGTTTATCAGATTCTATGGATTTCGATAGACGGGCTACCCATTCGGATGACTCCTCGGGATCAATGGATGACGATGCTGACATGGTGCTTTGGGCATGCGACGGAGATGGGGGTGGATGGGGTGGTGGAGAGGGCGAGAGGGGACTACCTGATTGGCAGGATTCTGGTGCGGTGGTGGTTTGAGAAGGGCGTGTTGGGGGTGAGGCATACATTGCTTATGTGCCTCATCTCCAACATGTTGCTTCCTGACTCCTCGGGTGCGAGGTTCCCTTGGAACCTGCTTGAGGTAGTGTTTCGACTGGTGGAGTGTCCGACGGTAGCACCACTGATTATGAGGTGGGGTCAGACGCTATTGGCATAGTTATATGATGAGTTGTACGAGGTCCGCTATCGAAGGTGGAAGGGGATTGGGTGGCGGCTACCTTGTTGCAGTGTTGGGGATGGCAGCACATAGTTATGGAGCGGCCATAGGGGTTGCCTTGGACCACTCGGGGAGAGATGGTGGATAGGGAGATTGGCTATGCTGCCCTATGGTGGAGGTCCGAGGAGCAGGGGCAGAGTCGGTGGTGGGTAGGTGTCGTGGGGCACTATGTTGATGCCTTCTCATGTCTTGCTCTAGGAGAGGTGTTTTGGTGGCCATACCGGGACTGTCCAACCTGGCCTGAGGCTAGGGAGTGGCTCCGATGGGATTGGAAGGGGAGGTGGCTGATCGGGCGACATGGGACCGAGCAGGAGTACTTCCCATACGTCCGGGTGACTCGATAGTTTGGGGTGCACCAGGGATTGCCTAGTGAGCCCTTGATCTATCGACGTCGAGGCGACGAGAGGACTTTGGCCTGGCCGATCATTGAGCCATTGGGTGAGGAGTCGGATGTAGTGATTGATGTCCCCAATGTGGACAATGTCGGGGGACTACGAGTATGACCAGTGGTGGACGATGCGGTGATGGTGGGGTGAGGGGCCTCTAGGAGGTGCGGATGCGAATAGTAGGTGGTGGGGTTGCGAGAGGCATCGAGGGAGGGTTGGGGGGCTCCACGCGATGATGCAGATATGGTGGAGGTAGATGACCTCACTAGGGATGATGTAGGGATTCCAGAGTGGTCGGATGTTCAGGACGTTTTAGAGTAGTGGGTGCCTGAGCAGCCTGCCATCCCGGAGATGCCCATGCCCCAGGCAGTCTTGGGGGATATGGAGGCTAGGTATCATGCTGAGATAGCATGATTGGAGGAGCTACTATGGAGATGAGATGAGGAGCATAGTGCCGAGAGGGATCGCCTACGGGCTCAGTTGGCACAGTGGGATGAAGCATTGGCTGCATACCATCGATGGGATGTGGAGTGGGGTCGATTTCGAGTGGAGTTGGAGGCCGAGATTATCCACCTCGATGGGCAGTTACCTGAGCTCACTAGAGGTGGATCTTCACATCGAATGAGAGACAATGAGACTGAGCAGTCTGCTTCCTCTCATCGTAGGTGGGTGGGTGAGGGTAGCGCTAGTGGGCATGATGCGGGGTGGCAGCAGCGCCTGAGAGGTCCCATAGGACCCACACCACTAGGGGTAGTTCTAGTCACATCGATCCTATGTGATCATGGTGGCCGACTCCCTAGGCTTGGGGTTTTTGAGTTTTTGATTTTTTTGTGAGGTCAGAGGACCGACTTATTGTAGCCTGCGAGTTTTTTGTGATATATATACATGAATTTCTTTTTGATTATACACTTGTCATGATTTATTGTTACTTTTATGCACATTTATTTACGTTGATGTATGCATGGGTTATTATGAATGCGATGTTTCTATTTATATGATGTATGCATATGGAATGGATGAAATGATTTGTTGATAACTTGGCGGTGGCACCATAGACTATATAGGATTTACTGGCTTTCTATACTATGTGATTGCTTTGTGGAATGACTTTGCATGTGTAAATTTTTTGTTTTGTATTTTTTGATGGTGATGTAAGAATGGACATGTACAACATTTGTTTTAGAATGTAGTTAAGGTTTTCTGAGATTCAGATGTTTTAACTAACTAGCCAAGACTGTACATTTATCTCACAAGACTTTTGAACAAGGTACGAATCAGACTTGAGTTTGACCAAGTTATTTCACATCCCTGTGTGTGCGATTGAGTTCGTTTATGTGGTATTCATCAAGATACCGCCAGTGCCAGATAGGCTGTCAACCAAACCTGTATTGAGGATCACCTAATTAGCTCCACTAACTCCTTTGTTGTATTTAGTAAGATTAATCCATGGGGCAATCTAGGATACCATAAGCTAGCTCATCCACATGCAAACATTGGTCTACACACATGCAAAGCTAATGTGATAGACATATCGTCATGCATTTAGGATACCGCCATTGCCAGGTAGGCTATCCACCAAACCCGTAATGAGGATCACCTAGATGGTTTTTCGAATGCTGAGAATTCCAAGGATTCAAGCTCAGGCGTCTTTTGGTTGCTCAACTTGTTGGGATACTTGCTCTCATACATAGTGATGAAAATCACTATTTATTTTGCTTTTTTGTTTTTCTTGTTGAGCAAGGGGTTTGAGTAGTGGTGATAACCATTGTTATTATTTTGATTTTTGATTTTGCATTTGGATTTCAAAGGTGAGCTCGTAGGTTGTTGGCTTGTGAATGGCATTGATCCCTTTTGGCTTTGGGGATGACTACCCATCCTATTCAGGGATGTGTAGTATGAATCCTTATGACTTTGGGGACCAAAGGTGATTGGGGATATTATTATGTAATGGCATTGATCCTTTTGGCCTTGGGGATGACTACCCATCCTGTTCAGGGATGTGTAGTATGAATCCTTATGACTTTGGGGACCAAAGGTGATTGGGGATATTATTATGTAATGGCATTGATCCTTTTGGCCTTGGGGATGACTACCCATCCTTTTCAGGGATGTGTAGTATGAATCCTTATGACTTTGGGGATCAAAGGTGTTTTGGGATTTTTGCTAGTGGTGAAAACCACTATTTATTATGGGGAATTGGATGGGGAAGAGCGTGTCCTTTTGTCAATTCTCAGCATTCTTAAACCATTCACACAGGGGGATGAGTAGGCTAACCTTTCACCTATGATACCCTAAATTGCTTTGTAGGTTTCATCTTTCGTTCACACAACTTGGGAATTTTTATGTGTTTTAACTTGTGTGGGGATGCTACGTAACAAGGTGTGATCCAAGTAAAACGTTACCTTTGTAAAATATATCTGACTGTGTACAACTTTTGACTAGAAATCTAAAGACAGTTGAATGATGAAAAACCCTAACGACCTTAGCGGACAACTGATTATAATATGGCAAAAATGTGAAGGGCGTTATTTTGGATGGGTGTTGTTTACAGAATGGACTGAATGTGGAAAATGATGGAACTGTCGAGCAATTACAGTCTATGGTGCTTGTGACATGTGTGACCAACAAATATGCAATGTATGTATGCGATGCCTAATGCAATTTATTATTTTTTTGTGTTTTGATTTTTAAGAGTATGCATGGAAGTGAGATGCAATTTTTTTGTTATTTTTTATTATCGTTTGTTTTTGTTTGTTTTTGAATATTTGTTTTTGACCAAGCGATTGTGGGAACCCTTGGAGCTTTTGGTTTGACCAAAGAGTTTATGGATACCTTTGGGGCATTTTAGGTTGACCAAGCGATTGTGGGATCCTTGGAGCTTTTGGTTTCATTTTGGGTGACCAAGCGATAGTGAGAACTCTTGGAGCTTTTGGTTTGACCAAAGGGATTATAGATACCTTTGGGGCATTTTGGGGTTGACCAAGCGATAGCTGGCATCCTTGGAGCTTTTTAGGTTTGACCAAGCGATTGTGAGAATCCTTGGAGCTTTTGGGGTTGACCAAGCGATTGCTGGAATCCTTGGAGCTTTTGGGGTGGGCTATGGCTCTCTAAATGTGGAATGGCCTCAAATGACTGATGTTCAAGGGTTCTAGTTCCTTGATTCCTTCAAGAGAGGTGAGTCAGTATGTTCCAGGTCCTATTTTACTATCAATTACATAGGGACCTAACCAGTTTGCCATGAACTTGTCCCTTAGATGGGGCGGCAAGTTAGAATTTTGTTGGTTCTCTTTTAAGACCAAGTCACCAACCTGAAAGTCCCTCAGGTGAACTTTCATGTTGTATGCTTTCTTAAGTCGCTCTTGATAGATACGTAAATGCTCGAGAGCATTGATGCATCGTTCATCGAGCAACGTAAGCTGGTCTAACCGGGCCTATCGTGCAGTGTCATCATCGATGAACTCTTGCATTGATATGCGTAGGGAAGGTATTTCCAACTCGAGAGGCATGACTGCCTCGGAGCCATACACCAACGAAAATGGAGTTGCCCCAGTGGGCGTCCGAATGCTAGTGCGATAAGCCCACAGGGCAAGTGGGATTTGAATGTGCCAATCCTTATGACTATCTATGACCATATTTTTAAGGATGGCAACTAGCATTTTGTTTGACGCCTCTGCTTGCCCATTTGCCTACGGATAATAAGGTGTTGAAAAACTATGCTGAATTTTGTACTTTGTTGTCAAAGCATGCACATCTTTGTTCTTAAATGACGTCCCATTATCCGAGATGATCTTGGATGGAATACCAAAATGACATATGATGTTATGTAAAATAAACTCCGCAATGCGGGTCCCAGTCGTAGAGGTAAGCGGAATTGCTTCCACCCACTTGGTGAAGTACTCTGTGGCCGTTATGATAAACGTGTGATGGCCTGACGATGCAGGGGAGATATTTTCGATTAGATCTAAGCCCCACTATAAAAATGGCCAAGCCGATTGGATCGGCTGCAAGGCCTGAGAAGGTACGTGTGTCAAATTAGCATGGTGTTGACATTTCATGCACTTCCTTACATACGCGCAACAATCTCGCTCTAAATATGGCCAATAATAGCCCATGCAAAGAATGCGCTTTGCGATGGCCATACCGCTGAAGTGGCCACCGCATGTACCATCGTGCGCTTGGGTGATTGCCCAAGTGGACTCCTGCTGGTCCAAGCAATGGAGGAGGATCCCTTCATAGCTTCGACGGTACAAAATGTCTCCTAGCAAGACATGTTTTGTCGCTTTCTATTTGAATGATCTTTTTGTGGCATGCGACAATCCAAGTGGGAGGTTACCTAGCTTGAGGTAGTCTCTTATGGGTGTGTACCAATCCTGCTGATCAGAAACCTCGATGGTATGAACTGCCAATCCCTCTTGAAGTTCATCCCTAGCAAAAGTTGAGTGGGAACGAACTTGTAAAAATAGCATTGTGTTGCTATCAAGGGGAATAGGGGAGAACAAGGACCCCTAGTTGGCATGATTCAGACTATCATGGATTCGAGAGAACCTATCCTGAGATGGTTCAATCTGGATCAGGTGGATTCCTGGCGTTATGTTAGAGCTTGCATGCTCCATCATGGATTGTGATAATGTTTTGACTTGAATGGTTGTCATCTCACCAGAAGGGTCTTGCGGGATTAGTGACCCCAAGGAGGCCATAGTGTCCGCAAAATGATTTGATGATCGAGGGAGTGCCTCGATGTCGTACCATTCAAGATTTGCCAGGAATTTATCCACAAGGGCTTTGTATGCCTGCAGAACTAGGCATTTACATTGGAATACCCCTTTCACTTGGTTGACGATTAACAATGAATCACCAAAGATGTTCAAGCATTTGATGTTCATGGTGATTGTTGTCTGAAGACCTATGAGCAAGGCTTCGTATTCGGCATTGTTATTGGTGCACGGGAAATCAAGTTTAAATGATAGAGGCATTGGAGCCCCTTGCGGTGTGAAGAATATGATTCCCATGCCACCCCCTTGCTCACATTTAGAACCATCAAAAAATAGGGTTATGTCGGCCTGGGACTCAGGCTCATCAAAATCTGGCGATTCTGAGACATGGAAGACCCCATCATCGGGTAGTTCTATGGTCAGAGGCTGATCATCTTCGAGAGGAGCCTCTGCTAGTTGATCGATGATGACTTGACCTTTGATGGACTTCTATCCAATGAATTCGATGTCAAACTCCATCAACAACATGATCCATTTCATCGTGCGGCTACTATGATAAGTATGACTCATCATGTACCGCAATGGATTCTCCTTAGACACAACATACGTCGTATTGCTCAGCATGTAGTGGCATAGCTTTTTGGTGGCAAATACCACTGCTAAGCATAGCTTCTCGATGTATGCATAGTTAAGTTCATAACTGACCAAGGTGCGGCTAAGATAGTAAGTAGCCTGTTCTTTATGTAGTTCATTTTTCTAGGCTAGCATGGCACCCAATGCCACCTCAGTAGCTGAGATGTATAAATAGAATGACACTCCTGGTCTAGGTGGTGCCAATACTGGCGACAAAGCCAAGTATTGTTTAATGTCATCGAAGGCTGACTAGCACTCGTCATCCCAATGAAATGCTACCCCCTTGTGTAATAATTTATTCATGGGTCGACACTTGTTAGATAGCTGCGCTATGAAGCGCTTGATTGATGCGACCTTTCCCTGCAAGCTTCTAAGCTGCTTGATGGTGGTTGGGGGAAGCATTTCAAGGATTGCCTTGAATTTGTTTGGATCTACCTCGATTCCTCATTTTGAGACTATGAAACCCAAGAGTTTTCTAGATGTGATGCCAAATACGCACTTCTTGGGGTTTAGTCTGACTTTATGTTCGATGAGGCGATCGAGGATCTTGCTTAAGTCATCGAGATGATCTGGGCGCAAAAGAGATTTGGCCAACAGATCATCCATATAGTCTTCCAAAGTTTTATGCATGTGATCATGGAAGATGTATGTCATAGCGCGTTGGTAGGTGGCGCCAGCATTTTTAAGGCCAAAGGGCATGACCTTATAACAAAATGTCCCCCAAGGCATTGTGAACGCCATTTTGAGTTGATCATCGAGATTGATACGAATCTGGTTGTATCCCGAGAAACCATCCATGAGGGAAAGCATTTCGTGGCCTGTTGTAGCATCTACCAATGCGTCGATGCTAGGCAAGGGGAAATCATCCTTGGGACTCGCTTTGTTTAGATCTCAAAAATTGGTGCATATGCGAATCCTCCCGTTCGGCTTCTTGATGGGTACCATGTTGGACAACCATGGTGGGTAATCCACATGTAGATGACAAACTGTGCATCCAACAACTTTTGTAGCTCATATTTTACCATTAAGGCTACTGTTGGGTGCATCTTACGTAGTTTTTGCTTGACTGGCTTGACTGTCGGATCAAGCGTTAGATTATGCATGACTAGCTATGGGTCTAGCCCCGACATGTCTTTGTAGGACCATGCAAAAACCTCCTTCTTCTCTTTGAGAAGGGCAATGTAATCGGCTTGCTCTTTAGGGGATAGACTTACCCCCAGCTTGATGATTTGTGGATTCATTGGATCAGAGCCGATGTCTACGTCAGTCGTCTCTTCGACTGACATGTGGGACCCATCCTCCAACTGGTGTGGAGTTGGGATCAGGTGGATATCATTTGCTAAATTTAGATCTACGTTTGGAACATCGGGTTCCTCTTCAGCATGGAAGATATCCTGAGTTGGTCTTGGGGTGAAATGAAGCATCTCACCGCAAGGCCAGTACTCTGATGGAGATGGTGGCGAGTTAGCATGATCCCAGTCTATGGCATCTAGGTTTAGATACAATGGTCATGTTGGATCGGTTGGATTGTGGATGGGGGTGGTTAAGTCAATGGAGATCATGTTGATGAAGTGAATTTGGTCTCCATTACCACGTGGGTGGTGACTCGGACATCCTTGGTGATCTTTGTGCTCCGGATCTGGCTCTGTGGGTATTGGCACAAATGGATCGGCCCTATGTGCGGATAAAAGGATAGGGTCTGCCCTTGGCACTGATGGCTCTATAGGGTCTCTGGGTGGAGGGTGCTCTCTGTATGCCTGAAGTGGTGGGTGCAACACTTGGTCCAACTATGCTTGGTTCAAATGCCACCTATGCCTTGGCCCCATGTTTAGTTGTTCAAACATGTCATCAATGTCCATGGGGTATTGCTGCTATCGCATATGATTGAGATATGCCATCTCAGTCTCATCTTCATAATCGCTATCAGATATCCATAGGCCTTCGTTGGCTCCGATAGCTATTTGCGGCATGTGAGGCTCGTTATGCTTGAGCAAGTTAATTTGGTCCCATCGGGGTTGTTCCGCTCTCTACGGGAGGACCTGATTCTCTTGAGGTGGCATTTGCTCGATTGGAGCATTCAAGGGGAACATCGCCATGAAGTCCTCCTGATAATCATCTATGGGCGTCACTTGCGAGTGATTGCTATCGGACTCGAAAGGGTCCCAAGGTGCTACCTCATACTCTGACTCATCTTCTGAAGATCCTTCTTGGCCTTGTCTATATCCCTTTTGGAGGCAAGTTCTTGAACTTTCCCCTTTCTCGATCAAAGGGAAGGGGTTGTTGAGGCCCACAAGGTTGGTTGTTAACAATGGGAGATAATCTCCCAATGTGTATGTTGTGTTAGGATTGGCATATGGATCTTGTGCCAACCCATCCTTGTTGCTTAGCCCTAGGCCTTGCATGTTCTCTACCAAGATGTCAAGGGGTAGAGGGTGGTTGAACCCTACTCCTGATTTGTCGTACGACATCTGATATCTTGGTTGACAAAGAACGTGCACCCCTTGTTCATATCTGCCTAACCCATATCCATGCCAATTACATTGGCCAAGATATTTCAAAGCGAAGTTCGGGTTGGATAGATAGTTGACATTCTCGAAAAAGGGCTCTTCATCCTCTTCCTCTTGCAGGTAAGGTTCAATGTCATTGTCGAGGCCCCCATATACAAAATTTGTCTGATTTGGTGGGTAGCCCAAAGGGACAATAGTGTCGATGGGGAGGCGAGGTCTCCCCATGTCCTGCATGGACTCAAGCGTGGGTGTTGCTACAATGTTCCACACTAGATACTCCCCCAGGCCCGTATTGGCCATCTCAATGGTGATCGTTGGTGGTTGAGGGGAGGGAATGGGAGTTCTTCCTGAGTCCACTCCATGTCGGGTGAACTAGGCACCTCGACTTCCATTCGGCTAGGCACCTCTTCGATAGAGATGGTTGAGACTGATGGTGGTGCCTCTTCCAGGGGTTTCTTCCCATTGTCCTTCGGTGTGGCCACCATAGGTGGCATCATTGGTGAAGGACCAGACGATGAAGATGGACCCGACTGGGGATTTGAGGGACTTAACAATGGGGATGTATGCGGAATCGGACCCTATTTGGATGGATTCAACTGAAAGTCCAAATGTGTCGATGGAAGGGTCGATTGTGGCATCAGATGCACCGCATTGCAATACTTGAAGGGCTCTAAGTCTGCCGGGACCACATGCACTTGCCCTTCGTATGTGTACTTTAGGCATTGATGGGCTATCGAAGGGACACACTTCATGTCCCTGATCCAAGGCCGGCCCAATAAAATATTGTAGGCCATCTCACCTTCCAGGATGTGGCACAACGTAGGAATAGTCTTTTGTCCCACTTGGATGGGCAGGACAATTGTGCCAACCATCGAGCATATCGCGTCATTGAATGCTCGAAGAGTATAGGTGGAGGCCACAATGTGAGATGCTGGCAACTTGAGGTGCTTCAATGCCGTTGTTGTGATTATATTGTTGGACGAGCCAGTGTCCACCAACACCCTCTTAAATGGAATCCCGTTGACCCATGCAATGACGTGCAGGGGTGGATCCGCCATATCACCAGTCACCGATTTTAGTTCATCTTCTCTAAAGGTGATGACTGGTTATGTACATCATTTTACATGTCCCACAAAGTTGTTGAAAGAGTTTGCTTCATGGGGCTGCAGCTCGATGGCTTTTAATATCTCCATTAGAGCCTCCCGATGGGGCGGTGATTGTTGGATGAGCTCATAGATGGAGAGCCTAGCCGACGTGGTCCTTAAACTTTGGGTAAGTTTAGTCCGAATCATGGCCACTGGTCTAGGTGGAGGAGGTTGTGTAGGGTGTTGTTGAGGTTGTGACATTGATGGAACCTCTCCTGTAGCTGCAGCGGGGGCAGCTGTGCTTGGGTACCTCTTGTTTCGAGTCACTATGCTTATCATCCCTACATACCCCTGCATGGGGCAGTTTTGTGTCACCTCATTGACTTGAAGAGTCTTTGCCTACGCATCATGGGTAGGCAGGGGGTCTTTGAAGACCTCCATCTATTGGTTGTTTGGTGCCATGGGATTATCCACCGCTAGCATCTTGTTGTCTATTAGGTCTTGCACTAAGCTTTTGAACTTCCAACACGCGTAAAGGTCATGTCCTTTCTATCGATGAAATCTACAGTACAAGTCTTCCCTATAGCCCTTGGGTTTTGGCATGTTGGGGTCTACGGGTCGACTTTCTGGTAGGTTTATCAAGTTTTCCATGGACAAGCGGTCAAACAAGGAGTCTTTAGACTCTGTGAAGGGTGTGAATTGTCGCCTAGGGTGATGCTACTAATTTTTCTCTTGCCTATGATTTTCCTTTTCATAGGTGTCAAGAGGAACTACCTAGTAATTAGCCTTTGGGGGTTGTGTTGCTTGTGCAGGCTTAGGTATGTTTATAGCAACCTGATTGACCATGGTGGGTTTCGGTTGCGTTGACCCAGTTTTGGCATTTTTGGGCCACTCTTTCTTGCATGGCTTGGCAATCTCGCCATCCTGTATCTTGATCTCCTCTATGATTCTGGCTTGCGCCAGGGCTTCCTCGAGAGTGGCATATTGTTGCAGCTGCAATAGCATGGAGATCGACCTCAAACAACTCTTCGAGAACATTTGGGTCAGGTCGGCCATGGGAGGGAGGTAAGGTAGCTTTGAAAGCAATGTCCTCCACCGATTTCCATAAGCCACCATGGTCTCCTCCTCATACTATCTGAGGCTAGCTAGGTCACTTAACGATGCCTTCTTCTTGGTATTGAAGGTGAAACGTTCGAGGAACGCGTCCACTAGCTGGTCCAGGTTGTTGATGCTATGCTTCGGCAACTGGGTAAACCAATCCGAGGTAGGGCCTACGAACGTGGTTATAAATGTTCTTAGAAGCAAAGCATCATTGTCCTAAATGCCAAAGCATTGGCTCAGGAATCTTGTCACGTGCTCTTGGGCATCCTCATCCCCTCTAAATATTGCCAATTGAGGCATTTTAAAGTGTTCAGGGTATGGGGGTGCAGGCACTGAAGGATGCACAGGGTGACTATGAAGTTGGCGTAAAGTGGGCTTTTGGGGCCCAGAAGTCTTGGTCTCCATAGACTCTAAGCGCTCTAGCAGCGCTTTGTATGCATCGAAAGATTTGATTTCTTCCTCCTTGGTTTGTTCCCATTGTGAATTATGGGGAACTTGAGGCCTATGGAGGGGTAGCCGGATAGCACCCCCTGCCTTGGTAGGGCATTTCAGCCCGCTCTTCTTCTTGCTCGAATTCCTCATAGGCTTCTTGAGGAGTTCCTGGGCGTGACCTATAAACATGGGTGGGTGCCCATGGAGGGTGCCCATCATTGGCTCTAGGGGTGGTCTCCCGCTCAGGTCTAGGAGGTCTTGGAGGTAACATTTGATAAGGTCATGGAGACCTGTCTCGCACCAAGGGGTTGTGCCTCTCATACAACTCTGTCCTATGCATGTGAGGGGTTGGGACCCTCTCAGGCATAGTGTTCTGGAGCAACTCATCTGTCTGACGTCGAATGCGCTCTTTGCTAAGGTGGTACAGGTGCTCTAACTATTGTTGGTCTTGCTCAAGCTGCATGATTTGTGCTCGGTGGGTGGCATGTTTGGAGAATTCCAAGTCGATTTGTTCTATCGTCTTGAGTCTAGGAGGCCTAGATGCCTCCCCTACACATCTATCTCGGTCATGGTGATCCGAGATCTCTATAGGTCACTTCCCTCTATCGAGGTTAGCGGCATTCACCCGAGGCTCTGGCCTCAGTGGGTGATCTTGATAAATAGTAGGTGTGGAGGTGCATTGCTCCCATGTTGTGTATTGCTCTTGAGGAATATAGTGGTTTTCCTCATGCTCCCTTTCATATATGTGAAAGGGGCGGGCAGAGTTGGCTCGCCCTGTCTGAAGAGCCTTGTGCTCTGGATTTGGCCTATTGTTTTTGATAGTAATAAGGGGTAGAGGAGGGATGATGTAATCATGTGGCCCCTCCTTATGGACCCTATGTTGTTCTAGCACTTCATCACATGGTGGCCACTCATAACGAGTGTCTAAGGGAGCCCTCCCATCTATGTTGAGTGCCACGTGTATGGACTCCTCCTGAAAGGGTCTATGTTGAATGGGAGTGCCCCTCGAAGGGGTGCCTCTATAGTCCCATTCCGTCATGGTATGATGTGGACTATTTTGTGGGTCAGGCCACCAAGGTGGTATGACCAAGTCCTTGGGGCTATAGCGGAGGTGACTTGTGCCCCCTTGTACACTTTTCGTAGCTTCTGCCCGTGATTGGGCTTGGCTACGGGTGTACACCATGGTGGTGTTTCTCTAAAATATGTGTAGGTTTTTATCTTCTTTACAATTTTTTTATGCTACACTAAACAAAAAGGGGCCACACAATCCAAGCAATGATTATCTCATTTATAGATTAAAGGTGTGCCCTAGATCTGGTTTAGTGTGTTTTGATTTTTGTTTTGAAAGCCTTGTAAAGAAAATTTTGTTGTATATGCAATATGAGGGCTCTTATATCTCCCAAAATGGTCGCCCCTTCAATATACCACTGCCAGGCCATTATACCGAACCTCTCAATATACCCGCCCTTACGTGAGGGAAACTATTGGTACGCGAGAGCAGAACAATACGTGGAACATAGGCGGTACGGAAGGGGAATCACTCTATTTTTGACACCTACCATAGAAGACTTATCCTCATGCACTGGGAATCACCCCAACTACACTTGGTCAGCTTTCATCAGGATTTACGTCTAGCAATAGTAGCGATCAGGGTTATGTATGCAAAATTCAAGCCAAGGTGGTGATGAAATCCATCGTTGGTCTTGATCAAGTGTTGGGGTTTTACGACCAACGCCTTGATGTTTAGATTATCTCGTGGTGTGTGGGGTTATTTTTACTTGCGCAAAGAAAGAAAACATGCAGTAAAACTTTTCTATGCAAGCAAAGAAACAGAAAAATCATAGAAACAGAGACAAAAAATTACAGAGGATGTTCAGAAGACCTACCTCTTCTCTGCCCAAACCGGATGTCCCTGAGTTTCTGCTCAGAAAATGCATAGAGAGCTAATCATCCTGGGGTGGGATGAATAGCAGATCTGTATTCATCATAGGGTGGGATGAATGCCTTATTCATCCTGGGGTGGCATGAATTCCAGTCTGTATTCATCACAGGGTGGCACGAGCAAAAGTCCAGCGCTTGAAGGATTAACACCTGCAAGCAAAAACACAAAGTTTTGATCAGAATTTTGATCCCAAAATTAGGGGACAGAGTCCCACCATGATCACCACTAAAATCATGAGGATACGGAAGCCCATAGGCATACCAGGTGCGATGCAAACAAAAGCATACGAAATGCTAAGTCCTACAAATGAAAAAAGGACTAAAGTGCATGAAAAAGGGAAAACAAACGAACTGAAATGAGATATAAAGCAAATGTAAAGTGCAGCCCTTATTTTTATTAATTTTTCTTTGAGATCAGGTTACAATATATCTCCTTCCTTTTTAGGAGCTAGGAGCGTTAGATATAGTTTTGTTACACCACGGATGGTACGCTTCCCTTCGGGATCTTCCGCGTGCCCACATTTGAAATGGGCGGGCCAAACGTCACCGCCGCTTGCATGAATGCATCTATAGTTCCTTGCTACCCCTCTGGTGTTGAGATCCTACATTCAAAGAAATAGCAAATGATTAATAGCACCTACGGATGGAGGGAAATATGCAATCCCCAAGGCCTCCGGTTAATGCATGCATGAAATAATTAAAACGGTAATAAAAACATGTCAGAATAAGATGAAATTTGGATAGAAGCATGCAAACACTATCATGAACACACTGCAAAAGGAACAGTCAAGAAATCTACTGTAGATTTCTAATCGCTCCGGGGTGGGACGATTAGGACTGTCATAAAATGTCAAAAAGCAACCTCCTAAATGTCCCATCCAGAGGCCTCCAAAACACCTGCAAAGTTGGGGTTAGGAAAAATAGGGCATTTTGAGATGACCCAGAAGGTCGGATTCTATAGATTCAGCCCCGATCGCCCTGTATCCGAAGATGCTCCCTGTATGTTAGTGAAGGCGAAAAACAATGAAAACACAGTCAAAACTCATCAGAATGGCATGAAATTTGAATGGCAGCATATATGAATGACATAAAATAAAATGCAAAATAAATAGTAGAGAAATATACTACATATTTCTAATCACTCCGGGGTGGGGCGATTAGGACTGCAGCAGTGCGGGGGGCACCCGGGGGCAGGACGCCCACCGTTTGGGGCTTGGTTTCGACACCAATCCACTTGGGATGGGTCCAAAACCTCCTAGGGGGTTGTGTCAAAAAATTGGGTGGGGTATTGTGGCCAAATGTTTGGGTTCTAGGTCCGGATTGCGCTTCCAATGTTCACCCAATAACCTCCCTTCCAAAAGAGAGATCAAGGATGTAAGAAGCACAAGTGAGGGGTGAGGATGTAATTCGGCAGCACTCCATTGCTCCAAATGCTCCTGCTCTATTCTTTTTTGGGGTGAGAAGACTCACCATTTTATAGACCTGAAGGTCTGCTTTGAATGTGCATGCAGGGGCGCCACTTGGCCATCATGCCTTCCCAGGGGAGAGAAGATTCCTCCCTGATTAAGGGCTCCATGACTGCCTCTATGACTGCCTCTTTGAGCTCAAAAATGCTCACTCGCACTCCCATGCATTGAAGGTGGAGTTGAGTGGCGGATCTGAGCTGCCATTTGTCAAGGTTTGACCTTTTGCCCGTCAAACCTGCTATTCGCCCCACCCTGGAGCGATTGCTGCTAATCATCCCGGGGTGGGGCGAATAGCATTCTATTCACCCCAGGGTGGAACGAGTAAGGAGCAGGGTGCTTGAAAGGTGCCAAATTGACCTTTGACCTTCCAAAACTATTGTGGGAGTGGTTAGGACCACTTTTTAACCTCTAGGGGCTGCCCTAGGGGCTATGTATGCCAATTCGGTCAGTGCTTGTAGCCACATGATCATATTGGTGTTGTTTTGGTGTCTATAGGAGCCAAAAGCTAAGAGGTTAAAGGTTTGACATAAATACTAGGGCAGAGTTCATTTCGGCTTAGGATTTTGAAGAGAAGGTCTTTGATATACATGAACATAATGAATTTGAATATGCCTTTGTTGTGCACATCCATGGGTGATGGAATTTTTCTCACCAAATGTCTACAGAAGAATGACTGAAATGCTTAAAAAAAAAGTACTATAATATGTAAGACCAACTAGTCCACATGTGAAGGAAACAATGGACTTGGTAGCAACGCGAACTTGAGTAGCCACAAGATTAGCTTCCAAGTTGCCATAGGATGAAAAAATACTGTGCTATGTATAGTTGCAGGAAACTACCACATGAAGGAACTTCATCTCCATGAAGAAATACGTTGATGATAGAGTGTGTGGTTGGAAGCATCTTATAAAGAATGAAAACTCTGAAGCTGTATAAACTAGGTTTTATATACTTGTGAGCTTGGGGGAAATGATATCTTTCATCATCTCAAGTGAAACCCTTCATGGTATGAAGATTCATATTATAAAGTGCAGCAAAAATAGTTATATCTTGTAATATTAGGCAAAAATTTGTACTTCACAATATTACCCTCAAAATCAAGCACTGGTGCGACATTGAGAAAGGTATTTTACTAAATTATTTCTGCTAGTTTTAATATTACCAAGTTCATCTATCATACACATGGTTTGAGCAATAAAAGAGAGGCAAGATATTTTGAAAATTTTACTAGTTTCTAGAGAGATTTCCTCGATAGCATTGAGTATTGGGAGTGCGATGACCTAAATTTGAAAACCAGGCTACCTCATGAAAGAGTAGGGCATTTGAAGTGCTCTCTACACCAAAATTTTACATTGGAGTCATAGTGATGTATCCTCTCATGGTACACCATCATAAGGACCTTACCTATTGATGCAAGGATATGTTGATACAAATACATTGAAGCATGGGATAAGGTAAGCATTAGAATAGAAATTTTTTTGTTGAAGAGCATCAAAGCAGATAGGTGTTAGATACCTGAGAACATAACAAACACATTTAGAAGGATTTTAATGACATAGGGATATTTGCAAGTTTTGAAGCATCTCAAGATGATAGGTATTTAGATATATTGCAGTGGGACGCATAGGAGTGAACACACAGTGAACATGAAGACATCAGAGAGCAACAACTTGAATCCATGTGCATTTTGGCTAGATAAAGTGAAATGATTATGCATAATTGAAATGTCTTAGACAAGAGATTGAAGTTTTGATGTTCCAACCAATGAATTAATTAGGAAATATAGGAGCCGCACCAAGTGATTGTGTGATATAACTATGACAAGTTGGAATTTAAACCTACACAACATCAATATAATAACATTCTCAGGCCAGGATTAAAAGAGGTAGAGTATTCACAGACCATACATGCAATATAAGGATCTAAGAAAATTGGATACAACAAGGCTAGATATAAATTAGTCAAACCAGATAGACTTGTTAGATTTTGGAGAAAACCTATGTAAGTTTGTTAATCAGTTTTTAAAGGTTGGTGCCTCAAGGAGATTGGTGTCTCCTATAGGTTTGTGCCTACATATTTGTATAATTATATTGGTGTCTCACATAGGTTGGTGCCTACGTATTTATATAAGGGGATTGGTGTCTCTTGTAGTTTGGTGCCTACAAATATTTTGAAGTAATAGAAGCAAAAAAAATTTGTGGTTTTCTCCTGAAAGGGTGTTTCCACATAAAATCCTTCTCTTATGTGTGTGGTTTTCTATACATTAATTCATTATTGCATTCATATTATTTTAGTTATTGTTTTGGAAGGAAAATTTTTATATTATACTGTTCACCCCCATCTCAATATAAGTGTGTGTTTCTTTAATTTTCTCATCACTCTCAAACACCTACCAGAAGATGTTTTTGTTTGGAACAAAAGACTTGTACACTAACTTGACTATATTTGCCTTGTGAATGGTATTTATTACTGGGAAAAAATTGGCTCCCATATATGCTAGTATGTTAGCATGAGAATTTTGATATCTCAATATAGCCTTGATATTCAAGGTGTCAAATGCTTCCAACAAGTCAGACTTTATTTTTTTAGGCTTTGAGATAGTGCTACTTGCTAATGCACTTCTCAGTAATCTGGTTGATTACCAATTTTGAATCTCCAAATATCTGTAGTTGCTTGACCCCAATCTTCTTTACCATTTTTAGACTTAGGAACATGGTCTTATATTCTATTGTATTATAAAGGCAAATCCATGTTAGTATGTATAATAAAGCCTTCTCATATCTAGTGGTAGATATTAGAACTATACCAACTCTTGCACCATTTTTACATCTTGTTGCATCAAAATAGAGCTTCCATAACTGATAAGGTGAAGAGGTTAATTCTTCCTAAGTTTTTGGTCTCTTCACATTTGGATTTCGAATGGTATAAGTACCCATTCCTATTTCTATCATAGCATTGAAGTCTTTTAGAGAAAATTGATCCTCTATTTGCAGTTCAGACTTCTTCCATCAGGTCTTCTTCTTTAGTTAACATGCTCATCATGCTTGCCTACTAATATATCTCCTCCAATTTTTCTATATGAAATAAGGAGGGATTTTTTGAATAAATTTTTACCGTTATCCCCTTGTAGGGTATATCCATATGATAATAATCAATAAAAATACATCCACCCAACTTAGTAGTAATTTCCTTTGAGAGGAACGTATTGAAATAGGGGTTTAGGTCCACCAGCACAATATCTTGAATAACAGTCACCTAAGGCAGTCTATGAAGCACCATGGGTACATATTTGATGACTCCCATCATTTTTATCAAGGTATCGTCCAACTACAAAATACCAAGGCAAATCCTTGTATATTCCACACCCATAACAACACATAAAACCTTAGGCATAATTACAATGGTAGCCCTTGAGTCAATCATGTAGTTGTGTACCACCCACCCTTCTATTTCTAAATAAATATAGAATGGAGAAGACCTATTTTTATCAGCTTCCATAATAGAACTACCTTGGTCTAAATTCTGCTCTAGAATGGCCTTAGGTTGATTCTTGATTAGTTTGAGAGAAGTCTGGAGCAAGTTGATCTGCCCTACAATTAGCAAGGCATCATACATGGTAGCTCTTGAAGGTGTTCTCTTCAGCCCCTCAATAATATTAAAGGTGGGAATTTCAAATTATATTTCCCTATATTTTGGAGGGTATTTAAATTTACTCCTATACTCATGGGTGGCCTCAATCCTCTATCACCTTGTCAAGGAAGGATATTTGAGTTTATCCCTGGCCTCTTCTTAAGTTTTGCCCCTTTTTGCTAATCTTAATTAGGTTTGGCCTCCCTCCTCTATTTCTAAAAAGTCTTGTGAATAGGGACATTTTGTGAGATTTCCTTTTTATATTCATTCTTATCTTTAGCATTAGTGGGTACCTTTAGGGTATTTAATTCCTTAGGATTCACTTGTAACTATTTTTTTCTCGACCTTGTTAGATCAGATACCTACTCAATACATAAAGTTGTGACTACCTTCTATGATTACATTGATCTATCCTTTCTAGGTCCTTTATACCTTCTCAATGGCTACCTTCTACACATAATGTTAGTGCATCATGCAAGTTCTTTTCCCATGAAGGTCATTACACGTAGAGCACAAATACTCTGATTCATGTGCAAAGGTTGAGGCTTATTACTCTTCATTTATGATGATTAAACTAGGTCTTTCAGGAGGCTAGTTTGTGGATGGAATATAATATCCAACCACATGAAATCCTTCTTGGCTAAAAGTTTATTTTAGCCTCCCTTCTCTTCATTAGAGTGATCTCATTCATCAGATTATTCATAGCATTCTGCATTTCCCATATCATAATAGTCTATGGACCTTGGGTGGGCAATTTAGGTGTTATAGGAGCAGTAGAAAAATTTGGCACCATTAGTGGAGTTGGTAATAGTATAACTATAGAAGGTTTGTGCCAATGAGGAAAATTTATAGGAGGTGCAAGTTCAGGGTAAGTAGGGGCTGAGGCAAGTGGCTATGGTTGATTCTAAGGTAGCTTAAGAAAAATGTGTATCACAGGCTTGTGAGGCAACTTGCCTATAGCAATGAGTACCTCTTCAACCTTTATAGACTCTTAAAAAATATAAGGAAAGGTGAGGATGTCTGATTTCCTTATCATCATACTCAAATCTAAACTAAAAACCCTTAGGTAATAGTAGATATCTTGCTCATTAGTTGGGCAAAGACCATCTAGCACTCTTTGCTAGGTGTAGCTAAACCTGATGTTAAAATCCACTATCTCCTCTTATGGATACTTATGTATTACTATGATCTAAGTAAGCAAGGAGAAGGGATTTTTTTGCTTATTAAATTATTTTATCATTTTTCTTTCCATATCAGCCTACGACGTTATACTCTTTTTGGGTAAAGTTCTATACCAATATAACATTTGTCCTTTCAGATGTATGACCAACAAGTGGATCAGGATATCTTCCTATTATATTTCATGAATAGCATCCAATGATGCTACATATTGGTAACACTCATACACTATTTTTCCATTATCATAATACATTGGTAAAGCCTTTGGAGCTGTTAGAGGAATATGATGTTGATCTGCAAGGTCAAAAGGGCTAGTGTGGTTCCAATTGGGGCATCCTAGATTTTGATTTTGATTTGTTGTCTCTTGAGGAGTAATCATTTTTTGAGAGATCGAGTTAAAATTATTTGAATCCTTACTAAGAAATGAGGATGGAATTGACTCAAAAAATGGGAAAGGCAATTTTCTTCCAAAGGATAGTTCTAGAAATTCAAATATCTTGTAAACATGAAAGCACAATAATGCAAAGTTGATATATCTTTCTAAGTATCTCCCTAGTGGATTCTTTAGGTGATTAAAGGAGAACTAAGTAGAATAGAATATCATTTGATTTTTGGCTACCTAAACTATGGGAGTATATCCCATCGAGTATGCCAAAAACTATTGGTATTGAAATCTATCTAACAGAAAGGGTTGAGCACCCACAGATCCTGACCAAATTTGAATTGTTTTAAAAATGAAAGCTTGAAGACCAATATCTAAAGAAGGCTTACTCCTAGGAGTCCTAGCTAAGTATACCTAAGATAAAAGGTACTGAGAGAAATGAAAAGGAGTTGAAGCTAGAAATTAAAAGGGGGCAGATTTAGTCGCATCAAAATACATGTATAACCTAAATACTTAATAAAATTCTCATAGATCATCAAACATACCAGTAAATATTTCCCATCAACATTCACCACACAATGTTTAATTAGAAATTCTATAATTGGAGAATTAAAAGCATGAAATTTAAAATGTAGAATTACAACATATTTATTCAACTAATTTTAATAGAAATAAACAATTGAACAAACATGCATACATGAGAATTTTCTAGAGTCCATACAATGATCCACTTATATTTTTGACCAGGAATTAAATTTACTTACCAACCCCCATCTTGGATATAGTGCTTTCTCATCATTGGTGGTAAACTGGCCCCATTGGGATCTTATACAAAACAAAAATCCTATATTGCTGGTACAATAGGCTTTTGGGTATCTCATGAATCTCGATCGCATCTTGCTTTCCCAGTAATCATATGATCCCACATGGGGTGGACCTTTGGGTCAAACATGTAGTTCGATTGTATTGCAATAATCCATCTGAGCTTATCACTTAATCCTCCTTGGGTGGAATTTCAAGACTCTCTTGCCATCTACTAGATACCTGAACCTCTACCTACTTTTAGGATGGGCTTTGGTATCACCTGTAGTTCATTACATGCCCAATATTCCACCTATCATAGGAATTCCTAAGGTTGGGTTTTTTGGAGCATCAGAAGAACATTCATGACCTGATTCTCTGCCCAAAACCCTTTTACTTTTGTCTATGGTGGGACTTAAGGACCAGCCTAAAGTTGGGTGTGAAACTGATTAGCCACCCTCTCTCATACTCAACCATTTTTGGGTCCTTTATTTGGTATGGAGTCACCAAATGGAATATTTAATAAACCAAGAGATAGAGATCCCCACAAAAATATCAATATTATCTCTTTATTAGATGGTTTCTACAATATCTTCCTCTTTAGTGGATTCATGTCACATCCATCCCTTGGCACGTCCCATTAATGATGTAAACTATCATATTTTTAGATAAAAGAATGATTAGTAATCAATATCATTAATGTTTCGAGTATGGTTTTGCTAATAATTTATAGATTTCATGTATTTCCAAATATAGTAAGGAGAGCAATCACCTTCATCAAATTGCTTGAAAGGAATAAATATTTGAAAAGATCCATCAAGAAGAAGGATGTCAATAATTGATATTGATTTTGGTTTTAAATTAACCTAATTGCTTTAATACCTAGATGGTATTTATTTTATCATTTTGTTGCTACAAAATGATAACAATTGAAATAATAAGAAATTTAGAAAAGGGACTTCTAGAAGAAATAGAAAAGTAAAATTAATAATCTATAGCCTAAAAAGTAGCATGTTGTTTAACTAAAGCTAAAACTAACTTCTATAAGAAGGTGGGAAAATGTGGCCTAATTTCTAGAAGGGAAGACCAAAAGGGTACTAAAATGAATTTAAAAATAGAGCCTTGGTCATTTCAGTCCTAGTATGGAGAAATTTTATCCAAAGAAAGTGCTAGGAAGGAGAGAAAATTGAACCAAGAAGTAATTGGATGGAGAAAATAAAACTCATGGATTTCTAGTCTTTCTCTTGGCAAAAAATTGTCTTGCTAGGAACCTACCTTCTGTCCTCATTAGTAAGACTTTTCTTGAACCCTTTCTTGAATTCATACTTAACTTGACCCTATTCTTGATTGAAAGGGCACCATAGAAAATATATAAATACCTTCTTGAAATAATGGAAGGGGTATCTGGGTAGGAGGTAGACAATTTGGAAGAGACATCATTAAGGAATGAGGCACGAGGAAGGAAACCTTAGGGAAAAGTCTTGGAGGAGGAACGAGGGAAGGAGAAAAGGGGTGCAAAGGAGGAAGAATTGATTGGCTTATTGCAGGTTAAGAATAACATGTAAATTCCATGCAATGTCTTGAATAGTTATTGTACCATGCTATATTTCAGATAGTAATTAATAACAATGTTTAAGTCCTAGAAATAATATTTTTTAGAATCAATCCTTTTTGGTTCAAGAATATTTAATTCGTGTCTTGCTATATTGAGTTTTGAAGTTTAATTATTTCAATTCAGATTAAGTTAGTTGCCTTTAGAATATTAAACTTTGGTAATCAATAGACCTATTTCATAGGATTAGGCATACATTGGCCTATGTTTATTTCTTTGGAAAAAAGAGAATATTTCTATGATTTCTTGGGAAGCCATTAGAATGAAATTTTATTATACGCACTAACTTAATATCACCATCAACACCTATTATGCCCTATGACCATTGCCTGGTAGTTAATAATTCTATAGAGCATTAATGAATTTATTTTACACTTGACCCACAATATTATATATGTGGGATATGTATCTATTTTCTCCCTTATTTAAATACTGGATATACACCAATCACACGATGCTCTAGATTTAATCGAGAGCATCACCTAATTTTCCTAGTTGGTATTTAATGATGAGTTTAGAAATGATTTACGCTTAGCAAGTTTATTCTATAATGATTCCTTATAGCTATCCTCCATGTCGACTATGGTAGTGAGGGAAAAACAGGTTACATGCAATTCATAAGTGTTGACCTCTATCATTGTTTTGGCACAAGTAATGATTAATTTGAGTACTGTTTTATCATTGCTCTACTATCGCTAAGTTGTAGGTAAATAAATCCAATTTATAGAAGAGCAGTGAGACTTTGGTATAAGGTGGATTTGATCTTGTGAATGCTCTATCTAAAACACCTTATTAAACCCATCTCTACTTCTAATCTCACATCACCCTAAAAATTTGATTTATCTGAGGTTTATACATTAGGCTAAAAAAATTATTTTGAGATCTCCACCTTGTTGTTACCTCTGCATGCTACATCTATGCTTAGGAGGTAGGTCTTTCAAACTCTCCATCCCATTATCCCACATGGGATAGGTGGGAGGAGATGGATGGTATAGAATAAATATGACTCCGTTAGTAAAGTATCCACACCATAGTAGATATAGATATCCTTGTGTCATTAATCCTATTCTAGAGACTTAATACGTGGACACATGTGTTGAGCAAGGTGCAGCAAGAGTATTGTCATTGTTGTCAACACAGTCAGTTAGATCTAATGATGTAGTGGAAAGGTAGTTCAAAAGCCATTCAGATGCAGAGGACAGGAGTTCTAAGGTTATTCAGAGTATGGACAGTGAGTTTCCAAGAAGACCATAGTGGCCCATTTGCAAAAGATCAAAGAAAAAGACAAGTAAGAAAAGTGTCGCGATATCGCGACATAAACAGCAGGCAAGAAAACTGTCGCGATATCGCGACATGTTGGAGGAGAGAGAAAAAGCTTGAAAAACTGTCACGATTTCGTGACATGTTGGAGGAGAGAGAAGAAGCAAGAAAACTGTCATGATTTCACGACATGTTAGAAGAGAGAGAAGAAGAAATAAAAACTGTCGCGATTTCACGACATGTTGGAAGAGAGAAAAATACAAAAAAACTATCGCGATTTCGCGACATGTTAGAAGAGAGAGAAGAAGAAAGAAAAACTGTCATGATTTCGTGACATGTTAGAAGAGAGAGAAGAATATTGAAAAAGGTGACAAGATTTCGTGACATGTTTCATTTTCGCGGTCCAAAGCGAAGAAAAGAGGAGAGAGAAAAAGATGTCGCGATTTCGTGACATGTTTCATTTTTGCGGTCCAAAGTGAAGAAAAGAGGAGAGAGAAAAAGATGTCACGATTTCGTGACATGTTTCATTTTTGCGGTTCAAAGCGAAGAAAATAGGAGAGAGAAAAATGTGTCGCGATTTCATGACATGTTTCATTTTCGCGATCGAAAGTGAAGAGAAAGAGGAGAGAGAAAAAGGTGTCGTGATTTCGTGACATGTTTCATTTTTGCGGTCCGAAGTGAAGAGGAAGGCAGAGAAAGAAAAGTGTCATGATTTTGTGACAATTTGCAAGAAGGATTGTACAGACGAAAAAGTGTCGTGATTTCACGACAGGTTCAAGAGAAAGAGCTCGCAGAGAAAAAGTGTCACGATATCGCGACATGTCGGGTTTTCGTGACCCGATGAGAAGAAAAGCACCAAGGAGAAAAAGTGTCACGATATCACGACAAAAGGAAAGAAGGAGAGTACGAAAGCGAAAGTGTCACGATTTCGTGACATGTTCTGTTTTCGCGAGGTCAAGGCAAGAAAATGCATAAGGCAGCGAATGTGTCACAATTTTGTGACATGTGTTTTCGCGAGCGAAAGACAAAGAAGAGCACAAGGTAGCGAAAGTGTCACAATTTTGCGACATGTCATGTTTTCGCAGGTGCAAGCTAAGAAAAGGACAAAGAGGTGAAAAGTGTCACGATATCGCGACATGTTATGTTTTCGCAGGGCCAAAGTTAAGAAACAGAGCAAAGAGAAAAAGTGTAGCAATATCGCTACATGTTGTATTCTCGTGGGCCGAAGTTGAGAGAAAGCGTACAGAGGAAAAAGTGTAGTGATATCGCTACATGTTGCATTCTCACGGGCCAAAGCTAAGAGAAAGCGTTCGGAAGCAAAAGTGTCATGATATCGTGACATGTTATGTTTTTGCGGCAACAGCTACAGAAGAGTTACAGAGGCAGTTGAAGCTGACAAAGACTGATGTTAGCCAACGAAGATTAGGGTTTACAGCCGACGAAGATTAGGGTTTATAGCCAACTAAGATTAGGGTTACAACCAACTAATATTAGGTTTTTTATCTTGAAAATATTGTTATAAAAGGAAGGTTGTTTGAAGAGTTTGATGTGTGTGTAGTGCAACGCTCGGAGACAGTGCGCAAAGTGCGAAGTTCAGTCGAAGATATCATCGAATAAGTGTCGAAGCGAGAAATGTGGCCATAAGAGTGCAGTAAGCACAGAAATGGCAAGATGATGGCGAAGTGCACAAAGTGAGAAAAGAAGTCAAATTGTGCTAAGTGTGAAATTCGCAAAGGAAGCAAAGTGCACAAAATGGGGAAGACAATCGTGAAGCTCGACAGTGAAGAAGCAGATTATGCGGAGTGATTGTGCAGAGAGAGCAGAGTGCACAGAGGACGCAAAGGTGAAACATACCAATTAGGGTAAAAGCAAAGGTATTTTATCATCAAACTTATAGATTCAAAATTGAAGTCCAAGTTGCAGTCTGGCATCAGGGGTTGGTGCTCCTTCCAGTAGGTGCTGGTAAATCAGGGGTTGTTGCTCCTTTCTGTTGGTGCAGATAAATAAGGGTTGGTGCTCCTTCTAGTGGGTGTTGGTAAACTGATTGTAAAGTTATTGCTTTGCAAAGGCAAGATTTGGATGGTAGTCCAAGCAGTCATTCTTGAGGAGTAGCCAAATTGGTGAACCTCATTAAAATATTGTGTTGTGTGATGTTCTCTTGCTGTACTTGCTATATCTATTTATAAGTTTTTAATTGCTGCTATTTTAAGAGCTGTAAATTCATGATTAAAGTACCACACTGATTCACCCCCCCTCTCAGTGCCATTGTAAGACTAACAATTGGTATCAGAGACAAGTTCCCTTCAAAGGCTAAATTAGCTAGGGTTGATTTTGGATTAGTACGCAATGGGTAAGAAGAATAGATCTTCCTCCAAAAGGGCATCTCAGTCAGTTTTAGTTCCTGTAGAAGAGAAAATTGAACCATAAGAGGTTGAAGGTTTTTATCAAACAAAGCACATATGTTTGATGGAACAAATTACACGACCTGGAGAATCAGGATGCAAGCATATCTTTGTGCTTTGGGATACTATTTCTGGGATTCAGTAATCAATGAATGCACAATACCCATCACTCCTCAAACCGATGTTGTCGATAAGAATCTGGTTAAAAATGACTCAAAAGAAAGGAATGCTATCAAGTGCGGATTAGTAGATAGTGAGCTGATAAATATCAAGAGTTGTAAAACAGCAAAATAAATATGGGACAAACTGAGGAGTGCTCATGAAGGAGACGATGAGATCAAGGATGTCAAGCTACAAACACATCAAGTTCAGGTTGAAGCTGTAAAGTTGAATAACTATGAGAACATAGAGATATATGCTAAAATTTAATGAAGTCCTAGAGGATGATTCTAAAAGAGAAACAAAAAAAAGAACAGAAATGTGATGAAGAAAAAATTGATGCTAAAATAAATTTGAAAGAGGAACTAACTGCAGCTCTGGATGAATTCAAGATAGAAAGAAAAAGGAATAAGGAAATCTCAAGAAATCTTGATGATGCAAATGAAATAATAACCAGGTTGAAATTACAGGTAGAAGAATTCAAGAGGATTGAAAAAACTCTCAGGTCACAGATCAATGAGAAAGAGATTGGTTGCTGCAAACAAGAGGAAGATACTGTGTTATTGAAGAAACAACTAGAAGAGGCCAATACAAATCTCAAATTTGAGAAGAGCACAGAGCTGCTAGATAAAATGATAAACCAACAAAGAAGCTCCAAGGATAAGCGTGGTCTTGGATATGAAGCTGAATGACCTTCATCTTCCAACTCTGAAGAGAAGAAGAAGTTCACTGCTGAAGGATCGAAGCAAAAAAAGTTTGAAGTTGAATCTTCAAAAGGAAGAAAATTTCAAAGGAGATCTACAGCAAAGCAGCCACAACAAAAGAGGTTCTATCACTCTCACTCTATTCATACTAATACTTTTAATGGCTATTGTTTCAGATGCAACCAGTATGGTCACAAGGCAACTTATTATGCATTGAATAATAAATCAAAAAGTTATGCTGGTAGAAATACTTCTGCATTTCTGAATGAACAATATGCACAATGTTTTAAATGTAATGGTCATGGGCACATAGCAAGGTTTTGTCCAAGCATGTTTGTATCTAATCCAAGGCAAAATAGTAGATTTCATTAGACGCAAAGAACACAACACAGACTGGGAATAAATCAGGTGCATAAAAAGGAAAATAATCATTCATCAAGGATGCACAAGAGACAACCACACAAGAGAAATGTTCGAGTTCACGAAAAGGTTCAAAATAGGGATGCAGCTAAAAAATCCAAGCCCGAGTTCAAGAAATTTTGGAGAAAGATAGAAGAAAGGAATTCATGTCTCCTTGGACTGAAGGAGACTACTCCCCTATTGCACTAAGCAACTCCAGGTAGCACATCCTCAGGGGGAGCAATCTTATAGTTTTATTTTAATGCTCCTATGTATTTGTTTGGGTTTTTGAGGATGAAAGGAAAGTAGTTAGGGGGAGTTGTCTATAGTTGTCGAAGCGTGTTCTCAGTTCATGTAGTTGTTTGTGGAAGTGCCATGAAGGGTGGTGATTAATTTAAAATTTCTCATTATTGGTAGTATTGCTATATGTCATTGTTGTACTGATGATGTTTCTTACTGCCACCGTCCAAAGTTAAGGATTATAACATTTCAAATAAGTTGGTTTGTGAAAGAATGTTGCTCTAGCCGTATATATGTGTTCTGATAAAAGTAGTGGGTATTTGAACTACACATTTATGGGAAGATTGTTAGATCTATTTTTGACGCTATGGTGAAAATATTGAAGTTTGATCATTGATTCATGTTTAGTTCATCAAGATGAGCAACTTTGCTTTGTGAATCATACCTATCCGAGGTCTAGAAGTATGAGTTTGAGTAAGGTGCATTATAGTTGACCATGAAGTGGTTAACAAAATATTGTTTTCTGATTCGAACAGTTGAAAGTAAGGTGTGACCAGTGGTGACTATAGAAAACATAGACCAAGCTGAAAATGTAAAAAGGGATTTGGTTGGTGTTGTGATACTGTGTTTGATTCTTGCACAGAATTGACAGTAAAATTATAGTGTTGGGATAGGTTTCTAGAGAAAATTTGGGCAAGTTCTTGGTGAGATTGCTAGAGAAGATTTGGGCAAGTTCTTGGTGAGCTTGTTAGACCAGTTTTGGACAGGTTCTGTGTGAGCCTATTGAAAAGGTTCTTAGTGAGCCCATTAACAGAGCTTTGGAGGTGAAAGAGTACAGAGGATAGAGTCTCAATGGATAGAGATTCAACAGCCAACATAGTTGAAGATAGATCTGAGTGAGGATTCTTCAAGTGGAGAGAGGTCCACCAGTCAGTGTAGCAGAGAGACAGAGTCTTCTATAATATCAAGGGTACTATGGAGTATGGGTTATGATATTCGAAAGGTAAATACTTCACCCTTATATCATATTCAGATGCAAATTGGGCTAGATGTGTCAATGACAGAAAGAGTACCAGTGGAGGTGCATTCTATCTTGGAGACCGATTGATCGAGTAGTTAAACTTCCCAAGAATTGGCTAGCAATCAGGACCGCATTCTCAGGGGGAGCATTTATGCCTATGTTTATAGTTTTTCTCATATTCATGATTTTTGCTAACTATAACAATGTTTGTCTGAGAATGTTGTGCATAGACTCAGGGGGAGTCTGCAACAGCTCTTTGGTATTATTGTCAAATGGGGAGAAGAGTTACAGGAAATTGCACATGTGTTGCCAACAATTCCAAAGGGGGAGAGTTGCAAAATCATGACAAGAAAAAGAAGTCGCAAAATCGCTACAAGAATTGAAAAAGTTTCCGAAGAGAAAAGGTGTCGCGAAATCGTGACAAGAATGCAGACCACAGCCAAAATAGAAAATGAGCCCCGAAATCGTGTCGAAAGTGCTAGCCTGCTGCCAAGAATAAAAGGTGTTGCGAAATCGCGACAAAAAGGAAGACCTCTGTTGGAGAGAAAAACGGTCATGATATCGCGACAAGGATGAGAGTCCACCGTTGGAGAGAAAAAAGGTCGCGATATCGCGACAACCTGGAAGCCCGCCATTGGAGAGAAAAAAGGTCGCGATATCGCGACAACCTGGAAGCCCGCCGTTGGAGAGAGAAAAAACGTCATGAAATCGTGACAAAAATGAAGACCGCCTTGGAGAGGAAAAAATGTTGCGATATCGCAAACTTTTGATGCAATGTTGGAGAGGAAAAAATGTTGCGATATCGCAAACTTTTGATGCAATGTTGGAGAGGAAAAAATGTTGCGATATCGCAATCGGTGACCGATTGGGCACCGATTATTTGGTGCCATAATTTTAAAATAAATAGGTATGACATAGAATAAATGAATATAGAATAAAGAGAAAATGACCATCATTCTATTGGGATGGATAAAGATAATTATCCTCTTAAAATAAATTTGGACACCTCCTTCTCATGATTGAAAAAGGAATTTGAGGATATTCCTGTGAAACAAAAGGAACCTTGGATAATATTTTGAGTAGGATAATTTGATAAATATTTGGTGAATAAATGGATATAACCCAAGATAAAATTAGAGAAAATTTGATGTTTAGAGCTAATCAATTTATGGATTCAATGTGAAAGGATTTTTCTTAAAGATATGCTTTTTGTTTTGTAAACTACTCTTAGTCTTATACCCAAACTAATAAGGCAAATTTGTATCTAGCTAATATGTAATCTTGTTTGATAGATTACAATACAAATTTGTGATGAATATATAATATTGTTTGATAGATTACAAGATAAATTTGTTGACTAACTATTGTGTAATCTTGTTTGATATATTACAAGACAAATTTGTAAATGACGTGTAATCTTGTTTGATAGATTACAAGACAAATTTATAGGATTCTTGTTTGATAGATTCTAAGCCATATTTATAGGGTAATCTTGTTTGATAGATTACAAGACAAAATTGTGATTAAGATGTAATCTTGTTTGATAGATTACAAGATAAAATTTATGATTAACTATAGTGTAATATTTTTTGATAGATTACAAGGGAAATTTGTATCTAGCTAACATGTAATATTGTATAATAGAGTACAAGACAAATTTATGATTAAGATGTAATCTTGTTTGACAGATTACAAGACAAATTTATAGGGTAATCTTGTTTGATAGATTCCAAGATAAATTTATAGGGTAATCTTGTTTGATAGGTTACAAGAAAAATGAGGTGTAATATTGCTTGATATATTACAAGGCAAATTTATTGATTAACTATTGTGTAATATTGTTTGATATATTACAAGACAATTTTGTGATTGAGGAGTAATATTATTTGATATATTACAAGACAAATTTATAGGGTAATATTGTTTGATAGATTACAAGATAAATTTATAGGGTAATCTTGTTTGATAGGTTACAATACAAAGTATGAGTAATATTTTTTTTATTGGTAGAAAGGGTTTTGAAAGGTCCCTGAACCTTGTACAAGAGAGATTACAATAAATCCAAATCGACCGAGGTGGTCCAAGAAGAGAGGAATAGAAAGTTGGCAAAACTCCACCCTAGGGAAGGTGTTACGAAATCGCAACCAAAATGGTGATGTCGCGAAATCGTGACAAGAAGCATCATAGAAGCCGAAGGAAGAAAAGAAGTCACGAAAACGTGACAAGAATCGCCATCGGAGCCGAAGAAGGAAAGAAGTCGCGATATTGCGACATGTTGCAAAGTGTCACGATATCGCGACAAGTTGCAGGGTTGGAGCCGGTCGAGAAAAAGAGTTGCAAAATCACGACAAGAAAAAGAAGTCGCAAAATCGCTACAAGAATTGAAAAAGTTGCCGAAGAGAAAAGGTGTCACGAAATCGTGACAAGAATGCAGACCACAGCCAAAATAGAAAATGAGCCCCGAAATCGCGTCGAAAGTGGAAGCCTGCTGCCAAGAATAAAAGGTGTTGCGAAATCGCGACAAAAAGGAAGACCTCCGTTGGAGAGAAAAACAGTCATGATATCGCGACAAGGATGAGAGTCCACCGTTGGAGAGAAAAAAGGTCGCGATATCGTGACAACCTGGAAGCCCGCCATTGGAGAGAAAAAAGGTCGCGATATCGCGACAACCTGGAAGCCCGCCGTTGGAGAGAGAAAAAACGTCATGAAATCGTGACAAAAATGAAGACCGCCTTGGAGAGGAAAAAATGTTGCGATATCGCAAACTTTTGATGCAATGTTGGAGAGGAAAAAATGTTGCGATATCGCAAACTTTTGATGCAATGTTGGAGAGGAAAAAATGTTGCGATATCGCAATCGGTGACCGATTGGGCACCGATTATTTGGTGCCATAATTTTAAAATAAATAGGTATGACATAGAATAAATGAATATAGAATAAAGAGAAAATGACCATCATTCTATTGGGATGGATAAAGATAATTATCCTCTTAAAATAAATTTGGACACCTCCTTCTCATGATTGAAAAAGGAATTTGAGGATATTCCTGTGAAACAAAAGGAACCTTGGATAATATTTTGAGTAGGATAATTTGATAAATATTTGGTGAATAAATGGATATAACCCAAGATAAAATTAGAGAAAATTTGATGTTTAGAGCTAATCAATTTATGGATTCAATGTGAAAGGATTTTTCTTAAAGATATGCTTTTTGTTTTGTAAACTACTCTTAGTCTTATACCCAAACTAATAAGGCAAATTTGTATCTAGCTAATATGTAATCTTGTTTGATAGATTACAATACAAATTTGTGATGAATATATAATATTGTTTGATAGATTACAAGATAAATTTGTTGACTAACTATTGTGTAATCTTGTTTGATATATTACAAGACAAATTTGTAAATGACGTGTAATCTTGTTTGATAGATTACAAGACAAATTTATAGGATTCTTGTTTGATAGATTCTAAGCCATATTTATAGGGTAATCTTGTTTGATAGATTACAAGACAAAATTGTGATTAAGATGTAATCTTGTTTGATAGATTACAAGATAAAATTTATGATTAACTATAGTGTAATATTTTTTGATAGATTACAAGGGAAATTTGTATCTAGCTAACATGTAATATTGTATAATAGAGTACAAGACAAATTTATGATTAAGATGTAATCTTGTTTGACAGATTACAAGACAAATTTATAGGGTAATCTTGTTTGATAAATTCCAAGATAAATTTATAGGGTAATCTTGTTTGATAGGTTACAAGAAAAATGAGGTGTAATATTGCTTGATATATTACAAGGCAAATTTATTGATTAACTATTGTGTAATATTGTTTGATATATTACAAGACAATTTTGTGATTGAGGAGTAATATTATTTGATATATTACAAGACAAATTTATAGGGTAATATTGTTTGATAGATTACAAGATAAATTTATAGGGTAATCTTGTTTGATAGGTTACAATACAAAGTATGAGTAATATTTTTTTTTATTGGTAGAAAGGGTTTTGCAAGGTCCCTGAACCTTGTACAAGAGAGATTACAATAAATCCAAATCGACCGAGGTGGTCCAAGAAGAGAGGAATAGAAAGTTGGCAAAACTCCACCCTAGGGAAGGTGTTACGAAATCACGACCAAAATGGTGATGTCGCGAAATCGTGACAAGAAGCATCATAGAAGCCGAAGGAAGAAAATAAGTCACGAAAACGTGACAAGAATCGCCATCGGAGCCGAAGAAGGAAAGAAGTCACGATATTGCGACATGTTGCAAAGTGTCACGATATCGCGACAAGTTGCAAGGTTGGAGCCGGTCGAGAAAAAGAGTTGCAAAATCACGACAAGAAAAAGAAGTCGCAAAATCGCTACAAGAATTGAAAAAGTTGTCGAAGAGAAAAGGTGTCGCGAAATCGTGACAAGAATGCAGACCACAGCCAAAATAGAAAATGATCCCCGAAATCGCGTCGAAAGTGGAAGCCTGCTGCCAAGAATAAAAGGTGTTGCGAAATCGCGACAAAAAGGAAGACCTCCGTTGGAGAGAAAAACAGTCATGATATCGCGACAAGGATGAGAGTCCACCGTTGGAGAGAAAAAAGGTCGCGATATCGTGACAACCTGGAAACCCGCCATTGGAGAGAAAAAAGGTCGCGATATCGCGACAACCTGGAAGCCCGCCGTTGGAGAGAGAAAAAACGTCATGAAATCATGACAAAAATGAAGACCGCCTTGGAGAAGAAAAAATGTTGCGATATCGCAAACTTTTGATGCAATGTTGGAGAGGAAAAAATGTTGCGATATCGCAAACTTTTGATGCAATGTTGGAGAGGAAAAAATGTTGCGATATCGCAATCGGTGACCGATTGGGCACCGATTATTTGGTGCCATAATTTTAAAATAAATAGGTATGACATAGAATAAATGAATATAGAATAAAGAGAAAATGACCATCATTCTATTGGGATGGATAAAGATAATTATCCTCTTAAAATAAATTTGGACACCTCCTTCTCATGATTGAAAAAGGAATTTGAGGATATTCCTGTGAAACAAAAGGAACCTTGGATAATATTTTGAGTAGGATAATTTGATAAATATTTGGTGAATAAATGGATATAACCCAAGATAAAATTAGAGAAAATTTGATGTTTAGAGCTAATCAATTTATGGATTCAATGTGAAAGGATTTTTCTTAAAGATATGCTTTTTGTTTTGTAAACTACTCTTAGTCTTATACCCAAACTAATAAGGCAAATTTGTATCTAGCTAATATGTAATCTTGTTTGATAGATTACAATACAAATTTGTGATGAATATATAATATTGTTTGATAGATTACAAGATAAATTTGTTGACTAACTATTGTGTAATCTTGTTTGATATATTACAAGACAAATTTGTAAATGACGTGTAATCTTGTTTGATAGATTACAAGACAAATTTATAGGATTCTTGTTTGATAGATTCTAAGCCATATTTATAGGGTAATCTTGTTTGATAGATTACAAGACAAAATTGTGATTAAGATGTAATCTTGTTTGATAGATTACAAGATAAAATTTATGATTAACTATAGTGTAATATTTTTTGATAGATTACAAGGGAAATTTGTATCTAGCTAACATGTAATATTGTATAATAGAGTACAAGACAAATTTATGATTAAGATGTAATCTTGTTTGAAAGATTACAAGACAAATTTATAGGGTAATCTTGTTTGATAGATTCCAAGATAAATTTATAGGGTAATCTTGTTTGATAGGTTACAAGAAAAATGAGGTGTAATATTGCTTGATATATTACAAGGCAAATTTATTGATTAACTATTGTGTAATATTGTTTGATATATTACAAGACAATTTTGTGATTGAGGAGTAATATTATTTGATATATTACAAGACAAATTTATAGGGTAATATTGTTTGATAGATTACAAGATAAATTTATAGGGTAATCTTGTTTGATAGGTTACAATACAAAGTATGAGTAATATTTTTTTTATTGGTAGAAAGGGTTTTGAAAGGTCCCTGAACCTTGTACAAGAGAGATTACAATAAATCCAAATCGACCGAGGTGGTCCAAGAAGAGAGGAATAGAAAGTTGGCAAACCTCCACCCTAGGGAAGGTGTCACGAAATCGCGACCAAAATGGTGATGTCGCGAAATCGTGACAAGAAGCATCATAGAAGCCGAAGGAAGAAAAGAAGTCACGAAAACATGACAAGAATCGCCATCGGAGCCGAAGAAGGAAAGAAGTCGCGATATTGCGACATGTTGCAAAGTGTCACGATATCGCGACAAGTTGCAGGGTTGGAGCCGGTCGAGAAAAAGAGTTGCAAAATCACGACAAGAAAAAGAAGTCGCAAAATCGCTACAAGAATTGAAAAAGTTGTCGAAGAGAAAAGGTGTCGCGAAATCGTGACAAGAATGCAGACCACAGCCAAAATAGAAAATGAGCCCCGAAATCGCGTCAAAAGTGGAAGCCTGCTGCCAAGAATAAAAGGTGTCGCGAAATCGCGACAAAAAGGAAGACCTCCGTTGGAGAGAAAAACAGTCATGATATCGCGACAAGGATGAGAATCCACCGTTGGAGAGAAAAAAGGTCGCGATATCGTGACAACCTGGAAGCCCGCCATTGGAGAGAAAAAAGGTCGCGATATCGCGACAACCTGGAAGCCCGCCGTTGGAGAGAGAAAAAACGTCATGAAATCGTGACAAAAATGAAGACCGCCTTGGAGAGGAAAAAATGTTGCGATATCGCGACAAGTTTGCACAGAGGTTCCTTTGAGCCAGTTGATGCAATGCAATGAGTCTCCTTCTATGATGAGTTTATTGATAGACAAGCCTTCCAAGAGAATCAAGCTTTGGAACAAGGCCCGAGCCTCGGCCATATTGTTGGACTGAATTCCTAAGTTCTGAGCAAAGGCCAAAATTATTTCTCCTCTGTGATTTCTAAGAATTCCACCTCCGCCTGTTGCTCCAGGGTTGCCTTTGGCTATGCCATTGAAATTGAGCTTGAGCCACCCAGAAGGAGGAAAGACCCACTTGATAATAGACCTATCAACAGAAGTGCGGGGTGTTGCAGAAAAATTGAGAAGATTGAAATGATTTGCTAGATCCAATTCAAGTCCAGGGAGGGGGAGGTTTGGACGATGAGACGAGAGAGGCATTCTTCGGCAGACAAGGGCCAAGATTTTGGCAACAACAATCTTCTTATCCTTGGCAAGGTTTTGAAAAATTCTAGCATTTCTCTCAAGCCAAATCTGCCACAGGAAAATGTGAAGGCACGCTTGCCACATGAATTTGAGTTGACTGCTTTTGAAGGGCCAGGGCCACTATTGAAAAAGGATGGGAATGGAATGAGGGGGGGCTATGGAGATGGCGAAAGTGTTGAAAACCTAGTTGAGCACTGCAAGGGAGAAGGGACATTCTAGAAAAACATGCACAATAGACTCACAGGCATTTTTACATAGGATGCACCAATTGGGGATGAGAAGCCCTTTGTTTATCAGATTGTCAGTGGTGAGGATTCTGTTTTGGATGGCCAACCAGGAAAATAATTTAACCTTGGGAATGATCTTGGGAACCCAGACCAGATTAGCGGAGTCATGGCCATCACTGGGAGCTTCTTGGCTGTAGTAGGCAGATTTAAAAATAAACTGCCCAGAATATTCAAGGTTCCAAACCATGGAGTCTTCTTTGTGAGAGCTGGGGATTATGCAGCTCCTCAGTAAGTTTTGAAGCCGTCTAAGTGCATCGGTGATAAGTCTAGGCCCATTCAAAGACAATTGTTTCCATTCGGGTCTTGTAGTACCTAGGTTGATGAAATGGCACACCTTATCTCCAAAGGTAGCTTCAGTCACCATCTTGAGCATAGCAAGATGAGGATCTTGACTGAGAGGTTTGTCACGGATCCAAGGATCGTCCCAGAAATGAATGGCCGCTCCATTTCCAAGACACCACCTTAAACCTTCCATGATGATCTTCCTTGATTTAGTGACACCATTCCAGAAATGAGATCTGCCAGGAAGGTAGTGCTCTCCAAGAAAGGGAACCTGATGAAGGTACTTAGCTTTGATGATGTCAATCTAGGTGGCTTTTTCATTGATGGTAAGTCTCCAGGATTGTTTGGCAATGAGAGCCATGTTCATCCGCTTGATGTCCCTGAAGCCGAGACCTCCATCCTTTTTCTTGGAACAAACCTTGTCCCAGGCAACAAGGGAAAATTTGTTCTTGTTTTCGTTTCCCGCCCAAAGGAATCTACGTTGAATTTGCTCAATTCTTTGGTATATGGAAGCTGGAGCTTTGAATATAGATAGAAAAAAAATAGGAATACTTTGCATGCAAGCCTGGACCAGAGTGGCTTTGGCTGCATGACTGAGCATTGAAATTTTCCAGCCTGCAAGTTTCTTGTTGAGACGATCTAGAACAGGGTTCCACATAGTCGAGACCGATTTGCCATGGAAAAGCGGTAATCCGAGATAAGTAGTTGGAAGGTTCCAAATGACACACCCAAGGATCTCAGTAATCTTGTTATGTCTGTGGATGGGAGTATTGAGGAAGTATAGCTTGCTTTTGCGGTAATTGACTTTCTGGCCCGTCGCTTCTTCATAAGAGTCAAGGATGTTCTTAATGATTTTTGCTTCAGGGACAGAAGCCAGAGAGGAAAGAATAGTATCATCTACAAACCGTTGATGGGAAATGGCCTTGGTAGTTGAGGCGAGTTTGATCCCGGAGACAAGTCCATCTGCTGCAGATAGCGATGAAGGGTTCTTCTGAGAGTTTCAGCCAAAATGATGAAGAGGAAGGGTGACAGGGGGTCCCCTTGACGAATGCCTTTAAAACTTGGAAAAAATCCGACAGGTGAACCATTGATAAGAACAGAGAACCAAGCAGTAGAAATACATTCTTGAACCATCTTAACCCATTCTTTGTGAAATCCAAACTTCTCAAGGACCTCAAATAGGAATTTCCATGAAACCCGATCAAAGGCCTTGTTCATGTCAAGCTTAAGGAACATACTGGGTTTTTTGTTTTTATAAGCCGAATGAGCCAACTCATGGACTGTTATTACTCCATCAGCAATGAATCTGCCTTTGACCGAGCTACCTTGGCACTGGTCAATGATGGATGGAAGGATGTCTTTTAGCCTGTTTGCCATGACTTTGGTGATAAGTTTGCATATGACACTTCAGAGACTTATAGGTTTGAAGTCGAAGAGGGAAGTATGCTCATTAGACTTGGGAATTAAAACAATGAAGGTGGAATTGGCTTCTCACGACATCTTTTTGGCTCTCTGGAAGAATTTAACTGCAGCAACCACATCAGGGCCCACGACATCCCAAAAGTGTTGAAAAAACCGAGGTGGAAAGCCATTCGGACCAGGAGCCTTGTCAGGTTCCATTGCAAACAGAGCATCTTTGATCTCCTCTTCAGTGTAGGATTGGAGTAGTTTCTCATTATCATCATTAGACACCAACATTGGAATGTTCTGAAGCAGAGAACTTGCTATGCGGGGGTGGAAATCAACACTTGGACCTAAGATTTCTTGGAAGTGGTGCACAGCTTCCTGTCTGATGGCATGGATATCAGAGACAATGGTACCATCAGCCTTGGTCAACTCTAATATTTTATTAGAACCTCTATGGCACAAGGTGGAAGCATGGAAAAACTTCGTGTTGGTGTCTCCTTCTTTGAGCCAGAGGCTTCTAGATTTTTGTCTCCAGTAGGACTCTTCTTTAGCCAAAACATTGTGAAGGTTTGAAAGGAGGCATTTTTCTTCCATGAAAGTTTCAACCCTCTGATCCCCTTCCTGAATCAGATTTTCCACCCTTTTGAGCTCATCCAACAGAAGTTTTTTTTCACTAAAAAGGTTGCCGAAAACCTCCCTGTTCTAGCATTTCTAGCTTTAGTTTGAATGCTTTAAGTTTGAGGGACAGATTCAAGAGGGGGTTTGGAAAAAGGTTTTGTTGCCACCAGCTAGATTATGAGATTCATAATACAATATTGTTGGTAGATCAAGTGATAATATGGTAAAAAAATGTCTAATTTGGGAAGAATGGATAAGGAACCTATTATTGAGGAAAATATCGGTTTCTTATTAATGTGTACTTATGTAGATTACATAGTACTTTAGAAATGCATCTGATGATGAATGCATGTAAGGAATTATTTTGTCAAAACATGAATGAACGTAGGAATATTAGATCTGGAATATAATCTTGGAGATATTATGGGGTCTTTCCTTGTAGTACAAAACCTTAGATTAAATGGACTAATGATATCTAGGTTTTGAGAGTGAATGCAAGGTTCATTCTTGAGGAAACCATGATGTTTCCTTATTTCTCAATTTATATGTATCTAATAAACATTTCATTTATGAGCTTCAATTGTAATGATGACCTAAAAATGGGAATGTATGGGATTCTCCTATAGCCATGTATTTAATGATGGTTCAAAATAATCTATAGGATTCTTTATATCATTGTAGATTGAGACAAAAATATTAATGAAATATGAGGATGCATATTTTAAGGCTAGGTTTTTCCCATTGAGGTTTTCCTAGGATAAAACATTGTTTTGTGGATCCTTATTGTGTGGATTGACACTTATTGCTTGTTAACCTATGAAATGGATGATATATTTATATTTTCATGTTTTATTTACTAAAGTGTTATATGATACATGATTTTTGTTAACAAACAATGTTCAATAAATAAGTTTGGTTTATTTTACACTTAATGTTTATTAGATCTATCAATGGATGTTGCACTTACTTTTCCAAAGAATTGTTACTGAGCATGATGTAATGGCTTATCCTTTGATCTAAGTAATAGTCTTGAATTGAATAAAGTAATGTTTATGTATTTTTTAATAATGCATGTATGGTATTCCACTGCAAAATATTTGATTGTTTAATAAATTAGAAAATAAGATCATAATTGCAATCAATGAGTTAAGCAATTAAAATTCTTAAATGAAAGAGAGAGAAAAAAATTAAGGAAAGAAATTAATACACATCATGAAGGTATGTAAGTCTATATAGGAGTTGGTCACTCTTATCACGAGATTTGACACTGACCATGTAGTAAATCTCTTGGATACTTACTACCCTTAATTGATGATGGTTTAGACATACTTAGTTATGAACTCTACATTGATAACATATAAGTTATGATAAAAAAATTCTCTCAAGCTAGTCTAAAATTTAGGGGTTTTACATTTGGTATTAGAGCCTAGGTTAGCTAGTGGATTCTAAAGTTAGATATAGGCTAGCAAAAGTATTGGGCATTATTAAATTACTAACTTATAAATTTTCTATATGAACTCTAAACTAATACATACTTGGTAAGAAAATAGTAAGAGCTTAGAGGTTATTGATGGTCAAGCCTTTCTCTTCCATGTTTGATTAGAAAGAATTTAGTACATCCCTGCAACTTGTGGATTCGAAGTGGTGCACTAGGATCTAAACTTGTAATAATTATCTTTAAACTAAACCTCTTTCTTACTTAAGAATTGTATGATGAATAATAAGAGTTACTAGAATAATATATGAACAACCTATAAGAAAAAGGTTCTAAGCATACCAAAATATGGAACTCTAGTGTAACTTTGAGTTGAAAAAATTTAAGAATGATCAAGTGGGGAAAATATTAAATATTATCTCATATCATGGAGGTTAATGATGAATTGAGAAAATTAAGGCATATGATGAACACTTGGTGTCTATGTGGATCATTTTGATGATCACATTAACTATCCATGTGCACGTGGCTCTGGTTAAGCATGAAATTTGATTTATGTTCTATCATCACAGAAGGATGCTTAATATTAAGTAACACACTTACTCCTTGGCCAATTGGACATATGGAGCTAGCTTAATGTTTGATTTATGTTATTAAAGGAATTTGACATTCCTAATCTTAATAGGGTTAAGATAGGAGAATTTCTAAATATGTGGTAAATGAGATTTACCATAGGTCTTTAATATTCAGTATGGTTGACCACTCCTATGCCACAAGATAGACATTGAACACATAAATTATTGTGAAGTGCAAGCCTTGGATCTACTTGAAAATTCATATTAAGAGAGCCAAATTGAGATTTTTCTAAAGTAAACCCTTGACAATATACTTAAAGTTACAAGTTTCTTCTAAAGTAACCCCTTGGTCATAAAATTAATTATGCAAGTTATAAAATTCTTTAATAATATTTAGTATTGGATGATATCTATGGAAATATAATCCATAAGGTTAAGTTTAGGAAAGTAGAAATATAGATCCCATTCAAAAATTACAATTGTAATAATACCTTACGAGGAGGTAAGTGTATGGATAAAATCAAGGGATCATCAAAATGTTTTCTTTTATATATATTCTTTATTAATGTTACAATACACTCATGGCCTTTGGCCAGATTAAGGATATGAATATCTCAATAATTGTGAAATAATTTTAGGACACAAACCATCAGAAACCCACCATATTTGAGCATGGAAACTGTCTAAATCTCACCAGAAACATCCCCTGATATGATAATTTATGGGGATCATATCTAGTCTCCACCAATCAACTTCCACTAACACCAAAGAATAGTATGCCACCCAACCACTTGGGTGGTGGTTGAGATTAATAAGGTGTTATACACTATTTTAATAAGGGATTACTTTATTACACAATGCATGTGGAATTAATATCCACACAAGCTAATATGGGGTATAAACCTTCAAGAATTGGTTAAAGCAAAAATATCCCCTCTGTACTATATCAAAAGGGAAAAGAGTTCTAATTTAAGAAAATTAAGGTAGTGATGTTGTAAATAATGGCTACAAGAATGTTGAAACTAGTCAGGATGGGCTTACAAAACCAGCAGAGGTGTAGCTTTTGGATATCATAGGAAAAATTCCTGGAAGATAAGAGTTACCCTAGAAACTAAGTAACTCTTAGAACATCTTGCATGGAGCAAGCATACCTCTAGCATAAGTAAATTATCCAATAAATGATAATGAATTAAGCATACTTAGAGGTAGTTTCTTTCATAAAGTAGGAATGACTATAACCAGTTTCAAGTGACGAGATGAGTTAGTGAATAAACTCAAATTTGCATAATTTTTAATAATTATCAAATAAGTGACCATGAGCAAGGTTTTGTGATGGTACCTTGCATATGTGAAAATGTAACCTAGATAGTTTTCAGCAATATAATAATGGTCATGATTTCTAAGAGTAAGGCGCATAAATAAAAACATATGAAACTGACTAATGGAGTCTTCGAAAGGGTAATGATAAGACATCACGAGACCATATTAATGGGTCACACTTAAAGAATAGATATGATCTCAAATGTGTTGGAAAGAAAAATATTACTTTGGGAATTAAATATGAGTAATGTACCCTAAATAATTAATATAGGATCGATGATAAAAAACATACACGTCAATCGAGACATGATCTACAATGGATGTTGAATGAAATATAAATAATAAAGGTATATGATCGATTAGATTTTTGATCAAAATTAATGTACCACAAACCTGATAGCTAGCTAGATACTTGGTGAAAACTAAAGAAGCTATATTCCATAAGCATTGAGAAAAAAAGAGTTCTACTAAATGAGTGCAATATTGTAGCACTTATATTAGTGTTGTCATTGCTACTTATGAGAATAATGGGAATAAAACCCATAGTAATTCTTGTGATCATATTACTACTACTTGCTAACTTGTTGATACATACACTTTGAAGAGAGAAATGGCTTCTAGTGGTGTCGAATCAAGTCATGGAGGCAATGCAATTACAAAAAAATATGTGGTTATGCAAGAAGTTGATAGATTAGTGGAAGGAATAACAGAAGTTGCTACTAAATAAGAGATTCATAGACAACCTGTACAAAGAGAGCAGGACCAAGAATATTTATGGGTACAATATAGAATGAGGCTAGAGGCTGAGAGAGATTCAGTCATAGCAGAGCGAGATACGCTTAGGCTAGTGATAGCACAAAGAAATAACTAGAGATCATTAGCACAAACATACAAACATAAAATGCATAACTATACCAATCAAGGGAAGAATACATAGTTACTTTCTTGACTACTTGTTTTGATGCATTTTTAGGATATGGTTGCTCGTTCCATCTTAGCCATCTAAAGGAAATTAGCATGGGAATGGAAGATCAACTCGAGCAACTACACGAGGTAGGGCAACCTCTAGGGTAGTTTATCCAACAACCTCTTGAACAAGAGTATTAGGTGCAACACATAGTAGTTATAGGACCAAAAGGCAATAGCCTTGAGGATTATAAGTATGGTTGAAATCCATCATTTGTATATTATAAGGATGCTAGTTGTAACCCAAGGGATTTTGCTTATGTAAATATGTATCCTATTATACAATATAATGAAAATATTTAGACAATGTCTGATTTAGATTATTGTAGCATTAATAATCTATCTAAACATAAATACGTTCCTATAGAAAAATTTTATCATACTAAGAATAATAGTCTTGATTAGATCTCATTAAGAATTAACTAGATGATCCCAATGCTTGTATCTTCTTGTTTTATTATGATATTATGGTATCTTCTTGGTTTATTATGATATTCTAGGTGGGACTTAGAAGATTCCACATAATAGATTCAATGCTTGTATCTCCTTGATATTCTATGTGGGACTCATAGGATTCCATATAGCAGGTTAGATTTTGGAAGATGGAAAATATTAGGTATGGAAAGTCTACTCTTAGTTAAGGTAGGAACATTATCTAAAATAAGAATAGATTGAGAATCTATTCTTAAGAGGATTCTAGGAATCTCTCTTGGAATAAAATCTTATATAGAGTAAGTGTAGTTATAAATAATGTCTAGTAAATGATAATATATCATTATTATTGCTAGTAAATTTTGCAAATACTCAAAGACTATATAAAATATCCATATTTTATGGATCTTAAGTGGTGTACTTTAGACTCTTTAGAGTATTACACTTGACAATTGAAGTCTCTTGAGATATAAATCTAGCATAATTAGTCAACATTTTGACTAAATATAAGTACTAGGGCACATTAGGTATGATGCACTAGTAATGGGTTTGCTAAAGTGGATTTTAAGATATATGGGTATATTGAAGTGAGATTTATGAAATTATATCTTTGTTTTGATGACACCTATTTTATAAGAAGGTAATTCATAGAAAGGACTATCAAGTCATTGGTTGAAACTCTTTTAAGAGATTTTTTGATAAACCTAACTATATTTAGACTTGTTATGTCTAGCCTATTGTATATATTTTCATATCTTATTTATAACATAATGATTACTCTGTGTTTGTTAGCAATTTTTGTGATGCAGATGATGGAAAAATGTAAGGCCCGAAGTGACCGTTTTATTAGAAAAGTACCACATTGGGAAGTGGGGGTTATATAAGCTTGATTTATTACTAATGTATGCTTTATTTTGCAGGAAACACAGAGGACTGTGTTTATTCCAAGGGGGTAATTATGTCACAACCCTCCCTTAACGCGTCACATTAATGATGTAAACTATCATATTTTTTAGATTAAAGAATGATTAGTAGTCAACTATCATTAATATTTTAAGTATGGTTTTGCTAATACTTTATGGATTTCAGGTATTTCCAAATATGGCAAGGAAAGCAACCACCTTCATCAAATTGCTTGAAAGGGATAAATATTTCAAAAGATCCATCAAGAAGAAGGATTTCAATAATTGATATTGATTTTGGTTTTATATTAACCTAATACCTATATGGTATTTATTTTATCATTTTGTTCCTACAAAATGATAGCAATTGAAATAATAAGAAATTTAGAAAAGGGAATTCTAGAAGAAATAGAAAAGTAAAATTAATAATCTATGGCCTAAAAATTAGCATGTGATATAATTAAATCTAAAACTAACTTCTAGAAGAATTTGGAAAAAATTGACCTAATTTCTAGAAGGGAAGACCAAAAGGGTACTAGAATGAATTTAAAAATAGAGCCTTGGTCATTTCAGTCCTAGTATGGAGAAAATTTAGCCAAAGAAAGTGCTAGGAAGGAGAAAAATTGAACCAAGAAGTACTTGGATGGAGAAAATAAAAACCATGGCTTTCTAGTCTTTCTCTTAGTAGAAAATTGTCTTTCTAGGAATCTTCCTTCTATCCTTCTTAGTAATATTTTTCTTGAACCCTTCCCTGAATTCACACTTAACTTGATCCTCTCCTTGATTGAAAGGGCACCATAGAAAGTCTATAAATACCTTCTTGAAATAATGGAAGGGATATATTGGTAGGAGGTAGACAATCTGGAAGAGACATCATGAAGGAATGAGGCACAAGGAATGTAACCTTGGGGGAAGATCTTGGAGGAGGATCGAGGGAAGGAGACAAGGGGTGCAAAGGAGGAAGAATTGATTGGCTTATTGCATTTCAAGAATTCCATGTAAATTCCATGCAATATCTTGAATAGTCATTGTCCCTTGCTATGTTTTTAATAGTAATTAATAACAATGTTTAAGTACTAAAAATAATCTTTTTTTTTAGAATCACTCCTTTTTTATTCAAGAATATTTAATTCGTGGCTTGCTATTTTGAATTTTGGAGTTTAATTCTTTCGATTTAGATTAAGTTAGCTACTTTTAGAATATTAAATGGTGGTGATCAATAGACCTATTTTATAGGCTTAGGCACACATTGGCCTATGTTTATTTCTTTGAAAAAAGGGAATATTTCTATGATGGGTTGGGAATCCATTAGAATGAACCTTTATTATACGCACTAACCTAATATCACCATAAACACCTACGATGCCCTACAACCATAGATTGGTATTTAATAATTCTATAGAGTATGAATGAATCTATTTTGCACTTGGCCCATCATATTATATATGTGGTATATGTATCTATTTTTCCCCTTTTGTAAAGACTGAATATACTCCAATCACATAATTATCTAGAATTCATCGAGAGCATCACCCAATTTGCCTAGTTAGTATTTAATGACGAGTTTAGCAAAAATTTACCCTTAGCAAGTTGATTCTAGAATGCTTCCTTACAACTATCCTCAATGTCAACTATGGCAGTGAGGGAAAAATAGGTTACATGCAATCCATAAGTGTTGGCCTCTATTATTTTTTTGGTGTAGGGAATGATTAATCTAAGTACCGTTACTTATCACTACTCTACTATCATCAAGTTGCAGGTAGATGAATCTGGTTTATAGAAGAGCAATGAGACTTTGGTATAAGGTGTATTTTTCCTTGTGAATGTTCTATATAAAAAACCCTATTAAACCCGTCACCACTTATAAGCTTGCATATCCCTAAAAATTTGATTTATTTAAGGTTTATACATTACATTTAACAAATTATTTTGAGATCACCTTGTCGCTACCTTTGCACGGTACATCTATGCTCAGGATATAGGTCTTCAAAACCTGTTGGACATTTTGAGTCCCTAAGTCAAAGTTGTCATTGATGTCACCGGATGAAGTCATCATTAATGTCAAGGACTTCGTCAAGAAATAAAGTTGTCAAGGTTGTCATTTGATATCCAGGAAGAAGCTTCAAATAACGCCAAAGGTCAAGAGAATCAGTGCAGAAGTTAAAGGCAAAAGGGCTCCATAATATTTTAATTTTATATGGAAGCTTAGTTTAAAAGGTGTTTCATAAAAACCTAAGGAGGCTTATTGCAAAGTTAAAAAGGAGATATAATATTTATTTTATAAATTATTTAAATTCAATGTGAATTTAAATTTTATAAATAAATGTTACTTATACCAAGTTATGCAATGAGAAGGACTTAATAAGCCCAAAGGTTTCTAAAAGAATTAATTTATAATATTTAAATTCAAAAGAATTTAAATAAATTATAAATTAATAAAGTCTAAAGCGCCCATGTTCTATAGTTGGAAGAAATTCGAAGCGCCGACGTCACGTGGTTTAAAGAAAATTTGAAGCGTCGACGTATTCAAACAAAGGTGGAAATTATTATATAAACCATGCCCAAGGGGCATTAATTTTTATCCTTGCTCGAACGAAAAAATTGCATGTGAATTGGAGCTCGTGAAAAAGACTACGAAATTCGTGTTTGTGTATGCCAGCGAATAGAGATAAAAGGAAAGGCGCAGATCAGTTGGAAGCCATCCGGGAAGCGTGGCCTAGTGGCAAGAGGGTAGTGGCTAGAGTGCTTGGACGCAAGGAGACCAACGTTCGAAACACGACGGTTGTGCTTGGCAGTTGTGTTGGGTTGAAGGCGCCAAAGGCGAGGTGCACGTTTTGCAAAATGCAAGGCGAGGATACTTTTGAAGCACGTGGTGCTTCCACACTCCAAGCGAGCGCGTAGCTCGCGCGGCGGTTGGAGCCATGGCTAAGGCATTGGTCGTGGGCTGCGTTGAGGGTTCGAATCCCTCCAAAGGCAAGGTAATTAAATTTTGATTATTTTTAATATTGCCTAAAGTTGGGAGTTAAAAGGGGTTGCTAGTTGGAAATAGTTGAAAGGGTTGCTAGTTGAAAATTGGTGTTTGTTGGAAATTATTTTTAATAAAATTTGGAGTTATAAGGAGTTTGATTTTATTTTTAAATAAAGTCTTAATTATTATATTTGCATATTGGAGGAGTAAGACTTTAAGAGTGTTGATTTTATTTTTAAAGGGACTTTTGCCAAAGAGATTATTATGAAGGTGTTGGATATTATTTTAAAGTTGGAGTGATAAGGTGTATTTTGTTTGATATCATTTTGTATTGTGATTCATTGAGAAAATTATTATCTTCTAACCTCTCTTGAGATTGGCAAAGAAGTGATTGTGAGTGTGGCAGATTTGTGTGGTCTACTCCTTGTCAAGCAAAAGGTATGGGCAAATTCTTCCTTGGTTGAGTTGATTGGTTAATTTCTGGAAAATAAGTTTGGAGTGAAAAGGACTTGATTAGGGTTTCCTTTTGAGTGTGTTTGAGTAATTGCTTCAAGGTTTTCTGGAATAAAGAAGTGTGGTTAAAACCTTGTTTGATAAGCATAGTTGTTGAAGCCATTGGTTGTGTGAAGAACTTGAGTTAGGGTTTTGCAAAGATCATGAGTATCATTGTTATGTGAAGATTGTTTTATAAGCATTGTTGTTGAAGAGAGTTGTTATGCAAAGAACTTGAACTAGGGTTTGAAAAGAACATGAGTATCATTGTTATGTGAGATTTGTTGTTGAGCATTGTTGGAAATATTTTGAGTTGGTGGTTATATGCTTGGACTAGGGTTTGTGAGAAAGGGGTGTTTCATTAAGTGATTGGTTGAGTAGAGTTGGTTGAGCCTAGTCAAGTGGTTGTATGAAGTGATTGTTCAAGTTCCATAAGACAAACTATTCTATATTCTGATTTGAGTTGATTGAGCATTGAGTGTAGAACATATTGAGTCTCTAACAATTCTCTTTATGTTTCTATGAGATTGGACAAGTTCTGAGTGAGCTTATTGAGCAGATTTGAACAAGTTCTGAGTGGACTTGTTGAGCAGATTTGAGCAAGTTCTGAGTGAGCTTGTTGAGAAAGTTGAGCAAGTTCTGAGTGGACTTGTTGAGCAGATTTGAGCAAGTTATGAGTGAACTTGTTGAGCATATTTGAGCAAGTTCTGAGTGGACTTGTTGAGCATATTTGAGCAAGTTTTGAGTGGACTTGTTGAGAATATTTGAGCAAGTTTTGAGTGGACTTGTTGAGCATATTTGAGCAAGTTCTGAGTGGACTTGTTGAGAAGAATTGAGCAAGTTCTAAGTGGACTTGTGGAGCAGAGTTTGGTGTAGATTTGAGGATAAGTTTATGCCAGACTAGAGATAGAGATTGAGAAGATTTGTGCTAGACCGAAGGACTATGTTTAGTGTAGATTTGAGATAGAGCTTTGGAGGTGACAGAGTAGAGAGGATAATAGTCTCCAGTGGATAGAGATCCATCAGCCAGGGTAGTGAGGATAGGTCTTCTGAGTGGGGACAAGAGTCTTCAATGGAGAGAGATCCACAAGCCAGTGTAGTGGAGGTAGTAGTCTTCTAGAGGATCACTAGCAGAGGAGAAGGAGTTCTCCTATGGATAGAGATCCATAAACTTGATTTAGGGGATTGGTATCTCCTTTGGACAGAGGTCCATAAACATTGTAATAGGGAAGGATTCCCAAGATATTGATTGAGAAAATTTTAGTGAAATATTTTCTCCGTGGAGTAGCCCACATTGGGTGAACCACGTAAATTATGGTGTCTCTATTGTGTATGGTGATTTGTGCATTGCTTTGATTACTACTATTGATATTGCTATCTATACATTGCATAATATTGATTGGGAAAGAAAAGTAAAAAGTGGTCTTATACTGTTCACCCCCCTCTCAGTATAAGCTTGTGTTCTTCAATTGGTATCGGAGCGGGTTCCTTCAGAAGAGTTTAACAGCTTGAAGGAAAAGCTAACAAGAACACAATGGATCCTAAGGAGGTGTCCTCAAATAATTCAGCACCAGTATTTGATGGAAGTGACTATATGTATTGGAGTATGATGATGAAGATCTACCTGATGGCACTTGGCAATGAAATTTGGGAATCAATGGAATTTGGATATGATCCCTTAGTCAATCCTCCTACAGATAAGGAAGGTAAGCTTCTACAACACTATAATTCAAAAGCAATGAATGCACTTGTGAGAGGTTTGCGTAGAACAGAGTCTATGAAAGTTATGCATTGTAAAACTGCAAAAGAGATGTGGGATAAATTGCAAAATATATATGAAGGAGATAAAAGTGTCAAGAAAGCAAAGATGTGAAATATCAAAGGACAACTTGAAGCATTAAGAATGAATGAAGAGGAAAATATTAGTGCTTATCTAATTTGAATTGATGAGGTTGTTAATGATATGCAAGGACTTGGAATGAAGATTGATGAATCAGATGTTTGTGATAAAGTCTTAAGAACTCTTCCAAAAAGATTCAGTGAATAGGTTTCTGCTATAGAAGTATCAATGGATGGTGATACTTTGACAAGAGATAAATTGCTTGGTATGCTCACAACTTTTGAGATAAGAACAAAATATCCTATTCCCCAGAAGGAAGCAACATTCAAAGCAATCAATAAGACAAAGGGTAAGAAGTCAGAATCAAGCAATGAGTCATCTAGTGATGAAGAAGCTAATTATGGTAGAAGAGATAAATATTCTAGAAGATCTAGAGATCTAAGATCTATTAAGTGTTTCAATTGTGGAAAGTATGGATATTTTGCAATAGATTGTCAAGAACCCAAGAACAACAATGGTGAAGAAAAATAGGATCACAAGTACAGGGAATCAGAAAGATATAGGCATCAAAAGAAAAGCAAGGATGGACAAAGTAGACAAGGAAAGAAGTTCTTCCAAAGGCAAAAGAGGAGCTACTATGCGGATAAGGCAAGTAAGTACTCAAGTGATAGTGATGCTAGTTTTTCAGACAATGATAGAGATGAAGTCCTATTTATGATTGAAGAAAAAGAGCAAGTTAAGAAAAGGACTCCAATAATTCTCAAGTGTTTTAGATGTGGTAACTTTGGACATCTTGAAGATGATTGTACAAGGGATGGTTATAGTTTCAGTGATGATGAATATGAGAATGCACTTGAAGGACCAGATGAAAATCTTCTAATGGCATTAGAAGAAGAAGTAAGTGATCCTATAGAAGACAAGCCAATAGAAAATAAAGATGTGGACAAAGGTAAACAAATAGAGGAATATTCAGAAAAGGATGGTTATGATCTCAAGGGAGAACTTATCTATGCCCTTGACATGGTAAAGAAGGTAAGAAAGCAACACTCTAAACTTGAAATTCAATTTCAAGAATGTGATGAAGAGAGAAGATTGCTCATAGAGGATTTAGAAAAATCAAAGGCTAAGGCAAAGAGGTTCAAAGATAAGTTAGAAGCAAAGATCTTGGAATGTGAGAAGTTAGCACAAGAAGTGGCACTACTAAAAGAATATTTAGAGGACTCCAAGATCAAGATGAAAGGGTTTAAAAATAGCTCAAAGAACTTGGATAAGTTCATCAAGACACAAAAGACTACATCAAGCAAAATAGGTCTTGGATTTGAACAGGTTCAAAAGAAATGGGAAGGAGAGTCAACTTCAAGTTTTGGAGGAGAAGAAACTTCAGATGAAGATACTTCAGAAGAAGATAGTGTAAAATAAAGTGAGACATCAGAGGATGAGTTGGACAATAGAGAGTTCAACAAAAATAGGAACAATGCACAAAGAAGATACAAATGGAACAACAATCAGAATAGGTCAAGAGAGACTAAGAGACCAATGAGGTCAAGACAAGGAAACTTCAATGGAAGATGCTTTTCATGTCACAGGTTTGGGCACATGGCTTCACAGTGCAGGACACATGAAAGACAGGAATATGGGAACATACAACTTTTCCATGGGTATTGTTACTCATGTAATCAGTTTGGTCACAAGGCAATGAATTGCAGGGTTCATGACAGAAGAGGATATGGCTTCACTAGGAGAAATCCTAAGACATTTGCACCTCCAAGGAATAATAACATTAAGTGTTATAAGTGCAATAATGATGGTCACACAACAAAGTGGTGTAGAGCAGACATTCCAGAAATAGGTATGAACAGGAATAGGAACAAGAACATGGACATGAACAGAACAGGAATAGGAACATGGACATGAACATGAACAGGAACAGGAACATGGATATGAACAGGAATAGGAACAAGAATAGGAATAGGAACATGAATGTAGACATGGACAGGAACATGGACATGGATAGAAATAATCAAAGGAATCAAAAAATTTAGATAAGAAGAAAAGAGGATAAAGGTAAAGAACAATGCTTTCTGGGAGTAGAAATACTCCCACCCCAGAATTAACCACCTCAAAAGGAGGTGGGGGAGGGGCTAAGCTAAGAGGCTCATTCTTAGCCCCGAGCCCCAAAGGTGACCCTTTGCCATTGATGTCAAAGGGGGAGAGATTTGATATTTGAGAGAGCATTGAGCCAGGGGGAGCAATGTCCCAAGGGGAGCAACACAAGAAGAAGTCAAGTTTTTGGTAAAAAGAATTTGGGTTGCCATCAATGACAAAGGGGGAGATTGTTGGACATTTTGAGTCCCTAAGTCAAAGTTGTCATTGATGTCACCGGATGAAGTCATCATTAATTTCAAGGACTTCATCAAGAAACAAAGTTGTCAAGGTTGTCATTTGATATCCAGGAAGAAGCTTCAAATAATACCAAAGGTCAAGAGAATCAGTGCAGAAGTTAAAGGCAAAAGGGCTCCATAATATTTTAATTTTATATGGAAGCTTAGTTTAAAAGGTGTTTCATAAAAACCTAAGGAGGCTTATTGCAAAGTTAAAAAGGAGATATAATATTTATTTTATAAATTATTTAAATTCAATGTGAATTTAAATTTTATAAATAAATATTACTTATACCAAGTTATGCAATGAGAAGGACTTAATAAGCCCAAAGGTTTCTAAAATAATTAATTTATAATATTTAAATTCAAAATAATTTAAATAAATTATAAATTAATAAAGTCTAAAGCGCCCATGTTCTATAGTTGGAAGAAATTCGAAGCGCCGACGTCACGTGGTTTAAAGAAAATTCAAAGCACCGACGTATTCAAACAAAGGTGGAAATTATTATATAAACCATGCCCAAGGGGCATTAATTTTTATCCTTGCTCGAACAAAAAATTGCATGTGAATTGGAGCTCATGAAAAAGACTATGAAATTTGTGTTTGTGTATGCCAACGAATAGAGATAAAAGGAAAGGCTGGGGAAAAAAGAAGAAAGGGGGGGTTGGACCCTTCCACTAAGGTCATTGGTCATGGGCTGCATTGAGGGTTCGAATCCCTCCAAAGGTAAGGTAATTAAATTTTGATTATTTTTAATATTGCCTAAAGTTGGGAGTTAAAAGGGGTTGCTAGTTGGAAATAGTTGAAAGGGTTGCTAGTTGAAAATTGGTGTTTGTTGGAAATTATTTTTAATAAAATTTGGAGTTATAAGGAGTTTGATTTTATTTTTAAATAAAGTCTTAATTATTATATTTGCATATTGGAGGAGTAAGACTTTAAGAGTGTTGATTTTATTTTTAAAGGGACTTTTTCCAAAGAGATTATTATGAAGGTGTTGGATATTATTTTAAAGTTGGAGTGATAAGGTGTATTTTGTTTGATATCATTTTGTATTGTGATTCATTGAGAAAATTATTATCTTCTAACCTCTCTTGAGATTGGAAAAGAAGTGATTGTGAGTGTGGCAGATTTGTGTGGTCTACTCCTTGTCAAGCAAAAGGTATGGGCAAATTCTTCCTTGGTTGAGTTGATTGGTTAATTTCTAGAAAATAAGTTTGGAGTGAAAAGGACTTGATTAGGGTTTCCTTTTGAGTGTGTTTGAGTAATTGCTTCAAGGTTTTCTGGAATAAAGAATTGTGGTTAAAACCTTGTTTTATAAGCATAGTTGTTGAAGCCATTGGTTGTGTGAAGAACTTGAGTTAGGGTTTTGCAAAGATCATGAGTATCATTGTTATGTGAAGATTGTTTTATAAGCATTGTTGTTGAAGAGAGTTGTTATGCAAAGAACTTGAACTAGGGTTTGAAAAGAACATGAGTATCATTGTTATGTGAGATTTGTTGTTGAGCATTATTGGAAACATTTTGAGTTGGAGGTTATATGCTTGGACTAGGGTTTGTGAGAAAGGGGTGTTTCATTAAGTGATTGGTTGAGTAGAGTTGGTTGAGCCTAGTCAAGTGGTTGTATGAAGTGATTGTTCAAGTTCCATAAGACAAACTATTCTATATTATGATTTGAGTTGATTGAGCATTGAGTGTAGAACATATTGAGTCTCTAACAATTCTCTTTATGTTTCTATGAGATTGGACAAGTTCTGTGTGAACTTATTAAGCAGATTTGGACAAGTTTTGAGTGGACTTGTTGAGCATATTTAAGCAAGTTCTAAGAAGATTGAGCAAGTTTTGAGTGGACTTATTGAGCAGATTTGAACAAGTTTTGAGTGAGCTTGTTGAGCAGATTTGAGCAAGTTTTGAGTGGACTTATTGAGCAGATTTAGACAAGTTTTGAGTGAACTTGTTGAGAATTGAGCAAGTTTTAAGTGGACTTGTTGAGCAGATTTGAGCAAGTTCTGAGTGGACTTGTTGAGCATATTTGAGCAAGTTCTAAGTGGACTTGTTGAGTATATTTGAGCAAGTTCTGAGTGGACTTGTTGAGCAGAATTGAGCAAGTTTTGAGTGGACTTGTGGAGCAGAGTTTGGTGCAGATTTGAGGATAAGTTTATGCTAGACCAGAGATAGAGATTGAGAAGATTTGTGCTAGACCGAAGGACTATGTTTAGTGCATATTTGAGATAGAGCTTTGGAGGTGATAGAGTAGAGAGGATAGTAGTCTCCAGTGGATAGAGATCCATCAACCAGGGTAGTGAGGATAGGTCTTCTGAGTGGGGATAAGAGTCTTCAGTGGAGAGAGATCCACAAGCCAGTGTAGTGGAGGCAGTAGTCTTCTAGAGGATCACCAACCAGAGTAGAGGAGAAGGAGTTCTCCTATGGATAGAGATCCATGAACTTGATTTAGGGGATTGGTATCTCCTTTGGATAGAGGTCCATAAACATTGTAATAGGGAAGGATTCCCAAGATATTGATTGAGAAAATTTTAGTGAAATATTTTCTCCGTGGAGTAGCCCACATTGGGTGAACCATGTAAATTGTGGTGTCTCTATTGTGTATGGTGATTTGTGCATTGCTTTGATTACTATTGTTGATATTGCTATCTATACATTGCATAATATTGATTTGGAAAGAAAAGTAAAAAGTGGTCTTATACTGTTCACCCCCCTCTCAAGTATAAGCTTGTGTTCTTCAATTGGTATCGAGTGGGTTCCTTGAGAAGAGTTTAACAACTTGAAGGAAAATCTAACAAGAACACAATGGATCCTAAGGAGGTGTCCTCAAATAATTTAGCACCAGTATTTGATGGAAGTGACTATATGTATTGGAGTATGATGATGAAGATCTACCTGATGGCACTTGGCAATGAAATTTGGGAATCAGTGGAATTTGGATATGATCCCTTAGTCAATCCTCCTACAGATAAGGAAGGTAAGCTTCTACAACACTATAATTCAAAAGCAATGAATGCACTTGTGAGAGGTTTGCATAGAATAGAGTCTATGAAAGTTATGCATTGTAAAACTGCAAAAGAGATGTGGGATAAATTGCAAAATATATATGAAGGAGATAAAAGTGTCAAGAAAGCAAAGATGTGAAATCTCAAAGGACAACTTGAAGCATTAAGAATGAATGAAGAGGAAAATATTAGTGCTTATCTAATTCGAATTGATGAGGTTGTTAATGATATGCAAGGACTTGGAATGAAGATTGATGAATCAGATGTTTGTGATAAAGTCTTAAGAACTCTTCCAAAAATATTTAGTGAACAGGTTTCTACTATAGAAGTATCAATGGATGGTGATACTTTGACAAGAGATAAATTTCTTGGTATGCTCACAAATTTTGAGATAAGAACAAAATATCATATTCCCAAGAAGGAAGCAACATTCAAAGCAATCAATAAGACAAAGGGTAAGAAGTCAGAATCAAGCAATGAGTCATCCAGTGATGAAGAAGCTAATTATGGTAGAAGAGATAAAGATTCTAGAAGATCCAGAGATCTAAGATCTATTAAGTGTTTCAATTGTGGAAAGTATGGACATTTTGCAATAGATTGTCAAGAACCCAAGAACAACAATGGTGAAGAAAAATAGGATCACAGGAACAGGGAATCAAAAAGATATAGGCATCAAAAGAAAAGCAAGGATGGACAAAGTAGACAAGGAAAGAAGTTCTTCCAAAGGCAAAAGAGGAGCTACTATGCGGATAAGGCAAGTAAGTACTCAAGTGATAGTGATGCTAGTTTTTCAGACAATGATAGAGATGAAGTCCTATTTATGATTGAAGAAAAAGAGCAAGTTAAGAAAAGGACTCTAGTAATTCTCAAGTGTTTTAGATGTGGTAACTTTGGACATCTTGAAGATGATTGTACAAGGGATGGTTATAGTTTCAGTGATGATGAATATGAGAATGCACTTGAAGGACCAGATGAAAATCTTCTAATGGAATTAGAAGAAGAAGTAAGTGATCCTATAGAAGACAAGCCAATAGAAAATAAAGATGTGGACAAAGGTAAACAAATAGAGGAATATTCAGAAAAGGATGGTTATGATATCAAGGGAGAACTTATCTATGCCCTTGACATGGTAAAGAAGGTAAGAAAGCAACACTCTAAACTTGAAATTCAGTTTCAAGAATGTGATGAAGAGAGAAGATTGCTTATAGAGGATTTAGAAAAATCAAAGGCTAAGGCAAAGAGGTTCAAAGATAAGTTAGAAGCAAAGATCTTGGAATGTGAGAAGTTAGCACAAGAAGTGGCACTACTAAAAGAAGATTTAGAGGACTCCAAGATCAAGATGAAAGGGTTTAAAAATAGCTCAAAGAACTTGGATAAGTTCATCAAGATACAAAAGACTACATCAAGGAAAATAGGTCTTGGATTTGAATAGGTTCAAAAGAAATGGGAAGGAGAGTCAACTTCAAGTTTTGGAGGAGAAGAAACTTCAGATGAAGATACTTCAGAAGAAGATAGTGTAAAAGAAAGTGAGACATCAGAGGATGAGTTGGACAATAGAGAGTTCAACAAAAATAGGAACAATGCACAAAGAAGATACAGATGGAACAACAATCAGAATAGGTCAAGAGAGACTAAGAGACCAATGAGGTCAAGACAAGGAAACTTCAATGGAAGATGCTTCTCATGTCACAGGTTTGGGCACATGGCTTCACAATGCAGGACACATGAAAGACAAGAATATGGGAACATACAACCTTTCCATGGGTATTGCTACTCATGTAATCAGTTTGGTCACAAGGCAATGAATTGCAGGGTTCATGACAGAAGAGGATATGGCTTCACTAGGAGAAATCCTAAGACATTTGCACCTCCAAGGAATAATAACATTAAGTGTTATAAGTGCAATAATGATGGTCACACAACAAAGTGGTGTAGAGCAGACATTCCAGAAATAGGTATGAACATGAATAGGAACAAGAACATGGACATGAACAGGAACATGAATATGAATGGACATGAATAGGAACAAGAAAAGGAATATGGATATGAACAAGAACAAGAATAGGAACAGGAATGTAGACATGGACAGGAACATGGACATGGATAGAAATAGTCAAAGGAATCAAAAAATTTAGATAAGAAGAAAAGAGGATAAAGGTAAAGAATAATGCTTTTTGGGAGTAGAAATACTCCCACCCTAGAATTAACCACCTCAAAAGGAGGTGGGGGAGGGGCTAAGCTAAGAGGCTCATTCTTAGCCCCGAGCCCCAAAGGTGACCCTTTTCCATTGATGTCAAAGGGGGAGAGATTTGAGTAAGGGGGAGATATTTGATATTTGAGAAAGCATTGAGCCAGGGGGAGCAATGTCCCGGGGGAGCAACACAAAAGAAGAAGTCAAGTTTTTGGTAAAAAAATTTTGGGTTGCCATCAATGACAAAGGGGGAGATTGTTGGACATTTTGAGTCCCTAAGTCAAAGTTGTCATTGATGTCATCGGATGAAGTCATCATTAATGTCAAGGACTTCATCAAGAAATAAAGTTGTCAAGGTTGTCATTTGATATCCAGGAAGAAGCTTCAAATAATGCCAAAGGTCAAGAGAATCAGTGCAGAAGTTAAAGGCAAAAGGGCTCCATAATATTTTAATTTTATATGGAAGCTTAGTTTAAAAGGTGTTTCATAAAAACCTAAGGAGGCTTATTGCAAAGTTAAAAGGAGATATAATATTTATTTTATAAATTATTTAAATTCAATGTGAATTTAAATTTTATAAATAAATATTACTTATACCAAGTTATGCAATGAGAAGGACTTAATAAGCCCAAAGGTTTCTAAAATAATTAATTTATAATATTTAAATTCAAAAGAATTTAAATAAATTATAAATTAATAAAGTCTAAAGCGCCCATGTTCTATAGTTGGAAGAAATTCGAAGTGTCGATGTATTCAAACAAAGGTGGAAATTATTATATAAACCATGCCCAAGGGGCATTAATTTTTATCCTTGCTCAAACAAAAAATTGCATGTGAATTGGAGCTCATGAAAAAGACTACGAAATTTATGTTTGTGTATGCCAATGAATAGAGATAAAAGGAAAGGCATAGATCAGTTGGAAGCCATCCGGCAGCGTGGCCTAGTGGCAAGAGGGTAGTGGCTAGAGTGCTTGGATGCAAGGAGACCAACATTCAAAACATGGTGGTTGTGCTTGGAAGGGTTGTTGGGTTGAAGGCGCCAAAGGCGAGGTGCACGTTTTGCAAAATGTAAGATGGGGATACTTTTGAAGCACGTGGTGCTTCCACACTCCAAGCGAGTGCGTAGCTCATGCGACGGTTGGAGCCATGGCTAAGGCGTTGGTCGTGGGCTGCATTGAGGGTTTGAATCCCTCCAAAGGTAAGGTAATTAAATTTTGATTATTTTTAATATTGCCTAAAGTTGGGAGTTAAAAGGGTTGCTAGTTGGAAATAGTTGAAAGGGTTGCTAGTTGAAAATTGGTGTTTGTTGGAAATTATTTTTAATAAAATTTGGAGTTATAAGGAGTTTGATTTTATTTTTAAATAAAGTCTTAATTATTATATTTGCATATTGGAGGAGTAAGACTTTAAGAGTGTTGATTTTATTTTTAAAGGGACTTTTTCCAAAGAGATTATTATGAAGGTGTTGGATATTATTTTAAAGTTGGAGTGATAAGGTGTATTTTGTTTGATATCATTTTGTATTGTGATTCATTGAGAAAATTATTATCTTCTAACCTCTCTTGAGATTGGAAAAGAAGTGATTGTGAGTGTGGCAGATTTGTGTGGTCTACTCCTTGTCAAGAAAAAGGTATGGGCAAATTCTTCCTTGGTTGAGTTGATTGGTTGAATTTCTGGAAAATAAGTTTGGAGTGAAAAGGACTTGATTAGGGTTTCCTTTTGAGTGTGTTTGAGTAATTGCTTCAAGGTTTTTTAGAATAAAGAGTTGTGATTAAAACCTTGTTTTATAAGCATTGTTGTTGAAGCCATTGGTTGTGTGAAGAACTTGAGTTAGGGTTTTGCAAAATAACATGAGTATCATTGTTATGTGAAGATTGTTTTATAAGCATTGTTGTTGAAGAGAGTTGTTATGCAAAGAACTTGAACTAGGGTTTGAAAAGAACATGAGTATCATTGTTATGTGAGATTTGTTGTTGAGCATTATTGGAAATATTTTGAGTTGGTGGTTATATGCTTGGACTAGGGTTTGTGAGAAAGGGGTGTTTCATTAAGTGATTGGTTGAGTAGAGTTGGTTGAGCCTAGTCAAGTGGTTGTATGAAGTGATTGTTCAAGTTCCATAAGACAAACTATTCTATATTCTGATTTGAGTTGATTGAGCATTGAGTGTAGAACATATTGAGTCTCTAACAATTCTCTTTATGTTTCTATGAGATTGGTTAAGTTTTGTGTGAGCTTATTGAGCATATTTGGACAAGTTCTGAGTGGACTTGTTGAGCATATTTTCAGCAGATTTGAGCAAGTTATGAGTGGACTTGTTGAGCATGTTTGAGCAAGTTTTGAGTGGACTTGTTGAGCAGATTTGAGCAAGTTCTAAGTGGACTTGTTGAGAAGATTTGGACAAGTTTTAAGTGAACTTGTTGAGAAGATTTGAGCAAGTTTTGAGTGGACTTGTTGAGCAGATTTGAGCAAGTTCTGAGTGGACTTGTTGAGCAGATTTGAGCAAGTTCTAAGTGGACTTGTTGAGAAGATTTGAGCAAGTTTTGAGTGGACTTGTTGAGAAGATTTGAGCAAGTTCTGAGTGGAATTGTGGAGCATATTTTGGTGCAGATTTGAGGATAAGTTTATTCCATACCAGAGACAGATATTGAGCATATTTGTGCTAGACCGAAGGACTATGTTTAGTGTAGATTTGAGATAGATATTTGGAGGTGACAGAGTAGAGAGGACAGTAGTCTCCAGTGGATAGAGATCCATCATCCAGGGCAATGAGGATAGGTCTTCTGAGTGGGGACAAGAGTCTTCAATGGAGAGAGATCCACAAGCCAGTGCAATGGAGGAAGTAGTCTTCTAGAGGATCACCAGCCAGAGTAGAGGAGAAGGAGTTCTCCTATGGATAGAGATCCATGAACTTGATTTAGGGGATTGGTATCTCCTTTGGACAGAGGTCCATAAACATTGTAATAGGGAAGGATTCCCAAGAGATTGATTGAGAAAATTTTAGTGAAATATTTTCTCCGTGGAGTAGCCCACATTGGGTGAACCACGTAAATTGTGGTGTCTCTATTGTGTGTGGTGATTTGTGCATTGCTTTGATTACTTGTTATTGATATTGCTATCTATACATTGCATAATATTGATTGGGAAAGAAAAGTAAAAAGTGGTCTTATACTGTTCACCCCCCTCTCAGTATAAGCTTGTGTTCTTCAAAACCCTCCATCCATTATTCCACATGGGATAGGTGGGGGGAAACAAAGTGGTATAGACTAAAGATACCTACATTAGTAAAATTTCCACACCATGGTGGACATAGAGATCCCTGTGTCATTAATATTATGCTAGATAATTGATACACAGATACGTGGTATTCCCTTTGTGCAACGTGGATTACCTTTACTTTGGAGCATAATTTCACTGTGTCATTCATTATTGTCTAGTAAAGGTTGATCGACTGGGCACCTATTATTCGGTGACATACTTTTAAAAGAAATAGACGTGACATAGAATAAATGAATATGGAATGAAGAGAAAATTACCATCATTCTATTGGGATGGTTAAATAGAATTATCCTCTTGAATAAATTTGGACACCTTCTTCTCATGATTGAAATAGAATTTGAGGATATTCTTGTGAAACAAAAGGAACCTTGGATAAAATTTTGAGTAGGATAATTTGATAAGTATTTGGTGAATAAATGGATATGACCCAAGATAAAATTGGGGGAAATTTAATATTTAGATCTAATCAATTTATGGATTTAATGTGAAATAATTTTCCTTAAAGACATGCTTTTTGTTTTGTAAACTAGTTTTAGTCTTATACACAAAATAATAAGGAAAATTTTGATCTAGCTAATATATAATCTTGTTTGGTAGATTACATGACAAATTTGTTGATTAACTGTTGTGTAATATTGTTTGATATATTATAATATAAATGTTTAGGGTAATTTTATTTGATATATTCCAAGATAAATTTATAGGGTAATCTTGTTTGATAGGTTACAAGACAAAGGAGGTGTAATATTGTTTGATATATTACAAGATAAATTTATGATTAAGGAGTAATCTTGTTTGATAGATTACAAGACAAATTTATAGGGTAATCTTGTTTGATAGATTACATGATAAATTTATAGGGTAATCTTATTTTATAGGTTACAAGACAAAGGAGGTGTAATCTTGTTTGATAGATTACAAGGCAAATTTATGACTAGCTAGATTATGAGAATCATAATACAATCTTGTTGGTAGATCAAGTGATAATATGGTGGAAAAATGTCTAATTTAGGAATAATGGATAAGGAACCTATTATTGAGGAAAATATAGGGTTTCCTATCAGTGTGTACTTATGTAGATTACATAGTACTTTAGAAATGCATCTAATTATGAATGCATGTAAGAATTAATTTTGTGGAAACATGAATGAACATAGGAATATTAGATGTGGAATCTAATATTGGAGAGATTATGGGGTCTCTCCTTGTAGTATAAAACCTTAGATTAAATGGACTAATGATATCTAGGTTTGAATAATGAATGAAAGGTTCATTCTTGAGGAAACCATGAGGTTTTCTTCTTTCTCAATTTATATGTATCTAGTGATCATTTCATTTATGAGCTTCAATTGTAATGATGACCTAAAAATGGGAATGTATGGGATTCTCCTATAGCCATGTATTTAATGATGGTTCAAAAGAATCTATAGGATTCTTTATATTATTGTAGATTGAGACAAAATGAAATATGAGGATGCATATTTTGAGGTTGTGTTTTCCTCATTGGGATTTTCCCAGGATAAAATCATTGTGTTATGGATCCTTATTGTGTGGATTGGACTTCTTTCTTGTTAAGCTATGATATGGATGATATATTTATATTTCCATAAGATGTTTACTAAAGTGTTATATGATACATGATTTTTATTAACAAACAATGTTCAATAAGTAAGATGTGTTTACATATACACTTGAGGTTTATTAGATCTATCAATGGATGTTGCACTTAATTTTCCAAAGAATGGTTACTGAGCATGATGTGATGGCTTATGCTTTGATCTAAGAAATAGTATTGAATTGAATAAAGTAATCTTTATGTATTGGTTAATAATACATGTATGGTATTCTGCTACAAAATATTTGATTTCTTAATCAATTAGAAAATAATATTATAATTACAATCAATGAGTTATGTAATTAAACTTCTTAATTGAAAGAGAGAGATAGAGAGAGAGAGAGAGAAAATTAAGGAAATAAATTATACACATCATGAAGGTATGTAAGGCTAGATAGGAGTTGGTCACTCCTATCACGAGAGTTGACACTGACCATGTCGTAAATATCTTGGCTATTTAATACCCTTAATTAATGATGGTTTAGACATACTTAGATATGAACTCTACATTGATAACATATAAGTTATGATAAAAAAATTCTCTCTCGAGTTGGTCTAAAATTTAGGGTTGTTACAAGTCATTAGATGAATACCTCTAGGCTTCAACAAGAAAATCAACCAAGACCTTCATTAGAGACTTAATTGAAAATATCTTTTATGTTTGTGGTGTGATTGTATTAAGATCATCCCATTCGTTATGTCAATTTTAAATGTTGTCACCTTATATTTCCTTGACCATCTATGATGGAGGCCTCACATGCTTGGGCACCCATGCCTTGCTTGGATAACATAGTGGGAAGCTCCACGAGAAGTGAGAGCATCGATGGGAGACCTCTAGGATTTTTTCTAAGGTTGGATCCTTATCAAATATGATATTTGTGCATCCTCTTAGGCTTGTTGATGTCTTGCTTATGATGTGTGAAGGAAAAATGGAAAATATAAAATAGCACTAAAACTTACAGAAAATTAAAACCTAAGCTATAAAAGTGATGCACCAAGATCTAAAAAAAATTCTTATGTATAATAAAATTGAATGAACACATTCATCGCATGCTAATATCTAGAAATTGAACATGATTTCATTCATACCAAGCATCCAAAAACATAATAGAAATAGGAAAAAGTGGAATTAGTCATAAATATGATATATATCAAAATATTACAAAGGGATGAGGCCAAAAAAGATTTTATGTTCTTTAGCCATGAAACTCAAGGCTCAAGTTCAACTTATACACAAGAAAGATATGAAATAAAGATCACACAAGATCAACTATTAGGCATGAGTAGGTAGCTTCCAATGCCTTACAATAAATTTTACAAGCCTATTTATGTCCAAAACTAAAGGGCTTTTCCATCTAAAAATGTGTATGGGAAATTTGGAATGCCATCTCCAATTTGCACTTGAGATCATTCTGCCTTCAATAGTTGGTTGCTTTGAGATATTTAGATTTATGAACATAAATGTTGAAGGCCTTTAAGTCTTTGTACAGGTAGCTATTGCTTTCATCACCAACTACCATTTCTAGGGTTTCCTCGAAAGTGCATGAGGTTTCTTCTACAATTAGTTGCTCACTCGATTTGAGGCTTCAAGAATCAGGATCCTTTTGGCCACCACATGCTCTCTTAGAATGATGCACCTATAGTAATATCACTTTCTTGGCCTAGGGATTTCTTGTAGTGGAAGGTAGAGGTAGGCAATGACCACATTTATATTTTTTCATCACTGAGATGACTTCCTTAGATTAGACAACTAGTAGCGCTCCTTTGATCTACTTTTGATTGGTGTAGGTTGTCAAGGTAGGTTCATCCATGTGGTAAATGACTAGTTTAGTCACCATGTGTGTAATTGCAATAGGATGGTCCACCTTAGTAATATTTGGAAACCCCTTTAGCCAATGGAAAATATTTTTTGATTACTTATCTATGTTATTGCTTTCATCCATGAGCAATAGCTAAGCTTACCACATGTTATAATAATGATTATTGATGGGGTTTTCTCCTTACACTATCTTCCTATTATGTAGACAAATGTGGGCTATAATATAAAATATCAAGGGTCCACATGGATTTAGAGATATTTAGTTGCTTGCATTGGGCATAAAATAAGAATAAACCATAGATGGGTGATTGGATAGTCGATATGGTCTTGATACTTGTCCTCCCTTCTCTACACAACGAAGTTAGAACCTTCCCCTCCATTCACAAATTAATGGTGCCTTCTAACCCTCTTTAATTGGTATATTTTGTCAAGGTGATTATTTTGAGCAAGGAAAAGTGTAGAAAAACCTCCTTAGAGGTCCAATCATAGTTCATTTTTGTGTTGTGTACTCATTTTTAAGTGTCTTCCACTTGATCTTTCCAACTGGACATTGCTAAACTTTTGAATCAAATATGATTACAAAAATTAATTTATTCTAATTTCTTGATGGGGTATATGTACATTAAAAAGGGTGTAATGTGGCTTAGGATAGGGTCACATTGCACCCTCTTTAATGTACATATGCCCCATCAATAAATTAGGAGAAATTAATTTTTGTAATCATATTTGATTACCCAAATTAATTTCCAACAATCTATTCTTCTTTGCAAAATAATTGAGTGGCATCAAAGAGGCTTGAAATATTGTCTCCTAGATACTAATCCCATTATGCTAGGTAGCTTAATAACTACACACTTAGTATGAGAAGAGATATTTACTATTCATATTAAATTTATAAACTATATAGCCAAACAAAAAATAATCATAAGGTTTGAACATACAACCTACCTTTCCAAAGATCTTCTTGCTAACCATTCTGCCATTATGCATAATGATATTGTGGTATCTTTTCCTTTTATAGAAGTCCACATCCTCATCCCATTGTTGTAAAAATAAAGGTTGGTGTAACTTAATCTAGTTCCCTCCTCCCTCCCATGCATGACATAAACCATGATACCAAACCAATAGTTGGGATGAAGGAATAAGTTTAAAATTTATACTTTTTTTTCAATTCCTTCAATAAAATAAATGTCATCATGTTTGAGCAAAAACAAAGTCTCATGGGATTGGAAATAAATATATTTGAGTCTAAAAATATTACAAAATGCTCTCCTATCCATAACAACCACCTTGTTCATTATTTTGGATCATACCCCTTCTCCTTGAAGAAGGGTATTGTGTTTCAAATCACAAGGCCACCAATCCAAAGCCAAAGTGCATGAATTGGATCCCATTCAAATTTAAAAATTGTGTGCATGAATCTACTTTCTTTGAATTTTAAAATATAATTTTTTTTAGAACCTATCATTGAGAATCTTCAACAATAAATTATCATAATACTTCTTTTAGAAAAATTAATATAGATTTTCTCTAATGTGCTTGGGAAAATAGATGATGAAAAATAGGGTAAAAACTTGTTTTTCTCCTTATGCAAAAATAACTTCTAAGAATTCAAGGAGGAAATTATCCTAGGATTTGGAAGAAATATTAAAGGCTTCAAATAGCATTTCTACATGTCCAAGTGATGTAGCTCCATAACTGTTTTGATGCCATGTTAGAATTCACACCTATTTCTAGAAATGTACAAAAGCAATATGTCCATTCAAATATTATACAAAAAGCATAAAAAGGGACAAAAGAGAGAACTAGATATTGGTAACCCATAGGCACCATAAATAATCACTATGTTATCTAGAGAGAAAAATCACAACACTCTGATATAATGGATGGAGTGGTGGTAGGTATTTATACCAATAATAAAATCCCAATTAAATAAATAAGTTTAACCTAAGCAAACTTTACAAGAGGACTTAGGTTAACTATAATTTATAAGGTGGGTTTAACAATAACAAGGTTAATCATAAACCATAAGGTCTATAGAATAAAATAACTACATTTGTACAATGATTGTCCATAATCCTATACACTATTACATCATGAAATGTTGGCCTTGGAAATAAGTCATATTATACTTTCAACAAAAGATAAATTAGATAGCTATTATAAAGAGTCATGGAGTAAAATATATAATTATTGGGAAGAAAAATATAGAAAAATATGTTTAGTGAATAAAGTATTCATGAAAAGGGGTTATAATTCCAAGGGAGAATGATAGTGACTCATTAGTTAAGAGGAATGGGCTTTCCAATTGCCATTGTGAAATATGTAAACTTGTGTTGAAGATTCAATTTCCATGTTCACTATGCTAGTTTTTTTAATATAAAAAAAATATTATATATGGTATATATATGTATTTATTTATCAATTGTTGTAATATGTAGGAGACTAAATATGATAAAGAAACAACCCTTTATTTTTAATTAAAATTTAGAAATATGGGGTCTAATATTTTTTATAATTTGGTTTAAAGAATAAGCTATCTACCCAAAAATAATACATTTTCAAATAATATTGAAATATTTAAATTTAAAAATCATAGGTGACTTATAAAGTTTATGTTTTTCATTTATATAAATATGTGTTGTTTGTTATAGTTTTAGATAGGTGTTAGAGAATGTGTAGTGCATGGAAGTGATATTATTAATTTGATAAAAAAGTATGAGGATTTCACTATTGAGGCAAATAATAAGGCTTATAGGGATACAAATGAAGTAAAATGTAAAGCATTTTTTAACATCCATGAGGCCATAGGTCATATGGGTTGATTCTCATGGAGGATGTTTATTATCATACTCTAATTACATACTCTAATTAATAGGATTTAAACCTTGGAACTTTATTTAGAGTTCCAAAGTTTCCATTGTTAGGCTCACTCAAGTTGTACAAAGAACTCTGATGATGTTATTCATATTCATATATCCATGTGCTAATAAGGTGGAAATAATAAAAATAGGAATGGGGATGGGGCTGGTAGAGATAAATTCTTTAGTGGTGGTTGATATCCTTTTTTTATATTTGAATAATATCAAAGCAACTAATAATCCTAATCAATATATACTATGTTATTGATAGTTATTATGTTCGACACCATCTCTCTCTATTAAGAACCTTCTAATTTTTTATTAAATATAAAGAAGGGTTTTTTAAAGGGTCCCTGAACCTTTTACAAAGTCGAACATAAGTACTCTTGGACCAAACCCAAGGAATACATCACACTAAAAGAGAGCAAGACCAACTGGATACAATCTAGAAATAGGAATAACCAGCTCAAATAAAACAAGATAAAAGTTATCCTAAAGATATCCAACAAACATCGAAGGTCAACCAACAACATATTCAAAACAAATCCACCTAAAATAAGTGCCAAAATTTAAATTCAAAATTCAAATTTTAGAAGATCCCACATAGAGTTGGAATTCTAAATCCTATGATGTAACAGACACCAAATCTAAAATTGGAAATCCAATAGTAGGCACAAAGGAACCTACAATTGGAGCCCTATAGGAAAAGTGCTCAAATTTGAATCATAGGGTGCATTAAATAAGTTCCTACCAAATAGGAACCGTGCATCCAAAATTACTAACCACCAACAACAGGAAAAAATCCTACAATCGGCTATCCAAATTAAAACTTTCCCTCCTAATGAGGGAAACAAAGATCTAGAATTAAGGGCATTAAAATTTCAGTTTTCATCCCACACAATAGAGAGATAAAAATTGAATTTTTTGCCCACTAGGAACCCTACATCTAAAAACATAGACTTCAAATAGCAAGCACACATCCTACAACTAGAAATACAATATAAATATTTCTTGTTGATCATTCTAGAACATTCTAATTTAAATCAACATATCCACATAAATATTGCAATAAAAACAAAAAATCATGAAAAAATAAGATATTGCAATACAAAAGGTAAATGTAGAAATGTAACAATATCACAACACAACATATAATCATAGGCCTCTTCAAGGGGGAAACATCCTTCAATACATTCATTTAATTATGCAAAAAGATACATTCATTCTTATCCCTCACATTTTTAAAGACTTCATCACACTACTTAATGCTCAAGGCTAGCTTACATGCAAAATGCCACCCAAGCTAAAACCTTCTACCAAACAAAACAATTACATTCTTGATAAAAATTGCATAAAATAGCACCACTTGTCTAAGAGCTTCTAATGCCATAAACTATTACAAAATATTATGTAATATCATTACAAAATATTATCATGGGGGTTCCCCACATTAAGAAAGGATTATTACATCATAGTGTTAGGATGGGGTCTTAAAATGCCCTTCCCCTTCAAAAAACTTTGTCCTCAAAGTTAACAGAACTACTATTGAAGCTGTTGAAGGGGCTTCTAAGTGGCATCTTTAGGTTGCAAGCTACACTATTAAAAAAGAATATCAATGATGACACAATGATGAAGGGTTCATGATCTCCTCTCTAGAATACATTTATATTAAATAATTATGGTGCTTTCTTCATCCAACTCTGGTAGTGTGGATTGCACCTAGACCTTGTTGCCAACAACCTTCTTGAGAGAGGAGATATGAAAGACTAGATGAATTTTTGAAGTGGTCGAAAGGGCCAATTTGTATGTGTCAACCCAATCCGTTGTAATAATTGGTAAGGACCATAGTATTTTATGATATTTTTTTGGCATTCAAGAAGAAAGAGATATGACTATTTTATGGGTTGTAAGCAAAGAAAATCCATGTACCCAAAATCAAAGCTACACTCAAAGTGGTGTTGATCATCTTGCTAATGCATTCTATTCTAAGCCAAGTCAAGATTAACCCTAAGTTGACAAAGAAGGGAATTATACTATCTGAGAGTGGAATCCACAATTTGAACTTTGGAGCTGCTTGGAATGTAAGAGGAGAGTGTTGGTGGAGGATGACAATATACTACTTCAAATGAGCTAACCTTAATAGTAATATGATATGTTGTGTTATACCACCATTCAGCCAAAGGAAGCCACCTTGGCCCATTATGTAGGATGTTCTAAGGTGAAGCAATAGATGTATATTTCCTAGCACTTATTGAACATTTTAGTTTGACCATCAGTTTGAGGGTGATAAGCCAAGCTCATATTGAGTTGGATTGCCTGCAACTTGAACAATTCTAGTCAAAATTGACTATTAAAAGTAGGATCCCTATCAGAGATAATGGACTTAGATATTCCATGGAGATGAAATATGGATTCTAAAAAGACTTGGAAAATGGCAAAGGTGGTATAGGTGTGGGACAAGGAATATAAATGTGTACTTCATGAGACAATATAGTACCATCCAAATAATAATTTTTTTGTTGGATTTAGGTAACTCTTCAATGAAATTCATAGAGATATATCTCTAGGCTTGTTTAATAATTTGTTAGGAATTAAGGGTTCCACGGGAACACACATTTTTACCTTTCATATGTTGGCATCTATCATATTCAACTACAAAAGTGTGGATAACCCTTTTCATTTCTTTTCAAAAAAAGTTTACTTGGTTCTTGCATAGGCTTTGATTAACCCTAAATGACTAATTGTTGGTGATGCATGCATTTCTTACAAGATGAGATACCTCATTTGAGAATTTTTGGGAATGACAAGATAATCACGATATCATAAATATTCACCATCCCAAGTATAGTTAGGGCATGAGTTAGTCTTTACTTGGATTTTTTTGATCAAAATTTTCCAAGAGGAGTCCTTGGTTTGCTCTTCCCTAAGATGATGTATCCATTGTGGAAGTGGTGTCTATGTATCATGTAGCATTTCTTGTTGTTCATATAGTTAGTACAAAGTATTAGCCACCATGTTATCCTTACCTTTGTTATAGATGATGTCATAGTCATAACCTAACAATTTAGAAACCCATATTTGTTGTTCTAGAGTGGCCACCCTTTGTTCTAAGAAATATTTAAGAATTTGATGATTAGTCTTGATGGAAAATTGTTGCCCAATGAGATACAAACACTAATGATTAACGATATGTAAAATAGCAAGAATATCCTTTTCATAAGTAGACTTGTCCAAATTCTAGCCTTAGAGTGCTCTACTAGTGAAGGCCAAAGGTCTACCTTCTTGCATTAAAACAACCCTAATGCCATTGACAGATGCACTACTTTCAATGGCAAAAGTTTTAGAGAAATCAAGCATTGCTAACATGGGATAGTATTCATGGCATGCTTCAACTCAATGAAATCCTTCTCTATAGGTTTTGACCACAAAATAATTCTTCCTCAACATGGCTATCAAGGGAGTTGTGATCTTTCCATAATTCTTCACAAATTTTTGATAATATCCAGTGATTCCCAAAAATCCACAAAGTCCTTTGATGTTTTGATGTGTAGGCCAGTATTCAACAACCTAAATATTTTTGGGGTCTACCTAAACTCCATATTTGGTGATAATGTGACCCAAATATTCAATTTATTGCTACCCAAAAAAATACTTGGACCTCTTGGCATAGAGCTATTTTTTAGAAAAAAGTTATAGTGCTTGATCTAGATTTTGGAGATGCTCTTCCTATGAATAATTGTAAATATATATATTAGCAAGGAAGACTAAAATAAATTTGTAAAGGAAAGGTAAAAAAATGGAATCCATCAAACTATGAAAAGTGGAAGGTGCATTGATTAATCCAAATGACATAACCAAGAATTCATAATGCCCTTCATGAGTTCTGAAAGCTATTTTAGGAATGTCCTCATCCTTGATTTTAATTTTATTATATCTTGACCACAAATCCAACTTTGACAAATATTGAGCCCCATGCAACTCATCTAGCAATTCATCAATCACTGGAATAGAAAATTTATCTTTAATAATGATTTTATTGAGGTCCCTATAATCCACACATATGTGCCAAGATTCATATTTTTTTGTACAAACACAAGGGATGAATAGGTATTAATGTTGGGACAAGTAATCCTTGTAGTGTTGGCAATTTTGGGTACCTTGAGTACATTGCCTTTGCTCAAGTATAGTTGTTGTCATTGATGTCAAAGAGTTTGTGCCAAAGCTGGTTTTGATGGATGCTCTTAGATCTTGAAGGTTCCATGATGGCAATCTAAAAGTTTAAGTGGAAATATTTATTAAATAATAATTTAATTAAAAACCTTCTAAAGGTTTTAATTAATTATTTTTAATAAATAATTATTATTTTTTAAATAATAATTAAAAGGTTTATTAACCCCTATAAACTTTATGGCGGAAATATTTAGGTCAAATTTCCTCTCTCTTTGGTCGACGTCGCAAAGTGCATGCAATGCACTATAAATACCTGCCTTGCCTTCATTCAAAAAATAGCAAGTTTATGATGATTTATTTCGAAGGGTATGAGCGCTGTTTGATATAGCATCAACGAGAGATGTGGTGTTTTGGCGACAGCGAAGTTGTGTTAATGTGTGTGCGGCATTCTTAATATAATGATTTCAACGAAACTTGCAGAATCGAAGGGATATCTTTGTGAAAGAAGTGATTCTAATATCTTTGATGTGCACACCCTGTGGAGGAGGCAGAACTTATGCCAGCGAAGGAGGAATACTGTACAAGTCGAAAACATAGCCGCGCTGTATTTGTGATGATAAGAATATCTCTGTGAATAAAAATAAATCCTCCTTTGAGAACGAAACACAAGGCGATGGTGAGACTTCTCTGAAGACTATGTAGAGCACAAGGTTTTTTGCACCAAAGCATAGGTTTCGATCTAGGTTGTGATTTGTATCTGCTTGACCACGAGGTCAAAGGAAACAAAGTTTAATTCGAAGAAAGCAAAAATAATAGAAGGGATAAGTTTTTATTATTATTTTGATTTTGAAGATCGTGCCTGGATGAGATAGATTGTCAAAGCGATCGGTGAGCAAGTGATTCCGTGAGGTGGCAGCGAGAAACGTTTGGGCCTGTTTAGAAGTTTTAAATAGAATAAGAAAAGTATTATATGCCTCCTTCAATCTCATCTGATGGCACGGAGAAGGTATGTGTTAGTTGATTTGAGTGTTCTGCAAAATGGTAGTTCTGCAGGTCAAATCCTCCGGGTACACCTTTTGAAAATAAAAGGTTTTGATTGATAATTTGATGGTGTTGAAAATCACGCGGAGCTATCAAACAAGCAAAAATTACCATTCGTGACAACGAGTTGAGACTAAGCGACGGAGTTAGACGAGCGACCCATGGTGCATTGTGCTGAAATTACAATCACTGTCGATTTGTGACAGGGAGTAGAAAAGACAAGGTAAAGTTTGTTAATTAAATTTGTTTAAGGTATTTTGGGAGTTATAAGGTTATGCAATGATTGATTCATTTTGTTTTATGGTACAAGTGGTTTTAGGAGAAATAAGGGAGTTGTGCAATTAAAATGTTTGGTGATGATTATTGAAAGGTGGAATAACGTTGATTATCTTGTGATCTACTAATCCTTGTGAAGATTGAAAAAAGAATGTTGTAATAGTGGCAGATTTCCAAAGGGGTTCTTTCACTTCAATAAGGTATGGGCACATTCTTCTCATGAGTATGATTGGTGTATGTTATTCCTGAAATAAGATTGGAGTGAAAAGGTTTTCAACAAGGTTTCCTTTGGTTGAGTGTAAGTTCTAGTTTGTGGTTTGTTGAAGACTACTTATGCATTGTTATCATTGATGAGAGTTTTGGTGAATGCATAATTCTGGTTTGAGGTAGTGGAAGCATTGTGCACTAGGGTTTAGGATTGTGAGTCTTGCTACTTGCTTTGAGTTGGTGAAACCATTAGTTGGCTGTTTTGATTTTGATGGATGAGTGCTTCCATAGTGGTTGTCTCGATCAAGTTAATGCTTTACTTAATACATGATATTGGGCTTACTCCATTGAGTTGATTTGAACAAGTTATTCTATGCATTTGGTAATATTGTGTTGGTGGCTGTTTTGTTCAAATATCTTTGGAGGGAAAAGGATTTCTACTTGTTTCCTTTTCTTGTGATGATTGGTTGAATGCTTCAAGGTTAATGTTGAGTTGAATGATTTTGGTTAAACCTTGTATTTAAGCATTGTTGTTGAAGCCCTAATTGGTTGAGAAAAGATATTGATTGTTGGAAAGAACATGAGTATCATTGTTATATGAGTTATTGCATGGTTGGCAATTGTTGGGTTGTATTTCATGTTCTTGAGAAAAGCATACTACATCTATCTTATTCTTTTGAGATTTGAAGTTAAGTATAGAACATATTGAGTCTCTAACAATTCTCTTTATGCTTCTATGAGGTGGATGAATCACATTGGGTCTCTAACCATTCTCTTTGTGGGTTCATGCCAAGCAAGTGTTCTTGATAATCTTGAGAGCAGGTTTTGGACAGGTTCCATTGGGAACTTGTGAGCAGGTTTTGGACAGGTTCCATTGGGGACTTGTGAGCAGGTTTGGACAGGTCTTAGCAGAGGACTTGTGAAGCTAAGGTTGATAGTTCTATCAGAGAACTTGAGGACAGAGGTGCATTGATTCTATAAGTAAAACCCGAGGACATTCGTGCTAGACCGAAGGACTGTATTTAATGCAAATTCAAGGACTAGCTTTGAGGTGAAAGAGTTGAGGATAGAGGTCTCCAGCCAGAGCAGGGAAGACAGGTGTCATCTGTGGATAGAGTTTCATTTGCTAAGGGCAGCGGAGGTAGAGGTATTCTAGAGGATCACCAGCCAGAGCAGAGCTAGGGGATTGGTGTCTCCTATGGGTCGGTGCCCACAAAATTGAGCTAGGGGATTGGTGTCTCCTATGGGTCGGTGCCCACAAACTTGAGCTAGGGGATTGGTGTCTCCTGTGGGTCGGTGCCCACAAACTTGAGATTAGGGTATTGGTGTCTCCTTTGGGTTGGTGCCCATAAACATTGTAATTGGGAAGGTTTCCCAAAGAACCTTGAGATAACTTTTAGAGAAAATTTTTGTGGATGTAGCCCAGGCTTTCTAGGTGAACCATGTTAAAATTGGTGTCTCTTTGTGGATGATCTTGTGCATCGTTTTGATTTTGCTTTGGATTTATTGCTTTACTATTTTGAAGTATAAAGGAAAAGTAAAAAGAGGTCTTATACTGTTCACCCCCCCTCTCAGTATAAGCTTGTGTTCAACATGTAGCACAAAGTTCTTGAACCATTTTATTATTATTTTTATTTTTGAGCATATGAATACTAATAGGGGTAAACATGTGGTGGAAGACTCCCAAGAAAAAGTTGAATTGCATGGTTGTGAGTATGGCGAGGAGGTAGTCTATTGGGTTCCTAAAAAACATGAGCATGTTTGTATAATAAAACTTGCAATGCCTCTGGATGATCCTCATCCCTTCGCTTAGAAGCGTCTATAGTACATAATTGAGCCACAACCCCATGGGAGGATTTTTAAACAAGTTTTCCATATTATGAGTTGAATAAATTGATCAGTCCTCTAATTCATACCTCATTAAGTGTATTTTGTCCCTTGTTGGCTAAATTTCATCCACAACTCAAAAAAATCCCATAAGATTATGCCTAACATCAAAAAATACCACAATATTTGGCCTAACATCCATAGTTATTGTGCTTCCAAAATGATATCACACCCACCTAATGGTAATAAAAACAATATCCATATTGATATTATATTCCCCTATTTATATTTTAACATTACAACACTTACGTTGCATGGCAAGGTGCCTCTATTAACAATCATGATTTCAAAGGAATTATAAGTAGTAATGTAGTAGTTCCCCTATTTTACCACACGTAGGTCAATAAAGTTGTGTACTTCCTGAGTGAATAATAATGATTACCCTTTGTCCTTTGAATTATACTATAACTTTCATAACTTGGGGAGTTGATATTCCTACCAAGGCATGCACCAAGAATTTTGAATGGGAATCCTCTAGAAATTCTTATTGTTCTGTGGGGTCTACTTCTTGATGTGATGGCAAACCGAGATTCACACAACAGAACTTCGAATTAATTTTTTGCAATTTGTTTAACACAGTCTTACAATATCATTTCCAGGCATAGTTCTTTCCCCTCTCAATCCCGAACTCACCATCCCATTCCCTTACAATTCTCGAGTTTTTATCGAGGCCTCGATCCTCTAGGCAATTAATGCCCCCGCCTAACAAAATTTCAAATTCGTTTTCCCCCCGGCCTAGTTTTCAAAATTTTCTGCCATAAATGGGCAACTGCCTGACCCACCATGAAGCTTGCATTAAAGACCTCCCTTAACCTACACCCATCATTTTGTTCTGACTGTTCTTCTGCACCGCTGTCTCATCCATAAATTCCATCTCCTGTAATTGTTGTTTTGCCATAAATTAAAAAAAAACATATGCGTGGTCGACATCTCTCTTTTCAATTTACGTGGCCCTCATCTTCGACTTAATACATGTATGCTTTCACATGTCAAATTCAACTTTAACCCCAACTGGTTGCATCACTTTTAACACACGTGGCAGCCACGTGTCTATTTCAGCCTTGCCTGGCCGTCCGCGTGTATACTTTGGCCTATCTTCTTATTGGCCGCGATATCGCGACAGGTCACAAAATTGCGACATGTCACGATATCGTGACCAAAAGCGCCTTCACCCTGTCATAGCCCTTTGGGGTCACAATTTCGTGACATGTCACGAAATCGCGACATGTCACGATTTCGTGACATGTCATGAAATCGCGACATGTCACGATTTCGTGACCCCTTTTGCCTTCGTCTTGCCGTAGCCCCTTGGGGTCGCGATTTCGTGACCCCCCCTTGCCTTCGCCTTGCCATAGCCCTTTGCCTTGTCTTCCACCTTGCCTTAGCTTTGAAGTCATGATAACATTGCCATGTGGCAGCTTTTAACTGGTCACGATATCGTGACCGGTCGCGATATCGCGACGGGACTCCCCCCTACGCCTTAGTTCGAAATATCGTCGCGATATCGCGACGTCGTGATATCGTGACGAAACTTGCCTAAGCCAAGTCACAACTTTTGAGGTCACGATTTCGTGACCCCTTCCCCCTTGCTTTACAAAAACTTCCCCCTTGAAAAACTGAAACAAATCCAAAATGCAAAGTACTTAAAAAAATTTGGAAAATTTTTGGAAGATGCAAGATTGCTCTACTGTCGCCGGATGCTCCTGCATCAGACACCCGGGGTAAATTAAAAGTGATCCTCACTTCTATTTTGTTAGGGGAAGACCCAGGCGGTCAACCTCCATTTTTGACAACCAAGTTGCATCTTCAATAGGTCTGCCCTTCCACTTTATCAAATATTCAGAATACTATTTGTTTCTGGTGCTTCTGCCTTCACGAGTGTCTAGTATTTCCTTGACCTCGTCGGTAGTTGGAGTAGATGTTGGAATTTTCCATAATCCTATACTTGGTACCTCTGTACTCTCTCCCTCATGATATTCCACTAAATCTAAAATATTAAAAATAGGTGAAATGTCAAGCCAACTTGGCAATTCCACTTCATATGCATTTCCTGATTCCCGTTTTTCCAGTATTCTGCATGGCCCAAACTTCTTCATCTTCAATTTGTTATAAGTTTTGGCAGGAAATATTTCCTTCCTAAGATGGACCATGACTTCATCTCCTACTTCGAACTCTTTGAACCGCCGCTTCTGGTCTGCCCTTGTCTTATATTGAGTATTCATTTTTATAATGTGTTTCCTTACTTCTTCATGCATACTTTTCATATGTTCCGCAAATTCTTCTGCCTCAGAACTGCACTTTTCTATCTTATCCAACTTTCTCAGTTCAGAAACATTTCTTGGGCTGTTTCCATATATTATCTGGAACGGAGATTTATTTGTGCTCTTATTGACTGAATTGTTATATGCAAATTCTGCCTGTGGTAAAACTAAATCCCATCTTGTGGGTTGATCTGCTATCAAGCATCTCAGTAAATTGCCCAGGCTTCTATTTACCACATCTGTCTGTCCATCAGTCTGTGGGTGGTATGCAGAACTGAATTTCATATCTGTCTTCAACTTCTTCCACAAAGTTCTCCAGAAATACCCAACAAACTTTGTATCTCTATCAGAAACTATGCTTCTTGGTAGACCGTGAAGTCGTACCACTTCCTTGAAAAATAACCCTGCAATGTGAACTGCATCACTTGTCTTCTGGTAGGGAATAAAATGTGCCATTTTGGAGAATCGGTCAACCACCACAAATACGAGTCATTTCCCCTCTGTGTTCTCGGCAATCCAAGAATAAAATCCATGCTTATGTCCTCCCATGGCCTCTCAGGTATAGGTAAGGCTGGTATAATCCTGTGTTTTGCCTTACGCCTTTTGCCATCTGGCATATTCTGCAACTTTGCACAAACTTCGTCACATCTTGTTGTAGTTGTGACCAGTAGTAATTTTCATCCACCAGGGCAATGGTCTTATCCCTACCAAAATGCCCATCCAGTCCTCCGCTGTGCTTTTCCTTGATCAAGTTCTCCCGCATGGAACTCCTTGAAATGCATAATTTACTTCCCTTGAATAGCATTCCATCTTAGATTAGGAAATCTAACCATTTTGTCCTGTCCATAGTAACAGGTGCCAAGCAACCCGTCCAGGCTGCTGCAAAATCAAGATCTTCAGGATAAAGACCCTTCAGTTCTTCGAATCCAACTACTTCCACTGTCATTTCAATTAGCAGATTCTGCCTTCTGCTTAAAGCATCTGCAACCCTATTTTATTTCCTGCTCCTATGCTTTAATACAAAGGTATAACTTTGGAGAAACTCGACCCACTTCATGTGTCGTTGATTCAGTTTTGTCTGGTTGTTGGTGTACTGCAATGCCTGATGATTAGTAAATAGAACAAACTCTTTTGGGAACAAATAATGCCTCCACTTCTTCAGAGCTTGAACTATAGTATAAAATTCTTGGTCATACACTGAATACTTTTTTCGAGCATCATTGAGCTTTTCACTAAAATACACAATAGGTCTGCCTTCTTGACTCAGTACAGCCCCTATTGCACTACCACTGGCATCACAGTCCACCTGAAATACCTTGTTAAAGTCTAGGAGTGCCAAAATAGGCTATTCTGTGACCTTCTTCTTTAAGGCATCAAAGCTCCTTTCAGCCCCTAATGTCCACTTGAACTCTTTTTTATCCCCTCTCATTGTTTCTATGAGAGGTGCACAAATGTCTTTGAAGTTTCTTATGAACTTCCTGTAAAAGTCGGCTAGACCATGAAATGATATTACCTCTGTTGTGCTTCTTAGGGTAGGCCATTCGATGATGGATCTCACCTTCTCTGGGTCCATTTTTAGACCTTCTGCTGATATTACAAATCCCAGGTATACTAACTCTTTCTTGACAAAATTACACTTCTTCAGATTTATTAATAATCTGCTCCTCCCATGACTTTTCAAAAACCCTCCCGATATGCATCAGGTGCTCCTCCAGGGTTCTGTTGAATATTAATATATCATCTAAATAAACAATAACAAACTTTCCCAGAAACTTCTTCAGTACCTCATTCATCAGCCGCATGAAGGTACTTGGTGCATTGGACAGCCCAATTGGCATGACCAACCACTCATACAAGCCTTCTCTTGTCTTGAAGGCTGTCTTCCACTCATCTCCTTCTCGGATACGGATTTGATGATAACCACTTTTTAGGTCAATCTTCATGAAGTACTCAGCTCCACTCAAACAGTCCATGATATCATCCATCCTTGGCAATGGGAATCTGTATTTGATAGTGATCTTGTTGATGGTCCGTGAATCTATACACATTCTCCATTCTCCATCCTTCTTTTGCACCAACACTACAGGTACTGCGCATGGGCTCAAACTTTCCCGAATCAATCCCTTCTCCAGAAACTCCTGGACCTGCCTGTTTAACTCCTCAGTCTCTACAGGCGTCATTCTGTGTGCAGCTTTATTTGGAAAGCTCGATCCTGGAACCAAATCTATATGGTGGTTGATTTTCCTTATTGGGGGTAAACCCTCAAGCACATTATCAGAAACAATATCTAGAAATTCCTCCAAAATTTCTAGGACTTCTGTTGGGGTATCTTGGCATTCCTTCTCCCTAAATCTCAAAATTATTGCATAACATAAATGTTCATGCTTCAAACCGTCCAAAAACTTTCTCCCTTCAACTAAACAGATTCTGGAGCTGTTACACACCTTTTCATCCGCTTCCTTTAAGGGTTTTAGCTTATGGCACACGCCATTCTTCGTCAATGAGTAGGTGTTGGCATGGCCATCATGCACTGCACTCCGATCGTACTGCTAGGGCCTTCCCAGTAACATATGGCAAGCATCCATAGGCAGGATGTCACACAGGACCTCATCACAATAATTCCCAATATTAAATTTAACGGAGCACTGCTCATTGACCAGGGCCCTATGGTCCTTCTGTAGCCATGCAACCCAATATGGATGCGGGTGCTTCTTCCTCTCTAACTGTAGCTTGGTAACCATTTCTTCTGAAACCGGGTTATCCATGCTACCATTATCAATAATAATATTGCAAATCTTGCCCGCGCATTTACACCTTGTGCGGAATAAACTTCTTCTCTAATCTGTGTCCTTCTCTTCATTCAACAGGACTCTCCTTACGATCATTGCTTCCCCTCTCTCTGCTTCTTCAGAATGTTTAGACTCAGCATCTTCCTCTGCCACAACAACTCTGGCTGGACCCTCAGGCCTCTTGTTTGTCCTTTCTCGGTGTTGTGGACACTCAAATGCCCGATGTCCTTCTTCACCACAGTGGAAACATGTCCCACGAAATACTCCTATTCCAAACCCTCATCCAGATCCACCCTGTCCTATTGGGTAGCTGTTCTGATCATGGGGCTGATAAACATCCTCTTCCCTTTGATCCTGGTTACTACTGGCTTCACCAGCCTTCTTTAGATCTTTATATTTTTCTCCACTGGTTCTCCCACCATGGCCCCTTCCTCTTTGCTTACCTTCAAACCGCCTATTCAATTTTTCTTCCACATTTAAGGCAAACTGGTAAGCATCCTCAATGGTGCTTACCCGAACTAGGCTCAGCTCTTCTTGGATACCGAGTCTCAACCCATTGATATAATGGGCTACCTTTTCTTTGTTTGCCTCTAAATGTCCAGTTCTAATAGAGATCTTGTAAAAATCCTCGGTGTATTCTTGGACAGTTTTGTTTGTCTGTCTCAAACTCTGCATTTTCCTTAGTAGATCCAACTCGTAATATGCCGAAATAAACTATCTTTTCAGCTTTTCCACCATTTTGTCCCATCTTGTTATTCTCTCCTTCCCTCTTCTGTTCCTCTCCAACTGTATTCCCCTCCACCAAATGCTGGCATGACCCTTCAACTTGGTCTTAGAAAATCTGACCCGATTAGGGTCTTCAACCTCCTCATATTCAAAATATTATTCTAAGTCATTTATCCAGTCAATCACTTCTTCTAGATTTAGGTTTCTCGAGTATGTAGAAACCTCCATTTTTGGTTGCTTTCCAATCTGAGAGATGGATTTGTACAACCTGGCTTGTGTAGGATCCACAGCCTCTTCTTCTTCCTCAGAATGATCTTCTTCTTCATCGACTTCGTCTTCACTTCCCTCATCCCTTTCGGGCTCGTGCCTTCTACGTAGCTCTTCTTGCAGGGCTTGAACTTGCCTCTGCAAGGCTCGAAAGTCTTCGACCGACACCACATTTCCTACTCCACCACGGTTTCTTCGTGGAGGCATTTTTTTTTCTTTCTTCCCTTACCAATCCTTCCACAGATCCTGGTGTAACTGCCTCTCTTTCGGTGATCTGCTACATGCTCAGGAGCTCCCGCTTTGATACCACTTGATGGCAAACCGAGATTCACACAACAGAACTTCGAATTAATTTTTTGCAATTTGTTTAACACAGTCTTACAATATCGTTTCCAGGCATAGTTCTTTCCCCTCTCAATACCAAACTCACCATCCCATTCCCTTACAATTCTCGAGTTTTTATCGAGGCCTCGATCCTCTAGGCAATTAATGCCCCCGCCTAACAAAATTTCAAATTCGTTTTCCCCCCGGCCGAGTTTTCAAATTTTTCTGCCATAAATGGGCAACTTCCCGACCCACCATGAAGCTTGCATTAAAGACCTCCCTTAACCTGCACCCGTCGTTTTGTTCTAAATGTTCTTCTGCACCATTGTCTCATCCATAAAGTCCATCGCCTGTAATTGCTGTTTTGCCAGAAATTAAAAAAAAACATATGCGTGGCCGACATCTCTCTTTTCAATTTATGTGGCCCTCATCTTCGACTTAATACATGTATGCTTCTGCATGTCAAATTCAACTTTATCCCTAACTGGTTGCGTCGCTTTTAACACACGTGGCAGCCACGTGTCTATTTCAGCCTTTCCTGGCCATCCGCGTGTATACTTTGGCCTGTCTTCTTATTGGCCGCGATATCGCGACAAGTCGTGAAATCGTGACATGTCGCGATATCGGACCAAAAGCGCCTTCACCCTGCCATAGCCCTTTGGGGTCGCGATTTCATGACATGTCACGAAATCGCGACATGTCACGATTTCATGACCCCCTTTTGCCTTTGTCTTGCCATAGCCCCTTGGGGTCACGATTTCATGACATGTCACGAAATCGTGACATGTCGCGATTTCGTGACCCCCCTTGCCTTCGCCTTGCCGTAGCCCTTTGCCTTGTCTTCTGCCTTGCCTTAGCTTTGAAGTCATGATAACATTGCCACGTGGCAGCTTTTAACTGGTCGCAATATCGCGACAGGTCACGATATCGTGATGGGACTCCCCCTTACGCCTTAGTTCTGAAATATCGTCATGATATCGTGACGTCACGATATCGCGACGAAACTTGCCTAAGCCAAGTCGCAGCTTTTGAGGTCACGATTTCGCGACATGTCGCGAAATCGTGACATGTCACGATTTCGTGACCCCTTCCCCCTTGCTTTACAAAAACTTCCCCCTTGAAAAACTGAAACAAATCCAAAATGCAAAGTACTTAAAAAAATTTGGAAAATTTTGGAAGATGCAAGATTGCTCTACTGTCGCCGGATGCTCCTACATCATGATGATATTCTACCTCTAAATATTCTATAGTTGGTGCCTCATCCATATTAAGAAAATATAATTTTTGGTATGCATACCTATGCCTCGAGGAGTATTTTCATCATAGTTATAGCAGAGTCATTGGTACCTTCAATTTTTCATCTCTTCTCGAGTCAACCTTTTTATGGTGGGAGTTTTGTTGATAATATTAGGCATAGGTTTGGACATGAAAGGTGGTTGATATTGAGAAAATTTGGAGGTGGATCCTTGAGCCTTAAATTTTCTTCTTCTAATATAGCCAAAGCTATTACCTGTTGTAATTATTATGGCCTCAACATTTTAGCTTCAACCTTAATGTCATCCTTCAAACCACACACAAAATAACTTTGAAAGAAGCTAACACTTAAACCAATGGTATGATTGGCCAAATTTTTAAATTAATTTTGATAATATCAAATGTTTGAAGTTTTCTTGAGTTAATAAAGGGCTCCTATAAAATATTTAAAATTACTAGGACCAAATCAAGTGAGGAGGTGTTGCTCAAATTCAAGACAAGTAAGATCAAGATGTGCTTTCCTGATCCACTAAAACTAATGTAGTGCATATGATTCAAAATTTAAATAGGTAGTTTTCAATTTCATATACTGTGGTATATTATGAAAACTAAAATATTATTCTCCCCTACAAATCCATCCCTTGGGATACTTCCCATCAAACCTTGGAAAGTCTAATTTAGGTAGCTTAAGTCCATTATTATTGGGGACATCTTGATGATGATGGTAAGTTCCTTCATACTTATGAGCACTAGGACCAATTATATCATGTGGGAGGGGATTAGTAGATAGAAAACTAGCCAAATATTTAATTTTCTATTTATTTTTTTCTTCATTTCCCTTTTTTCCTTGACGACATAGTTCAAGGATTATTGTAAATATTTTATTTCTAACCTCAATTGATTTAAGTTATTAGATATGTGTTCCCCCATATGCTTTGCCCAAGAATATATATGCATAACAAATTTTATCTCTAATTATTGGCCTTTTTGTTCCCTAGTACTTGAAGCCATGTTCTAATATTTGTGACTATCTAATGATACTAAAAATAGAAGTGTGATTTTAGGGGTTACTATTTTTAGTAATGATCCAAAAAAAGTGTTTGTTTGCTATATATCAAAATTATTAGCTCAAAAAAGATGATCATAATGGACTATGTCCCAAGATGAATTTTTTTGGCACCCCTAAAAAAGTGCATGGAGGATATATACCAAATTGATTAGCCTGATGACATGGTTGTAAGGAGACATATACCACAACACTATGTTTTGGTTGTAATTTGTTTTAGGGGAGTTGTCTTCAAGTGTTGATTTTTCACTTGGAATATTTTTTCACTCAAAATTTTGGGTTTTTATCAGACAAACCCTTACAAAACTCTACCTTGCTAGTTATTAAAACTATTCTATCACTCACATTGTAGCTCACTTTTTTTGATGACTATCTAAATTAAATTTATCACTGACAACTCCTTGTCTATTATGATTTTTGAATGTCACAAATAACTATTACTGATACTAGCACTTTGTATTGACTATTACTGACACTGACTAAATTTATACTCAACTGTTACTGACTGTGACTCTGTCCTGATTGTTCTAACTTTTTTTTGTCTTGACTATTCATCACCAATTTTTTATCTGGTTCTTGTGGTAAATTTTAGGATAGTGAAGTCTCAGTATACTCAATTTTTGTGGTAGGATTTTTAGGTTATAGGTTTAACATTCAATAGAAATAGGGTACTCTATAACAAGGTGTATGCACTTCCCATAGGCCTTTTTTTATACCATAGTGATGAATGATAGTGCTCAAATCAATATTTTTGGTCATTACTCAAGGAGGATTTCATAAATACATTTGAGCACATTACTTACCTCTCTAGTAGTATGAGAGAGTGATATTTTTGGATGTTGTGTTCAATGTACTATGAATAATTCAAGGCCAAAATTATTCCTAGGGTTAAATTTTTCTCCTAATCTTAGGGGGTATCTCGATATACCTAAAGATACATGGGAGTTCAATTCTATAGATGGGTGTTTTTTGAGGCCTGGATATTGGAGACTGATTGCCCCTCACTTAACTATATGCTTTATGAGCAATCTACCTTAGCTAATAATGATATCTCCTCTATGATATTTTAAAACCCCCAACATAGGGTTTCTAACCTTATAAACTAATATAGGAAATAAAGGTTGGAGATTTCTTTTTAATAAGAAAAATGACAAAAAAACAAAAACATAAAAATTATACCTAATAGTCAAAATGGTAGGAACTATCATAGTCATAGTAGAACACAACCCTAAAAAGTGCTTTGATACCACTTGTTAGGAATATTATAATTTAAATCAGCACATTCACATAAATATTGCAATAGAAATAGAAATCATCAAAAAAATAAGATATTGCAATACAAAATGTAAATGCAAAAATGTAACAATCTCACAACATAATACAAAATCACAAGCCTCTTCAAGGGGGCAACCTCCTTCAATAATTTCATTCAATTATGCAAAAATATACATTCATTCCTACCACTCACATTTTTAAATACTTCATCACACTACCTAATGCTCAAGGCTAGCTTACATGCAAAATGCCACCGAAGCTAGAATCTTCTACCAAAAAAATAGTTACATTCTTGATAATAGTTACATAAAATAGCACCACTTGTATAGGTGCTTCTAGTGCCATAAACTATTACAAAATATTATCATGGTGTCCCCCACATTAAGCAAGGATTATTACATCATAGTGTTAGGATGGGATCCTAAGACTCTCTCTCTCTCTCTCTCTCTCTCTCTCTCTTATATATATATATATATATATATATATATATATATATATATATATATATATATATATATATATATATCATATGTTAACATTTTATTTCAATTACATCTATTATTTTCTTTCATCTAATATGTATAACACATTCTAATATAGTCAATAATAAATTATTAGTTTAGGATCAATAACTAATAAACCTATAATTATATGATAAATTTTAAATTTTAAATAATTATATTTATTAGATTTATTTAATTGGTTATATGGGAATCAAAAAAACCTTATCCACATTAGATCATGACTATGATATTGTAGTCTTTTAACCATCCACATAGTAGTATTACAACCAAGGTTATGTACAGTGGCGAATATTTGCAAATTAGGCAAATATTAGGATTTCCAAAATTGGAAATTGGTGAATATGATGACCCTCAATTTTGGTTCATTCACCTAAAATTTTTGGGATCAATTTTTTCTTAGGGTAAATTCACCACAATATATTTCCAAATATAGGCATATTTGTATTCATTGGAAATCTTGTTTTGAGCCTGATCTAATGGTGGTGATTTTATGAAGTTATATGGTGTTTTAATATGTCAAAATTTGTCCTAAATATGAACTTACTTTTTAGGGCTTCAAATGCCCCAAAATTTGGTGTGAAGATGATTAATTTGATTTGATTAGTATTCGCCTTGATTCACCTTGATTTTGATTAGAATTTTCCATTTTTAAAAGTACATTTTGAGTCCAACCCCTTATGCATAGCTATGATTACAACTAATACTTATGCATAAATCACCTAACAAGATTTGAACTAAGTTTTCATAATTGTGATTCCATGATGTTAATCATTTCAAAACATACCATTTTATAATAATTATTAATAGTAATTATTTCATTACTTGCTTTTATTTTTCTAGAAACTATTTTTACCTAGTGTCATTATAGTCGTACAATAGCATTTGTGTGAGGATGGTGATATAATAGTGCTAAAGGAATTATCCCAACAAGGACACCACAATGGCAAAATGTATTGGGATTTCCTAATGGATACCTAAGCTTAATTCAAAGGAAGGGTGGCCTCAACATACCCCCAAATTTTCAACCCATTCAAAAAAATTAATGTTAGAGGCACTAAACATTATGCTATGATGATGTTAATCCAACATTATATTATGCAAAATATTTATTTCTAGATCCACTATTTGATTGGTAAATAAAATTTCTCTAAAAAACTCAATTTTGATATTATATTGGTGTTACAAGTGATGTTATAGCATCCAAATGTAGTATTGATAACTTATCCATTTTTTGAAACAAATAGATAGGTGGATTATTGGGAAAATTTAAATAGATTAGTACAAATAATTATTTATTCTAATAGAATAGAACCTCAATATTTGAAATAAATAATGTAAAGATGTAGTGAATGGCACAATGAATTATCAAAATTATTATTGAATAATATTACATTATTTGGTATATGCTAATATACCCCCATGGTACCTTCATGGTACATTTGTAAATATGTAATAGATTAGAGTTGAGTCTATATTTTAGAGTGTGATTTATATTTCTCTTTTTATGTAAGTGTTAATGTGCAATAAATGCACAAGTGTCATGTAAGAGTGCAATGTGCAAAAAATGCACAAGTGTCATGTAAGAGATGATGTGCACAAGTATATTGTATGTGAGAGTGCACATATGTAATGTGAGGTGTGCATGAGTTTTCTAGATTATAAGTGCATGTAGTATTCCAAGAGTCATATAAATATGTGCAAGTGTTGTAGAGTCAAGCGTCCATGAAGTATGCATGTGGCAAGTTGATAAGCCAAGAGTCATGAAACTTGGCATATGGAGAGCAATAATCGAGAATCTAAAGAGTCACATTACTATGGCTATATTATAGAGATAATGCTCTATAGGAAAGCAATTGAAAAATAAAATACAATTTATATCTTATTATATGATTGTAAGAAGAGAAGTAATAAAGCTTGTATACATTTTGAGCAATTAATATTGTAATTTTTCTTCATCCATAGGTCATGAATTATTTAGGCTATTACATTAATATTTCAATATATAAATGAATGGTATTGAATTTATTAATTACGCCTTGATATACATATTAATTTGCTCATATTATTCTACTCATATTATTATTTACTTGACCTTTAATATTGTGGCTATTTTATATATGGTACTATGAAATATTCCATGCTATTTTATGGTAGACAAACGTAAAAAGCTAAAAATTGTATTAGAGCTACCACCTAACTCTATCTAGATTGATAGAGTTATTTATTAGCCACCATTAAGAATTAGCTTTTTCCATTTTCATAAGGTTAATTTAGAGTATGTCCACTTTAAAGATAATGAAGACTTGGACTCTAATTTTTAAAGGTCTTATTGAGTAGAGTAGGCTAGGGTCTTTCCACTTGGTTGAAGGAAAACCAGTGAAGACTATGACTCAACTATATTGATAGAAAGGGACAATTTAGAGAAATTTTGAATGTTTGATATTGATTGGAAACCAACTCAGAGAAAATTTGGATATTGAAATTTAGAAATTTAGAGATTTAAGATTGAAGGTAAATCAAATCAAGATATTTTATCATTCAACAATAGAGACACTCTAACATTAATATTTTAGATTCTCTAGAGAAACAAGAGAATCATTATTGAAGATTGAGGTAGAACCAACTTAGGAGAAAGTAGTTTATTTAGGGATAAAGCCTCCTTGACATTGATATTGGCTTCTCTAGTAAGAAGGAAAATCATATTTTGTTCTTAGGTGTGACCTAGGATATTAAATATTATATCTTAGAAGGTTTATAAGCTTCTTATAGAATATAGAGAGAATTTTGGATTCTAATTATTTTTTAAGAGAATAGAACAATAGAGAGAAGAAGCACATAGCTAATAAGATAAAGGATAAGGTAAGTAGAGGATAATCAAAAGCAAAAAGCAAAAGATAAAAAAAGTGTAGAGGAAAAGCATTCTAAGAAAAGAAGATATTCACTACATCAGTGAATAAGTATAAGTTATTCTAAGGCAAGTGCCATCAATATTAAGAGTGCTAATATTTTATGAATTGCTAATTTTAAGATAAGTGTAGATAGAAGGAATATTAAGCATTGAAAAAAATTAGTTAATGAAAAAAATAAATCTCATAGTAGGAGCTTCATAAAGAAAAAATAGCTCACATAAGGTGCAAAAACATTTTCTAGCTATAAAGGAAAATCAAATATCTTCAAACAACCTTTAACTAGAGGCTTGAGCACCATCATATGGCCTTAAACTAGAGGTCTAAGCATCATCAAAAGGCCTTCAACAAGGTGTCTAAGCACTATCAAGTGGCATATTCTTCAACATGAAGCCTATGTACTAGCAAGTGTCAACATGAAGCCCATGCACTAGCAAGCACCAAAGAGCAATCTATTCACCAGTATAAGAAACCTATACACTAGTGAGTGGATTGAGAATATATTTGAGACCAGAGCACTAGAAAGTGATCTAAGCACTAGAAAGTGACAAAGCACCTTCTAGAGACCAGAACACTAACAAGTAACCTAAGTGAGAAGACTAGCAATCAAACTATGCCCTATTAAGAAGGAGAAGAGACATATAGATGAGAGTAAAGTGAAGATTAACGATCAAACTATGCACTATAAAGAACAAAAATATAAGGATATATGGGAGAAAATTTAAGACTAACGAAGTGGAGAAGCTAGCTAGATACTAGAGAAGAATGGAGATCGAATTGGAAAACCAATGTAGTAATGAAGAGCCAAGCAAATTTGAAAGCTAGACTAACAAGGAGGAGTCAAGCAAATAGGTAAGATATGGACATTAGAGCAACAAGGAGTCAAGTGAAAATCCAATAGAATCCAAAGAAACAAGGAGGAATCAAGCAAATACATGAAATAGTAAAGAGGATACAAGTAACATGTATAAGGCCTGTAGTAGTAACGTATTCAGCAACATATGTAACATATTTTGGAAGGCAAAGAAAATTCTATAATGCCAAATTATGTTAGGATTATATTAGAATATTTTATGCTTAACTTAGGAAATATTAAAAGGAGCTAAAGAAGATCCAACAAACATGTAGATAGAATCCAAAAAGCATGTGAATAAAATGAATGTTGAGCTTCATTTATGGATATTAGAGCTAGAACAACGCAAACATTGAACATACATTTGAGCCAACTAAGGAGGAAATAAAGGTTAGATATATTAATGTTATTAATTGCCTTTATTTGAGAATTCATAAGGTGATATGAGATGATTATAAGCTTAGGAGTCATAAGGTGATTATAAGCTTAGTTAAGGAGTCATAAGGTAATTATAAGCTTAGAAGTCATAAGGTGATTTTAATATTAGAAAGTAATTAGTAGGAGTTATAAGGATTAATTAGAAATTAAAGTTTATTATTTTTATTTTATGAAAAGTATAGAGTGATAAGTATTTCTACATTAATTAATTTATTTGGTTATTTTAGCATTTAATATTTTATTTTATTCTTTTGATAGAAGATTTATTTTAAAGTCTTTTCAAATTTTTAAGAAAATTTGAAATTGAAAAATATATTAGAAAGGTTTTAAAATTTTACAAATTAATTTTTGGAACTAAAAGGTTTAAAACATCAAAGTATTATGAAAGTTAATAATTTTTAAATTTCATATTTGAATCATTATTTGAGTTATTTCCTAATTAGGGAGTTATAAGGTTTACTACTTCAAAGAAATACGATTTTCAAACTTCATATTTGAATTATTTGAACTTAGGATTTCAACTTAAATATACAAAATGGATAAATGGAAAAGAGGAAATTTTTAACATAGGAGACATTATCTGATGTAACTCCAGATGGAAATAAACCAATAAATAATTTATTTTCTCATTCTTGGATTCACTTCCCCTTTTACAATGCAATACCAAGGGAATATATATCCCCAAAGAAACCCTAAAGCTTAAAACCCTAGAAATAAAAAAATTATTATTTTTGGCAAATTATTTTTTCATAAAAAAATGCCTTTTTAGTAATTAACATTTTCGGAAAATTATATTTTGCGTCAAATAATTCCATTTTGAGTAATAAAAAATTACTTTAAAACTTCTTTTTAAAAAAACCTTCTAACTATAGGCTTCTGCATCATTCTTCTTTGGTTGAAAATAACTTTGCTCCTGCGAGTTCCTCTGATCAAACTCATAATCGCTCTCCATAGAGTGTCACACATCTGCAAGTACTCCTCAAAGTACCAATATCCTTCTGAGGTTTTATATCTCAAACCTCCTGCAAACACTACACATAGTGCCAATTTATTCCTTCGAGGTTTTAAAATAGCAAACCTCCTGCAAGCACTACACAAAGTGCCAATTGTTCCCTCTGAGGTTTTTAATTAAAAAAAAACTCCTACAGGCACTACACAGAGTGTCAATTTATTTCTTTAAGGTTTTAAAAACCTTCTGCAAGCACTACACAAAGTGTCAATTCTTCCTTCTGATGTTTTATATAAAAAAACCTCCTGCAAGCACTTACACAAAGTGCCAATTTCTTTCTCTAAGGTTTTACAAACCTTTTGCAAGCACTACATAAAGTGCCAATCTCTTTCTCTGAGGATAAAAAAAACCTCCTGCAAGCACTTACACAGAGTGTCAATTTTTGTCTCCAAGGTTTTATAAACCTTCTACAAGCACTGCATAGAGTGTCAATTTATTTTTTTAGCCTCTTTGCTCTCCTCTCATTTTTTTTTCTCTTCTCTTTTCTCCTTCCAACAAGATCCAACTTGCTCTGATACCAAATGATGTAAATCCAGATGGAAATAAACTAGTAAATAATTTATTTTCTCATTATTGGATTCACTTCCCCTTTCACAATGCAATATCAAGGGAATATATATCCCCAAAGAAACCCTAAAAGAAACCCTAAAGCTTAAAACCCTGGAAATAAAAAAATTACTATTTTCGGCAAATTATTTTTTCATAAAAAAATGTCTTTTTAGTAATTACCATTTTCGGCAAATTATATTTTGCGTCAAATAATTCCATTTTGAGTAATAAAAAAATTACTTTAAAAATTATTTTTAAAAAACCCTCTAAATATAGGCTCCTGCATCATTATCAAAAAGTAAAACCATGCTTTATGAAAGGAAAATTTCAAAAATAAAATGTATATCAAAGGCAATTTTTTGAATACAATGGGCAAGATAATAAAAAGTACTTCAAAACTCTTATGAAATATGTAAGATAATGTCACTTGATTCCAATCAAAAGGTTAAAATGGAAAGAGATATTGGGTATATAGAATCAGGAGATAGTCATCATATGATTAGAAACTTACATTAATTTGAATCTTAAGAAGTCAAGAATAATATCTCTCTAAAAACTGCAGATGATAAGATATATCAAGTTCAAAGAATTGGTAGAGTAATACCTAGCATACCATTTTCAAATTTTGTGTTAGAGAATGTTTTATATGTTTCTAGACTATTAACCAATCTTATCTTAGTTACTCAATTGGTTAAAAAAAAATTAGTTGAATTCAAATATATAAATGAACATAGCAAATGCATCATTAAGAATCCAAATAAAAAAGAAGTTATAGGTTCAATAAAAAATGGAATATATACCTTAGAATCAATTGTTTTTCTCACAAGATTATTGAATAATTATCTCAAGATAAAGTTTATAATAAAGTGTCTGAGTTTTCATAAAGACAAGAAACGGGAAATTGTATCCAACATAGTCCAAAGTTTTTTTACAGGTATAAGTAATGGATGAACCCAAGATTCAAGATTATGAAGAAAATTTCATAGAAGTAGAGGTTTGTGAACAATGCAAGGTTTCTAGAAGATTGAATATAAATACAAAGATCATGATTTAAGACTAAAGTCTTTAATAACCAAATAATGTAATACAAGGGGATGTTGAGGAATATTACATTATTTGGTATATGCTAATGTACCCCAAGAGTACCTTCATGGTACATTTGTAAATATGTAATATATTACAGTTGATTCAATACTTTAGAGTATGATTTATATTTCTGATTTTATGTAAGTGTTAATATACAGGAAATAGACAAGTGCCATGTAAGAGTGCAATATGTAAGATTATGCACATGTGTTATGTAAGAGAGGATGTGTACAAGTGTCTTGTATGTAAGAGTGCAAATATGTAATGTGAGGATGTGCACAAGTTTCCTAGATTAGGAGTGCATGTAGGAGTCCAAGATTCATATAGATGTGTGCAAGTGTTGTAGAGTCAAGTGTCCATCAAGTATGCAAGTGACAAATTGATAAGCCAAGAGTCATGAGACTTGGCATATGGAGAGCAATAATCAAGTATCTAAAGAGTCACATTACAATGGCTATATTATAGAGATAATGCTCCATAGAAAAGTAATTTAAGAATCAATTACAATTAATATCTTATTATCTGATTGTAAGAAGAGGATTAATAAAGCTTGTATACGTTTTGAGCAATTAATATTGTAAGTTTTCTTCATGCATAGTTCATAAATGATTCAGGCTATTTACATTCATATTTTAGTATATAAATTAATGTTATTTGATTTATTATTTAAGCCTTGATATACATATTAATTTTCTCATATTATTCTACTCATATTATTATTACTTTAACCTTTAATATTGTGGCTATTTTATATTGGATCCTATGAAATATTCCACATCATTTTATGGTAGATAGGCTTAAAAATCCAATAATTATTGGGAGTTTGATGTACTTAAGAATTTGATACATTTTTTGTATGGTAAGTTTAGTTTCTAGACCTAGGCCTATAGAGCCATTGAAACATAGCTAAGGGGTGTTTCATCTTAACAATGAACTAGAGATTTGGATTACTAGTATTGATGCAATGTATACTTTTATCTTTTTACATACTCTATTGTTAAAGATAGAGATAATATTATTGATATGATTTTCAAATAATATTACATCACTTCACTTTATGGTGCAAATAATCCACCCTCAAAAAAATTGGAATAACTTGAATATTTTTAAAATAACAAAAACAAATTAAGGGAAATATACCTATACAATGATCAAAATAATTCACCACAAGGTTTTTAAATAGTTTAAGAAAAATATTCTCCACAAAAAGGTGCATTTTAGAAAAGGTTGGATTTAATACAAACTCAAATATGCTTAATTAAGCTAGTCATACCTTTAAGAACATTCAAGAAAATAAACCTCACAATTTTAAGAAGAGAAATTATGTAGTATTAGCTATGGTGGTTAGTAATAGATATATTTTATAATATTTTATGATAATTTAAAGAAATTTTTTTTGTTACACATAATGTGTTATCCATTTTGCTGATTTCCATTATTACTTGTAAACTTTTGATGTTAAGTTGAATTTATTTCTATCTTTTAAATATGTTACCAAAAAATTTAATATTCCAAATATTCATATGTATATTTAGATATTTTAGCTTTTGAACAAACTTGTAAATATATAATCCTTCAAATTTTGCTTTGCCCTACCAAAAAATAAGCACTTGGCAAAAAACAAGGATCATAGAACCATGTATAAACTAAGAAAAAAGATATGTGTAACCATTATAAAGAAGATCATGTCACAAAATAATTGGTTTACAATTTGATATTGCTTGAAATGTAATATGGGAAGAGGCTGTAGGATCTATTTGTGACCTTATAATAACAAATATGTATGCATACATTCTATTGTATGAAATCTTCTAAGAGATCCATTATCTTATGTATGTTAAAATATTGAAAAAACTAACATTACAAAGGCTATTGAGAATAAAATAATAAATAAAAAATAAAGTCATCTACCAATCTAGATTGGCTAGGATTACCATCCTTCTTCTTCAAAGGATGCAAATAGTGTTTAAATACCTTAAAAAAATCCCAATATCATAATTATGAATCATTTATCAATAGATTCACATACTTTGGTGTTAATATACTATGAGCATATACATTTACAATTTCAATTTTTAGATTTTATTTTTTCTTGTAAAAGTAACTAGTGAGCTAATTGCTTCTTGTTTCTAGTAATTATCCATCCTATTTACAATTTTTCTAAATAATTATAATACTCTTGCAAATCTCATAGCATAAAATGGTATATAATACTTCATTATCAAAACCTTTTTGCATTTATGAATTATTTGATATCCATAGCTTTAATATTCTAATGAACCGTCTTCTTCATCATTTTTTATTCTTATTTTAGGGATTATTTCAATTATTTGTTATTTTTTTAATATAAATATCATTTTAAAATATTGTAGAATATTTGTGATATTTATATGTAATTTCCCATACTTATTTATCTCTAGCTATTCTTGTCTTTTAATCCAATTTTGATGGTCTTCTTCTTTTTCATACCCACCAATATCTTTTTCTCTCTTCAATCTCTTTAAATTTCAATATTGCTCCCAATTCGATAGTCTATCTATGGGTCTATGCTTTTGTGGAGAATCATCTACAATAATTTTTTCCTAAGATGCTACTTTAGAAACCATAAATTATAAGGGATACCTTTCTTTCTAAATTATTATGTTATCCTAGAAATCCTAAAACTTAAGGGATAAACTTTATGCTATATTTATTTTGATTAAAAGTAGATGATTTTTGACTATTTGAAAAATGGCTATGAGCTAGATTAGACTTAATCTCTTACACCTTCTCCACTTTTAAAATAAAGCCTATTTTTTCTTCATAACTTTATTTCCTTTTGAATTTGAATTCACACATTACAATTGTTCCCCTAGTGGCACTTCTTAGATTTTTCTAATATTGATCTAAATAAATTATGATGGCCTTGTCCCAATTTTTTTGGTAACTTTTTTGGGATTGAAAACCCTTAATCTAGTTGATCCATTGTAATTCAATTATCCTACTTTAACTCTAGGTTCATCCAATAACTACAACCTTTTACATTTTTCTTGGCCATTTTTATTATGTAATATTTTGATATGTGTATAATATAATGGTATATGTGGTACCAAAATGTAATATTTTTATATTCCACTTGTTCATTTCATCCATATTTTTGTATACATAGCTAGATTTCACTCCATAGAAGTCAATGCATCTTGGATGAACTCACATAGATTATTGAAAATATTATTCAAATTGAATTCCTATTGCCTCTTGAAATACTTGAAAATTTAGATAGAATTCATTGGTTTTAAATATTTCCCCTACATTTATGAACTAATATATCATAAACCATATCATATTTGATAATCTCTATAGTCTCATCCTTACTATATTCCTATTTGGTAAATAATTACTTACTTCAATTAGTGCATCCTTACTTCCAATTAAATTGGTACTTAGATTTTTATTATGAGATTTGTTCATAATTCAAAATTATCCTAATTATCCTAAGATCTAGAGCAAAAAAAATGAGAATGAGAATTACCTCTAACTTTTTCTAATGACATATTATTTAAGTTTAATTAATAAGTATTTTTATCCATTTTACAATACTTATTTTCATAGCTTCAATACTTCTTAATAGTCAATATTTTTAACCTTTTATTTTTATCTAGATGAATGTGACATTTATAAGCATGTCTTCTATGGTAGTGTGCAAAATCTTAATGTTTACAATGCTCAAGTATATTTTAAATGAAAAAATATTTAGTTTCATGTAGGTAACAATATTGTGATCTTATTATCAATTAATACTAATATTTAGTATTAACGATGACCATATTTATTGTACCTTGTTAATTATATTAACATGTTTGATAACCAATATATAATAACCATGATAGGGGTTCTTCTATGAATACAAACATTAATAGCTTATTTTCATTCTAGAAGTGGTCTTGTTACTTATATCGTGAGACAACCATTGTAAAAATCATGATTGTTGAACTTTTAACAACAACTATCTAAAATAAATTATTTAAACAATTTTAAATAAAATTCTTAGTAATAATATGCAATAATATATTAATATATAACATCATATTAAATATATAATGATAGATGCACATTAGTTTTATCAAATTTATTAATGATTTTCTAAGCATGAAGATGTCCAACTACTCTTGTATTCTTGTAATAGTTTATTTTTATGTTTCTGCAAATAATGAACTTCAATGTAGCTTCTGAATTGATTAAAAAATTAGGTATTTGTTTCATATCTATGTTGGGATCTATATACAATAATATAACTTAAATGGAAATTTATTTTTAAAAAAGGTTTAAAATATATCAAACATGGAGTAGAATGCCTTTTTCACCCTTATGCAAGTAGGGTTCAAATTTATGCATAAATGTTTTTGTATGGAAATGACTCACTTATAAATTATATCCAATATTTCTCATGTAAGTTTTGATAAATATTGAAGGGGCTTGAAGCTTCAACAACAACTCCAAATTTAATTTGTTTAAAGGTGTAAAATTGGTAAAGTGTATCTTTAAATCCATTGTCATAGAAGGTAACACTTTTGCCATAAAAATAATTATTATAAAGATAATGAATTTTGAAAATATGTGTGGAATGGAATGAGTGACATGTCAATATCATTGTGTTTTGATAGTGCTTAAACATGGCTATATGAGGTATCATTAATTTGTTTTCCTAAATAGCGTTGGTAGGGACAACAATGTTCTCCTTTGAATCCATCTTATGATTTCAAAAATATTGAATGAGGTGCCTTTTAAATTTAAAGAAAAATAAATGAAAATATTGTTTTATTGGCATCCTGGTAGAATCATAATTATTGGTGATATCACCATTATTACTAATGTTGTTGTCACTATTATTATGATTATTATAATTGATAATTTTTCATGGTGGAGGGTACCTCTAAGGCCACTACAGGATTTAACTTTGGGTATCTTTGTTCATATTATACATCACGGTCTACTAATATTGAAACCTCTTATAGATTTTTTGGCCCCACTTCTACTTAGACATGGAGTATGAAATGGGAACAAGTTAGGGGTAGAAACATGGGTCTAGTAAATAGGAAGGAGAATATTTGTTACCATAAGTGTGGTTCATGTTAACTTGGAGTTCATCTTATGATGATCATGGGAAGAAATACAAGGGAAATGTATTTAGAACTAGTGGTTCTAAACTAATGAGGAGAAGTTGTTGCATTGTCAATGATAGCCCAAATATTTGCATAATTTTGATTTATGATATGTCTAAAAAATTGAACTAAATACGTAAAACCCCCTTTTTTTTCCTTTTATTCTTTCCCTCTATTATTTTCTTTGGAGGATTTGAAATAAAGTTCAATGTTGTAAGGAGACTCAAACAATGACCTTTTTTTTCTCATCACTAGGTAGATTTGATTTCAACACTTAAGATACTCTTTTTAGAGTTAGATAGGAAGGTTTTGTATTTTAAATTAAATAATTTTATATATGTTCAAAAAAACATGCAATTTATTTTTAAATTTTGAATGTGAGAGATATTGGGATTTTTCTTTTACTAATCTAATATGCACTTCTTCTGAGCACTTTTCTATGTCTAATTATAGTTGTATGCATGTTTTACTTATCCTAGCCATGATGTTATCATATGCACAACCACATGAAAATGTTATTATCTTTTATTTTTATAATAGAGACCTCATGTATTAATGATGGCAAGTATAGTCTTAGTCAAAAAAATTAATTTTTTTTAGTTCAAGCAATTGAACAATTTTTTTTAAATTGCTTAAAAGTGTTAGAGAGAACTCCTTAAATTTAAAAATATCAAATATAACACCCAAATATTAGAAATTTATTTGAAAGGGATTAGAAACTAGAATATGACACCCATATCTAAAGATATATCTTTTTTTATTAAAAAGTTTGTAGATGGTATAAAAAGATAAGAATATATCCTTTTATTTGTTTTAGGGATATATTTTTAATGTAAAACTAATCTAAAGCATGGATGCAAGAAATTCAAAAGAACAAAGCACAATAACAATCCATATTAAAACTCCTAGAAAAAGAACTAAATATCATGGTGATTTTGAAAAAAATGTATCAAAAATACATGCTTAGTTGTCAATTAAGTAACCATGTAGTGCAGAAAATAAATTAAAATATTGCAATTAAATGGAGGGGTTTTAATGATTAATGATTCCTTAGAAGAAAAAAATTGCATTATTTTAAAAAATAAGGTGATAATAAACCTTACAAATCAATGGAAAAGTTAATGATTAATGATTCGTTAGAAGAAAAAAATGCATTATTTTAAAAAATAAGGTGATAATAAACCTTACAAATCATGCTCCTTCTCTGTGGCCATTTTCCTTCTGAGTGAGAGGCCCCTGTACTCCCTGTTCTTTTTGGATGCTCTTAAAGGTCTTTCTGCTTTGCTAGTGGCGGTTGGTAGTGTCTTATGTTGGTCGAGGAGCCTTACCAGTTCTCTCTGAATCTCTTATGGGTGTGGCAAGACATTGAAATTTTGGCTCCCTGGCGACCACAAGGTGGATTGAGCTACATGTCAACCCTACCTAGTGGGGGTGATTTGGGGCTTTGGTAGCTGTGCGAATGGTTTTTGTTGAGCAAGGTGCAGAAACAGTATTGTCATTGTTGTCAACACAGACAGATAGATCAATTGATGTAGTGGACAGGAGTTCAGAGGTCAGTCAGAGCATGTACAGTGAATTTCCAAGAAGACAGAAGAGGCCAACATTCAAAAGATCAAAGAAAAAGACAAGTAAGAAAACTGTCGCGATATCGCGACATGTTTGGTCGAAAAGAAAAATTGTCGCGATATCGCGACATATCGAAGGAGAGAGAAAATGCTGGCAAAAATGTCGCGATATCGCGACATATCGGAGGAGAGAGAAAATGCTGGCAAAACTGTCACGATTTCGTGACATGTTCGAAGAGAGAGAAAGCGCAAGGAAAACTGTCACGATTTCGTGACATGTTGGACGAAAGAGAAAGCACAAGAAAAATTGTCGCGATTTCATGACATGTTTGAAGAGAGAGAAAGCGCAAGGAAAACTGTCACGATTTCGTGACATGTTGGATGAAAGAGAAAGCGCAAGGAAAACTATCACGATTTCGTGACATGTTAGAAGAGAGAGAAGAAGAAAGAAAAACTGTCACGATTTCGCGACATGTTGGAAGCAAAGAAGGCAAGTAGAAAAACTGTCGCGATTTCGTGACATGTTCGAAGAAGAAGCGCATGCAGGAAAAACTGTCATGATTTCGTGACATGTTCGATGAAGAAGGCATAGGCAAAAAAATTGTCACGATTTCATGACATGTTTGGAGAGAAGGCGCAAGCAAAGAAAACTGTCACGATTTCGTGACATGTTCGGGGAGAAGGAGCTTGCAAAGAAAAGTGTCACGATTTCACGACAATCTGCAAGAGAGGCAGTACGGACGAAAATGTGTCATGATTTCGTGACATGTTTGAGAGAAGGAGCTCGCAAGGAAAAGTGTCATGATTTCGCGACAATTTGCAAGAGAGACAGTACGGATGAAAATGTGTCGCGATTTCATGACATGTTTGAGAGAAAGAGCTTGCAAAGAAAAGTGTCGCGATTTCATGACAATTTGCAAGAGGAAGTGCTAAGGAGAAAAAGTGTCGTGATTTCGTGACATGTCGGGTTTTCGTGACCCGAAGCAGAGAAAAGCACAAGGCAGCAAAAGTGTCATGATTTCGTGACATGTTTCGTTTTCGCGAGCGAAAGGCAGAGAAAGGCACAAGGTAGCAAAAGTGTCACGATTTCGTGACATGTCATGTTTTCACTAGTGCAGAGAAGAGTGCAAAGAAGCAAAAGTGTCATGATTTCGTGACATGTCATGTTTTCACTGGTGCATGCCGAGAAGAGTGCAAAGAAGCGAAAAGTGTCATGATTTCGTGACATGTCATGTTTTCGCTGGTGCAAGCCAAGTAGAGTGTACGGAGGCGAAAAGTGTCGCGATATCGTGACATGTTGTGTTTTCGTGGGTGCAAGCCGAGAAGAGGACAAGGAGGCAAAAAGTGTCGCGATATCGCGACATGTCATGTTTTCATGGGTAAAAGGCGAGAAGAGTACAAAGAGACAGAAGTGTCACGATTTCGCGACAGGTCGCAACAACACGATTACAGATAGTTAACTGAAGTAGAACGACAGTTACAGGGGCAGTTGTAGAGGAAAATCATGCATGCACAGAAAAGAAAGCAAACAGTCACTAAGGAGAATACGAACAGTCATGACCAAGAAGACGAATAGTTACAGGGGCAGTTGCAGAGGAAAATCATGCATGCATAGAAAAGAAAGCGAACAGTCACTAAGGAGAATACGAACAGTCATGACCAAGAAGAGTTGACAAGTGGTAGAAGAGAATATTAAAGAAACAGTTACAATTGACAAGTGGCGTATGAGGAATGAAAGAAGGCGTTATAACTAGAGTTACAAAGCGAAAGGTTTGTTATAAAAGGGCAGTCACGTAGAGAATTAAGATGTTGTTGTGAGTGAAAAAGTGTTGCGCAAAGAAGGTTAGAAGAGGGCCGAAAGAGAGATAAGCAGAGTCGTAAGTGTGTGTGGAGTTTGATTAATTGTAGACCAGTCAGGGTCATGTAGAAAGCGAAGGCATTTTTATGTCATTGAAATAATTTAGATTTGTAGTCCAAGTTGGTGCTTGGCATTAGGGGTTGGTGCTCCTATCTATTGCAGCAGAAAAATAAGGGGTTGGTGCTCCTTCCAGTGGGTTCTGGTAAAGTGTTTGTAAAATTGGTGTTTTGCAAAGGCTGGATTTGGACGGGAGTCCAAGCAATCATTTTTGAGGAGTAGCCAAATTGGTGAACCTCGTTATATCGCGTGTTGTGGAATGCTCTATTGTTGAAATTGCTTTATCTGATTTTAAGTTCTCTTTGTCTCAGTTTTAAGAGTTGTAGATCTAAATTTAATAGCTACACTGATTCACCCCCCCCTCTCAGTGTCATTGTGAGAATATCAATTGGTATCAGAGCAAGGTTCCTGAACAAGCTTAATCAGCTAAGGTGATCTTGGAAGAAACACAATGGCAGGTGGTGAAGGATTCTCATCAAACAAAGCTCCTTTGTTCGACGAAACTAATTACTCATTCTGGAGACTCAGGATGCAGACATATCTGTGTGCATTGGGATATGACATTTGGGAGTCAGTAGAAAGTGGATACACAATACCCGCTACTCCTCCAAAATATACTGTCGAGAAGAAAAAGTTTGAGAATAACTCCAAAGCAAAGAATGCCATAATGTGTGGGCTAGTAGACAGTGAACTGATAAGGATCATGAGCTATAAAACGACAAAAGACATGTGGGACAAACTGAAGAGCATTCATGAAGGAGACGGCAAGATCAAGGAAGCCAAGCTACAAACGCATCGAGCTCAGTTCGAAGCATTAAAAATGAATGACGATGAGAACATAGAGGCCTATATGCTGAGAGTCAATGGAATCATTAATGCGATCAGAGGACTCGACGAAGAAATGGAAGATGCGGTCATCGTGAAAAAGGTACTAAGAACTCTTCACAAAAGATTTAATTCTAAAGTTTCTGCTATAGAAGAAGCTAAAGATCTAAATAATTTTAGCATGGACGAGATGCATGGTTCTTTGACTGCATACGAAATGAGAATAGGACAAACTAAGCCCATAGACAAAGAAGTTGCTTTTAAAGCACACAAAAATATAAAAGCTGAACAAGAATCTGAGGATGAAGAGACATCGGATGAAACGGAAGCTAACTTTGTTCGAAAACTTATAAAGGGAAAAGGAAAATATAGAGGAAAGTTACCATTTAAGTGCTTCAATTGTGGAGGCGTCGGGCACTTTGCAGCTAAATGTCCAATGAATGAGAAAACCAAAAATGATGAAGGGTCACACCAAGAAAAAGGTGACTGGAAGAAGAAACCAAATTTTAGAAAAAGCAACTTCAAGAAGAAAAGTTTCATATCCAAGAATGTCAGCTCTTCTGAAGATAGCACAGGTGAGGATTCTGAAGAAGAAACAGGTGAAGCTCTGTTCATGGCATTTGAAGAAGAAAAACCAGAAGAAAAATAGGAAGGTGATAAAAACATTAAGGATGAGGCTAAAGTATATCCGGAAGGAGAGTTGGTTGCTGCACTTAAAGAGTTGAGTACAGAAAGGAAAAAGAATAAAAAGGTCTCAAGAAAGCTTGAGGATGCGAATGACATAATAAACAATTTGAAAGTACAGACAGAAGAATTTAAGAAAATGTCTGAAGAACTCGAAGTACAATTAACCATGAAAATAGATGAGTGCAGCAAACTAGAAGAAGAGATTGTTGTTTTAAGAATGCGGCTAGAAGAAAAGAATCAAAAATTGAGTTGCTATCACAAACTTGAAGGAAAGTTTTGCGAAGCTTGAAAAGATTATAAATAGTCAGAGGACTACAGGCATCAAATTTGGCTTGGGCTTTGTCGAAGGAGAATCGTCAAGTGGATCAAAGGCCATAACTATAGAACCAGTAAAGAAAGAAGATAAGATCAAGGTTGATCAAGGAAAAATGAATCATGCAAAAGAAAGCAACAATGCCAGGCACGAGAAGAGTGCTGACAATGAGGGATTCACAAACGTCACACATCAAAGGAGAAGAAAATTTGTGGCTCCTACTACAAAATGGCAAAGACCAACTCCCAGGTTCAATCATTCCTTTTTTGGTTATTGTTTTAAATGCAATGCTTACGGTCATAAGATTTCAGACTGCATTTATAATATAGGACAAAGAAATTTCACCAGTAGAAATGTCTTTTCACCCTTGATGGATTATGCAGTAGAATGCTATAACTCTCATAACTTTGGACACATTGCAAGAAACTGTAGAAGCACATATGCAGCAAATAAATATCAGGGAAGAAGATCTCAACCAAACGAGTTTAAGGCAAAACAGAAAATTCCCTAGAAAAACATGCACAGAGCTACTGACAAAGAAAAGTCTAAACAAGTGACCAAAACCGTAGTCAACCCAGAGTGGAAAGAAAAGGAGCGACCCAAGGAAGAAAAGGAATCCTTGATTGTACGAGACAACATTCAAAGCACGAAACAAATCTGCACCATGGATATTGGATAGTGGATGCTCCAGTCACATGACGAGAGATAAACAAAAATTTGAAAAGTTACAGAAATATGAAGGGGGCTCTGTAAAGTTTGGAAATAATGATGGAGCCAAGATAGTTGGCAAAGGATCAATCAAGATAAGTGATGGAAAGATCAATTCCAAAGAAGTTTTTTTTGTGATTGGTTTGAAGCACAACTTACTGAGCGTAAGTCAAATCTATGATAGAGGTCATGAAGTCATCTTTAAGAAGCAGGGCTGTGAAGTCAGAAAAGCACACAATGGGAAGCTGATAGCTACTGGATCGAGGACTTATGGAAATCTATATACTCTCTCAGAGACTTCAGAAGGAGCGTGCTTGATTGGACAGGAAGATGAAAATTGGCTGTGGCACAAGAGGCTCGGTCATATCAACTTTGACAATCTGGTAAAAATAAGCTCAAACAGGGCAGTAAGAGATATACCCACCATTGGCAAACCATTAAATAGCATCTGTGCTTCATGCCAAAAAGGGAAGCAAACTAGATCCACATTTAAATCAAAGGAATACTTCACTAGCAAACCTTTAGAGCTAATACACACTGATTTATGTGGACCCATGAGAACACAAAGCATAAATGGTGACAAATACTTTATGTTGTGCATAGATGACTACTCCAGGATGACATGGGTACTATTTTTAAAACATAAATCAGATGCCTTTGAGATGTTCAAGATTTTCAAAAAATAGGTTGAGAATCAAACAGGAAAAAGAATTAAATGCTTAAGATCAGACAGAGGAGGAGAGTTTATCTCAGAGGAGTTTGCAGAGTACTGTCAAAAATATGGGATTAGAAGACAGTTTTCAGCAGCAAGGACACCTCAGTAGAATGGTGTTGTAGAAAGGAAGAACAAGACTATGCAAGAAATGGCACGGACAATGTTGGCTGAGAACAAAATAGCTGACAGATTTTGGAAAGAGGCAGTCCATACTACAGTTTACATCCAAAACAGGTGCATGTTAAGGACGCATGAAAGCAAAACACCTTATGAGCTGTGGTTCGGCAGGAAGGCAACAACAAGATACTTCAAAGTGTTCGGCAGCAAGTGTTATATCAAACGAACTGAAGATAATCTTGGTAAGTTTGAAGATAGAGCTGACGAAGGTATTTTTCTTGGTTACTCGACAAAAAGCAAAGCCTACACATGCTACAACAAGAGGCTAAAGAAAATTGTGGAGAGTGCCGATGTTAAAGTTGATGAAGGTAGAGAACGAGAAATTACTTATCAAGAAAACTACCCTATTTATGAAGAAGTTATTGAAGGAGATGAAGAAAAGGAAACGGAAGAGAATCAAAAAATTGACCCAGATGATTTAAGTATTGACTCAGAAGGAGAAGAAAACAAAAAATTCAAAACAGGAAGCTGGCAGAAAAATCATCCCAGAGAACAAATTATTGGGGACCCCACGGTTGGTATTCATACAAGAAGAGCAGTAGTACGGAACTACTCTCTATTATCCAGCATTGAGCCCAAAAGTGTTGCTGAAGCAAGCACAGATGATAGTTGGATGAAGGCAATTAATGAAGAACTAGATCAGATTGAGAAAAACAAAACCTGGGAGTTAGTACCAAGGCCAGCAAATAAAAATATAATCGGTACTAAATGGATTTTTCGAAACAAATTGAACGAAGATGGACAGGTTGTAAGGAATAAAGCAAGACTGGTCTGTAAAGGCTATGCACGGGTTGAAGGTATTGATTTTGAGGAAACCTTTGCACCAGTAGCTAGACTAGAGGCAATCAGAATGTTTTTGGCTTTAGCAGTTCATAAAAATTTCAAAGTATATCAAATGGACGTGAAATCAGCATTTTTGAATGGAAAACTGGAAGAAGAGGTTTACATTGAGCAGCCAGATGGTTTCCAACTCGGTGATAATCCCAACTTTGTTTGCAAGTTGAAGAAAGCTTTGTATGGCTTGAAACAGGCACCTAGAGCATGGTATGCAAGGCTGGATAACTATCTTATTCAACAGGGGTTCAAGAAAGGTATGGTGGACAACAATCTGTATGTCAAAACAGAGAATGGCCATCTTATTGTCCTTGTTGTTTATGTAGATGATATCATTTTTGGCAGCAGCAATGATAAGTCATGTAGAGACACTACAAATAAAATGAAGAAAGAATTTGAAATGTCGATGATTGGTGAACTTTCATATTTCCTCGGACTGCAAGTCAATCAAAATGAAAAGGGCATTTTTATCTCTCAAGTTAAATATGTGAAAGAAATGCTGAAAAAGTTCACAATGGAGGATAGTAAACCTGTTAGCACTCCCATGACGATAGGTTGCAAGTTGAGCAAGGATGACAAATCTCCAGATGTTGATCAAACCATGTACAGATCTATGATTGGGAGCCTGTTGTATTTAACAGCCACCAGACCAGATATCTTGCAGGCAGTTTGCATGGTAGCAAGATTTCAAGCTAGTCCCAAGGAGACTCACGTAACAGCAGTAAAGAGGATTCTTCGGTATCTGAAGGGTACTATGGAGTATGGGTTATGGTATCCAAAAGGTAAGGACTTCACTCTTATTGCATATTCAGATGCAGATTGGGCAGGATGTATAGATGACAGAAAGAGTACCAGTGGAGGAGCATTTTATCTTGGAGACAGTGGTAGCATGGCACAACAAGAAACAAGAATCAGTCTCTCTATCCACAGCAGAGGCAGAATACATTGCAGCGACAACGTGTTGTACGCAGATATTATGGATGAGACAAACCCTGAAAGATCTTGGTATTCACTTCAAAGAGCCAATTTTAGTTAAATGTGATAACACTAGTGCTATTAACATCTCAAAGAATCCGGTTATGCATTCTCGAACCAAACATATTGCAATCCGGTATCACTTTTTGAAGGATAAAGTTGCGGAAGGTGAGGTTAAATTGGATTTTGTTCCAACTACAGAGCAAGTAGCGGACATCTTCACAAAACCGTTGCCCAAAGAAGTTTTTGAGTACCTTCGGAGTAAGTTGGGAGTGGTCACGTTTCCCAAGAATTGACTAGCAATCGGGACCACATTCTCAGGGGGAGCATCTATGCCTGAGAATGGTGTGCATAGACTCAGGGGGAGTCTGCAGCAGCCCTTTGGTATTATTGTCAAAGGGGGAGAAGAATTACAGGAAATTGCACATGTGTTGCCAACAATTCCAAAGGGGGAGATTGTTGAGCAAGGTGCAAAAAGAGTATTGTCATTGTTGTCAACACAGACAGATAGATCGGTTGATGCAGTGGACAGGAGTTCAGAGGTCAGTCAGAGCATGTACAGTGAATTTCCAAGAAGACAGAAGAGGCCAACATTCAAAAGATCAAAGAAAAAGACAAGTAAGAAAACTGTCGTGATATCGCGACATGTTTGGTCAAAGAAAAACTGTCACGATATCGTGACATATCGAAGGAGAGAGAAAATGCTGGCAAAAATGTCATGATATCGTGACATATCAAAGGAGAGAGAAAATGCTGACAAAACTATCGTGATTTTGCGACATGTCAAAAAAAAAAAAAAAAAAAACCACGATTCATGACATGTTCGAAGAGAGAGAAAGCAAGAAAACTATCATGATTTCGTGACATGTTGACGAAAAGAAAGCAAAAAATTAAAAAAAAAAAAATGTTGAAGAGAAAAACCAAAAAACATCATGATTTCGTGACATGTTGGAGAAAAGAAACGCAAAAAACTATCATGATTTCGCGACATGTTAGAAGAGAGAGAAGAAGAAAGAAAAACGTCACGATTTCGTGACATGTTGGAAGTAAGGCAAGTAGAAAAACTGTCACGATTTCATGACATGTTCAAAGAAAAGCGCATGCAGGAAAAACTGTCACGATTTCATGACATGTTCGATGAAGAAGGCACAGGCAAAGAAAACTGTCATGATTTCGCGACATGTTTGGAGAGAAGGCGCAAGCAAAGAAAACTGTCATGATTTCGCGACATGTTCGAGGAGAAGGAGCTTGCAAAGAAAAGTGTCACGATTTCGTGACAATATGCAAGAGAGGCAGTACGGACAAAAATGTGTCACGATTTCGCGACATGTTTGAGAGAAGGAGCTCGCAAAGAAAAGTGTCACGATTTTGCGACAATCTGCAAGAGAGGCAGTACGGACGAAAATGTGTCACGATTTCGCGACATGTTTGAGAGAAAGAGCTTGCAAGGAAAAGTGTCGCGATTTCGTGACAATTTGCAAGAGGAAGCGCTAAGGAGAAAAAGTGTCACGATTTCGCGACATGTCGGGTTTTCGCGACCCGAAGCAGAGAAAAGCACAAGGCAGTGAAAGTGTCATGATTTCGTGACATGTTCCGTTTTCACGGGCGAAAGGCAGAGAAAGGCACAAGGCAAAAAAGTGTCACGATTTCGCGACATGTCATGTTTTCGCTGGTGCATGCCGAGAAGAGTGCAAGGAAGCAAAAAGTGTCGCGATTTCGCGACATGTCATGTTTTCGCTGGTGCATGCCGAGAAGAGTGCAAGGAAGCGAAAAGTGTCACGATTTCGTGACATGTCATGTTTTCGCTGGTGCAAGCCAAGAAGAGTGTACGGAGGCGAAAAGTGTCGCGATATCGCGACATGTGTTTTCGTGGGTGCAAGCCGAGAAGAGGACAAGGAGGCAAAAAGTGTCGCGATATCGCGACATGTCATGTTTTCGCGGGTAAAAGGCGAGAAGAGTACAAAGAGATAGAAGTGTCACGATTTCGCGACAGGTCGCAACAACACGATTACAGATAGTTAACTAAAGTAGAACGATAGTTACAGGGGCAGTTGCAGAGGAAAATCATGCATGCATAGAAAAGAAAGCGAACAGTCACTAAGGAGAATACGAACAGTCATGACCAAGAAGACGAACAGTTACAGGGGCAGTTGCAGAGGAAAATCATGCATGCACAGAAAAGAAAGCGAACAGTCACTAAGGAGAATACGAACAGTCATGACCAAGAAGAGTTGACAAGTGGCAGAAGAGAATATTAAAGAAACAGTTACAATTGACAAGTGGCGTATGAGGAATGAAAGAAGGCGTTATAACTGGAGTTACAAAGCGAAAGGTTTGTTATAAAAGGGCGATCGCGCAGAGAATTAAGATGCTACTGTGAGTGAAAAAGTGTTGCGCAAAGAAGGTTAGAAGAGGGCCGAAAGAGAGATAAGCAGAGCCGTAAGTGTGTGTGGAGTTTGATTAATTGCAGACCAGTCAGGGTCATGTAGAAAGCGAAGGCATTTTTATGTCATTGAAATAATTTAGATTTGTAGTCCAAGTTGGTGCTTGGCATTAGGGGTTGGTGCTCCTATCTATTGCAGCAGAAAAATAAGGGGTTGGTGCTCCTTCCAGTGGGTGCTGGTAAAGTGTTTGTAAAATTGGTGTTTTGCAAAGGCTGGATTTGGACGGGAGTCCAAGCAGTCATTTTTGAGGAGTAGCCAAATTGGTGAACCTCGTTATATCGCGTGTTGTGGAATGCTCTATTGTTGAAATTGCTTTATCTGATTTTAAGTTCTCTTTGTCTCAGTTTTAAGAGTTGTAGATCGAAATTTAATAGCTACACTGATTCACCCCCCCCTCTCAGTGTCATTGTGAGAATATCAGTTTTAGTTGGTGGTCCTTTGTTTGGCTCTATATCTTCTCGGTTTTTTGGGCTGGTTGCTTGCTGGGGATTTTGCTTGTGTGGGTTCTCTCACCCTGCTCCGTAGTTTCCTTCTCAAGGGATTTGGCTTTCAATTTTTTCTTTGGGATTTTTTTCCACTTTTGATGGTTATGGAGTGGTCTTTGGAGGTGTTGTTGTGGTCCTTAGTTGAGGAGTGGTTTCACTGCTTCCACCATTTTTTATGGTTTTTTGCTCATGTGTGGGAGGTGTTCTGCTGGGTCTTTGTTTGAAACAAGAGCTGTAGGGAATCCTGTCTCTTTGGCTGCTCCTTTTTCCATTGTTGTTGGCGTCTTGGTCCTATAACTCCGTTGGTGGGTTTACATTTTCCGGCGCTAGTGTGCATTGTGGAGTTTCCCTCTGGAAATGTTGGGGTTCTTCGTGTCGTTGGTGGTGTTCTCTGCAAGGTCCGATTTTCGCTCTTCGGTTTCCTTCTTGAGTTGTTTTGTTGTTCAAATTTCAAATTTTAATTTTTCCTTCCGCTCTTGGTCCTCTATTGTCCTTATCTTCTGGTGGTTGGTTTGTTCTTTTATTTGGACTTTTATTTTAGATGTTGTTGATTTTATCTGGATGGTAGTTTCTTAGGTGGGTTTCCTTGCCAATCGATTTATGGTGGGTTCATTGATATGACTGTGCCATTTCAAATGGCTCGACTTTTCCTGGCTATTTTTGAATTTCTATTTCAATTTTAATTCAGCCTCGGGGGTCGTGGAGTTTGGTGGATCCGGTTTATTCTGCAATATTGGAAGTGTCCTTTATGTTAAAATTTGAATAGTGTGCCAGTTTGTTTGTAGATTTGGTGGTTCAGTAAGGTGGCATGTAATGAGTGGTTCGTCAGACGGCCTCTTCAAGCGGTGTTGTTTTTCAAAATCTAGGTCTTTCTTGTTTTTCCATCCGTTTTGTTGGTGGTATCTCTTTTTGGGAGTTGTGACGTTGGTGGACACTTTTTTTTGTTCTCGGGGAGCTCAGAATGTTTCTGAATTTACTTCTTGGTTGGAGGTAATGTAACTCAAGGTGTTCTTATGCTTCTGTAGAACTATCTTAGTTTTCCTTTATTTGAGGGTTTGGAGTTGGGTTTCCTTCTTCTGTCTTGTTTGCCTCTGGTTTTTTCGAGGTTGATTCAGTTGTTTTTTCTCTCATGACTTTCTTTGTAGTGGTTGTGGGATCCCGTCAGAACCTTCCTCTTTTAATAGTATAAAAAAAAAGTTAATAAAATAATTATTTTTTAAAGAATTGTAAGAAAGACTAGAAATAAATATTTAAATGCAATATTATGATAACTAAAAATAAATGTATAAAAAAATTCTGTTAAAAAAGATTAAAAAAATTAATAGGTTAAGTATTTATAAACTATTAATCCTTATGATGATACCATATAATCTAAAAACCACCAAAATATATTTTAAAAAAAATTATTCGAACAAATAATTCTTTATGATGATTTTAAAGTTTTCTTATTTAATTCTAAACAAACTACCAAAAACCAAACTTCATTTTATTAAAAAAAAAATCAAAAGACATAATAAAAATAAAACTATAAAATAAATTAAATTAAAAATAAGCCTTCACAATATAAAATATAATTTCTATTTCAATGCTTCTATACTATACATATACACATGATTAGATTAAAAAGAAAAATATTCTCTTTTCCCTCATATTTTAAAATAAAATAAACTTTTACACATGATTGGATTAAAAGAAAAAATATTCACTTTGACAAAGAAAATAAACTTTTACAAATCTTAACTTATTTTCTTTACAGTTAGTATATATACATACTAACTCTAGCTTTTCATATTGTTTATCATTTTATACATTAACCGCTTATTTAATCGGCTGAGTACAATTTGGCAACATTCCTCGAAATATAGGTTGTATTTTTAATATTGGATTTCTTTCAAAATAATTTGCTGGTTTCAACTCAAAACCTCCTGATAACGTTGACATCACTGGAAAATCCTCCTGATACGGAATATGATGGAGGCCCACAGTATACCACAATACTATATCCCTATTCTCGATATCTCGATTCCTGTAACGATAATCGTATAAATATTTATGTTAATAACTAGTCCCATGCATATAAACTTTTTATCTTTTAAAAACTTAAAGTATGATTTCCTGCTAACCTTTCTGTCCATACAGCTAAAGTGTCATCCCCTCGACTTTGGTCCATGTACAGTCCACCAGCCCATTGCTCTCTCTGGTTATATGGAGTAACCCACACCTATCAAAACATCAATAATAATAATGATAATGTGAAGCGACTTGTGTGAGGATGACTGAACTCAGAGGACATTAATCCTCTGAAGCACATAAATGTAGGAGAAATCAGTCATCCTTTTTAAAAAGCAATTGTACTCAGTTAAATTTAAAAGCACATAAGTATTAATTCAGATCATAAGTCATGTTAAAAAAATTAACCCAGATTTCACGCCTGTGCCCAACTGCGCTCCGAACCTTGGGCGAAACCGGATTGCGCTCCAGACATGGGCGAAGTCGGACTGCACTGCCGCAGTCCGGGATCCCGGCAAAGGGCTGACATGACGCCGCACCTACCCTCTGACAGATGTGACGCTTGTGCGGCGATTGGTCAGAAACCCTAGTTGAGGGCTTGTCAGGACCTGTCAGAGGACAAACCCCAATCCTCCCCTTCCCGCGGCTATATAAGGCGTCTCGGGTATTTCAGATTTAAGAAGAAGAAGAGGAAGAAAAAGAGAAGGAGCAAGAAGGAGCAGAGGCAAAGAAAAGTATCTCAGCGAGCAGTTTGACTCAGCTGATTAATGTCTGAGCAGCCGACTCGACATTTTGTCTGTTTAACTTATCCTGCAGTGCAGCCTGCAGATGATTGTAATTTCCTCGGTTGAGGAACTCTGTAACCCCCGTTTAATATAAATAAAGTTTGCTGTTTGTTTCCGGCATCTTTTAGGGTTTGCAGTTTGTTGCTCTCTGTTCCGGCGTCTCTCTCTTCTCATACAGGTGTTGCCAAGCCAGGCAAACCCAGCAGCAACCGTGGAAGAAGAACAAGTCTGAAGCGGCTTTCCAAGTTTGCTTCCGAAGTTCGCGGTTAAGACTGGAGCAGCTCGAGTGCACGAGAAGTCCGAAGTTGGCCTCAGTCCCCTCTTCACCCCCGCACGCTTCGTTGGCCGCTCGAGTTCGAACTTCGCCCAAATTTCGGGCGAAGTCCGTCGCAGCTGCGAAGTTCGAACTTCGCCCAAATTTCGGGCGAAGTCCGTCGCAGCTCGCAAGTGCGAACCTCGCCCGGCTTCGGCGAAGTCCGGCCGCGGCCTCGAGTGCGAACTTCGCCCAAGTTTGGGCGAAGTCCGCCGCGCAGCCGAAGTGCGCACTTCGCCCAATTTCGGGCGAAGTCCGTCGGCGCGGCCGAAGTTCGAACTTCGCCCAATTTCGGGCGAAGTCCGTCGGCGCAGCCGAAGTTCGAACTTCGCCCAATTTCGGGCGAAGTCCGTCGGCGTGGCCGACGTTCGCACTTCGCCCTAGTTTGGGCGAAGTCCGTCGGGCCCCCGACTTGCGCACTGCGCTGTCCGAACAGCGCCGTGCAGACTTCGGCAAAAATAAAAAAATTTAATTCTTCAAATTGGTATCAGAGCTGATAGTGCCGTGACACGGAGATAGAAGCATGGCTTCCGAGAGAAACTCGCTGCAGTTGCAGATCCCGCGATTTAACGGCAAGAACTACGATTACTGGAGCATCCAGATGAAGATCCTGTTCGGATCTCAGGAGCTATGGGAGTTAGTCGAGAACGGCTACCCAGAACCGGCAGATGCAAAGAAGACCGGCCGCCCTCTCTCGAGCAGACAAGGATCCGTTGAAAGAGCACAAGAAGAAGGACCGGAAGGCCCTCTTCTACATCATGCAAGCGGTTGAGGAGACCATCTTCCCGCGGATTGCATCAGCCCACCAAGGCCAAGCAGTGCCCGGGAAACCCTAGCAAGTTCGTATCAGGGCACCGACAAAGTGAAGTTGGTGAAACTGCAGATGCTCAGGAGACAGTTTGAGAACCTGCAGATGAGCGAGTCCGAGTCGATGAGCGACTTCTTCACCCGGACGACTGACATTATCAACCAGATGCGGTTGAATGGAGAAAATGTCCAGAGCCAGAGAATCGTGGAGAAGATTCTCAGAAGTCTGCCTGCGAAGTTCGACTCGGTTGTGATAGCAATCGAAGAGTCGAGGGATCTGACAACCCTCTCGACAGACGAACTCATGGGTTCATTGCAGACCCATGAACAGAGGCTGAGCCGTTCATCTCAGACCTCTCTGGAGCAAGCGTTTCGGGCTCAAGCCTCAGTCCGAGACAACGGCAGACAAGACTCCCACCACAGCGCTTCTAGTTCTCAAGGAGGGAGAGGCAGAAGTAGGCGTGGGAGAAGTAACAAGCAAGGAGGGAGATCAAACCCTCATGACGCTGAGCCAAGTTGCAACTTTCATCAGCAAGGAGGAAGAGGCACTGGCAGAAATCAGCAAGGAAGCTCTCAGCAGAAGAAGGACATGTCAAAGGTCCAATGCTACTACTGCAGCAAGTTCGGCCATTATGCCTCACAATGCAAGAAGAAGATGGCGAACGAGAATCAGCAGCAAGCCCATTATACGGAGGAACCCGAAAATGCGGCAGGAGGTAATGTACTGTTGACTTGCAATATTGAAGAGGAGAGCAAGAAAAACATCTGGTATCTTGACAGTGGTTGCAGCAACCACATGACTGGGAACAGAGAGATGTTCTCACAATTGGATGAAACAATCCAGTCCGAAGTCAAGATGGGGAACAACAGCAAAGTTCCTGTGATGGGGAAAGGCAAGATCCTCATCCGCACCCGGCACGGTGAAAGAAAAACAATTCAAGATGTTTTTTATGTGCCTGGGTTGAAGCACAATCCGCTAAGTGTTGGACAACTTGTGCAAAAGGGGCACACTGTACTGTTTAAAGACGGTGTCCTGCTCCATCGGAGACAAAGTCCATGGACAAATTGCAACTGTGTCCATGACAAAAAACAAAATGTTTCCGCTGCAGATTCGTAATGAATCATTGATGTCTCCGAGTGCGCTTGAGAAGGATGCTACCCGGTCGTGGCATCTCGTATTCGGTCACCTGAGCTTCAGTGGCCTGAATCAACTGCACAAGATGCGAATGGTGAAGGGTCTACCCCTGATAGAGCAACCAAACCAAGTGTGTGAAGGTTGCCTAGTCGGCAAGCAGCACAGGGATGCATTCCCTAGAGGACAGTCTTGGAGAGCATCACGGCCATTGGAGCTAGTGCACTCAGACATTTGCGGTCCGATGCAGACCACCACGTTTGCCGGCAACAAATACTTCTTGACATTCATAGATGACTTCAGCCGAAAGACTTGGATTTATGCCATCAAGCTGAAGTCAGAGGCATTTGCCAGATTCAAGGAGTTCAAGGCTCTAGTGGAGAAACAGAGCGGTTATTATGTGAAGACTCTCAGAACTGATGGAGGTGGAGAGTACATCTCCAACGAATTCCACAACTTTTGCAAGCAAGACGGAATTCGAAGGCAGTTCATCGCGGATACACGCCACAACAGAATGGCGTAGCTGAGAGGAAGAACCGAACCATCATGGAAATGGCACGAAGCATGATGAAGGCGAAGGGATTATCGCATGAATTCTGGGCAGAGGCTGTAACATGTGCAGTCTACTTGCTGAACATATGTCCCACCAAAAGCGTGAAGGACAAAATCCCTCAGAAGGCCTGGAGCGGAGTGAAGCCAAGTGTGGCTCACTTGCGTGTGTTCGGGTGCATTGCATATGCACATGTTCCAGAAGAGAAGCGGCAGAAGTTGGATGATAGAGCTGAGAAATGCATTTTCACAGGGTACAAGTGAGCGTGCGAAGGCATATAGGTCGTACAACCCCATGACGAAGAAGCTCATCATCACCGTGATGTGAAATTTCTTGAAGATCAATCCCGGAACGGGAAGTCCGAGACCGCCGCTAAAGCCAGCAGAAGTTCAGTCTGTTGACTTGGAAGAAGGAAGTGTGCAGCCACCAGCAACTTCTAGCATCAACAGCGGTGCCAGCAGTAGCACAGCCACTCCATCACGGTCGCCTCCACTTGTAAGCAGAATTCAAAACCTGAGGACACCTGCGAAGACTCGGAGCTTGCAAGACATTTATGAGGCAACCCAAACCCACATAGATGAAGAGCACCCTGACTTTGCATTCTTTACTGAAGTTGATCCAGTAGAGTTCGAAGATGCAAGTCAGAATCAGAAGTGGGTGCAAAGCGATGGATGAAGAGATAGCAGCCATTGAAAAAAATGAAACATGGCAGCTGACAGATCTTCCAGCAGGGAAGAAGACCATTGGGGTCAAGTGGGTTTATAAGACAAAGTTCAACGCCCAAGGAGACGTTGACAAGCATAAAGCCAGATTGGTGGCGAAGGGTTACAAGCGTAAGTCGTGCATCGATTACCATGAGGTATATGCACCTGTAGCCCGACTTGACACAGTCAGGATGATCCTGGCATTGGCAGCCCAACAAGGTTGGAAGATGTACCGGATGGATGTCAAGTCAGCCTTCCTCAACGGAGTGTTGGAGGAAGAGGTCTACATAGACCAGCCACCAGGTTACGAAATTGAAGGCCAGGAGGGCAAAGTCCTGAAGCTAAAGAAGGCCCTGTACGGTTTGGAAGCAGGCACCCCGAGCTTGGTACAGCCGGATTGACAGCTATTTTCAGGAGAATGGGTTTCAAAAATGCCCATATGAGCACACCCTGTACATGAAGACAAATGCAGCAGGTGAGCTCATTATCGTCTGCCTGTATGTGGACGATCTGATTTATACTGGCAACAACAATGTCCTGTTCGACCAGTTCAGAACAGCCATGAAGTCCGAGTTTGAGATGACGGACTTAGGGCTGATGAAGTATTTTCTCGGCATTGAAGTTGACCAATCGGCAGATGGCATCTTCATTTCTCAGGGCAAGTATGCGAAGGATGTCCTGAAGCGCTTCAAGATGGAGGACTGTAAACCTGCCATCACACCTGCAGCCACAGGTTTGAAGCTGAGCAAGTTGGATACAGGGAGGAATGTCGACCCAACCCTGTTCAAGAGGCTAGTTGGTAGTCTGATGTATTTGACTGCAACTCGGCCAGATCTGATGTTCGGAGTCGGTCTGATCAGCCGTTTCATGGAGACTCCGAAAGACACGCATTGGCAAGCATGCAAAATGATCTTGCGCTATGTCAACGGGACACGAAACCATGGCCCATTTTACGCCGTACAAGACCAGCTTGGAGCTAGTGGGCTTCACGGACAATGGATCGGGTCGGGCAAGCATCGACGATCGAAAGAGCACCTCCGAGTATGCTTTCCATCTCGGATCGGGGCGATATCATGGGCGTCCAAGAAACAACCCATCGTTGCGTTGTCCACACCCGAAGTAGAATATGTCGCCGCCACGTCGCCCGCATGCCGAGCGCTTTGGTCGCGAAGAGTTTCGAGTGAATCGAACTTTCCTCCGGATGGTGCGACAACAATTTTCTGTGATAACAATTCGGCCATTGCACTCTCAAAGGATCCTGTGTTCCATGGCCGAACGAAGCACATAGACATCCGGTATCATTTCATCAGAGAGCTGGTGAAATTTGGCGAAGTACAACTGCAGTTTTGCAGGTCCAAGGAGCAGCTGGCTGACATCTTCACGAAGCCTTTGAAGGAGGAAGACTTCAACAGATTGCGAGAGCAGCTTGGAGTCAAAGCGCTCGTGAAATCAGGCTTAAAGGAGGGTGTTAGAAAAATTAACCCGTATTTCACGCCCGTGCCCAACTCGCGCTCCGAACCTTGGGCGAAACCGGATTGCGCTCCGGACATGGGCGAAGTCGGACCGCACCGCCGCAGTCCGGGATCCCGGCAAAGGGCCGACATGACGCCGCACCTACCCTCCGACGTATGTGACGCTTGTGCGGCGATTGGTCGAAACCCTAGTTGAGGGCTTGTCGAGACTCGTCCGAGGACAAACCCCAATCCTCCCCTTCCCGCGGCTATATAAGGCGTCTCGGTATTTCAGAGAAGAAGAAGAAGAGGAAGAAAAAGAGAAGGAGCAAGAAGGAGCAGAGGCAAAGAAAAGTATCTCAGTGAGCAGTTTGACTCAGTTGATTAATGTCTGAGCAGCCGACTCGACATTTTGTCTGTTTAACTTATCCTGCAGGTGCAGCTTGCAGATGATTGTAATTTCCTCGGTTGAGGAACTCTGTAACCCCCGTTTAATATAAATAAAGTTTGCTGTTTGTTTCCGGCATCTTTTAGGGTTTGCAGTTTGTTGCTCTCTGTTCCGGCGTCTCTCTCTTCTCATACAGGTGTTGCCAAGCCAGGCAAACCCAACGGCAACCGTGGAAGAAGAACAAGTCTGAAGCGGCTTTCCAAGTTTGCTTCCGAAGTTCGCGGTTAAGACTGGAGCAGCTCGAGTGCACGAGAAGTCCGAAGTTGGCCTCAGTCCCCTCTTCACCCCCGCACGGCTCGTTGGCTGCTCGAAGTTCGAACTTCGCCCAAATTTCGGGCGAAGTCCGTCGCAGCTGCGAAGTTCGAACTTCGCCCAAATTTCGGGCGAAGTCCGTCGCAGCCGCGAAGTGCGAACTTCGCCCAGTTTCGGGCGAAGTCCGGCTGCGCAGCCGAAGTGCGCACTTCGCCCAATTTCGGGCGAAGTCCGTCGGCGCGGCCGAAGTTCGAACTTCGCCCAATTTCGGGCGAAGTCCGTCGGCGCGGCCGAAGTGCGCACTTCGCCCAATTTCGGGCGAAGTCCGTCGGCGTGGCCGACGTTCGCACTTCGCCCTAGTTTGGGCGAAGTCCGTCGGGCCCCCGACTTGCGCACTGCGCTGTCCGAACAGCGCCGTGCAGACTTCGGCAAAAATAAAAAAAAATTTAATTCTTCAAAAAGCACATAAGTATTAATTCAGATCATAAGTCATCTTTACAATAAAAAAAATATATTCAGTTGAGTTTAAATGCTTTGAATCGAAAGTGGAGGTAAAAATATTAGTTTCTTAAACACTCAACAAAATAACATTTACATTACCTGGTTATTTGTAAACGCCCCTCGAATCTGTGGATAGTCATCCAAGGAGAGAAGGCTTGCTGCTGTAGATCCAGGGACCAATCTGTACCCAACTTCGTTCCCCACATTAGTCATGTGGTTGGGATTCACAACCAGGAGGTCAGCAGGTTGTTTCAATTCAAACTGGACTTTAGCATCGTCTTCTTTCTTAGCAACCTCTCTTTCCACAGCCCAATAGCTCTTCCTAGGAGATTGGCCCTTCACAACATCCTTCCTCTTCATCATGGCCTTCACAAAGGAATTACTGGTGCCATCTACATCCATATCCAAATAGTACGCCAGAAAATGGTCATGGAAAACACCTATCGAGTTCTCCGACAGCAGGTTTCCATATATCTCTTCGTTCGCTTTCTCGACTTGCTGCACATTTGTATATTTTGTGGCCTTGTATTCAAGAACTCCTGAGAGTCCCACCTGTAGTTTATTTATAAAAGAAATATCAGGTTGGAGTTCTATTTAGGGCAGTATTTGAGGAAGAGGAAGGGATTCGAATGGCTTGCTTACATTGGCACGAATGGCTCCACTTTTCTTGAATTCCCAGTCGAGGATGTAGTCATAATTTCCCACAGTGGCCACCATTCTCACCACCAATGTTATTTCGGGCCTTACTTCTCTGATCTGTAAACAAAAAAACAAAAATAAAAATTATTAGTATTGTACGCGTCAAACAAGAAAACCCAAATCTATAATATGCCCTATATGGAATAGATATTTATCAAGCATAACGAAGATACTTGTTCCTCATCAGCTTCATGGATTCAACGTTAGTTAGTTGTTAGTTTTCATGTAGTTGGAAAGCAAATGATTTTAAAGGACGCTTGTTATCTTTGACAATGGTAAATATTTATATTTGTGACCAGTCATAATATTAAATATTTTGTAATATATAATTTTTTTAAATAATTTGAATTTTCTTAAACTTTATTGTTTCTTTTAAATCAAATTATATTTTAAAAATAAATCTAAAATTTAATTAAAAATATAATTATAATACTTTAATTATAAATAAAGGAATTAACTACGCTTAATACAATGTCAAAATAAGCCGACACAATTTTATAGATGGCCGGCTTATAAACCAAAATTCACCTTTACTTAGAAAATTAAGGTAAACCTAAATTTATTCACAAATTCAGAGTGTAAAAAAAATTAAACTAAAAAGCACTTAATACTACAGATTTTTTTTTTCATAATTGAACTAATGTTAATCCTATTTTCATTGATATCAAAATTAAAAAATTCAAACCTTTTAACCTTTTATTTTATACATCACAATTACAACATTTGATGTCCTTAATTTCGTAGTGTGAACATTCGATGTTTGTCTGTAGTAAAGGTGATAAGAAAGCTACAAGTCTTCCAAGTCAATTTCATAAATATATATAAAATTACATAATCCACAACATCAGATATGAAAGGGCACATAGTCTTACTAACCTTCAAGGCAGCCCACCTTTCCATAGAGATTGTGTCGTTTGCATTTGGTCTACGGGGGGCGAAGCTTTGCTAGTGAATGTGCTTTGTGTTTGAATTCAAAGAAAGCTACATTAGTGCTTTGTCTTTGAATTCAAAGAAAGCTACATTTTCCCCCTCGCCAGTTTTATTCCACCTTATATTAAATGAGAGAAGAATGTGCTTGGTTTCCTCTCACCAGTTTTATTCCACCGTATGTATATTAAATGAGAGAAGCCTTTGTGTTTCATTCACTAGCAAAGCCCTGTGGACCAAATGCAACTGACACAATCTCCTCATTTGCTACTCTATGGAAAGGTGGGCTGCCTTGAAGGTCAGTCAAACTGGATTATGTAATTTTATATATATTTATGAAATTGACTTGGAAGACTTGTAGCTTTCTTATCACCTTTACTACAGACAAACATCCAATGATCACACTATGTCTGACGTTGTGGATATGTAATTTTATATATATTTATGAAATTGACTTAGAAGACTTGTAGCTCTATTTGTCACCATGACTGCAGAGAAACATCGAATGTTCACACTAAGAAAATAAGAAACTTGTGATGTATAAAATCAAAGATTAAAACGTTTAAATTTTTATATCAATAAAAAATAAGATTAACATTAATTCAATAAAAAAAAAATCTTAAAAGATAAATTTGTTGATAATAATAAATGCTTTTTAGTTTAATTTTTTTGAACAGATTCAGATGCCCACTAATGTAAAATTAAATTTATGTCCAAGAAAAAATAGTCGCAACATAATTCCAGATGCAGATGATATTCTACGTATGTCAAAAATACAGTCCTAATTGAATTAGGACTTGTAATGCATAAGCCTCTCCAACCACTACAAGAGAACCATAATTTCAGAAGGAGGCTAGCGTAGTTGATTTCCATTGATCAAATTAATTTCTTTTCTTATCGCAATCTTTCAAAGCTTTACATTGACAAGAGAACCATGGAGCATTATTACCAGAGAAAAAGACCCAAAGGCTTAAATTATGAAAACCAAATACGCAATGATTGGAAAGATTCATCGACAAAAACTTTTATTAATTAACTTACCTGCAAGTTCGGAATAGCCGTTTCAGTATGTCGCCACGAAACATCTCCAGCATATCTTTCAAAAATACAGAGAGCGTTGCGTGTTTGAATTGGTTTCCCATCTGGTCCTGCCAGATATGTATCCATATAATGTGCATTTCTAGGGCAATCATTCAGTGGCTCCAGCGAAAATGAGAACACTCCCAGACCAAATTCCCCAGCATCAAAATAAGTCTTGTAATACCAATCCTCGGATGGATCCATGTAAGGCACATAGAGCTCTGAAACGAAACCTCTATACAACACACTTCTGAATTTTTCCTTGTCTTCGTCATACACGTCAGCTGTAGAAATAACAGGGCCCGATCTCATATCAAATCCAATATGGAATTTCCAGTTAGCCCACTCCACCATATTTCCTCGAACTCTGAAGCTCGGTCCCCTCGGCTGCTCCATTGAAATTGGGTTGGTTTTAGGCCCAAACGGCGGTTTCTGGCTCGATCTTTTGATATCAGTTCCTTCTACTTTTGGCAATGGCAACTTTTTCTTATCCGAGTACCCAACAACCTTCTCCTGGTCTAAATCTACCACTACAGTAACGCCCTCAATGGGTCGAGCATATATGTTATCAGTTCCATTGCGATAAAAGCACTGGACGTTGATGATTCTCTTGCCCTGCTTCTTCTCTCCAAACCATCCAGTGGACAAAGTGCCGCAAACAACAGAATCCATCTCAAGACCTCTGTTTTTAATTGACTGGATGAATGGAGGGTACTCCATAGGCAATTCAGTTGCTCTGACTTGCTCCTCCATTGTTAAAATGGGGTACCCAAATCCATGATACACCCTGTCGTAAACAACATTTTTAGACGTAAGGTCTACTAGAATTTCGTGGGTTTCGCCTGGGATTCTTGCAATTACAAGAGCTTGTCTAGGAGGTAGACGAGATGATCCAGATTTCCATTTATACACGGTATCCTTCTCTGGCACCTCTAGTCCCATGTATTGAAAGCTCAAGTTCTTATGGAAGCCTATGTTCGATTTCAGCACAAGGTCACGAACACGGGTGATTTCAGACCTCGTGAGAGGATCAAGAGGGTGCTTTTGTACAGCAGAATGAGCAATAATGAAGAGAAACATGGACATGCTTAGGATGAGTAATCTCGGCCCCATTATACTCGTTCTCATTGTCGCTCACTCTACTCACAGGAACATAGAAAAATGCTGTTGCGAACAAAAAGTCACAGGGCACCGCTTTATACAATCTCTTTCTCTTGGAGTGTAAAGTAAAACGATTAATAGGAAACGGCTAAGAGAAGAGTATATTTTTCTGAGTTGGCATTCAGATCGACCTCTTCTTCTGGTTGAAAATTCAACAGGCTTATTTTCCACATTTATTTTGTACTCACAAGGGACTGATATTCTAAAATGTCCAATAGAGTCGCTTTCCATACTCTCTTCCTGGAAATGAGATCCGAGATCTCGGAGTAGTTTATGGCTTAGTCCGCCTATTGTTTTGGACTAGGATGACTGATATCATCATATATTATCTTGTTCTATGACAGGCTCAAATGGCTCAATCTATGGTTTAAAATATGGTTTAGGTAGGGCAAAACTAAACAACAGAGCAACATATCTCAATGCCTTTTTCTTCAATAATATATGGTGATGTATGGTATGGGAGGATGATATTCTATTTTTTTTTGCGTTGAAGATTCAAGCATCTTAGTTTTCATTTAAAGCACGCATGCTCTAAGTCAAGAGTAGGAGGGAGAGGAAGAATGCTCCACGTGAAGATACGAACCGTCAACAAGGATTTAATCCGACGTTTTCCATCTAACCACGAATCCTCATAACCTGAATTGGTTACTTAATTGAAAGATTAGGCCATAAAACGTGCCAGATGAGCCCGTCTTTTCTTATTATATAAACCATAATCAACCTTCGTTGTTTGATTTCTTCCTAAAGAAATCTTGACACCCCACCTTGAAAAGGCTATTTAACACTGTTATTGAGCATGGTTTTCAATAACAAAATTTTATTAAAAATTGTAATATAAATATTTTTTAAAATTATTAAATTATAATGGTAATATTTTGAAGTTATTTTAAAATATGGTTAAAATTATCAAGTGGATAGAAGGATGAGGAAAGAAGGTAAACCAAAAAAAAAAAATCAAAACAATCTATGATAAATTAATAAATAGTATTGTCATCTCATTTTAAAAAAATAGAATATAAAAGGAAATATTAAGGTTTTTGAAAAAATGCTTAGATGCAAATTAGTGAGTAGGATGAAAGATATACAATTATCCATAGACTTTGTTATGTGGTCCAAGACAAAATTAGAACACAATTAGTTCTTTTAAAATTCTTTGAAAGTGACATAGGAGCTAAATAAGGATACTCACTATCCTTGTCATATTTGGTCTATACATCAATAAGTTAGAAGACCCATTAAAGTTGAGGTAATGTGAGGATGTCTAATTGAATATACATGTGGCAAAGACTTTTGTATGCAAATGGTCTTGTTTTGATTACAAGAACAACATAGGGGTTGAAAGCCCTAGAACACTTTTGCAAGAAGTTGAGATTTAAGTAAATGCTAGCAAAAACAAAATTGTGGTTTCATCGACCAAAAGAAAAAGAAACAACTAAACTTCTAGTTTGAAGGGAGATATTACTATGATAAAATTGCATTCCACATTAACACCTCTTCTCTTAGAAGTGATTGTTGAATATAAGTATCTTGGGATAAAGTTCATAACATGGTTGGTTAGTGTGATGCTTACCCTTTTATCTTTATTGAGATGTGAAATTTATTATGGTGTTTGATAGATGAAATGTGATTAATAATTGAATTAAAATTTGTATGATCAAAAATTTAAAAAAAAATTAATAAAATTATTTATTATTAACAATAATAACAAATAAATTCTTTATTAAAATAATTTGTATAAATAATTTATTGCCTTTGGAAAAATTGAAATTGTCAATTTCATGAAAAATAACCTGGTCTTATTGGTGCTTGTAGGTGTCCAAGATCAACCAAGCAGATATAAAAAGTTATACTTACATAGAGGAACATTATTATAATAATGTTGCCGTGTTAACCAATCTCTATGACATCATCACAACGTCATGTTGACCAGCAACATCATGGTGGCATCCTTGAGGTTACAGAAAACTACCCGACTGCAAATGCAACCACTAGCAAAGCCCAGTGGACCAAATGCAACCGACACAATCTCCTCATTTGCTACTCTATGGAAAGGTGGGCTGCCTTGAAGGGCAGTCAGTGCCCTTTCATATCTGATGTTGTGGATATGTAATTTTATATATATTTATGTTTTTGGATATGTAATTTTATATATTTTTATGAAATTGACTTGGAAAACTTGCAGCTTTTTTATCACCTTCACTACAGACAAACATTGAATGTTCACACTATGACTGATGTTGTGGATATGTAATTTTATATATATTTATGAAATTGACTTAGAAGACTTGTAGCTTTCCTATCACTTTTACTACAGACAAATATCGAATGTTCACACTATGAAATTAAGGACATCAAATGTTGTAATTGTAATTTATAAAATCAAAGGTGAAAATGTTTGAATATTTTAATTTTGATAAAAAATAGGATTAACATTAATTCAATAAAAAAAAATCTTATAGATAGTAATAAATGCTTTCCAGTTTAATTTTTTGAACGGTCTTAATGATACACATTCTGCTTACTACAAATAGTAATTCACACAACTCTTTACACTCTTGAAGACATTCCTGCAGACCTGCATCGCCAACAATGCCCTTTCAGAGGGCAAGCTCCTTCACTCTCCTTCACTCATCCATCAATCGCATCGGACATAAATTTGATCCCTTCGAGCACAAATTTCTACAAGACAGACTTATTCACATGTATGTCCATTGCCGAAAGTATGGCGGACGCTCTCAAAGTTTTCGACTGCGTAACTGAACGAGACGTCTTCTCATGGAATATGATAATTACAGCTTACGAAAGACATGGCTGTCCTCGAAAGGCACTGACACTATTTCACCAAATGCAACGAAACAGCAGCAGCTGTCCAACCAAATCAATTCACCTTTCCCAGCGTCCTCAAAGCATGCATCAAAGTGGGAGATTCGAAACAGGGTTTTTACATCAATCAAAGACTTTAAAAGCGGTTTTTCATCGGGTGGGACAGGAATTTCTTTGAAAAAATGCACACACGGTTTCATGAACCGCAATGATTGCAGGATACGCACAAAACAGACACGTTGAAAGGGCCCGCTGGTATAGCAAAGTTGGTAGAGATGTTATTTAGGACGAACAACGAAATTTCCTTTCACAACCCAATGATTGCAAGATACGCACAAAACGGACACGTTGAAAGGGCTCGCTGGTATAGCAAAGTTGGTAGAGATGTTATTTAGGACGAACAACGAGATTTCCCTTCACAACCCAAAGTCTCCAGTCTTATTGTTAGGTTCCCACTCGATGACAGAGGTGGACGTTGTTAGAAAAATTAACCCAGATTTCACGCCTGTGCCCAACTGCGCTCCGAACCTTGGGCGAAACCGGATTGCGCTCCAGACATGGGCGAAGTCGGACTGCGCTCCCGCAGTCCGGGATCCCGGCAAAAGTGTGACATGACGTCGCACCTACCTTCTGACAGATTTGACACCTGACAGATCCGATCTCCGTAGAAGTTAATGCCAGTTCGACGTTTGGTCAGGCGAGTTAATGCCAAGTCGGCGATTAGTCAGAAACCCTAGTTGAGGGCCTGTCAGAGGATAACCCTTATCCTCCTCTCCCCGCGGCTATAAAAGGGCAGTTCGGGTCTTCAGACAAAAAGAGTGCATGTGTGAGAGAAGTTCGTGAAAGAGGAAGCGGAGAATAGAGCAGAGAAAGGAGGGCGAGCGATTCAGTGAGCAGTGTGGCTCAGCTGATTAATGTCCGAGCAGCAGACTCGACATTTCCCCTTTTAGTTTATCCTGCAGCGTAGCCTGCAGAAGTTGTTATTTCCTCGGTTGAGGAATACTGTAACCCTAGTTTCATATAAATAAACTTTGCTATTGTTTGTGGCATCTTTAGGGTTTGCAGTAGTTTATGTGCTAACGTTTGTTGTTCTCTGTTTCGACGTTTCTCTCCTCTCATACGGGTCTTGCCAAGCCAGGCAAACCCAATGGCAGCCGCGGAAGACGAAGAAGTCGAAGGCCAAAGTTGGCCAAGTCTGAAGCTGCTTCCCAAGTTCGCTGCCGAAGTCAGACTGCGCCCGAGATCCGAGCACAGCCTGAGAGCGCCAGCGAAGTTCGTCTGTCGGTGCTGTGCGAACTTCGCCAGCGGCAGTCGATTTCCTTCTTGCGTTCGGCGAAGTGCGTCATCCGGCGAAGTTCGTACTTTGCTGCGCAATCCGCACTTTGCACTTTCGAAACTGTGAAGTGCATACTTTGCACGAAGTCCACACTTCACTGTTTTTCCCAACGTAGTCTGCACTATGCTCGTGAGTGATGAACTTCGCTCGTGGTACGACGACGACCGCACTTCGCTCCCAAAGCTGAGAGCTAGTCGTGCACCCTGCGCAGTCTATGCTGACGGACTTCGACAAAAGAAGAATTTGTCGAATCGTTCCTTCAAATTGGTATCAGAGCTGATTGAGCCGTGACGCGGAGATAGAAGATGGATTCCGAAAGAATTCCTTGCAGTTGTAGATCCCACGATTTAATGGCAAGAACTATGATTACTGGAGCATCCAGATGAAGATCCTGTTCGGATCTCAGGAGCTATGGGAGTTAGTCGAGAACGGCTACCCAGAACCGGTAGATGCAGTAGCACTGGCCGCCCTCTCTCAAGCAGACAAGGATCTATTGAAAGAGCACAAGAAGAAGGACCAGAAGGCCCTCTTCTACATCATGCAAGTGGTTGAGGAGACCATCTTCCCATGGATTGCATCAGCCACCAAGGCCAAGCAGGCCTGGGAAACCCTGGCAAGTTCGTATCAGGGCACCGACAAAGTGAAGTTGGTGAAACTGCAGATGCTCAGGAGAGAGTTTGAGAATCTGCAGATGACTGAGTCCGAGTCCATGAGTGATTTCTTCACCCGGACGACGGACATTATCAACCAGATGCGGTTGAATGGAGAAAATGTGCAGAGCCAGAGAATCGTGGAGAAGATTCTCAGAAGTCTGCCTGCCAAGTTCGACTCGGTTGTGATAGCAATCGAAGAGTCGAGGGATTTGACAACCCTCTCGACAGACGAACTCATGGGTTCCCTGTAGACCCATGAATAGAGGTTGAGCCGCTCAACTCAGTCTTCTTTGGAGCAAGCCTTCAAAGCGCAAGTCTCAGTCCGAGACAACGACAGACAAGACTCCCACCATAGCGCTTCTAGTTCTCAAGGAGGAAGAGGCAGAAGCAGGCGTGGGAGAAGGAACAAGCAAGGAGGGAGATCAAACCCTCAGGACGCTGAGCCAAGTTGCAACTTTCATCAGCAAGGAGGAAGAGGCACTGGCAGAAATCAGCAAGGTGGCTCTCAGCAGAAGAAGGACATGTCAAAGGTCCAATGCTACTACTGCAGCAAGTTCGGCCATTATGCCACACAGTGCAGAAAGAAGATGGCGAACGAGAATCAGCAGCAAGCCCATTATACGGAGGAACCCAAAAATGCGGTAGGAGGAAATGTGCTGCTGACTTGCAGTATTGAAGAGGAGAGCAAGAAAAACATCTGGTATCTTGACAGTGGTTGCAACAACCATATGACTGGGAACAGGGAGATGTTCTCACAACTGGATGAAACAGTCCAGTCCGAAGTCAAGATGGGGAACAACATCAAAGTTCCTATGATGGGGAAAGGAAAGATCCTCATCCGAACCCGGCACGATGAAAGAAAAACAATTCAAGATGTTTTTTATGTGCCTGGGTTGAAGCACAATCTGCTAAGTGTTGGACAGCTTGTGCAGAAGGGGCACACTGTACTGTTCAAAGATGGTGTCTGTTCCATCAGAGACAAAGTCCATGGACAAATCGCAACTGTGTCCATGACGAAAAACAAAATGTTTCCACTGCAGATTCAGAATGAATCTTTGATGTCTCTGAGTGCAGTTGAGAAGGATGCTACCTGGCTGTGGCATCTCAGATTCGGTCACCTGAGTTTCAGTGGCCTGAATCTACTGCACAAGAAGCAGATGGTGAAGGGTTTACCCCTTATTGAGCAACCAAACCAAGTTTGTGAAGGTTGCCTGGTCGGCAAGCAACACAGGGACGCATTCCCTGTAGGACAGTCTTGGAGAGCATCACGACCATTGGAGCTGGTGCACTCAGACATCTGTGGTCCCATGCAGACCACCACACTTGCCGGCAACAAGTTCTTCCTGACCTTCATTGATGACTTCAGCCGAAAGACTTGGATTTATCCAATCAAGTTGAAGTCAGAGGCATTTGCAAGGTTTAAGGAGTTCAAGGCTCTGGTTGAGAAACAGAGCGGTCATTATGTGAAGACTCTCAGAACTGATGGAGGTGGAGAGTACATCTCCAACGAATTCCACAACTTCTGCAAGCAACATGGAATTCGAAGGCAGTTCACTGCCAGATATACACCGCAGCAGAATGGTGTAGCTGAGAGGAAGAACAGAACAATCATGGAGATGGCACGGAGCATGCTGAAGGCAAAAAGTTTGCCACATGAGTTCTGGGCAGAAGCTGTAAGTTGTGCAGTTTATCTGCTGAACCGATGTCCCACCAAGAGTGTGAGGGACAAAATTCCAGAGGAAGCCTGGAGCAAGTTGAAGCCAAGTGTGGCTCATTTGCGAGTTTTCGGGTGCATAGCATATGCACATGTTCCAGATGAGAAAAGGCAGAAGCTGGATGACAAAGCTGAAAGATGCATCTTCACAGGGTACAAGTGAACCAACAAAGGCATACAGGCTGTACAATCCTGTGACAAAGAAACTTGTCATCAGCCGAGACGTGAAGTTCCTGGAGGATGAAGCCTGGAACTGGAATTCAAAGACTGGTCAGTCTGAACCAGCAACTGTTGAATCTGTAGACTTGGAGGAAGACAGTGTCCAACCACCTGTGCCTTCAAGCAGCAATAGTGGTGCCAGCAGTAGCACAACCTCATCATCCCGGTCACCTCCACTTGCAAGCAAAATTCAAAACCTGAGGACTCCTGCGAAGACTCGGAGCTTGCAAGACATTTATGAGGTAACCCGTAATCAGTTAGATGAAGATTATTCTGATTTTGCTCTCTTTACTGAATGTGATCCAGTGGAGTTTGAAGAGGCAAGTCAGAATCGCAAATGGGTGAATGCGATGGATGAGGAGATAGCAGCCATTGAGAAGAATGAGACATGGCAGCTAACAGATCTTCCAACACGAAAGAAGACCATTGGGGTCAAGTGGGTATATAAAACGAAGTTTAATGCCCAAGGAGAAGTTGACAAGCATAAGGCCAGATTAGTGGCGAAAGGCTACAAGCAGAAGTCAGGAGTTGACTATCATGAGGTGTATGCACCTGTAGCCCGACTTGACACAGTCAGAATGATTCTGGCACTGGCAGCTCAGAAAGGATGGAGCGTGTACCAGATGGATGTCAAGTCTGCCTTCCTCAACGGAGTGTTGGAAGAAGAGGTCTACATAGACCAACCGCCCGGTTATGAAATACAAGGGCAAGAAGGCAAAGTCCTGAAACTGAAGAAGGCCCTGTATGGGTTGAAGCAAGCACCCAGGGCATGGTACAACCGTATTGATGGCTATTTTCAGGAGAATGGGTTTCAAAAATGCCCATATGAGCACTCCCTGTACATGAAGACAAATGCAGCAGGTGAGCTCATCATCGTCTGCCTGTATGTAGACGATCTGATATATACTGGCAATAGCAGTAGCCTATTTGCGCAGTTTAGAACAGCCATGAAGTCCGAGTTTGAAATGACTGACATGGGGCTGATGAAATTTTTTCTCGGCATTGAAGTTGACCAATCAGCAGATGGCATCTTCATTTCTCAAGGCAAGTATGCGAAGGATGTCCTGAAGCGCTTCAAGATGGAGGACAACAAACCTTCCATCACACCTGTAGCCACAGGTTTGAAGTTGAGCAAGTTGGATACAGGGAGGAATGTAGATCCAACCTTGTTCAAGAGGCTAGTTGGCAGTCTGATGTATTTGACTGCAACTCGGCCAGATCTGATGTTCGGAGTCAGTCTGATCAGTCATTTCATGGAGACTCCGAAGGACACGCACTGGCAAGCAGGCAAGAGGATCTTGCGCTATGTCAGCGGGACGCGAAACCATGGCCTATTTTACGCCAGACGGGACCAGTTGGAACTGGTCGGCTACACAGACAGTGACTGGGCTGGCAGTACCGATGATCGAAAGAGCACCTCCGGGTATGCTTTCCATCTCGGATCAGGGGCAGTCTCATGGGCGTCCAAGAAGCAACCCATTGTTGCGTTGTCCACAGCCGAAGCAGAATATGTCGTCGCCACGACAGCCGCATGCCAGGCAGTATGGCTGCGAAGAGTTCTTGAGTGAATTGCACAATCCTCCGAAGGCGCGACAACAATTTTTTGTGATAACAATTCGGCCATTGCACTGTCAAAGGATCCCGTGTTCCATGGCCGGACGAAGCACATTGATATTCGTTATCACTTCATCAGAGAGTTGGTGAAGTCCGAAGAAATTCATCTGCAGTTTTGCAGATCCAAGGAGCAGTTGGCAGATATTTTCACGAAGCCTTTGAAGGAGGAAGACTTCAGCAGATTGCGAGAGCAGCTTGGAGTCAAAGCGATCGTGAAATCAGGTTTAAAGGAGGGTGTTAGAAAAATTAACCCAGATTTCACGCCTGTGCCCAACTGCGCTCCGAACCTTGGGCGAAACCGGATTGCGCTCCAGACATGGGCGAAGTCGGACTCGCGCTCCCGCGATCCGGGATCCCGGCAAAAGTGTGACATGACGTCGCACCTACCTTCTGACAGATTTGACACCTGACAGATCCGATCTCCGTAGGAGTTAATGCCAAGTCGGCGATTAGTCAGAAACCCTAGTTGAGGGCCTGTCAGAGGATAACCCTTATCCGAAGCTGTCAGAGGATAACCCTTATCCTCCTCTCCCCGCGGCTATAAAAGGCAGTTCGGGTCTTCAGACAAAAAGAGTGCATGTGTGAGAGAAGTTCGTGAAAGAGGAAGCGAAGAATAGAGCAGAGAAAGGAGGGCGAGCGATTCAGTGAGCAGTGTGGCTCAGCTGATTAATGTCCGAGCAGCAGACTCGACATTTCCCCTTTTAGTTTATCCTGCAGCTTAGCCTACAGATGTTGTTATTTCCTCGGTTGAGGAATACTGTAACCCTAGTTTCATATAAATAAACTTTGCTATTGTTTGTGGCATCTTTAGGGTTTGCAGTAGTTTATGTGCTAACGTTTGTTGTTCTCTATTTCGGTGTTTCTCTCCTCTCATACGGGTCTTGCCAAGCCAGGCAAACCCAAGCAGCAGCCCGGGAAGACGAAGAAGTCGAAGGCCAAAGTTGGCCAAGTCTGAAGCTGCTTCCCAAGTTCGCTGCCGAAGTCGACTGTGCCCGAGATCCGAGCACAGCCTGAGAGCGCCAGCGAAGTTCGTCTGTCGGTGCTGTGCGAACTTCGCCAGTGACAGTCGATTTCCTTCTTACGTTTGGCGAAGTGCGTCATCCGGCGAAGTTCGTACTTCGCTGCGCAATCCGCACTTCGCACTTTAGAAACTACGAAGTTCGTACTTCGTGTGAAGTCCGCACTTCACCGTTTTTCCCAGCGCAATCCGCACTGCGCTCGCGAGTGACGGACTTCGCTCGTGTTACGACGACGACCGCACTTCGCTCCCGAAGCTGAGAGCTGGTCGTGCACCCTGCGCAGTCTATGCTGACGGACTTCAGCAAAAGAAGAATGTGTCGAATCTTTCCTTCAGACGTCACCTTAACATACTCCACTAACATAAAACTAAATTTATGTCCAAATAGTAGCAACATAATTCCAGATCTAGATGGTATTCTACGTATGTAAAAAATACAGTTCTAGTTGAATTAATCCAATGTAATAAGCCTCTCCAACCACTACGACAAGGAAGAAGTCGAGTTAAGAGAGGGAAAACAAACAAACAAAGGTGAAGAAGTCCAGTTAAGAGAGGGAAAACAAACAAACAAAGGTGTATTTCCTTGTGTAGTTTAGTTAGTGAAAATTTTGAGTATTGTTTTTTTTTTTTTTTTTTACATGGTGGAATCGGTAGCCACCACGAATCCGGGTAGGCTATCCAGCTTTTATGGCCGCCACAATATTTTGCGCTATCCGCCCCGGAAGCCGCCACACAGATCTTCGCGCAGTCCGCCCCTATAACCACCATGCCACAATCATTTTAAACCTTTTACGCCACTGAAAGCACCAGGAAAGGGACAAGCGTTCAATCCGACGAGGCCCGAGATTTGAACCTTGGACCTCCGCCCCCCTTATGGGGTTTGGATGAACCAATTGGTCTACACCTCGGACCTAAAATTTTGAGTATTGTTAGAGGTCAACCTAGGTTTTATTATCTTTCCATATTGTAGATATAAGGTGTAGTTGGGAATGTCCTATGTGTTGGTAGAGGCCGAACAGGGTTCCATTCTTCTACATCCACCTTGTTGATAGGGGTCCAAACCCCTTTAAAAATCATGTGTTTATCCTAAATAATTTTATTTGCTTGCGTAACTCAGAGAAAGTTTTGGGTGTTGGTACACGCCGACCCACGTTCCATTATCCCTCCACACTGCAGATATACGGTGTAATTGGGAATGTCCTATGTGTTGTAGAAGCCGATAAAGCTCCATTCCTCCTACACCCACCTTGTTGATAGGGGTCCATGCCCCTCTAAAAATCTTGTGTTTACCTTAAACATTTTATTTGCTTGTGTAGCGTAGTTGGTGAAAGTCTTGGGTGTTGGTAGAGGCCGACCCAGGTTCCATTCTCCCTGCCTCCATATTGCAAATATACGATGTAGCTAAAAATGTCATATGTCTTTGGTAGAGGTAGATAGGGTCGGTTAGGGTTTTGGCCTCTTTTGGAGAGGTCCAAGGTTCAAACCACTACATACTTAGAATGGGATAGGTTGGATGATTAGCTAGGAATGTCCTATGTCTTTGGTAGAGGTGGATATGGGCTTTTAGGGTTTTGGCCTCTTTTGGGGAGGTCCAAGGTTCAAACCGGTGCATACTTAGAAGGGGATAGGTTGGATGATAGCCTGAGGTGGATAGGGGCGGTTAAGGTTTTGGCCTTTTTTGGAGAGGTCCAAGGTTCAAACCACTGCATACTTAGAAGGGGATAGACCGAGTGATTGCTGGTTAGCTACCCTAGTTGGATGCCATGAAGGATCAAGGTTAGGGTTTTGGCCTCTTTTGGGAGGTCCAAGGTTCAAACCACTGCATACTTAGAAGGGGATAGGTTGGATGATAGCGGCCGAGTGATTGTTGGTTAGCTACTCCAGTCCGATGCCATGAAGTTTCAAGGTTAGGGTTTTGACCTCTTTTGGAAGGTCCAAGGTTCAAACCACTGCATATTTAGAAAGGGATAAGTTGGATGGTAGCGATCAATTGATTACCAGTTAACTACCCGAGTTCAATGCCATAAAAAATCAAGGTTCCCTCACTATGCTTTATCCAACATGGGGAAAGTCTATTTATGAAGTTAACGATTTCTTTGTGAATTAAAAACAAACTAGACAAACATAGCTGTGATTTTCTAATGCAAATAGTAGATTTACTATGAAAACTACAGGCATGAAATTATATATATTTTTAACGTAGGATAAGATCTGGGAATGATCTTATCAATGAAAATTCAAAGACATTTGAAAATAATAGCCAACAATCGAGCCAAATCGAAGGAAAGAAGTCAACGTATATTTTCATAAACTACATGATCGATTGAAAGCAGTCAAGCTAGTATGGCCGTTATGGTAAAAGTAACAAATTTAAACTTGAGACCACTGAGATGAGATACAATAATGGAAGTTGCCAGGCAAAACTATAATTTCAGACGGAGGCTAGCGTAGTTGATTTCCATTGATCAGATTCATTTCTTTTCTTATTACAATCTTTCCAAGCTTTACATTGACAAGAGAACTATCGAGCATTATTACCGGATAAAAAGACGTAAATGCTTGAATTATGAAAACCAAATAGGCAATGATGATTGGAAAGATTCATCGACAAAAACTTTTATTTATAAACCTACCTGCAAGTCCGGAATAGCCGTTTCAGTATGTCGCCACGAAACATCTCCAGTATATATTTCAAAAATACGGAGAGCGTTGCGATCTTCAATTAGTTTCCCATCTGCTCCTGCAAGGAATGTATTCATATAATGTGCATTTCTAGGGCAATCATTCAGTGGCTCCAGCGAAAATGAGTTCAATCCCATACCAAATTCCCCATTATCAATATAAGTCTTGTAATACCAATCCTCAGATGGATCATGTAAGGCACATAAATCTCTGAAACGAAACATCTGTACAACACACTTCTGAATTTTTCCTTGTTTTCGTCATACACGTCAGCTGTAGAAGTAACAGGGCCTGATCTCATATCAAATCCAATATGGAATTTCCAGTTAGCCCACTCCACCATATTTCCTCGACCTCCGAAGGTCGGTCCGCTCGGCTGCTCTATTGAAATTGGGTTGGTTTCGGACCCAAAAGGGAGTTTATGACACGATCTTTTGATATCAGTTCCTTCTGCTTTTGGCAACGGAAACCTTTTCCTATCCGAGTACCCAACAACCTTCTCCTGGTCGGGCATATATGTTATGAGTTCCATTGCGATAAAAGCACTGGATGTTGATGATTCTCTTGCCCTGCTTCTTCTCTCCAAACCATCCAACGGAAAAAGTGTTGCAAACAACAGCATCCATCTCGAGATCTCTGTTATTAATTGACTGGATGAATGGAGGGTACTCCGTAGGTAATTCAGTTGCTCTGACTTGCTCCTCAATTCTTAAAATGGGGTACCCAAATCCATGATACACCCTGTCGTAAACAGCATTTTTAAACGTAAGGTCTACAAAAATTTCGTGGGTTTCGCCTGGGATTCTTGCAATTACAAGAGCCTGTCTAGGAGGTAGAGGAGATGATCGAGATTTCCATTTGTACACGGTATCCTTCTCTGGCACCTCTAGCCCCATATAATGAAAATTCAAGTTCTTATATTTATGGAAGCCTAGGTTCGATTTCAGCACAAGGTCACGAACACGGGTGATTTCAGACTCCGTGAGAGGATCAAGAGGGTGCTTTTGTACAGCAGAATAAGCAATAATGAAGAGAAGCATGGACATGCTTAGGATGAGTAATCTCGGCACCATTATACTTGTTCTCATTGTCGCTCGCTCTCACAGGAATATAGAAAAATGCTGTTGCGAACAAAAAGTCAATGGGCACCTTTATATACAATCTCTTCCTCTTGGAGTGCAAACTAAAACGATTAATAGGAAATGGCTAAGAGAAGCGTATATGTTTCAGAGTTGGCATTCAGATCGACCTCTTTTTCTGGTTGGCTTATTTTGCCATTTGTTAGGATGATTGATACGACATACGTGTTATAAATTAAATCAGATTTTACCTGATAGATTTTGTCTTCTAAATTCGCTCATCTTACATTAAGTGTTCGAATTTATTACTGGTGTTGGAATTATTGTTGGTGAGTTTTTTTCCACTCTAAGCTATAAATATGTTCTGCTGGTATCATTGTGAGAGATAGAAGTTGGAGAAAATATGAACGAAAAAAAGTGAATACCCAAGAACCGAAGGTTAAAGCTGCAAACTTCAAAATCTTCTAGTTGATGTAACTTTTCTAAGTTGCATATATATATGTGGATGTATTTCCATTATGTGATATTAATCTATTGAATAGTGCATCTCTAGCTTGGTATTTTTTTTATTTTATTCTACACATACAAAATTCCTTATAAAATTTCGACCCTTAAATTTTTTATTAAGTTTCGCTTGTAATATTTCTTTATAAACTTTGCTCAACAACCCTTTGAAAACATTTGCTAATTTATTTCTTTGTTAAATTCTGAAATTATATTTTTTCCTTGTTATATTTCGCAAGTTATAAATTCCTCTCCTCATTTCTTCACTAAGGGGTTCGCGGAATTTCAAATCGTGGAATTTATATTTCATGGATTTTTCGAAAGAAAATTTCATTGCTCTTTGTGTATCTTAAAGGCTCCGAATTTTTTTTCATCATGGTGTTATTTATTCCCTTTGTTTAGTGTCGGATAAATTTCGCTCCGCTCAAGATCTTATCAATTTTCGCTTTGTTGTTTTCTGAAAAGGCACTTCTAAAATTTCAAATTGCAGATTTCACACTCCGTTAGATTTTTACAAAGGAAGCTTCTTTTGTTTTTTTGCGGTCACAAATTTATTCCGCTCGCATTGTGACTTTCAAACTGGTATCAAAGCTAGCGTCATTAATCGAAGGTTATATAAGCAATGACTTCTGACAACAATTCTTTGTAATTATACATCTCATGATTCAATGGCAAGAACTACGATTACTGGGCATCCAAATGAAGATATTGTTTGGGTCTCAAAAGGTATGGAACCTGGTGGAGAGTGGTTACATAGAACCTAAATATGCAGCAATATTGAGCACCCTCTCTCATGTGAAATCATATTTATTGAAGAAGAATCGAGAGAAGGACCAACAAGTATTATTTTACATAATTCAGGCAGTTGAGGAAACAATCTTCCCGAGAATTGCAGCAGCAACCAAATCAAAGGAGGCATGGGAAATTTTATCCAGCTCCTTCTAGGGTATCAATAAAGTGAATTTGATGAGGTTCTAGATGCTGATAAGGGAGTTTAAAAAATTTTAGATGAGTGAATTAGAGTCCATGAGTGATTTCTTTACCTGCACTATAGGTATCATCAACCAGATGTGGTTAAGTTATGAGAATGTTGAGAACCAGAAGATAGTGAATAAAATACTAAGGAGCCTACTAGCAAGGTTTGAATCAGTCGTGATAGCAATTAAAGAATCAAGGGATTTAATAACCCTCTCAGTAGATGAACTCATGGGTGCTCTTCATACACATGAGCAAAGACTGGACCGGTCATCTCAATTCTCATTAGAGCAAGCATTTAAGACGCAGATATCATTTCAAGATAAAATCTAAAGAAAAGAATCCCACCAAGCCACCTCAAGAACATAAGGAGGAAGAGGATAAAATAATAGAGTTACAAGAGAGGAGGAAGATCAAATCTAAATGAAGGAGAGACCAGTTGTAACTTCCATCAATCACGAGGAAGAGGCAACAGTAGAAATCAACAAGGAGGATCAAATCAAAGGTATGATAAATCTAAGATCCAATGTAAGAAATTTGGCCATGACAGTAATGAGTGTATAAAGAAGTTAGCCAAGTAAAATAGGTAGCAAGCCCACTATACAAATGAAAATGATAATCAAGAAAGTAGATATGTATGTGGATCTATTATGCTAACGTGTAGCATTGATGAAGAAAACCAGAAGAATACTTGGTATCTTGATAGTGGTTGTAGTAACCACATATCTAGGAACAAAGAAATATTCTCACAGTTGGATGAAACCATCAAGTCTGAGGTGAATATGGGAAAAAACAACAAGGTACCTATCATGGTAAAATGAAATATTATAATCCACACAAAGCAAGGTGAAATAAGGCACATCCCTGATGTGTATTATGTGCTTGGGTTGAAACACAATTTTTTGAGTGTTGGACAACTTGTGCAGAAGGGGCACACTATGAAATTTAAACATGGAGCTTGTATCATCAGATAAAAATAGAATAGGCTCATAGCAAATGTGTCAATGATAAAGAACAAGATTTTCCCCTACAGATTCAAAATGAACTACTACTTTCATTTAGTGTAGTTGTGAAAGATGCTACATGGTTGTGGCATCTCATATACGGTCACTTGAGCTTTACTGGTCTAAACCTATTACACAAGAAACAAATGGTGAAGGGATTACCCCTCATAGAGAAACATACTCAAGCATGTGAAGGTTGCCTATTAGGTAAGAAACATAGGGATGCATTCCCAATAGGACAGTCATGGAGAGCTTCACAACCATTGGAGTTGGTGCATTCAGATATTTGTGGGCTTATGAAAATAGGCTCATTTATCAATAATAAATACTTCTTGAATTTCATAGATGATTTCAGTCAAAGGACATGGATATATCCCATCAGATAAAATTCAAAAGCTTTCAAAAAATTCAAATATTTTAAAGCTTTGGTTGAGAAACAAAGTGACTATTATGTGAAGACTCTCAAAATAGATGGAGGAGGTGAATACATCTCAAAAGAATTATATAATTTTTGTAAATAAAATGAAATCAGAAGGTAGTTAACGGCTAGATACACACCACAATAGAATGGTGTTGCATAAAGGAAGAACATAACCATAATGGATATGGCAAGGATAATGCTAAAGGCAAAGGGATTGCCACATGAGTTTTGGAAAAAATTATATATTGTGTAGTTTATTTGTTGAATAGATATCCCACGAAGAGTATGGAGGAAAATATTCCTCAAGAAGCATGGAGCAACCATAAGCTGAGTGTTGTTTACTTAAGAATTTTTGGGGCATAGCATATGCACATGTCCTAGACGAGAAGAGAAAGAAGCTGGACAATAGACAAAAAAATAAATCTTCACTGGGTATAGTGAAGAATCAAAGACTTATAGGTTGTATAACCCTATCACAAAGAAGCTGATTATAATTTGAGATGTGAAGTTCCTGGAAGATGAAGTGTGGAACTAAAAAATCTAAGACTGGTCAGCAAGATCTAGCAATTATTGAGTCTGAGAACTTGGAAGAAGACAAAGTGCATCCATTAGTAGCTTCAAGTAGTACTATCAGTGCTAGCAGCAACACAGGCTCATCATCATAGTCACCTCCACTTGCAAGAAGGATCTCCAACTTGAAGACACCATCAAATATAAAGAGCTTGCAAGACATATATGAGGTAACTAGAAACGAAATTGAAGAGGAAGAACATTCTAATTTTGTTTTATTTTTTGAGTGTGATCCAATTTCATTTGAAGAAGTAATTCAAAATAGAATTTGGGTGAAAGTTGTGGATGATGAGATAAAAGCCATAGATGAGAATCAAAAATGGGAATTAATAGATCTTCCAATAGGTAAGAAGACCATTGGAGTAAAATGGGTATATAAAACTAGTTTTAATGCCCAAGGTGAAGTTGAAAGGCATAAATCTAAACTAGCTGCAAAAGGCTATAAGAATAATTCATGTATTGACTATCATGAAGTGTATGCACCTATAGCAAGACTTGACATAGTCATTGACTCTAGGACTGGCAGCCCAAAAGGGGTGGAATGTGTACAGATGGATGTCAAGTCCGTCATCCTGAATGGAGTGTTGAAAGAAGAGGTCTATATAGACTAGCTACCCAGCTATGAGCTAGAGGGGTAAGAAGGCATGGTCTTGAAGTTGAAGTGGAATAAATCCTTGTATGGGTTGAAGCAAGCACCCAGGGCTTGGTATAGCCGAATTGATGCATATTTTCAAGAGAATGGGTTCATCAAATGTCCATATGAGCACACTCTCTACATGAAGACAAATGAAGAAGGGTATATGATAATAGTCTTCTTGTATGTAGATGATTTGATTTATACTTGCAATAGCAATATGCTATTTGAAAAATTAGAAATGCCATGAAACAGGAGTTCGAGAAGACAGACTTCAACCTGATAAAATATTTCTTGGCATTGAAGTTACCCAATCTACGGATGGTATCTTCATCTCTCAAAGCAAGTATGCAAAATATTTCTTGAAGATGTTTAAAATGGAGTATAAAAAACCCGCCATTACCCTAGTTGCAATAAGCCTGAAACTACGCAAGAATGATTGTGGCAACAATGTTGATCCAACTTTCTACAAAAGATTAGTTGGAAGTCTCATGTATTTGACTACAACCAGACCCTTTAAAAAATTAAATGGACCACTAGTCTATCCCAATCAATTTATATAAAAAACTTTACTCACCTCCCAACACTAGGTTTTATTATTATTTGGCTCAATGGCTCAATGTATGGTTAAAACTATGGTTTAGGTAGGGAAAAACTAAACAACAGAGCAACAGATCTAATACCAATGATATTCAATTTTTTTACGTTAAATATTCAAAATCTTGAACGCATGCTCTAATTCAAGAGTAAGAGGGAGGAAGAATGCTCCATGTGAAGATACGATGATGTTTTTCATTGAACCACGAATCTTCATAACATGAATTGATTAATTGAAAAATCAGACAATAAAACGTCCAACCTAAGCCCTTCTTATTATATAACCATCATCATCAACTTTTGTTTTTTGATTTCTTCCTACATAAATTTTGACACCCCACCTTAAAAAGGTTATTTAACACTATTAGTCAACATGGTTTTCTATAACAAATTTTATTAAAAGTTGTATTATAAATATTTTTTTAAATTATCAGAATATAATAGTTATTTTTAAAGTTATTTTAAAATATGGTTGAAAATCAAAAAGATTATAGAATAATATGGAAATATGGTAAAAGGACAAACAATTTTTAGACCAAAACAATCAATGATAAATCAATTAATCACATTATTATGTCAATTAAAAAATAGAATATAAAATAAAATGTCTATTGTTGTTATGTGGACTTTAAAAAGGTCTTTGAAAAAGTGCCTAAAAGAAAACTAGTGAGTAGGATGAAAGAACTATACATATCAATAAATATAAGACAACTATCCATAGACTTCATGAAGTTGTTCAAGCCAAAATTAGAACACAATTAGGTTTCTTAGAATTCTTTGAAAGTGACATAGGAGTTAAATAAGGATACCCACTATCCTTGTCATATTTGGTCTATACATCAATAAGTTATGAGACCTATTAAATTTGAGGGAATGTGAGGATGTCTACTTGAACATACATGTAGCAAAGCAGCTTTTGCATGTAAATGGTCTCGTTTTTATTACAAGGAGAACCTAGGGGTTGAAAGAGCATTTAATGGCCTTATAACATTTTTTCAAGAAGTTGAGATGTAAGTAAATACTAGCAAAAACAAGATTGTGGTTTTTATTGACCGAAAGAAAAGGAAACAACTAAACTTCTAGTTTGAAGGGAGATATTCCTATGATAAAAATTTCAGTCCATATTAATACCTCTTCTTCTCGTAGAAGTTCTTGAATATAAGTATCTTGGGATAAAGTTCAATAACATGGTTGGTTAGTGTGATGCCTATTGTTTTGTCCCTATTAAGATGAACAATGTGTGAAATGAGATATATTATGGTGTTTGATGGATAAAATATGATTAATAGTTGAATTAAAATTTGTATGATCAAAATTGAATAGAAACATTTGATAAAATTGTTTATGATTGACAATGGTAACAAATAAATTCTTTATAAAAATAGGATATTTAAAAAATAATTTGTTGTCCTTGGAAGGATTGAAATTGTATTCAATTTCATGAAAAATAACCTAGTCTTGTTGGTGTTTGTAGGTGTCCAAGAGAAACCAAGGAGATATAGAAAATTATACTTACATAAAGGAACAATATTAATAGTCTTGTCATTTATCCAACTTGTAGTGTCAAACCTCTCTTTGTAAATTCTCTACATTGAGTTGTTAATAATTGAATAAAATATGTTAAGGTTAAAAGCCTAACTTTTTAAAAATAATTTGAGGATGAACTTGTATTAAAAAAAAAAAACTAAACAAACATAAGCATGAAAATAAATATTGGTAAGATGAAATCTTAGGCAAAATGTGGTTAATAAGAAACCAAGGAAAGGAATTATGAAGGGATTTGATTCAAATAAATAAAAAGGAGTAAGGGTGTAATTGGTAGAGGTAAAGTGCACAAGTGAAAAGGAAGAGTGAACAAAATAAGGAAGTGGGAAATTAACAAGAGGAGAGGCAAGGCAAACAAAATAAGGGTAGTGATTAAGGGACAAAAATAAAAAGAATTGAACGAGAAGATACAAAAAATATTTGCAGAAGAGAAAGAAAAAGGTTGGAAGGAAGATACAAAGCTTTTCAAGAAATAACACAACTAAAAATTTCCTAAGTATTTTCTTTGTGAGCTATATAATTGAAATGACAAGAAAATTTAAATTAAATTTAGTGAAATAAAATTCAAATCTTAATTTTTCTTGAAACTATGTGAATTTCTTTTTGGAAGCTTGTTATGTTTATAGGCTATTTAGAGTTAAGCCTAATTTTGCTTGTGAAAATGGAATAATGCATGTCTAATTTTGCAAATCTCTAAGATTTACAATGTTGTATTAGGTCTAATAAATATGTGTGGTATATATTCCTCTTTTGTATGGTAACAATATTATAAATATAGTATGCTTGTGCACCAAGGATCACAAGAAAATAAAATGTACAAAATGTATAAACATCTTAATAAGGTTGAACCATGGTCAAGATGTAGCTTCCTTGAGTTCAACCTCAAATTGTGCATGTGAGGATCTATTGTAGGAAAGAGCATTTGGAGGTCTTTCCAAGAATACTCAATCTTGGAGTGCTTCCTTTTAATGATCAGTTTTAGAGGGTTCCTCTCTAGATGATTATCTAGAGTTAGTATAAAATATTCTAAGGTTTAGAGTGGAGTTAAAGCTCCTCTAGACTCTAAGAGGTTAAGTAGGAGCTTCCCCTTGGTATGTTGTAAAGTTAATCTAGGCTTGATCAAGAATATTTATATCCTATGACATCCTTGAGTGTAGCATATGACCTATGTGTTGAAACTAGTGAGCCAATATGGTTGCCTTATAGGGACTTAAAGAATATTGTTTGTCTTTCTAAGTATTGCTTTGTTGTATGTAAAATATGAACATGAGTATAATGACTTGGTGAGTTGTAGGGTGGTACAAGCCTACTTGGTTGGAATATCAATGCTAAAATTGAAGGGTATTCAATCAAACACTTGAAAGAAAATAATTCTCCAATGAAGCCTCAAGCTCAAATATATTGTTAGAACATTTTGTATTTTTTTAGTTTACATGGTGGAATCAATAGCCACCATGAATTTGGGCAGGTTGTCTGGATTTTATGGCTACCACAATATTTTGCATTGTCCACCCCAAAAACCACCGCACAATTCTTCGCACAATCATTTTAAACCTTTTATACTGCTAAAATCACAAGGAAAGGAACAAGTGTTCAGTACAACGAGGCCTAAGATTTGAACCTTGGACCTCCACCCCCTTATAGGATTATATTATTAGAACTTAACAAGCTTTGTTATTATATTATTGAATTCAGTGTATGCAACATGGTAGAGCACCATTGGGTGCATGTCTCTGGAATCATTATTTCAAATAGGTAATATTGGTTAATTTTTTCTTATTTCAAAGAAACCACAATTTAGATGTCTTCTTGCAAACATAATTAAGAATAAATGCTTGAACATATTTAAAGGAAAGGGTTATTTTATAATAAATTTCTAAAGAGTTTAAGTGGTATGGAAATTTTGCATACAAGGTGTTGTCATATTTGAATAACATGGTCATCCATTGCAATAGTCAAATGCACCTGGTACTCACACCTCACATAAAAAGACAAAGACAAAAGTCTAGAGAGTATTGGACATGACCCTCAAGATGAACTCCAAGATTTTATTAAGTCCAACTCCTTATCATATGCTATTTTTAATGCTCATATTCCTAAACTACTTCTAATATACTTATATTCATCAAATGAAAAGAAATAATAGAGATAACTATAAATTCCTATGCTATAAGAGATGATGCACTAAGATCAAGAAATTATTTTGTATACTAGTGGGATGTATAAACACATGCATAATTTGCTAACAACTAGAAATTGAACATGGTTTTGATCCAAGATATCATTCACACAAGAAATAGGATAGAGAAATATTAGCCACAACCTCTTATATGTATTTCACAATATTTCATACATATATACCATAACAAAAGAGGCTTGATGGTAAGAATAGAATGACTCAAGGCTTGAGTCCAAATTGATATACAAAATAAAATAAAAGGAAATATATACAAGGCCATGTATTAGGCATGAGTAGGCCACTTATAATACCTTAAAATTATTAGTGATTTATTATTTATAAGAAAAATTGGGAGCTTTTCCCTTCAAAAATAAGCAAAAATACCTTTTTTAATTATGTGTTGTGCAATACCTACATTCAATTTGTTGATTTTATAAAGGTCTTTGGAAGAAGAATAATTGATGAGCACCAGAAATGCTCATTTTATATACACTTTTAAGGGCCATCATTACTGATTTAATTAGCATGTGATATGTATTTTAATATAACTTATGTATATAATTGATAGAAAATCCGGTATTATGCTTGATTGGTGTTTTTAGTGGGAATTGTGTATAAATGCAGGTTTTGCTACTAATATGGCGGTTTCCAGTCTACATCTACTTGGACCTGGCATACTTTTTCTTTCAAATACTAAGGCATGAAAGTAGGCACCTTCCTAATGGAGAAGGCATCCAGCAGAAGTAGGTGCCTTCCTAATGAATAAGGTGCCCAACAGAAGTAGGCGTCTTCCTGATGGAGAAGGCGCCTAGAAGAAGTAGGCGCCTTCCTTATAAAAAATGTGCCCAATAGAAGTAGGCGCATTCCTTATGAAGAAGGCACCCAACAAAAGTATGTGCCTTCCTCATGAAGAAGGTGCCTCCACACCTCTATACTTTGCAAGATTTACCAAGTCAGCTTTGATCGGTTGACCAGTGGGCTAAGGAGGAGGTTGCACATGAAGACAAAAAGGGAGATATTCTATTCTTAAAATAGAATGAACACTTCCGTTATTTGATTGGATGGATACCTTTGTAACTTGAGCATTATTATTTCACACTCATGGATGAACCAAGATCAACGATTTTTCCAGCAATCAATGTGAGAGATATTTTATTTTATGCAATCTTATTAAAATAAAATAAATCATCCATTATTTTTTGATTGTGTGGTTCACTTTGTAAGGTAAGAATTCCTTATCACACTCATGAACCAATCAATGTAGTGATCGACAAATGATATTCATAGTAAACAATGGGATGAACCAGATCCATTAGTCGCTAATAAGGACAACCACCCGAATAGATTTGTTGTTGCCAGACATATTCTATTATGATAAAATAGAACACGCCTGATTTATCCTACAAGAGGGTAAAATTAGTGCATGACTGTTTATGATTATTATAATTGAACGGATGCAATATTCATTGCATATCTATTGTAACTACAAGTTTGAAACATACTTGCCTAAATTTATAACAGAGGAAGGTTGTGCATTGTATAAATGCATAGGTCTTCCATGATGAAACAGATGATTAATTTTATGGAGAAATTATTCTATTTTATTTCTTGTCAAATTTATTAAGAGTGCAATTCCTCTTATTTGAGTAAGCTCTAAGCAGCTAGTTGGGCGGACTATCTGCGGGAGCTTGGGCCCACTCCCTGCAATAGTCCTCCCATGTTTCATTTTGTTATTTTTTTTCATTAGATTAGATTTATTGCTTTATTTATTTAGCTATGTGTTTCCTTTTCAACACAGTTATTTTCTTGTACATTTATTTTCGATACTTCATTTCCAGTATTTTAGTTTGTAATTTATTTCCCGCACTTACTTTATTTCATTTGGATGAAATAAAAATGCACATACATCCCCCACAAAACTAAATAAGGTACAATCAAATTTATTTCCCATCACTGCAGGCATATACTGTGCATGACACTCGAAAGTTTACAGACTTATAGGATTGATAATTTATGGAAGAGAAATGACTGTTTTTTGAAATGTAATTTCTGCTCACCATTTTGGTGCCATTGTCGGAGAGTGTCTAAACTGTAGTGTTATAATTTACAGGTCAGATAAAAAGTCTATTTAAAATTACCTGTAGATATTTTACTTGAGAAGCATGAGTCCAACAAGGGCCTTTTTATAAGGTCAAAAATAGTTACTAGCACAGTCAAAGCCAAATCCCATAGGCAATTGTTTGCATTTTCTAACTTCTCACGTAAACGTGGGAATGAATCTGATGTACCATATTAAGTGTAGAAGTAGAAATAAAATGTGTTTTTGAAAAAAATTAGAAAAAATTGGCATTGAAGAATTTCCATCATATTTTCAATGGTTTCAAGAAATCAACGAAATAGCACAACCCAGGTCTGATAGTTGAAAATCTTTAGGGAAATGATTCTACATAGAAACCACTGGAAAATTATGCCTAGTTCTAACGAAAAAAATTTACAGGCTTGAACATTTTGCAATGTATTGGTATAAAAAATTTAATGATGAAATTAATAGCAGGAAAAATGACATAGCAAAATTTTTAAAAACATCTTGTTATGAAGTATGTTCTTCACTTGCACTTAAGATGACCTGGTGAATTAGAAACTAGCATGTTTTTTTTAAATACTACTATGCCATGTTTTCTCCAAGTTGCCAACCCATAGATAGTCATTTTCCAGCCTGCACATTTTACCATTATGTTGAAAAAAATTGGGTTTTGAGGTTAAAGGGGGAAATTGCTCTTCTCATGCTACAACACATCAAACTAGTTGATAACGAAATTGATGATTTTTTAGAAGACTAGTTTAGATGTAGGCATGGGGGAGACCCGACCTTCATTATTGCCACCAAAAGCACAATGAACACTATTTACAGTGTTCATGAAAAGAGAAAAAATATCTTTTGTTGAAAATAGGCTCCAAGTTAAAATGCAGATAAAAAAATAGAAGCTTTATTTTTTGTTACTTGTTGGAAGAAAGTATCCTCTTTCCCTAGGACCATGTTGGTCCAGAAGGGAAATGAGAAATCTCCAACCAGTCACTAAATAAATCAAGGGAGGAGCCTGCAAGTAATCATAAGATAAAAAAATATATATATATATATATATATATCAAGGAAAAAAATGAAAAAAAATAAAAAAAATTAGTTAGAATTTTATTTAACACCTTTAGTTTATATTTTTCTTTTATGTTTTTTAGGACAACATGAAGTATGATGTAGACAAATAAGGAGGTGTCTGTGAAGATTTTGTGAATTAATATTTATACGTGGAGTTCGTAATAACACTATACAAACTATCTTGTGTACTTGATCGTGTAGCATCCAATCTAGTAGGTGAAAGCTAGCAAAGTTTTACCTTGGCAACATTAGCACCTGAAGGCAGGCTAAGTAACCCTGATCAATTGAAAGACTTCTAGTCTAAGGTGCTTGTGAAACTTTGGGAAAGTTTTGCTGCAAGGTGTGTGACTGTTACAACCTGAGTAAATGATGAGTGGAGTCAAATATGCTACACCACATACAAAGTAGAGTGATGATACAATGCTCGATTAACGGTCAATGAGCTCAATTAACAATCGCCTCACATTTGTGAGAGTGGATTAGACATCGGCATGGGGGAGATACCATACCATACCAGTAGTTTGGACGAATGTTCAATCATTCGTTAAAAAAAAAAAAGAGAGAAAGAAAAGAAAAAAAAAAGAAATAAAAGAGAAAAAAAAAGAGAGAAAGAAAGAAAAATAAAAAAAGAGAGGAGGATACGTGAAAAAAAGAAAAAAAATGATGAAGTGAAAGACGCCTTGATCATCAAGAAGGCACCTTCCGCATCAAGAAGTCACCATACAATGGATGTGCCTTCCGCATGAAGAAGGCGCCATACATTGGAGGCACATTCCACATCAAGAAGGCACCATACATTGGAGGCGCCTTCCACATGAAGAAAAAGCCATACATTGGAGGCGCCTTTCACATCAAGAAGGTGCCATACATTGGAGGCACCTTTCGCATAAAGAAGATGTCATACATTGGAGATGCCTTCTACATAAATAAGGCACCATACATTGGAGGTGCTTTCCACATCAATAAGGCACCATACATTGAAGGTGCCTTCCACAGCAAGCAAACACCTTGACAGCCAAGGTGCCTTGATCCATTTCCCACACCTGGGTGGTTCGATGACACAAGAGACAAAAAAAAAAAAAATGAATAAGTGATGAGGTGCCTTGATGGCATACGGTAGAGGTGCCTTGATAAAAAAAAAAATGTGAATCCTCCCAATGAAAAAAAAATGCATAGAACATGTCCTACTTAGCATAAAAATTGCTTTCTTATTACTTTGTAGGAAATCATGAACCGAATGCAAGCTATAGGTATCCTGAGATCCAAGGCCTAACAGGCACGGATTCATGACTCTTGTTTTCCTGCTTTTGTGTATGTAGGTAATCGTACCTTCTGAATGCAATCTAAAGGCATCCTAAGAGCTAGGACCTCAGGCACAGGCATGATTCCTATTTTCTAGTTTTTGTGTGTATAGTTTTGTAGGACATGGTCGTGAACACAATTTGTAGGCAGAGTCGGCTTAAACTAGGCCTAAAAATGTGACATCTCATGCCTTGCAATTAGGAGTACGGTAAAGTGTAAAAGGCACTTACTTCCCACCAATAAGAGAGTGCCTACAATCAGTCCATTACAGTTGTGCATTTTTCCACCTAGAGGAAGGCACCAATAAGTGATGTTCTTCTCCCTTGATGGGGGTGTCTGTGGTTCAGTATGGACCTGGTGTTTGGAAGGCTGTAGACTTGTTGCATAGAGGGACCTATTGCTGGAAACGAGGGTGTCACCAATTTAAGGGGGGAGAATAAAAAAAATGGTAAATTATGGCTGCGATGTTGAAGTTGTTAAATCCACACCAACAGAAGAAGGAAGAATAACAACGATTAATGGTGTGGAAGAAGAAGGCAGCTAGAGAGAAAATAAATAAATGAATAAAGAAATAAAATCTCTAGGAGCACCAACGCAGGCAACATGGAAATGTTTTGCACCACCAACATCATCCACATCAAAATCTACCAAAAATCACCCAGGTATATACCGTTATTTTTTTGTTAATTGTGTGCAGAGTTATTTTAAAAATCATTTCAATGTTAATAATAGTAGATGCCCCTGTAAAATATTTTTGAAATCTCCCAGCCACATGATGTCTCGAATCAGAGAAAAATTTATTATTTACCCTAGGCACAATTGAAAAAAAAAGAGAAAAAAATTAAGTGATGGCATTCACGTGAATAGATTTGGCACTATTTTATTTACTGCATCATGAGAAATTTGTAAGGTGGAGCGCCAAAGAAAATATTTTAAATGGCTGATTTCAAATACTTGGACTCCAACGGGTTTGCAATATGCTGGTAACATGTACCCAAATCAGTGCAATATAGCGCTCAATGGAGAAAAAGTAGCAGTGCATGATGAAAGAAAAATAATAGTGTTGAGTGAAAAAAAAATAGTAGTCCTCAATGAAGAATAACATCACTTAATGGAAGAAAACGAAAAACAGCGGTTTTGAATGAATGAAAAAAAAAAAAAAACAGCAGTGCTGAATGAAAAAAGAAAAACACGGTGCTGAATTAAAAAGCAATGCTGAGTAAAAAAAATAGTAGTACTGAAGAAAAAAATAGTAGCACTCAATGAAAAATAAAAACACAACATTGCTCAATAGCAGTTCCAACAAAAAAAAAAAAAAAACTTCTGAAGGCCATTTAAAAAAAAAATGGTCATCCTACGAGAGGTATAACTTCAGCTTTTGGTGCCACAAGGGCGTGGCACATGTTAGACATGGGGGGATGATGAGCACCAAAAATGCTCATTTTATATACACTGTTAAGAGGCATCATTACTGATTTAATTAGCATGTGCAATGTATTTTTATATAACTTATGCATATAATTGATAGAAAATCCGATATTATGCTTGATTGGTGTTTTTAGTGGGAATTGTGTATAAATGCAGGTTTTGCTACTAATATGGTGTTTTCCAGTCTACATCCACTTGGACCTGGCATACTTCTACTTTTAGAGACTAAGGCATGAGAGTAGGCACCTTCCTAATGGAGAATATGCCCAGCATAATTAGGTGTCTTCCTGATGGAGAAGGAGCCCAATAGAAGTAGGCACCTTCCTGATGAAGAAGGTGCCCAGCAGAAGTAGGCACCTTCCTTATAAAGAAGGCACCCAGCAAAAGTAGGTGCCTTCCTTATAAAGAAGGCGCCCAACAGAAGTAGGCACCTTCCTTATGAAGAAGGCGCCCAAAAAAATTAGGTGCCTTACTCATGAAGAAGGCGCCTCCATGCCTCCATACTTTGCAAGATTTACCAAGTCAACTTTGATCGGTTGACCAATGGGTTAAGGAGGAGGTTGCACGTGAAGACAAAAAGGGAGATATTCTATTCTTAAAATAAAATGAACACTTCTATTATTTTATTGGTTGGATACCTTTTTAACGTGAGCATTATTCTTTCACGCTCAGGAACGAACCAAGATCAACGATTTTTCTAGCGATCAATGTGGGAGATATTTTATTTTATGCAATATTATTAAAATAGAATAAATCATCCATTTCTAATTGGGTGGTTCACTTTGTAAGATGAGCATTCCTTCTCACGCTCATGAACCAATCAACATAGTGATTTGTCGGTAAATTATATGCATAGCATACAACGGGATGAACTAGATCCATTAGTCTCTAAGAAGGACAACCACCCTAATAGAATTTTTGTTGATAGACATATTCTGTTATGATAAAATAGAACATGCCTGATTTATCCTAAAAGAGGGTAAAATTAGTGCGTGACTATTTTAATTAATATATGATTATTATAATTGAACAGATTCAATATTCATTGCATATCTACTGTAACTGCAAGTCTGAAATAGACTTGCCTAAATTTGTAACAGAGGAAGGTTATGCATTGTATAAATGCACAGGTCTTCCATGATGAAATGGATGATTAATTTTATGGAGAAATTATTCTATTTTATTTCTTGTCAAATTTATTAAGAGTGCAATTCATCTTATTTGAGCAAGCTTTGCGCAGCTAGCTGGGCAGACTATATTTAGGAACTTGGGCCCACTCCCTACAATAGTCCTCACCAATTTCATTTTGTTATTTGTTTTCATTATATTAGATTTATTGGTTTATTTATTTAGTTGTGTGTTTCCTTTTCAACGCATTTATTTTCTATACTTCATTTTTAGTATTTTAGTTTGTAATTTATTTTCCGCACTTAGTTTATTTAGTTTGGATGAAATAAAAATGCACATACATCCCCCACCAAACTAAATAAGGTACAATCAGATTTATTCCCCAACACTGTAGGCATATACTATGCATGACACTCAAAATTTTATAGATTTATCGGATTGATAATTTATGGAAGAGAAATAACTATTTTTCCAAACATAATTTTTGCTCACCAATAATCAATGCTCTAGACCTTTATATGTGTAACTATCATCATAGTTATCAGTTGCATTTTTTTAATTATGTGTTGCGCCATACCTGCATTCAATTTATTGATCTTATTGAGGTCTTTGGAAGAAGAATAATTGATGAGCACCAGAAATGCTTATTTTATATACACTGTTAAGATACATCATTACTGATTTAATTAGCATGTGAGATGCATTTTTATATAACTTATGCATATAATTGATAGAAAATCTAGTATTATGCTTGATTGGTATTTTTAGTGGGAATTGTATATACAATGTAGGTTTTGCTACTAATATGGTGTTTTCCAGTCTACATCCACTTGAACCTAGCATACTTCTGCTTTCAGAGACTAAGGCATGAGAGTAGGCACCTTCCTGATGGAGAAGGCACCTAGAAGAAGTATGTGCATTCCTTATAAATAAGGCACCCAACAGAAGTAGGCGCATTCCTTATGAAGAAGGCACCGAATAAAAGTAGGTGCCTTCCTCATGAAGAAGGCGCCTCCACGCCTCCATACTTTGCAAGATTTACCAAGTCAACTTTGACCGATTGACGAGTGGGCTAAGGAAGAGGTTGCACATGAAGACAAAGAGGAAGATATTCTATTCTTAAAATAGAATTAATACTTCTATTATTTAATTAGCTGGATACCTTTGTAACATGAGCATTATTCTTTCACGCTAATGGATGAACCAAGATCAACGATTTTTCTAGTGATCAATGTGGGAGATATTTTATTTTATGCAATATTATTAAAATAGAATAAATCATCCATTATTTTTTGATTGGGTGGTTCACTTTGTAAGGTTAGCATTCCTTCTCATGCTCATGAACCAATCGACATAGTGATTTACCGGTAAATGATATGCATAGAAGAAAACGGGATGAACCAGATCCATTAGTCGCTAAGAAGGACAATGACTTGAATAGATTTTTTGTTGCCAGACATATTCTGTTATGATAAAATAGAACACTCCTGATTTATCCTACAAGAGGGTAAACTTAGTGCATGACTGTTTTAATTAATATATGATTATTATAATTAAACGGATTCAATATTCATTGCATATCTACTGTAACTACAAGTCTGAAATAGACTTGCCTAAATTTGTAACAGAGGAAGGTTGTGCATTGTATAAATGCACAGGTCTTCCATGATGAAAGGGATGATCAATTTTATGGAGAAATTATTCTATTTTATTTCTTGTCAAATTTATTAAGAGTGCAATTCCTCTTATTTGAGCAAACTCTACGCAACTAGCTGGGTGGACAATCTGCAGCAGCTTCGACCCACTCCCTACAGTAGTCCTCCCATGTTTCATTTTTTTATTTGTTTTCATTAGATTAGATTTATTGCTTTATTTATTTAGCTGTGTGTTTTCTTTTCAACATATTTATTTTCTTGTACATTTATTTTCTGTACTTCATTTCTAGTATTTTAGTTTGTAATTTATTTTTTGCACTTAGTTTATTTAGTTTGGATGAAATAAAAATGCACATACATCCCCCACAAAAATAAATAAGGTACAATCAGATTTATTCTCCAACACTGCAGGCATATACTGTGCATAACACTCGAAATTTTACGGACTTACCGAATTGATAATTTATGGAAGAGAAATAATTATTTTTCGAAATGTATTTTTTGCTCAACATTTTGGTGTCGTTGTCGGGGAGTGTCTCAACTGTAGTGTTCTAATTTACAGGTCAGATAAAAATTCTATTTAAAATTACCTGTAGATATTTTACCTGAGAAGCGTGAGTCCACCAAGGGCCTTTTTATAAGGCCAAAAATGGTTACCGACACAATCAGATCTAAATCCCATAGGCAACTATTTGCATTTTCTAGCTTCTCACGTAAAGGTGGGAATGAATCTGATGTACCATATTAAGTGTAGAAGTAGAAATAAAATGTGTTGTTGATTAGAAAAATTTGGCATTGAAGAATTTACATCATATTTTCAATGGTTTTAAGAAATCAACAAAATAACACAACCTAGATCTGATAGTTGAAAATATTTAGGGAAGTGTTTTTACATAGAAACCATTGGAAAATTATACCTAGTTCTAATGAAAAACAATTTACAGGCTTAAAATTTTTGCAATGTATTGGTAAATGTTTTTTAATGATGAAATTAATAGCAGGAAAAATGATAGAGCAAAATTTTTAAAGAACATCTTGTTATTAAGTATGCTCTTCACTTGCGCTTAAGGTGACCTGGTTAATCAAAAAATAGCATGTGTTTTTTAAATACTACTATGCCATGTTTTCTCCATGTTGTCAACCCGCAGATAGTCATTTTCCATCTTGCACATTTTGCCATTATGTTGAAAATTTTGGGTTTTGAGGTTAAAGGGGGAAATTGCTCTTCTCATGCTACAACACATCAAACTAGTTGATAACGAAATTGATGATTTTTTAGAAGAATAGTTAAAATGTAGGCATGGAGGAGACCCAACCTTCATTATTGCCACTAATAGCACAATGAACACTGTTTACAGTGTTCATAAAAAAGAGAAAAAATATCTTCTATTGAAAAAATGCTCCAAGTTAAAATGCAGATAAAAAAATAGAATCTTTATTTTTTGTTACATTTTGGAAGAAATAATCCTCTTTTCCTAGGACCATGTTGGTCTAGAAGGTAAATTACAAATCTCCAACCGATCACTAAATAAAGCAACTGAGGAGCCTGGAAGTAATCAGAAGATAAAAAAAAAATGTATATCATGAAAAACAAAATGAAAAAAAAAAAAAAATTAGTTAGAATTTTATTTTAACACCTTTAGTTTAGATTTTTCTTTTATGTTTTGTAGGACAACATGAAGTGCAATGTAGATAAATAAGGAGTTGTCTACAAAGATTTTGTGAATTAAGATTTATATGTGGAGTTCGTAATAACACTATACAAACTATCTCGTGTACCTGATCGTGGAGCATCCAATCTAGCAAGTGAAAGCTAGCAGAGTTTTACCTTGACAACATTAACACCTAAAGGCAGGCTAAGTAAACCTGATAAAGCGAAAGGTTTCCAGTATAAGGTGCTCATGAAAATTTTGGAAAGTTTTGCTGCAAGGTGTGTGACTATTACAACCTGAGTAAATGATGAGCGGAGTCAAATATGCTATACCACATACAAAGTAGAGTGAGACAATGTTCGAGCAATGGTCAACGAGCTCCATTAACAATTGCCTTACATTTGCGAGAGTGGATTAGACATTAGCATGGGGGATACCCCATACCATACCAGTATTTTGGACAAATGTTCAATCATTCGTTAAAAAAAAAAGAGAAAGAAAAGAAAAGGAAAAAGAGAAAGAAAAGATAAAAAAAAAAGAGAAAGAAAGAAAGAAAAAAAAAAAGAGGATACATGAAAAATAAAAATGAGGAAGTGAAAGATGCCTTGATCATCAAGAAGGCACCTTTCGCATCAAGAAGGCACCATACAATGGAGGTGCCTTCCGCATGAAGAAGGCGTCATACATTGGAGGCACCTTCCGCATCAAGAAGGTGCCATACATTGGAGGTGCCTTCCGCATCAAGAAGGAACCATACATTGGAGGTACCTTCCGCATCAAGAAGGCGCCATACATTGGAGGCATCTTTAGCATCAAGAAGATGCCATACATTGGAGGCACATTTCGCATCAAGAAGGCACTATACATTGGATGCACCTTTTGCATCAAGAAGACACCATACATTGAAGGTGCCTTCCACAACAAGCAGGCGCCTTCCACAGCAAGCAGGTGCCTTAACAAGCCCGGGTGCCTTGATCCATTTACCACATCTGGATGGTTCTATGGCATAAGGGACAAAAAAAAAAAGGAATAAGTGACGAGGTACCTTGATAAAAAAAAATGCGAATCCTCCCAATGAAAAAAAAATGCATAGAACATGTCCTGCTTAGCATAAAAATTGTTTTCTTATTGCTTTGCAGGAAATCATGAATCGAATGCAAGCTATAGGCATCCTAAGAGCCAAGGCCTAACAGGCATAGATTCATGACTCCTATTTTCTTACTTTCATGTGTGCAGGTAATCGTACCCTCTAAATGCAATCTAAAGGTATCCTAAGAGCTAGGGCCTCAGGCACAAACATGATTCCTATTTTCTAGTTTTTGTGTGTATAGTTTTGTAGGACATGGTTGTGAACACAATTTGTAGGTAGAGTTGGCTTAAACTATGCCTAACATATGTGACATCCCATGCCCTACAATTAGAGTGCAAAAAAGTGAAATTGGCACTTACTTCCCACCAGGAAGAGAGTGCCTACAATCAATCCAATACAGTTGTGCCTTTTTCCACCTGGAGTAAGGCACCAATAAGCAATGTTCTTCTCCCTTTATGAGGGTGTCTATTGTTCAGTATGGGACCTAATGTTTGAAAGGCTACAGACTTGTTGCACATAGGGACCTGTTGCTGGCAACGAGGGCATCACCAATTTAAGGGGTCAGAATAAAAAAATGGTAAATTATGGCTATGATGTTGAAGTTGTTAAATCCACATCGACAGAATAAGGAATAATAACAACGATTAATTATGTGGAAGAAGGCAGCAAGAGAGAAAATAAATAAAGAAATAAAATCTCCAGGAGCACCAACATAGGCAGCATGGAAATGTTTCGCACCACCATCATCATCCACATCAAAATCTACCAAAAATCACCCAGTTATATATCGTTATTTTTTTGTTAATTGTGTGTAGAGTTATTTTAAAAATCATTTCAATGTTAATAACAGTAGATGCCCCTGTAAAATATTGTCAAAATCTCACAGCAACATGATGTCTCGAATTAGAGAAAAAAATTATTATTTACCCCAGGGGCAATTGAAAAAAATAAGCAATGGCATTCATGTGAATAGATTTGGCACTATTTTATTTACAGTATCATAAAAAATTTGTAAGGTGGAGTGCCAAAGAAAATATTTTAAATGGCTGATTTCAAACACTTGGACTCTAGCGGGTTTGCAATCTGCTGGTAACATGTACCCAAATCAGTGCAATATAGCGCTCAATGGAGAAAAAGTAGCAGTGCATGATGAAATAAAAACAATAGTGCTGAGTGAAAAAAAATAGTAGTGCTCAATGAAGAATAACAACACTCAATGGAAGAAAAAGAAAAATAGCAGTGTTGAATGAATGAAAAAAAATGGCAGTGTTGAACAGAAAAAGAAAAACACAATGCTGAATAAAAAAGCAATGCTGAGTAAAAAACATAGTAGTACTAAAGAAAAAAATATCAACACTCAATGAAAAAGAAAAACACAACATTGCTCAATAGCAGTGCCAAAAAAAAAAAAAAACTTCTGAAGGCCATTTAAAAAAAAATGGTCATCCTACGAGAGGTATAACTTCAGCTTTTGGTGCCATGATGGCATGGCACATGTTAGACATGGGGGGATGATGAGCACCAGAAATGTTCATTTTATATATACTGTTAAGGGGCATCATTATTGATTTAATTAGCATGTGCGATGTATTTTTATATAACTAATGCATATAATTGATAGAAAATCAGGTATTATGCTTTATTGGTGTTTTTAGTGGGAATTGTGTATAAATGCAGGTTTTACTACTAATATGATGTTATTCAGTCTACATCCACTTGGACCTGGCATACTTCTGCTTTCAGAGACTAAGGCATGATAGTAGGCACCTTCCTGATGGAGAAGGTGCACAACAGAAGTAGATGCCTTCCTGATGGAGAATGCACCCAACAGAAGTAGACGCCTTCCTTATGGAGAAGGCACCCAATAGAAGTAGGTGTCTTCCTTATAAAGAAGGCGCCCAGCAGAAGTAGGTGCATTCCTTATAAATAATGCATCCAACAGAAGTAGGCACCTTCCTTATGAAGAAGGTACCCAATAAAAGTAGGCACCTTACTCATGAATAAGGTGCCTCCACACCTCCATACTTTGCAAGATTTACCAAGTCAACTTTGATCGGTTGACCAGTGGGCTAAGGAGGAGATTGCACGTGTAGACAAAAAGGGAGATATTCTATTCTTAAAATAGAATGAACACTTCTATTATTTTATTGGTTGGATACCTTTGTAACATCATCATTATTCTTTCACGCTCACGGACGAACCAAGATCAACGATTTTTCCAGCGATCAATGTGGGAGATATTTTATTTTATGCAATATTATTAAAATAGAATAAATCATCCATTATTTTCTAATTGGGTGGTTCACTTTGTAAGGTGAGCATTCCTTCTCATGCTCATGAACCAATCAACGTAGTGATTTACCGATAAATGATATGCATAGCAGACAACAGGATGAACCAGATCCATTAGTCGCTAAGAAGGACAACCACCCGAATAGATTTGTTGTTTCTAGACATATTCTGTTATGATAAAATAGAACACGCCTGATTTATCCTACAAGAGGGTAAAATTAGTGTGTGACTGTTTTAATTAATATATTATTATTATAATTTAACGGATGCAATATTCATTGCATATCTACTGTAACTGCAATTCTGAAATAGACTTGCCTAAATTTGTAATAGAGGAAGGTTGTGCATTGTATAAATGCACAGGTCTTCCATGATGAAAGGGATGATTAATTTTATGGAGAAATTATTCTATTTTATTTCTTGTCAAATTTATTAAGAGTGTAATTCCCCTTATTTGAGCAAGCTCTACGCAGCTAGCTGGGTGGTCTATCTATGGGAGCTTGGACCCACTCCTTGCAGTAGTCCTCCCCTGTTTGAATTTTTTATTTGTTTTCATTAGATTAGATTTATTGCTTTATTTATTTAGATGTGTGTTTCCTTTTCAACACATTTATTTTCTTGTACATTTATTTTATGTACTTCATTTCTAGTATTTTAGTTTGTAATTTATTTTCCGCACTTAGTTTATTTAGTTTGGATGAAATAAAAATGCACATACATCCCCCACCAAACTAAATAAGGTACAATCAAATTTTTTCCCCAACACTGCAGGCATATATTGTGCATGACACTCAAAATTTTACAAACTTACTGGATTGATAATTTATGGAAGAAAAATGACTATTTTTCGAAACGTAATTTTTGCTCACCAATAATCAATGCTAAAGGATTCTAGACATTTATATGTGTAACTATCATCATAGTTATCAGTTTCCTTTCTTGGGGATATCTTAAGACTAAGTTCAAAGGCTTTCTATAATTAATGATCTAGGTTCAAGGTTGTTCTCATTGTAGCTCCCACATTACTATCTTTAATATGTTAGTTGCTTCTCTAGAATTCCATATTCAAGTAGTTTTGGTAGGTGAGATTGGTGCCTTTTGTAACTACCATCTTAATATGTTTAACTACATTTATTGGTAGGTTGTGTGTAGAGGTTACCTATGATAAAGTGTATATAGATTCCTTATTATGAAGGCTAAAGGTGAACTCTAATTAGGCACTACAATCACTTTTTCTACTCATAAGATTTGCCAATTTGAGGGGAGCACCTGACATGAAAACACCAAATATAGTCAAAAAATTATGGCAAAAAATGTGGAGTTCTGTCGTGATCACCTATTGTAACCACCAAAAAGGCTCCACACCTAGTATAACTATTGCAATTGATGAGAAATACACAAATAGGCATGCATAAATTGACAACAAAAAATAAAGCAAATACGAGGAATCATTTATTAATTTCAATGGAGTCAAATTATAGATTCCTCCCTCTTAGGGATACCCATTTGATACGTCAATTATAATAGTGTTTTAATCCCTCTCAAGGGTATATGTGAATCAAATACCTTCTAGGGTGACACGAACTACTCTAGGGTGTTGATGACCCTCTTCTCCATGATTAGAGGTATTTGCTACGTTGAATGGCATGACCCTATTAATCCTGCATTCAAGAAACAACAAGAAGCATGTTAAAAGCAAAGGTAGCCTCTCTTGATGAGGCCTTTTGAGGAAAATATATCAAAAGATGTCATGACTAGCAATAATCAAGAAAATGCAAGAAAGATGCTAAAACTATGCAAAACATGAAAATATTGTCATAAAACATGTAAGCTAAAGAACATCTAACTATCTAGTGGCCTAGTTACCAAATTAATATCATGGAAGCATGAAAAAGATCCATTAGAGTGTTAACTGCTATAATGAAAGCAACATGCATAAAAACTATTAATCTATTTGTCAGGGTCTCTAAATTGCTAATTAAACCAGTAATAAGACTGATATAACCTAGCTAAGTAATCTACAAAAGGGAAAATAAAGGAATCTCCCCTAATTTGGTGACCACGGGTCTAATGCGTGGGTGGAACTGTTAACCACATTTGAGAGCTGTGGTGGAGCTCTGAGTAGATTTTCCCTCCAAATTAGAGCTTCCTATTTGATCCACCTTGTTAAATTGATGTCCAAGGGTCGCCTCTATGTAATCTAATAGGTTTTGCAGTTGAATTGATCTGATGGTGCATGAATTGCATGAATTTATTTTTATTGGATCTCCTAGGCTCCTAGGTCTTCCATGGAAATTTTATCTCCAATTGGGTAGCAAAAGTATCCCTCTCAATGCATGTAGTTGCTTATGCAATTCAATAGGGCTTTGCTGCTCAATTGACTATGATTCTATTCGAACTTATCCTAAATTCATATGGGGATCTTATAGCAATTGCCCAGGGCTAGGGGTCACTTCCTCATAAAGCCAAGATCAAGATTGGGTAGTTGATCTTGTTGGATAGAAGGATCAAGAACCTTCCTCACTCAAACCACTCCAATATGCAACCAATTGGCTATTGCAACCAACTTTGGATCGGATGAATACCAACTGATTATGAGTGTTGACCGCAGTTGACATGCACTATAATCACTTCTAACCATGGGTGTCAGCAACAGCTAGCACTAACTAGGCAAAAGTTCCCAATTGAGTGGTAAAAACCACTACTATACCTTGGATCTATCCAAAGGTCTTCCATATGGTCTTCTAGCATGTCCCATATGAGTAGTCGCCTCGGCATGATGTATTTTAGGTGTCTACAAAGGGAAAGGAAGACATCTAGTTTTCTCATTGTATGATAATGAAATGTTTACATTTTTGGTAGATTAAGTATTAATTAATTGAAATTTATAGGGCCTTAATTAGTTAGAGAAGGGTAATTTATGTACTTAATTAATTAAGGTTTATGGAGCCTTGGTTAATTAAGGAAACAAATGAGCCTAATTGATAATCAAATCTAAGGGAGGACTTTTATGTTTAAACATGAACCTTGAATTGATTAAAGGAAGATATGATGAAATGAAAGATAACCTCCCTAGATGTTGAGTGAATGATTTATAAATATGTATTGGTGATTTTATAGTTGCAATTTGGAATTTTAAAAGTAGTAGATTAAATGATCATCTATTAGATGCATACTTCATAGTTTCATTAGTTGTCTTGATCCCTTACTACCATAAATTGAGTGATGGGTAAGCTAAAGGGCCAGGAGAACATCAGGATCCAAGACAGATACTTATATATGATATGAACAAATTGCTTTTCAGAGTAATCTTTGTATAGCTGGTTTTGAAATGTTCTATTCTTTAAAGCATGGATTCTGTTATCATGCTCAAACTATGTAATTATTTATGGACAAATGGAAATGTATCTCCTAATTGTTATTTATAATGCATCTTATTTATTAGATATGCTAGCTATTTATTTATGCATTTTATAGTTAAATTTATCTCTTTTATATTTCATTTTTGTTTGTTTCATGTTTAATTTTAATTAATAGAATTAGTGTTTATTATTTTATGACGATGTTTTAAATATGCTTAAAGTAGTTAAGTAAATTATTCAAATATTAGAATGCTATGTATAGAGAATCTAAGGAATTATGGGGTTCCTTAGGACTATTGTTGGGTGTTCATAGTTTAGGAAACTAAACTGGTTTGACTTATACAACCTAGCAGTTTTAAATGAGATAAACTATCTATGATAGGATTGGGCTACACCATCATAAGGATAAGACAAGTAATCTATTTGCAGTACACATTATATATCCACACAGATAGATTTATGTAGGGTATAGACATGAACGTACCCTTTGAATTATTGAATGAGATAAGCTAACCCTATATGATATGTGGTTAATAACTTGTTAAAATACACGTAGTATGCCTACATAAATGGATTTGTATATGGAATAGAGATGGGCATATCCTGATTAGATGCTAGATAGATAGTTGGTGATAAGGAGAAAAATAGTCAACTAATCCTTAGAGTTAATTTAGATAAACTTGTAGTTGCACATAGCGTTTGATATAAGTATCCCTCTCTCTGTATGTGCTAGTTTCTAGTGTTGTGTTTTTTGTAAAAATAAATAGGAACCCCCTTAGTTAGATTTTGGGTTATTAAAAAATCTCAACTTCAAAAGGATATTGAAAGACTTTCTATCGTGGCTCCAAAAATTTACCTATGTATTCCATACTAAACAAGATTTGCTTAGGAAGTGGGTAATCATTATACAGAAAATAATGATCGATAGGAAGAGGGTTGCTACCATGGATGTTTTCTTTGAGGGACACACCCATGAAGATAAAGGTAGATGTGCTAATATATACATATTTATCCTTCTTATGAGGTAAACCCATAGTCCTCGGTGAAGGTGGTAACTTGGCAAGATCTAGAGGAGTGTTAGCTTTTGAAGCTATAAACTTAAAGGAAATGCAACCACAAGTAATGAAATAAGCAAGAAAATTTATAACTATGATAATTGCTCACTAATAAGCATGCAAAATATACTTCTAAAAATACTCATGCAATATCCATTAATTAAATCTCAAAAAAATATACAATGCTATGCAATGGAGGCCTCTAATACTTCATATTGTAAAAAATACACACCCACAAAGATAAAGGTAGATGTGCTAATATATAGAAATTTATCCTTCTTATGAGGTAAACCCATAGTCCTCAGTGAAGGTGGTAACTTGGCAAGATCTAAAGGAGTGTTAGCTTTTGAAGCTATAAACTTAAAGGAAATGCAACCACAAGTAATGAAATAAGCAAGCAATGTTATAACTATGATAATGGCTAACTAATAAGCATGTAAATATGATAAGAAACTTCAAAAAATACTCATGCAATAGCCATTAATGAAAGCTCACAAAAATATACAATGCTATGCAATGGAGGTCTCTAACACTCCATATTGCAAAAATGCTCTACATTGTTACTACTACTACTCTACCCTATGCACTCCAAAATCCTCTTGTTCTTCTACTCTAAGAAGGCCTATATATAGTGTGACATGACTCTTGGCCTTCCATATTCCTATGACACTTCATCATTCTATTCTTAGGACTCATGTACATGTGGACTACATGCACATTTACATCATTGCACATTCTAATAATACTTGTGCATTTATTACATTGCTTTAAGCAAATACTTAAATCCTAATCTAAGATAAACTCCTAATCTAAACATGTACCCATGATGGTACATTAGCAAGTACCAAATAATGTAATATATTTCAACACCCCCTTGTATTACATTATTTGGGTATTGAAGACTTTAGTCTTCAATATGATCTTCATCCTAGTTCTAGAATTTGAGCTCTTCTCTTTTGCTTTCTTCATTTTGTTTCCTATCTGTATCCTGATCAAGTAAATAGTTAGTATCTTCAAAAAATACTATTTTTGCTGAGAGAGCTTTAATTTCATGTTCATCTATAGGTTCTTCCAGTTCTTGAATTTCCTGGATCTCCTGAACTAAGTGTCCTTTTTGTTTTCCTTCTCTATATTGTAGTTGAGGATAATTGTATTGATTTTGAGAAGTGTATGGATGCTGAAATTATTGCTGATGTGAATTATATTGATTCTGATATTGTCTAGGTTGGAATGCCCTATTTGATTGGCTTCCAACATTGGTTTGATTTTCTTGATACTAATTTCTAGGATTGAATCTACAGTAATTGGTGCTATGCCCTTTCTTCCTGCATACTTGATAATATCTATTATTCCATCTTGATTTTCCCTTTGAGAATGAAGCAAAATTTCCTTGTGGATTATCTTTTGAGACTAAGGCATTGTTAGTCATTTCATATTTTACTAAATTTTCCACCTCATATTCTTGTAGGATATTGACTAACTCATCAAATGATGTATCTTTACTTAGAATTTGTAAATATGTGACTAGATGCTTGTAGTTTTCTAGAAGTGCTCTTAGGATTACTTGAACAAGAAACTTATCTTCAATATTTTCTCCTAAGGTTAATAATTTTCCTTTTATATCTACTACTCTCCTTAGAAATAATTCTATACTCTCACCACTATTAACTTTTAGAGAATGCAATTGAGTTTGAAGATTCAAAATAGTGGTTTTATTCTTTCCTTCAAAAATCTTGGCTAAGGTTTTCCAAGCATCTGTAGATGTTGTTGCTGAACTAATATATGGTTGTATTTCATTTGTGATTGCAAAATTTATGATCATTAGTGCTTTTGCTTCATTTTATTCAAAATTTTGAATCTCACTATCATCTGTAGTAGGTTTGGTTTTAGTTCCTTTAACAATATCCCAAAGTTTTTCAACTATCAATATTGCCCTCACTTTGTTTTTCCATGAAGAGTAATTAGGTCCTTTAAGTAGTTGTGATTCTGTAAGGATGAATTTATTTGTTGTCATGGTGAAAACTTGTGGACTACCTTATGACTCCCTAGTGTTTTGAGTATATGACCAACTACTATCTTTCAATTCTAGAGTTTTGTAGAATACCTTATCTCTACCAAATATTTTGAATATACTTTGATAGTAGACTTAGCTTTCTAGGTTTTGCTTTGAGTTGAATCCCTTTTGTCTCCCTAGTGTTTAGATGACAAGTTTAATATAATGTTCAACTCCTATCACTTTAAAATCAACTATTTTATTTCCCCTTGTAGAAAGCTTAAAGATGTAATTTCAATGGATAAGACTCTCAATATCTTTAAGATATTTAAGTTGGATTCTCTATGTCTCTTCAATTTGTATATGAGACTAATAAAAATAATCTTCCAACTTTCAAGAAATTCTAGAATTTGGCTTCCTTCAATCTTTGAATAATGTAGTTTCTAAATTTCTATAATTTAAATTTGGTGTAGAACTCCTTATACCTCCCTAATTAGAAATTTAGAAAAACTATGTATTTGCAATTATAATTTCAATTCAATTTGTAAAACCCTTATATCTCCTAGTTTAATAAATTGTAAATATATAATGCAATATGAATTGAATATAATAATTTCAATGCTTCTCTCTTCTATTACCTTCTAAGGCATTCAATATATATTCCAAGGTTATTCTTTATCACCTTATTACTCCTATTACTTAAATAACCTTTAAGCATAAAACTTAATTGATTTCAACTTTAATATATGCCTTATTTCTCCTTTGTACTTTGCAAAGGTTTATGAGAATAATTCTTACCTTCTCAATGCGCCAAAATTTACGTGCAATAACTTTGTATGCTATGCTCGAACAAGACTTCAATATCGTGCAATCAATATAGTCTCTTGCTAATTTAATGCAGTCTCTTGGTGTTTGACTATCCTTAATGGTTTAACTTCTCCAAGGTGCTCTATTCATTGTCCTCTCAGCTCTACATAGTGATCTTCATGCACTCTCTTTTCTCTCCTTCATCGTCCTTAGTCTATTTTCAATGCATGCACTATATAAGCACCCTTTGGACGTGCTTCTCCCTCTTTGTTGTAACTGACATGCAATGTAGCTAGTTCCAAGTGGCACTAAGGGTCTTCCACTCCTTGGTAACATCTCCTACAATACCTTTCTCTTCTCAATGCTTGTGCCAAGTGGCACTAAGGTCTTAATGTCTTTCTTCAATATCATTTGAGGTGTTATTTCAACCTCTCCTTGCCTAACGCTTCTTGAGAGCGTTATATTGTATGAGTGCAAGAATATTAGGTTATTTTAACTGTAGCTTCTCCTCTAATGAATGATGACATACGCCCCCCTTATCCCAATGGCATATGGCATCTTCTCCATGTGGTGAATGCTCTTTAAACACTTGGAATTCTCTTCATGTGCCCTAATATTATTCCTACCTTGTCATTTGAAGCTACTCAATGTTCACTGCACTTCTTCACTTGTAACTCCTTAATGCTCACAAATATCTTCTTCTCCTTCTATGGCAGAGGTTTCAACTAGTTTGGTGGTAATCCTTCTAGCTTCTTGATGGTGTTATGAGGATGCAAATATCCCTTGTTTTCCAATGCTTCTCTTAGGTGCCAACTAAGTATATGTCATGGCCTGTAGGGTGGATGCTGGTAGTGAATAACTCTCCTTCTTCTCCTTACATGATTGGTGCAATCTTGATGACTCAGCCCTACAATCTTATGTGTCTCCTCTCTTTTTGGTGGTGCAAACTCATTGAATTAAATTTACAACTTGTAATAGTCTTCAAAACTATTACATGGGCCGAAATGGGATGATTTTCTTGGTGCAAGTTGCTACTATTATGTGATCTAAATGAAGACTATGTTTTAGTACTCAAAGATGCTCTATCTGGTGTAAGTTGTTACCTTATGATTGTGTTGCTTAGGGTAGACTTTATTATGCCTCTTTACCTTACCTTCACCAAAGGCTCTTAAATGCTAGATGCACCTTCTTGATGTCTTTAGTTTTTGCTATTGAGTTCTCTTGCTTTAGCTCAATAGTCCTTAGATGAATACATATCTTGAGAAGTCTAAAGCAATCTTTTGCTTTCTCCTTTTTATATGACTCCTTCTCTAAGAAATATCTAATTTTCTTGATTATAAATGTGTAGGTTTGATGATGTCCAAGATGTCTCATTTTCACCTTGGAGATACTAAACCTTAGAGATCTATTTAATGGCTCTAATGAGGTGCTTTTGAAATCTTAGAATGCACTAATTTAAATACTTATAACCATTTCTATAACACCAATTTAACTAAGCCTTATCAGGACTTAGTCGATGTAGACTAAAATTTTTTCCATTGAATATTCCAAGCTTTTAACCATGCAAGTAGTATACCTTTTGGATGACTATACTTTGCACTATAGTATATGCAATATGTACTTTAGAATAATGTCTTATTTTCTTTCAATAGACAGTAGGAAGTTGATATTTTTCTTTCTCTTGAAATATATCTAACTCCTATTTCTTATGTGTAGGTTTTAAACCTTGTAGAAACTATCTTTTGCACTTCCTTGAAGACTTTAAATTTGAAACCTTCTCATGCAAATTTAAACCTTGAATTTGGTGCTTAATAAACTTAATAATAAACCAAATATAAGTGTTCAAATAATGAACCTTTTGCACCTAAGTTGCATACCTTTTTAACCTTGGTTTTATGATGGATTTCTTGGTGATTTGGATCACCTAATTGCTACCCTATGTTGGATGAATTTGCAGCTCTTCCTTGCTGTCCAAAATAGCTCTTTAACTCACCAATTTTCAGCTTTGAAACTCCTCTAACTTGCTACCTAAAAATGTAGTTTGGTGGCTTCAAATCTCCTTCAAGATGCACTCTGAAAATCTGAAACTTAGAAACTATTAATGCTGCCCAAATTGTTGCTTTCTTGTTGTCCTCAAATCTAAAATTTTTATATTTTAATGCAGTCAATTTCTCCTCCAAAATGTTGTCCTTGAATCTCCCAAATTTGGTAGGAAACTCCTCCAAATCATAGCTAAGATTTTCCTTCAAGAAACCTTCAATTTTTTGCTATAAAATCAGCAAACTCCTCCTTCAAGTCAGCCTTCAAATCCTCCAAAGGAAATATTCAAACCTCTCAGGTTTGGTGGTTTCTTCTAGCTCCTTTCTCCTTCAATATCCTTGCCAAAATTTGACTTCAAATTTGGCCTCCTTCTCAAGAATCTGAAAGTCTTGAGGTCTTCACTAATATCCTCCAAAATTTGGCAAACTTCTTGCCAAATACTTGTCCCTTGGGCTTGTTGTTGGATGGCAACAATTATCCCAAATTATTCACTATCAGGAACTTCTCCTTGTTAGCAATATTCTCCCTTGAGTTATCCAAAAATATCTTTCAATGAGGCTTTCCTAGCCTTCTCCTTATTTCTCCTTTCAAGTAGCTTGAGGCCTTCTCCTAGGGCCTTCAAATTCTATAACTTCTCTTCTAGTCTTCAAAAATTCAATGAGACCTTCCTTGATCTCTTCTATATTCAACTATGGAAGTTTTGCAATGAGATCTCTTTCTTGGATCTCTAAAATTTGTTGCTTCTAAAATCTGCAATAGGACCTTTGCTAGTCCTTCTCTATCTTCAATCTTCAATCTTCCAAATCTGGAAGTTCTTCAATGGGACCTCCTGTGGGTCTCTTAAAATTCTTCAATGGTGAAGTCTTCAATATTCAATGGATATATCTTCCTTGAGTCCCCTCTATCTTATACTTTCAATGGGGTCTTCTTTCTAGGACCTCATTCTTAATCTGCAATCTTCAATATGGCTTTCTTATCCTCTAAATCTCTTCTAATCTTCAACTTGTTTCTTTAGGTACTGGATTGATTCCAAAGAAGATATTCTTCCTAGATCTTGTAGGAAGCTTCCCAACTTTATTTGAATCAACTTTTCTACAACAAAGTATTAGAAAAAACTATAATGGAGAAATATCTAAATCTAGAGATAATGAATCTTCACTAGTTGATTTATCAATCTAGTGGAATCAATGTTGAGTCCTAGTCTTCATGAGTTTTTTTGCAACTCTATGGAAAGACTCTAGCCAAATAGCAATTTTAGAAATTTTAAAAATGATATTTGTTATTTCCTCTTAATCTCTCTTGTGGCTCTCTCTATTTTCTATCAATCTACCTAGTGCTCTGATACCACTATTAGCTTTTGAAGCTATAAACTTAAAGGAAATGAAACCACAAGTAATGAAATAAGAAAGCAATGTTATAACTATGATAATGGCTAACTAATAAGCATGTAAATATGATAAGAAAATTCAAAAAATACTCATGCAATAGCCATTAATTAAAGCTCATGAAAATATACAATGCTATGCAATGGAGGTCTCTAACACTCCATATTACAAAAAATGTGCTATCTTGTGACTACTACTACTCTACCCTATGCACTCCAAAATCCTCTCTTCTTCTACTCTAAGAAGTCCTATATATAGTGTGGCATGACTCTTGGCATTCCATATTCCTATGAAACTTCATAATTCTATTCTTAGGACTCATGTACATGTGGACTACATGCACATTTACATCATTGCACATTGTAATAATACTTTTGCATTTATTACATTGCTTTAAGAAAATACTTAAATCCTAATCTAAACATGTATCCATGATTGTTGGCAATTTTGGGTACCTTGGGTACATTGCCTTTGCTCAAGTGTAGATGTTGTCATTGATGTCAAGAAGCTTTTGAAGGAATTTGATTTGAGGTCAAAAGGATCCAAGTTCAAGGAAGGGTTTTTGTGAAAACCAAGGCAGACAAAATAAAAGGTTTTATTTAAAACCATGGACAACATATTTGAAATGGGTTTTTCTTAAAACCCAAGTTGGCTCTTCGTTTCGTTGAAAAAGGTGCCCCGGTGATGAAGATATTTAATTTTAAATATTTAGTTTAAATTTTATTTATTTAAAATTTAAATTAAAATTTTAAAATTAATTTATGAGGGCCGACGTGTTTGGAAATGCATCATAGTGCATATAAAATAAGGCAATCAAATTCATTAAGCAAGTGTGGAATGGTTTTTCGACATTAAGCGCAATCGATTCGATTTCGGAAGGAGCAGAGAAGAGGGTTAAGCATTTCGTTCGATCAGCGAAGGAAGGGAATAAATAAAAGCGGCGGTGGAAGTCTTTCCACGTGGGTGGCTAGCCCAACCGGTCGTGAGGCTAGCGCTAGAGCATTGGTGGAAGGAAGATCTCGTGTTCGAGTCTCGCGGATGCTTTTTGCAGAGCAAGATAAAGTGAAACGCGTTTTCGACGGAGAGAAGGTATAAGAAAAATGTGGGCAAGATTCTTTCCAAGCGGGTGGCTAGCCTAGCTGGTCGCCAGGCTAGCACTAAGGCGTTGGCAGGAAGAGAGTCGCGGGTTCAAACCTCGCGATCGCCGTTTTGCTAGATAAAAAGACAGGTTGTTCGGTTGAGCACGTTTGCAAGCGGAGAAGGAATTTTTCCAAGGTATGAGGACTTAATTTTTATTAGAAAAGGTTAAAAGGTTATATGGTACGGGAGATATAAGGTTTGCTTTTGAAAATGTATAAATTGTATGGTGTATGACTTGGGAGGCATAAGGGTTTGGTATTACTGTTTGCATAATTAAATATTGGGAGTTATAAGGGTTATGTGTATTTGTTTTAATTTGATTAAAACTTGGAATCTATAATATGTTATTTATGGAAAAGTATAAGGAAATCTATGCATGAGGTGTCTTGAAGAAAATTAATGTTATTTAACTTTGAAGATTGGCAAAAGAGAAATTAGTGATATTTGAACCAGGTTTTGAAGAGGTCATTCTCCATCAAAGAAAAAGGTATGAGCAAAATCTTCCTTGGCTGAGTTGTTTGATTGGTTTTATTGAAAATTAAGTTTGGAGTGAAAAGGTATTCAACTAGGTTTCCTTTGGTTGGGTGTAAATCCTATTTTCTGGTTTGTTGAAGACTACTTATGCATTGTTATCCTTGATGAGAGTTTTGGTGAATGCATAATTCTGGTTTGAGGTAGTGGAAGCATTGTGCACTAGGGTTTATGTTTGTAAGTCTTGTTACTTGCATTGAGATGGTGAAACCCTTAGTTGGCTGTTTTGATATTGATGGATGAGTTGCTTCCATAGTGGTTGTGTTGATCAAGTTAGTGCTTTACTTGATACATGATATTGGGCTTACTCCATTGAGTTGATTTGAACAAGTTATTCTTTGCATTTGGTGATATTGTGTTGGTGGCTGTTTTGTTCAAATATCTTTGGAGGGAAAAGGATTTCTACTTGTTTCCTTTTCTTGTGATGATTGGTTGAATGCTTCAAGGTTGATGTTGAGTTGAATGATGTTGGTTAAACCTTGTCTTTGAGCATTGTTGTTGAAGCCCTAATTGGTTGAGAAAAGATATTGGTTGTTGGAAAGAACATGAGTATCATTGTTATATGAGATATTGCATGGTTGGCAATTGTTGGGTTGTGTTTCATGTTCTTGAGAAAAGCATACTACATCTATCTTATTCTTATGAGATTTGAGATTGAGTTGAGATTGAGATTGGGAGTTAAGTATAGAACATATTGAGTCTCTAACAATTCTCTTTATGCTTCTATGAGGGTGATGAATCACATTGGGTCTCTAACAATTCTCTTTGTGGGTTCATGCCAAGCAAGTTTTTCTTGATGAACTTGTGAGCAGGTTTTGGACAGGTTCCGTTGGGGACTTGTGAGGAGGTTTTGGACAGGTTCCATTGGGGACTTGTGAGCAGATTTGGACAGGTCCTAGCAGAGGACTTGTGAAGCTGAGTTTGATAGTTCTATCAGAGAACTTGAGGACAGAGGTGCATTGGTTCTATGAGAAGAACCTGAGGACATTGGGGAAAAGAGGACATTTGTGCTAGACCGAAGGACTGTGTTTAGTGCAAATTCGAGGACCGACTTTGAGGTGATAGAGTTGAGGACAGAGGTCTCCAGCCAGAGCAGGGAAGACAGGTGTCTTCTATGGATAGAGTTCCATTTGCTAAGGGCAGTGGAGGCAGAGGTCTTCTAGAGGATCACCAGCCAGAGTAGAGGTAGGGGAAGGTATCTCCTTTGAGCAGAGGCTCATAAATTCAGATTGGGGGAAGGTATCTCCTTTGAGCCGAGGCTCATAAACATTGTAATTGGGAAGGTTTCCCAAAGAACTTTGAGATAACTTTTAGAGAAAAGTTTTATGGTGGATGAACCACGTTAAAATTGTTGTGTCACTTTGTGGATGATCTTGTGCATTGCTTTGATATTGCTTTGGATATATTGCTTTACTATTTTGAAGTATAAAGGAAAAGTAAAAAGAGGTCTTATACTGTTCACCCCCCTCTCTTAGTATAAGCTTGTGTTCTTCAATTGGTATCAGAGCGGGTGCCTTCGAAAAGTTTAAACAGCTTGAAGGAAGATCTTACAAGAACACAAATGGCAAGGAAAGGCAAAAGCAAAACCATTAGACACAAGAAAAAGAAATCTCACAGGGTCATGAAAGAAAATGAAGATGATCTCAATGTTGCTACTTTGGGAATGGAAATAGATTCAAGAGATGAATCAAACAATGGAGAACAAGCCAGATTAATAAAGTTTTGCACCAGATGTGGGAAGACCGGTCACTTTGCAACTGATTGCTCACAAGGAAGAGAATGTTTTGTTTGTGGTCAACTCTATCACAATGATCATCATTGCCATGGGTTTAGTAGCAGTGAAGATGAAGATGATCCGTTCAAAATTGGTGAAGAAACAGATTCAGAACAAGAGTGTGATGAAGAAGGAAGTGATGCAGAAGCAAATTGGAAACAGAAACTGATTTCAGACCTGAGTAAAAAGGTTGAGGATGCAGAAGATATAATCACCAGCTTGAAAGTACAAGTAGAAGATTACAAGAAAATTTTTGAAGATCTCGAAATGCAATCATCCAAGAAAACAGAGTATTGCAGCAAGCTAGAAAAAGAAATTGACGGTTTAAGAATGCAGACAGAAGAAATGAGTAATAAAGTCGGTATATACAACAAACATGAAGAGGAATCTAACAAAGTTGTTAGCAATCGAAGCTGAAAATAGAAGAGTTCAAAAAGAGTGAAGAAACTCTCAGGTCTCAGATCAATGAGAAAGAGACTGTTTCATGCAAACAAAAAGAAGAGATTGTTTCATTGAAGAAACAACTAGAAGAGGCCAATACAACTCTTAAAATCAAATATGAGCACAACAATCAAGAAAAGAAGAGCATCTACCTTGACAAAGCAAGTAAGTGTTCTAGTAGTGATAGTGAAAGTTCTTCAAGTGATTATAAAAATGAGATATTGTTCATATCAAAAAGGAGGAAGAATCAAAATGTCTTAGATATGGAAATTTTGGGCACCTTGAGGATAATTGCAAAAATAATGATTTGGTTGCTAGTATGTATGAGGATGCTTCAAAAAATGATAAGGAAGATGCATGTATGGTTTTTGAAAAGGGTAGCACCTCTAGTGATAAGAAATCTAAAAAAGTCCTTGATAATTCAAAGTGCAATCAAATAGAGGATCTTGAATATGAACTTACTAATGCTCTTAGTGTTTTGAAAAAGGAAAGAAAGAAGAATGCTAGACTCAAGGATAAGTTAGATGAATGTTGTATGGAGGAGATAAACTTATAGAAAGTCTTGACGTCTCTATGGCTAAGGCACAAGAACTCAAGGATGAGTTAGAATCTAAGGTGCTTGAGTATAGTGAATTAGAGCAGAAAATGGCTTCTTTGAAAGAGGAAAATAAAGAGTACAAGGATAAGCTCTACAGGTTTCAAGAATAGCTCCAAAAAGGTTAAATCTCTCATCAAAGGTCAAAGAAAGACAACAGATAAAACAGGTCTTGGTTTTGTTAAGCCTCACAAGGAACAAGTTGGAGAGTCTAGTAAGAGACTCCAAAAGGAAGAGAGTTCTGATGAGGAAAGTATTTCAGATCATGAGTCCTTGAATGATAGATGCACAGAAATAGAAAATAGAATTCAGAATGAGAAGAAGAAGAAGTTTTTAGGACCCAAGAGGTCAAATAAAGGAAAGTTTCAAGGCAGATGTTTTGCTTGTCACAGATTTGGTCACATGGTTGTACATTGCATGGCTCAAGTGAAGAAGGTAAATGACAGTTTCAGAAGTGGTAATTTCTTTCATGGGTATTGCTACTCTTGCAATCAGTTTGGGCATAAAGCAATTTTTTGCAAGGCAAATATCGAGAACAGGTTAGTCGAATATTGGTCAAAACAGTTTGGTCAACAGGTTTGGTCAAAAAGTTTTAACGGTTTAGTCAGAACTTGTGGATTCAAAGAACAGGTATGCCTAAAAGAAATAACATTGTTACTTGTTATAAGTGCAACAATGAAGGTCACATAGTTAGACAGTGTAGAGCTGAAATTCCAGAATATAGGAACAGGAACAATGGCATGATCAGGTCCAAGGATCAAGGCATGGAAAAGAACAGGGATGAGAACAAGAACAAGAACAATGACGAGAACAGGAATATGGACAAAGAGTTCAAGAGAAGGCCCGGCAAGGAAGTTATAGACGCTGATGATGATCAGTGCCTAATGGGAGTTTTACTCCCACCCAGAATTAATCACCTCAACAGGAGGTGGGGGAGGGACTAAGCTAAGAGGCTCATTCTTAGTCCCGAGCCCCAAAGGTGGCCCTTTGCCATTGATGACAAAGGGGGAGAGATATGAGTAAGGGGGAGAGCTTCAAGTGAAGAGGAAAGCTTCAAGTTAGGGGGAGCAAAACTTCAAAGGAAGATTCTCAGTTGTGGGCTTAGTTAGTTTCAGTTTTGGCTCTTAAGAAGTGTTTTTCAGTAAAGGTTTGCCATCAATGACAAAGGGGGAGATTGTTGGCAATTTTGGGTACCTTGGGTACATTGCCTTTGCTCAAGTGTTGATGTTGTCATTGATGTCAAGAAGCTTTTGAAGGAACCTAAGTTCAAGGAAGGGTTTTTGTGAAAACCAAGGCAGACAAAATAAAAGGTTTTATTTAAAACCATGGACAACAGATTTGAAATGGGTTTTTCTTAAAACCCAAGTTGGCTCTTCGTTTCGTTGAAAAAGGTGCCCCGGTGATGAAGATATTTAATTTTAAATATTTAGTTTAAATTTTATTTATTTAAAATTTAAATTAAAATTTTAAAATTAAATTAAAAGGGCCGACGTGTTTGGAAATGCATCAAAGTGCATATAAAATAAGGCAATCAAATTCATTAAGTAAGTGTGGAATGGTTTTTCGACATTAAGCGCAATCGATTCGATTTCGGAAGGAGCAGAGAAGAGGGTTAAGCATTTCGTTCGATCAGCGAAGGAAGGGAATAAATAAAAGTGGTGGTGGAAGTCTTTCCACATGGGTGGCTAGCCCAACCGGTCGTGAGGCTAGCGCTAGAGCGTTGGTGGAAGGAAGATCTCGTGTTCGAATCTCACGGATGATTTTTGCAGAGCAAGATAAAGTGAAACGCGTTTTCGGCGGAGAGAAGGTATAAGAAAAGTGTGGGCAAGATTCTTTCCAAGCGGGTGGCTAGCCTAGCTGGTCGCTAGGCTAGCGCTAAGGCGTTGGCAGGAAGAGAGTCGCGGGTTCAAACCTCGCGATCGCCGTTTTGCTAGATAAAAAGACAGGTTGTTCGGTTGAGCACGTTTGCAAGCGGAGAAGGAATTTTTCCAAGGTATGAGGACTTAATTTTTATTAGAAAAGGTTAAAAGGTTATATGGTACGGGAGATATAAGGTTTGCTTTTGAAAATGTATAAATTGTATGGTGTATGACTTGGGAGGCATAAGGGTTTGGTATTACTGTTTGCATAATTAAATATTGGGAGTTATAAGGGTTATGTGTATTTGTTTTAATTTGATTAAAACTTGGAATCTATAATATGTTATTTATGGAAAAGTATAAGGAAATCTATGCATGAGGTGTCTTGAAGAAAATTAATGTTATTTAACTTTGAAGATTGGCAAAAGAGAAATTAGTGATATTTGAACCAGGTTTTGAAGAGGTCATTCTCCATCAAAGAAAAAGGTATGAGCAAAATCTTCCTTGGCTGAGTTGTTTGATTGGTTTTATTGAAAATTAAGTTTGGAGTGAAAAGGTATTCAACTAGGTTTCCTTTGGTTGGGTGTAAATCCTATTTTCTGGTTTGTTGAAGACTACTTATGCATTGTTATCCTTGATGAGAGTTTTGGTGAATGCATAATTCTGGTTTGAGGTAGTGGAAGCATTTTGCACTAGGGTTTATGTTTGTAAGTCTTGTTACTTGCATTGAGATGGTGAAACCCTTAGTTGGCTGTTTTGATATTGATGGATGAGTTGCTTCCATAGTGGTTGTGTTGATCAAGTTAGTGCTTTACTTGATACATGATATTGGGCTTACTCCATTGAGTTGATTTGAACAAGTTATTCTTTGCATTTGGTGATATTGTGTTGGTGGTTGTTTTGTTCAAATATCTTTGGAGGGAAAAGGATTTCTACTTGTTTCCTTTTCTTGTGATGATTGGTTGAATGCTTCAAGGTTGATGTTGAGTTGAATGATGTTGGTTAAACCTTGTCTTTGAGCATTGTTGTTGAAGCCCTAATTGGTTGAGAAAAGATATTGGTTGTTGGAAAGAACATGAGTATCATTGTTATATGAGATATTGCATGGTTGGCAATTGTTGGGTTGTGTTTCATGTTCTTGAGAAAAGCATATTACATCTATCTTATTCTTATGAGATTTGAGATTGAGTTGAGATTGAGATTGGGAGTTAAGTATAGAACATATTGAGTCTCTAACAATTCTCTTTATGCTTCTATGAGGTTGATGAATCACATTGGGTCTCTAACAATTCTCTTTGTGGGTTCATGCCAAGCAAGTTTTTTCTTGATGAACTTGTGAGCAGGTTTTGGACAGGTTCCATTGGGGACTTGTGAGCAGGTTTTGGACAGGTTCCTTTGGGGACTTGTGAGAGTTTGGACAGTTCCAGGGGGGACTTGTGAGAAGATTTGGACAGGTCCTAGCAGAGGACTTGTGAAGCTGAGTTTGATAGTTCTATGAGAGAACTTGAGGACAGAGGTGCATTGGTTCTATGAGAAGAACCTGAGGACATTTGTGCTAGACCGAAGGACTGTGTTTAGTGCAAATTCGAGGACCGACTTTGAGGTGATAGAGTTGAGGACAGAGGTCTCCGACCAGAGCAGGGAAGACAGGTGTCTTCTGTGGATAGAGTTCCATTTGCTAAGGGCAGCGGAGGCAGAGGTCTTCTAGAGGATCACCAGCCAGAGCAGAGGTAGGGGAAGGTATCTCCTTTGAGGAGAGGCTCATAAAATTCAGATTGGGGGAAGGTATCTCCTTTGAGCCGAGGCTCATAAACATTGTAATTGGGAAGGTTTCCCAAAGAACTTTGAGATAACTTTTAGAGAAAATTTTTGTGGATGAACCACGTTAAAATTGTTGTGTCACTTTGTGGATGATCTTGTGCATTGCTTTGATATTGCTTTGGATATATTGCTTTACTGTTTTGAAGTATAAAGGAAAAAGTAAAAAGTGGTCTTATACTGTTCACCCCCCCTCTCAGTATAAGCTTGTGTTCTTCAATGATGGTACATTATCAAGAACCAAATAATGTAATATATTTAAACAATGAGGCTCTTGAAGAAAAGGATTAACGTGATCCTATGATGAGACTTTGATTAACGATTCCTCACTTACCTTTAAATTTTTAAGTTGCTTAGTAATATGAAATGAGAAATTTTATGGACGTAAATTAAGACTATATTGAACTTTCTCAACCATTGAATAATATTGAAATGGATTAGGGTTTAATGAAATGGTGACAAGCTAATATTTGAATTCAAACTTCAAACATTGATGAAAAGTAAAATGGATAACCCTCATCACATGAATACAAGGGCATCCAAGAAGAAGATTAAAATATGTAGGGTAAGGTACCACATAAATCAAGGTATCTAAGATATTAGTTCCAAATATAAGATAAAGGGATATAATGTTATAGGTCTCTTGGGACTCATTGTTGAAATATTTGGTTAAATATCCATATTTTAATCCAAAATTTTGAAAATAATGATAAGTGCATAGATTGAGGGAGGAGCCATTATCAAAATTCTCTTAATAAATATTTCACCAAGGAATTTAGTGATGTAGAGGGAAGAATACCTTTGCAAGTTAAAGGAAGTAATACCTTCATTTGAAAATGTGATATGATGTATCCCAATGGAACCTACAACATCAACTATGGCACTAAGGGAAATATATTAAGGAACATATTGTTGACTTAAAAGCTTCAACAAGGCTTCCCTATGAATAGGAGAAGTTTGTAAAAGCTCTAAGAGGGAAATTTTGGCTAGGGTACTAGCTAGCTATTATTTAATGTTGAAGGAGACTATAGATTATGGTTTCAACAATGAGGGTGGGTTTTCTACTGTGCTCCTTTTTTGGATAGTTTCCAAAATAAAGGGTGGTTTTGAAGGTTGATTAGATGTAGAATGCATATCCTATTTATATTGTTGATTCAGTTGAGCTTGTGTTTGTTACCTTGTAGTTGTTGCTATCATACCAATAATATTGCTATAGGTAGGTTAAGATATGACACTTGATTAGCTACATGTTACCCATGCTTAGGTAAGGGGTATTTGAAGGTACCCATGTCTTGATTAGTTGTGGGTGCTGGTTGAGTACAAGGTTGATTATTTTTTGGAGGATTATGGTTAGGAGTTAGTTGAGAATCCTCTATAACAAAGTGACTTGCATCAATTAAGTCTTGAACCACATGTTTCAACCTCTTACATGAATTTATCATGTGCCCATATACTCTATGATACTAGCAATATTGACCTCGCTTATACCAATTATTCATGGTATTAGGTTGCAATATGGGAGGTAAATCAATCATGTGAGATTCCAAGAGTTTCTTTAGGACAAATAATATAGGTTGATTAAGTTTTTTTAAATTACTTGGTGGGGATTTTTAAGGTGCGCTAACCACTGTCTTTTGCATGGTGTTAACAATACTATTAATAAGTCTTCTATCCATTACCCCATCACCAACTACATGCTTATTCTTATATTGAGATTGCATGGTCCTATATTCTTCTTTCTTTATATTGAATTGATATATTCAAATAATGGCTTGATCTACTCTTATTGCTAGATCTATCACTTGATCAAAAGAAGTAATAATTGTTTCCAACTCATAAGATATTTGTTCTTGTAAATTTTCAATAAAGATCTCCAACATGTCTTAGGAAGGTAAAGTATATCTTAACTGTCTAGATAAACTTTTATCCAATGAGACAAGAAATTTTAAAATATTTCATATTTACCTTGTTTCAACATATAAACATATTTCATAGTCACATTTTTCTCAACATAAGCTCCAGTTTATTGAACAAACAATTTAGCTCTCTTCAAAATTCCTTAAATAATGATGAGGCAATTAATAATTCCATTTCAATACCATACCAGTAAGGCTCTTAGGAAATATCTTTAGCAATAATATGTCATCATATATAATATCATGGCATGTTGTCCTAAACATCCTTAAATGTTCAATTGATTCTTTTGTTCCCTTTTAAATAGGTAAAATAAATATTAGAAAATGCTTAGGGTAGGTCCTAGAGGTGACAATAGGGTTTAAGGGATGATTGCATATTTCTTTGGATCTTTAGGTGAAAATTGGAGATTGAATCATATCCAATATTGAGACCAATTAGTTCACCATATTTTTCAATATTTCATATCAGGATTGTTGTTGTACAATACCCCTAGGTTACCTAGGGGAGGGGTATAGGTAGGCTATTGAAAGGTAACTTGGCCAATTTTGGAGGCATTGAAACTGTTATAGTATGGGTTATGATATGTGGTATCTTGCTATGGAGGATAACTAATATTTGGTATAATAAAAGTACTAATGTTGATATGAGAAAAATGATGGGGAAATTGAGTATAATTTTGAGATGCACTACTATTTGGAGGATCCTATGGAATCACTCCAATGTTGGTGGTCATAGTAGTATCATATGTTGGTTTATGAAAATTAATGTGATGTGAAGCTTCAAACAATGGATTGGTGTAAACATTCCTAGGAGAAATTTTTGGAGGGGAGGCATCCCACCCATTTCATGTTGGGATTCCTCTTCCATAGCCTTAACCAAAGCCTCCTTGTGGTATTTCATGAAACCTAAAATGTGTTCAAATGATAAAAAAGTGAAGCCTCCATTAGACCCCTCAAATGAATCCAAGTCATTACCAGTATCTACATGTTCCTACTATTCCTAATCTAGATTGTGATTCTTCCTATCAATTTGATCATATTCTTAGAGAATTTTATTATATCCTAAAAGCATTTGATTACTTCTAAGGTTAGGATCCATCAGGAGGAAGAGAATGGATGGAGGATAAAACTACCAAAAGACACACAAGAAGATATTTAAGATATTTTTAATATTTTTTAATTCTAGGTAAACAAATTTAGTGGTCTTTCTTAAAGTTTTAAAAAGAAAAAAAAAGGAATAAGCTTCCTATATTTTCCACTAAGAGGTGTTTTCATATCGATAGCACCAAATATGTAGAGGGGGAAAAATACCCTGCCACATAAGATTCTTGTTTGGATTCATTTGGATCCTAGGTGACCATAGAGGTGTGTTATATTCTCTACACTTGGGGGTTTGGGATATTGAAGGGTTAAGGACTCACTCCAAGTTTGATGATGGAATATTTGATGTGTATATTGAGAAAATACATATGTTTGGATTTTTTATGACCTAAGGTATGGAAAATGAAAGAACAATGTAAGACAAAAAAATGTAAACAAACAATGACTAACCCTAGAATGATTCTTGATATTCAATGATGAATATACCCTACCTTACAATAAAATAAATATTTTTTCTTTTTAGTGAGGGTTTTAAGAGAATGCAAAAACATAATTAACCCTAGAGTGCAAACTATATGTTTTTTCTCTTTCAAATGCCTAGAAATAAAATCAAAATATTTTTCTGAAGAACACAAGCTTATATAGAGAGGGGGTTGAACAGTATAAGACCACTTTTTACTTTTCTTTCCCAATCAATATTATGCAATGTATAGATAGCAATATCAATAGCAATAATCAAAGCAATGCACAAATCACCACACACAATAGAGACACCACAATTTACGTGGTTCACCCAATGTGGGCTACTCCACGGAGAAAATATTTCACTAAAATTTTCTCAATCAATCTCTTGGGAATCCTTTCCCTATTACAATGTTTATGGACCTCTGTCCAAAGGAGACACCAATCCCCTAAATCAAGTTCGTGGATCTCTATCCACAGGAGACACCAATCTCCTAATCTCTGCTCTGGCTGGTGATCCTCTAGAAGACCTCTGCCTCCACTGCCCTTAGAAAATGGAACTCTATCCACAGAAGACACCTATCTTCCCTGATTTGGTTGGAGATATTTATCCTCAACTCTATCACCTCCAAAGCTCTGTCTCAAATCTGTACTAAACATAGTCCTTCGATCTAGCACAAATCTATCCTCAAATTTCTCTGTCTTTGATTTGGCAAAAATCTATCCTCAAATCTACACCAAAATCTATCCTCAAATCTGTACTAAACATAGTCCTTTGGTCTAGCACAAATCTATCCTCAATATCTATCCTCAAGCCTTAACTCAAGGCTTGACTCAATCTCAAATCAACTCTATTAGATCTACCCCAAACCTTAACTCAAGGTTTGAACAAATCAATCAATCAACTCTGCTCTCAAGTCTTCTCAAAGACTTATCTCAAATCTGCCTTGTAAGCTTCCACAAAAGCTCACACTAATCTATCCACAAGTCCTCTCTAGAACTTGTCCAATATGCTCAATAAGTCCTCTCAAGAACTTATCCAAATATTCTCAATAATATGTATTGTAAGCTTCCACAAAAGCTTACCCAAATCTATCCACAAGTCTTCTCAAAGACTTACCTCAAATCTGCTCAACAAGTCCACACTAGAACTTGTCCAATCTCATAGAAACATAAAGAGAATTGTTAGAGACTCAATATGCTCTATACTCATCACAATGCTCAATCACTTTCAATCACTCTTTTAGAAACATACAGAGAATTGTTAGAGACTCAATATGCTTCAACTCAATCACTTTCTCAATTCAATTCAAAATATAGAATAGTTTGTTTTATGGAACTTGAACAATCACTCCACACATCCACTTGACTAGGCTCAACCAACTCTACTCAACCAATCACTCAATGAAATAATCCTTGCTTACAAACCCTAGTCCAAGCATATGAACACTCACTCAAAATATTTCCAACAATGCTTATCAACCAATCTCACATAACAATGATACTCATGTTCTTTCCAAATCTAGTTCAGTTTATTAAACCCTAGTTCAAGTTCTTCACTCAACAACTCACTTCAACAACAATGCTTATAAAACAACTCTCACATAACAATGATACTCATGTTCTTTTCAAACCCTAGTTCAAGTTCTTCACACAATCAATGGCTTCAACAACAATGCTTATAAAATAAGGTTTTAACAACAACTCTTTATTCCAGAAAACCTTGAAGCATTAACTCAACACACTCAATAAGGAAACCCTAATCAAGTCCTTTTCACTCCAAACTTATTTTCCAGAAAACCAACCAATCAACTCAACTATGGAAGAATGTGCTCATACCTTTTTCTTGATGATGAAGGAACCTCAAATATCTATCACAACCACAAACACTTCTTTGCCAAGCTCAAAGGAGTTAGAAGATACTAAACTCTCTCAAAGATACAATGCAAAATATCAAAACACACATACACCTTATCACTCCATCTTAAAGAAAGCATCCATCAACATATACAAAAATGATTGACCAAATACACCTTATGATCTCCCAATTAAAACAATATTCAATATCAAAAATATTGTCAATACAATCTCCTTTTCAAACTAACTCAATGGCAAGAAGTCCTCTTAAATTTAATCACTCTTCAATTCACTTTTTGATAAATCAAAAACATCACAATAACTTTATTAAAAAATAAAGTTCAACACCTTATTCCTTCATTTAATCAAAAACTAACAATTAAAATAAGCACCTTTCAAAAACCCCTTATAACTCCCTAAACCTTATGTTTACACCTTAGGCAATTTAAAAATAATGCAAAATTTATTACCTCCGCCTAGGTGAGAATCGAACCCTCGATGCAGCTTCTCCCAATGCCCTAGCCGTGGCTCCAACCGCCGCATGAGCTAGGCGCTCATTTGGGGAACAAAGAGCACAACGTGCTCTATGTTCTTCCCCCAATGCACCGAAACCAAAAAGGTCAACGCGTCGCTTCCTCCGATGCCAAAGCACAACATGCCAAAATGCTCTCATCGAGAATCGAACGCAAACCACTCTGCACCCGCATGACTTAACTCGTGATCGCTTGCCACTAGGCCACGTGCCTTGGTGGATATGAGGGTTTAGCCCTCAATGGTCTTAACACTTTTGTTGGCACCTTAAGACATATTTGTCTTCTTCTACGCACGATTATTCACCACAACTCATGCCACGATTATTTCTTTCGAACGAAGGGTAAGTTCTATGCCTTTTAGGCATATGGTTTTTATACATATTGCCTCCAATAATTTTGAACGTCGATGCCTTAATTAATTTATAAATTATTTAAATTCTTTAGAATTTAAATTTTATAAATTAATTCTTAAACCCCTTTTGGCTTTATTAAAGCCCTCTTTGATTTTACCATTTGTATAAATAATATTTATTTATAAAATTTAAATTCAAATTGAATTTAAATATTTTATAAAATAAATATTAAAACCTCCTTTATCTTTTCAAAATGCTTCCTTGGGTTTTTATGAAAAACCTTTTATTTTGCTTATCCATCAAAAAGCTTCCTTGGGTTTTTATGAAAAACCTTTTATTTTGCTCATCCATGGTTTTAATAAAAACCCGCCTTCATATGCTTCCACATAATATTAAAAATATTATGAAGCTCTTTCACCATTAACCTTTGCATTGTTCCTTGACATATTCCTTGACATCAATGATGACTTCGTTCCTTGACATCAATGACAACTTGACTCAAAATGTCCAACAATCTCCCCCTTTGTCATTGATGGCAACCCAAATTATTTTTACCAGAAACTTAACCTTTTCTTTATTCTGCTCCCCCTAGGACATTGCTCCCCCTGGCTCAATGCTCTTTTCAAATCTCTCCTCTTTACTCAAATACCAAATCTCTCCCCCTTAACTCAAATCTCCCCTTTGACATCAATGGCAAAGGGTCACCTTTGGGGCTCGGGGCTAAGAATGAGCCTCTTAGCTTAGCCCCTCCCCCACCTCCTCTTGAGGTGGTTAATTCTGGAGTGGGAGTATTTCTACTCCCAGCAAGCACTGTTCTTTACCTTTATCCTCTTTTCTTCTTATCTGATCCTTCTGATTCCTCTGACTTTTCCTTTCCATGTCCATGTTCCTATCCATGTCTACATTCCTATCCTTGTTTCTATTCTTGTTCATACTTGATTCTGGAATGTCTGCTCTACACCACTTTGTTATGTGACCATCATTATTGCACTTATAACACTTAATGTTATTATTTCTTGGAGGTGCAAATATCTTAGGATTTCTCCTAGTGAAGCCATATCCTCTTCTATCATGAACCCTGCAATTCATTGCCTTGTGACCAAACTGATTACATGAGTAGCAATACCCATTGAAAAGTTATATGTTCCCATATACTTGTCTTTCATGTGTCCTGCACTATGAAGCCATGTGCCCAAACTTGTGACATGAAAAACATCTTCCATTGAAACTTCCTTGTCTTGACCTCATTGGTCTCTTAGTCTCTCTTGACCTATTTTGATTGTTGTTCCATCTATTTCTTCTTTGTGCATTGTTCCTATCCTTGTTGAACTTTCTGTTGTCCAACTCATCCTCAGATGTCTCACTTTCTCTTACGTTGTCATCTTCTGAAGTGTCTTCATCTGAAGTTTCTTCTCCTTCAGAACTTGAGGTTGACTTTTCTTCTTGTTTCTTTTGAACCTGTTCAAAACCAAGACCTATTTTGCTTGATGTAGGCTTTTGTATCTTGATGAACTTATCTAAATTATTTGAGCTATTTTTGAACCCTTTTAGCTTGACTTTGGAGTCTTCTAAGTCTTCCTTTAGTAGGGCTACTTCTTGTACTAACCTTTCACATTCTAAGACCTTTGCTTCTAGCTTATCCTTGAATTTCTTTGTCTTAGCCTTTGATTTGTCTAGATCCTCTATAAGCATTCTTCTCTCTTCATCACATTCTTGAAACTGAGATTCTAATTTAGAATTTTGCCTTCTTACCTTCCTTACTATTTCAAGAGCATAGATAAGTTCTCCCTTAAGATCATATCCTTATTTATCTGATTCTTCCTCTATTTGTTTGCCTTTGTCCATATCTTCATTTTCTTTTGACTTGTCTTCTATAGGATCACCCTCTCCTTCTTCTAGTGCCATTAGAATATTCTCTTCTGGTCCTTCAAGTGTATCTTCATATTCATCATCACTAAAACTATAACCATTCTTTGTACAACTATCTTCAAGATGTCCAAAGTTACCACATCTAAAACACTTGAGAATTACTGGAGTCCTTTTCTTAACTTGTTCTTTTTCTTCAATCATAAATAGGACTTCATCTCTATCATTGTCTGAAAGACTAGCATCACTATCACTTGAGTACTTACTTGCTTTGTCTGCATAGTAGCTCCTCTTTTGCCTTTGAAAGAACTTATTTCCTTGTCTGCTTTGTCCATCCTTGCTTTTCTTTTGATGCATGTATCTTTCTGATTCCCTATTTTTGTGATCCTATTTTTCTTCATCATGGTTATTCTTAGCTTCTTGACAATCAGTTGCATAATGACCATACTTTCCATAATTGAAACATTTAATAGATTTTGTATCCTTAAATCTCCTTGAATCTTTATTCCTTCTACCATAATTTGCTTCTTCATCACTAGATGACTCATTGCTTGATTCTGACTTCTTACCCTTTGTCTTCTTGATTGCTTTGAAGGTTGCTTCCTTCTGGGGATTAGGTTCTTTTGATCTTATCTCAAAAGTTGTAAGAATACCAAGTAACATATCTCTTGTCAAAGTATCACCATCCTTTGATTCTTCTATAGTAGAAATATTTTCACTAAATATTTTTGGAAGAGATCTTAAGACCTTATCACAAACATCTGATTCATCAACCTTAAGTCCAAGTCCTTGCATAGCATTAACAACCTCATCGATTCGAAGTAGATAAGTACTAATGTTTTCCTCATCCTTCATTCTTAACTGTTCAAATTGTCCTTTGAGATTTTGTATCTTTGCTTTCTTGACACCTTTATCTCCTTCATATATATTTTACAACTTATCCCACATTTCTTTTGCATTTTGACAATGCATAACTTTTATGGACTCTATTCTATGCAAACCTCTCAAAAGTGCATTCATTGCTTTTGAATTGTAATGTTGTAGAAGCTTACCTTCCTTATCTGTAGGTGGATCAACTGAGGGGTCGTATCCATTTTCAATTGCTTCCCAAACTTCATTGCCAAGTGCCTTCAGGTAGATCTTCATTCTCAAACTCTAATATACATAATCACTTCCATAAAATACTGGTACTGAATTATCTGAAGGTCCATTCTTAGAATCCATTGTGTTCTTGTTAGCTTTTCCTTCAAGCTATTAAACTCTTCTGAAGGAACCCGCTCTGATACCAATTGAAGAACACAAGCTTATACTGAGAGGGGGGTGAACAATATAAGACCACTTTTTACTTTTCTTTCCCAATCAATATTATGCAATGTACAGATAGTAATATCAATAGCAGTAATCAAAGCAATGCATAAATCACCACACATAATAGAGACACCACAATTTACGTGGTTCACCCAATGTGGGCTACTCCACGAAGAAAATATTTCACTAAAATTTTCTCAATCAATCTCTTGGGAATCCTTTCCCTATTACAATGTTTATGGACCTCTATCCAAAGGAGACACCAATCCCCTAAATCAAGTTCATGGATCTCTATCCATAGGAGACACCAATCTCCTAATCTCTGCTCTGGCTGGTGATCCTCTAGAAGACCTCTGCCTCCACTACCCTTAGCAAATGGAACTCTATCCACAGAAGACACCTGTCTTCCCTACTCTAGATGGAGATCTCTATCCTCAACTCTATCACCTCCAAAGCTCTATCTCAAATATTTACTAAACATAGTCCTTCAGTCTAGCACAAATCTATCCTCAATCTCTATCTCTAGTCTAGCACAAATCTATCCTCAAATATGCACCAAACTCTATCCTCGAATCTATACTAAACATAGTCCTTCGATCTAGCACAAATTTATCCTCAATATCTATCCTCAAGCCTTAACTCAAGGCTTGACTCAATCTCAAATCAACTCTATTGGATCTGCCCCAAACCTTAACTCAAGGTTTGAACAAATCAATCAATCAACTCTGCTCTCAAGTCTTCTCAAAGACTTATCTCAAATATGCCTTGTAAGCTTCCACAAAAGCTCACACTAATCTATCCACAAGTCCTCTCTAGAACTTGTCCAATCTGCTCAATAAGTCCTCTCAAGAACTTATCCAAATCTGCTCAATCTCAATCTGTATTGTAAGCTTCCATAAAAGCTTACCCAAATCTGTCCACAAGTCTTCTCAAAGACTTACCTCAAATCTGCTCAACAAGTCCACACTAGAACTTGTCCAATCTCATAGAAACATAAAGAGAATTGTTAGAGACTCAATATGCTCTATACTCATCACAATGCTCAATCACTTTCAATCACTCTTTTAGAAACATACAGAGAATTGTTAGAGACTCAATATGCTTCAACTCAATCACTTTCTCAATTCAATTCAGAATATAGAATAGTTTGTTTTATGGAACTTGAACAATCACTCCACACATCCACTTGACTAGGCTCAACCAACTCTACTCAACCAATCACTCAATGAAATAATCCTTGCTTACAAACCCTAGTCCAAGCATATGAACACTCACTCAAAATGTTTCCAACAATGCTTATCAACCAATCTCACATAACAATGATACTCATGTTCTTTCCAAATCCACAGCAAAAAAAAAAAAACCAAACCCTAGTTCAAGTTCTTCACTCAACAACTCACTTCAACAACAATGCTTATAAAACAACTCTCACATAACAATGATACTCATGTTCTTTTCAAACCCTAGTTCAAGTTCTTCACACAATCAATGGCTTCAACAACAATGCTTATAAAACAAGGTTTTAACAACAACTCTTTATTCCAGAAAACCTTGAAGCATTAACTCAACACACTCAATAAGGAAACCCTAATCAAGTCCTTTTCACTCCAAACTTATTTTCCAGAAAACCAACCAATCAACTCAACTATGGAAGAATGTGCTCATACCTTTTTCTTGATGATGAAGGAACCTCAAATATCTACCACAACCACAAACACTTCTTTGCCAAGCTCAAAGGAGTTAGAAGATACTAAACTCTCTCAAAGATACAATGCAAAATATCAAAACACACATACACCTTATCACTCCATATTAAAGAAAGCATCCATCAACATATACAAAAATGATTGACCAAATACACCTTATGATCTCCCAATTAAAACAATATTCAATATCAAAAATATTGTCAATACAATCTCCTTTTCAAACTAACTCAATGGCAAGAAGTCCTCTTAAATTTAATCACTCTTCAATTCACTTTTTGATAAATCAAAAACATCACAATAACTTTATTAAAAAATAAAGTTCAACACCTTATTCCTTCATTTAATCAAAAACTAACAATTAAAATAAGCACCTTTCAAAAACCCCTTATAACTCCCTAAACCTTATGTTTACACCTTAGGCAATTTAAAAATAATGCAAAATTTATTACCTCCGCCTAGGTGAGAATCGAACCCTCGACGCAGCTTCTCCCAACGCCCTAGCCGCGGCTCCAACCACCGCACGAGCTAGGCGCTCATTTGGGGAACAAAGAGCACAACGTGCTCTATGTTCTTCCCCCAATGCACCGAAACCAAAAAGGTCAACGCGTCGCTTCCTCCGATGCCAAAGCACAACACGCCAAAATGCTCTCATCGAGAATCGAACGCAAACCACTCTGCACCCGCACGACTTAACTCGTGATCGCTTGCCACTAGGCCACGTGCCTTGGTGGATATGAGGGTTTAGCCCTCAATGGTCTTAACACTTTCGTTGGTGCCTTAAGACAAAGATTTGTCTTCTTCTTCGCACGATTATTCACCACAACTCATGCCACGATTATTTCTTTCGAACGAAGGGTAAGTTCTATGCCTTTTAGGCATATGGTTTTTATACATATTGCCTCCAATAATTTCGAACGTCGGTGCCTTCAAAATTTGAATAATTAATTTATAAATTATTTAAATTCTTTAGAATTTAAATTTTATAAATTAATTCTTAAACCCCTTTTGGCTTTATTAAAGCCCTCTTTGATTTTACCATTTGTATAAATAATATTTATTTATAAAATTTAAATTCAAATTGAATTTAAATATTTTATAAAATAAATATTAAAACCTCCTTTATCTTTTCAAAATGCTTCCTTGGGTTTTTATGAAAAACTTTTATTTTGCTTATCCATCAAAAAGCTTCCTTGGGTTTTTACGAAAAACCTTTTATTTTGCTCATCCATGGTTTTAATAAAAACCCGCCTTCATATGCTTCCACATAATATTAAAAATATTATGAAGCTCTTTCGCCATTAACCTTTGCATTGTTCCTTGACATATTCCTTGACATCAATGATGACTTCGTTCCTTGACATCAATGACAACTTGACTCAAAATGTCCAAAATTTTCTTTATTTATGTTTAAATCTAAATAGATATAAAAATAGCCTAAGGAGATTATTTAGAAAAATTATCTAATCTAATGGTTGACTTTAGCTTTTAACTTGCATCTAGAATATCCAAACAAATTTGAACCTACATAACAACTTCACCAAACCCTATAAAATTTGATCAGTGTTTGGGGGCCTACTTAGGCCATTGTATGACTGACCTTGGAGGCATATCATTCAAAGCTTCCTTGGTCCTTTTAGTTTACCATTCGAAAGTAGAGTGATTATTGAACTTTTTGGAAATGGACAAGTAAATATGTAACAAAATAAAACTATACAAAAAATAGAATGCAAATAGCGATATTACAACCTAGATGCAATATGCAAGAATAGATTAAGATTTTGAGATTAAAAATTTACCCCAAAACCTAACACATTCAAAATCATGCCTCACAAGGTGTGGTTGTGACTTTGGATCTACTAAAATAGTGCCTTGTATGGATTGAGCATGATTTTACAGTAGAAGTGCAAGAACGATAGATCAATGCAAAATTAGAAATAACAAATGCACAATTAACAATCTACAAATGATAAAATGAAAAAAGCAACCTAGTGGTAGCAAAAGGGCAGATAAAAGAATGAATACCTCCATAAAATGGTAGAGTACTCAAGGCTCTAACACTTGTCCACCAAGAGTAGTAAATCAATAGTAGAGTAGTAGAAGTGTTAGCTTTTGATGCTATATATTTCAGAAAATGCAACCACAAGAACTATAAATGTGCTTGCAATATTAAATATATGATAATGAAAATATACTAAGCAAGAAAAACTCATAATAAAATTTTACAATAACTCATAAAATTACCATTAATGAAATATCATGAAAATAATACAACGTTATAGAATGGAGGTCTCAAAATCTTCATAATTTATACATGCTCTACATTGTATCTGCTTTCTCTTATCCTATATATTCTCAACTATTCTCTATTATTCTAACTCTCTTATCTATCAAAGGCCTATATATAATGAGATATGTCTCTTGGCCTTTCACCTACCTATGACTCTTCATCTTCCTATTGTAGGACTCATGTACACATGGACTACATGCACATTTACATCATCAAGTACTTTGCACATTCTAACAAATCGTGCATTTATTACATTGCATAAGGTAAATACTAATCAAACTCCTAATATAGATATGCACCCATGGTGGTACATTGTCATGTACCAAATAATGTAATATATTCAAACACCCCCTATATTACATTGTGTGATTATTGAAAACTTTAGTCTTTAATATGATCTTTCTCTTGGTTCTAGAACTTGAGCCCTTCTTTTCTGCTTTCTTCATTGTACTCTTTGTCTCTATCCCAATAAAGTAAATAGTTAGTATTTTCATGAAATACTATTTTAGCTTAAAGATATTTAACTTCATATTCATTTGTAGGTTCTTCCAATTCCTATATTTTTGAATCTCTTGAACTAATTATACTTTTTATTTTCCTTCTCTATATTGAAGTTGAGGATTATTGTATTGATTCTGAGAAGTATATGGACGCTAAAATTATTGTTGATGTGAATTGTATTGATTTTGATATTATCTTGGTTGGAATGGCCTATTTGATTGGCTTCCAATATTTGTTTGATTTCCTTGATATTGATTTCTTGGATTGAATCTACAATAATTGGTACTATGTCCTTTATTTTTGCATACTTAACAATATCTATTATTCCATCTTGATCTACCCTTTGAGAATGAAGTAACATTTCCTTGTGAATTATATTTTGAGACTAAGGCATTGTTAGTCATTTTATCTTTCACTAAATTTTCTACCTCATATTCTTATAGTATATTGACTAACTCATCAAATGATGTGTCTTTACTTTAAATATGTAACTAGATGCTTGTAGCGTTATGGACATACTCTTAGGGTTACTTCAAAAAGAAACTTATCTTCTACATGTTCTCCTAAGGTTAATAATTTTCCTTTTATGTCTACTACTTTCCTTAGGAACAATTATATACTTTCACCACTATTAACTTTTAGAGAATGCAATTGAGTTTGAAGATTCAAGATAGTGGCTTTATGCCTTCAAATATCTTGGTTAAATTTTTCCAAGATTTCTATAGATGTTGTTGCTAAACTAATGTATGATTGTATTTTATTTGTAATTGCAAATTTTATTATCATAAGTGATTTTGCTTCATCTTCTTAAATTTTTTAATCTCTCTAGACTTTGTAGTAGGTTTATTTTTTGCTCCTTTAACAATATCCCAAACCTTTTCAACTATCAATATTGACCTCACTTTTTTTTTCCATGAAGTTTAATTAGATCCTTTAATAAGCTGGGATTCTCAAAGCATGAATTTATTTTTTACCATAATAACACTTGTATACTACCTTATATCTCCCTAGTTTTGAGTATATGATCAAATTTGATAAGATCTTTCCAATTCTTAGGTTTTTTAGGATACTTGTAGACAATCTTATATCTCCCAAGTATTTTGAATATACTATGGTATTGATAATGTATTTAAATTTCTTAGTTTTCCTTTGATTTGAATCCCTTTTGTCTCCCTAATGTTTTTATGATAATTTCAATATAATGTTCAACTCCTATTCTTCAAGACAAGCACTTTATTTCTCCCTATAGAAAGCTAAAGATAATTTTGATGCAATTCCGATTGATTAGATTTTATATTTTCAAGACCTTTAAGTTGGATTCCTTATGTCCCTTCAATTTGTATAAGAGACTAATATAAAAAATAATTTTCCAACTTTCAAACAACTCTAGGTTGTGATTCTTATACCTTTCAAATTGTTTATTGAAACAAAAAATTATATTCAATAAAAATAAAATAGGTTACAATAAAAAAGAGCTAGAAAGATCATAGGTCAAGGAAAAATGTCACCCATATGATCAAAACTAGAGCTAGCCCCTAAAAAAGTGAAAAAAAAAAACATAACTAAGCATGGAAAAATAAACTAGAGTTAAAATAACCCTAAAATGTAAAATTGTAACTCTAGGAACCAAGTAGACTTATTGCTCCATCATCCTGTGTCTTTTCAAAGGCAATGTCTCAATGGTGTTGGAACTATTGGGTCATATGGGTGAAACCTTTTTTCAGGTAGACTATCTCCATATTATTTCCCCCATCGAGGACTATGAGAATGCTAAAACCACCCAAAAATAGAGGGATATTTAGATTTTGCTTCCTCTGTAGGAACCACCAATTCCATCAATGATGGTTCTATATCCAATGTCCTATCAAAAATACCACTAATATACTCCAACACACTATAGTTATTGGATGAATCAGGAACATAACTTCCCAAATGAACACTGGTTATATGAAGTTGCTTCTTTGGAGCATCATCTTCTTCTACACCTTACGCTAGCCAAGGGAGAATGTAATGGAGTACTGGTTGGTTGGGTATAATGTGAAGCAACCACTATTGCAGCCCTTGGGGTATGAATTTGTTGTGACTAGGGAGCCTCATTGTTGGCATTTTTAGCTGGGGGACTAATTTTTTTCTTTTCATACCTTATTTCTACCAAATTTGAGACGTGTCAAATTGGATTGTGTACCTTTAGAAGTAGCTAAATGTAAATTTTTACACCCTCCCACCATCATCCAACCATCCTCTCGACGTTGAGGAGTGGATGCACTCAGTGTGGTGGGGATCTACTTATCCTTTTTATGCAGTATCAAGGGATAATTTTTGATCTTATATGCTAAGGACTGACACTGAAAACATGTGTTGGAAAAATTAATGTAGAGGACCTGTTGGGATAGCATAGTATCACAAACTTGTATGTCAATAGTCTCCTTGAGATCTCAATAAATATCAATCTCGATGTAAACATATTTTTAAGGGTATGCTTGGAAAAAAATTTCCACCTCCACCAAAATGACATGCCCTAGAGGGGCTGCTATGTAATTAATAAAGGGCCACAAAGGTAGAGGAAGTCCTAGGAATTCCACCTACACAAAGGGATTTGATAGATATTTCCTCATAAATAAAAAATTCATGGGTCCAAGAATAAAAACAAGTAGAGAGCTTTTCATGTACCAAGGGCCATGCTCGTAAATCGCCTTAGCATGGGATGTTTTTGCAAAGTGAAACAAAAAAATCCCTTTGTAAGGTTTTGAACCATCATTAGCTGGAATCCATGAGGATTTCAAGTTGTGTTAACCTAGGCCCTAAGGTAAGACTCATTAGGGATGCATCCAATAAAATACCCAACAAGGGTGAATGATTCTAAATAGTGACATGCATAATCAAATTTAGGTAATGGAAGAATTACATTAGGAGAATGAGGGTTACCTTGTGGATCATTCTTAGAACAAACCTACAAAATCAGTTGAGAGGAGCCATTATCGCATGCATCCCCTTCTACAGTACCAATGTTGTGCATTGGTTCACTAGGGTTGGGGACCATATTGACACTCAAAATCCTAGCCATACATTTCAATTTTTAATAGTATGGTTTCTAAATTTTAAGAATATAAATTGGTGTTAAACTCCTTATAACTCCCTAATTAGAAATTTAGAAAATAAAGGATATTTACAAATTTAATGTTTCAATTTTAGTGTAGAAAACCTTATTCCTCCTAGTTAAATTATTTGCAAATATTTCAATACTTGAATTTCAAATAATGCAATTTCAAAAGGTTCTCAAGTTAAATCCTCCTTACTTCATTAGTATTTCAAATAAATCAATAAATCAACTAAGGTTGTTATTTACCAATTTATTTCCTTATATCTACATTATTCAATTAACTAGAATTAACCTTAGTATTGATAAACCTTATTCCTACTTGAACTTTATGAAATGCAAATGGTGTTTAAATATTCATATACCTTTTTGGAGGTGAGGCACTATGTATTGGTCTGCTACTCCTTTGACTACAACTTGCACTTGAATTAGGTGTTGTTCTTATCTAAGTCTTCAATGCTTAAACGATGCCTAAATTCTTCTCTATCAATTGTAGGAAGCTTCTCAACTTTTGAGAACTAATTTTTTGCAACAAAAACTTAGACAGTAGCAAGTAAATCCATGCAAATATCTAGATATCTATAAGTCAATAAACATCACTAGTTATCCTTCAATCTAGTAGAAAAAGAGATCTTTGTTGAGTCCTAATATTCATGAGTTTTCTTGCAACTCTATGGAAAGACTCTAGCCAAATAGTAATTTTGAAAATTTTGGAAATGAAATCTCCCTATCTCCTCTCAATCTCTCTTATGGCTCTCTCTATCTCCTATCATTCTACCTTGTACTCCGATATCACTGTTTACTTTTGTGCTATATATTTAAGTAAATGCAACCCCAAGAACTAAAATGAGCGTATAATATTAAATATATGATAATTACAATATGCAAAGTAGGAAAAACTCTTAATAAACTTCTGAAATAACTCATAAAACTACCATTAATGAAATATCATGAAAATAATACAATGTTATAGAATGGAGGTCTCAAAATCTCCATAATTTATACATGCTCTACATTGTATCTACTTTCTCTTCTCCTATCTATTATCAACTATTATCTATACTTCTCACTCTATTATCTATCAAAGGTCTATATAATAAGATGTATCTTAGCATTTCACCTACCTATGACTCTTCATCTTCCTATTCTATGACTCATGTACACATGGACTACATGCAAATTTACATCATCAAGTACTTTGCACATTCTAACAACACTTGTGACTGATTACATTGCATAAAGTAAATACTAATCAAAATTTTAATATAGATATGTATCCAAGGTGGTACATTGGTATGTACCAAATATTGTAATATATTCCAAAAATAAGAGCACTATAAGACACTTGGTCTTGCTAGGAGAGAAAGCCAAAAATAATTTAGCACTTGAAAACTTATATCTTAGGAAGAACTTCTAGAGACCACTTAGGGAAAAAGAGGATCCAAACCCTCTATTTATAAGAGGTTTGAAGGTAAAATGGTGGGAATATGAAAATATAAACCTAACAATGTCTTGAGGATCATCCAAAAATAGGTTTTCTAGGAGAAAAATCCTAATATACTGAAATCACGCACCGTAAGGAGCAACCATTATTTCAACAAACTAGAAGAAAAGGAGGAGGGGGAAGAGAGGCCAAAAATTTTATTGTGACAAGTTTGAGGGTCTCTATAATGTTTTACTGAAACTAATTCACTTGGGTGGGTCAATTTTTTGTCTACATAATAGTCTATAGAATTTTAGCTTGCTAAATTCCATTAGAGCTCCATTGAAATATCATTATCTATAGATCACTAGGATCAAACAATCAGTGAATTTTTAGATCGTTGATTTATATTGTATCTTCCTTAAAATATCATGAACCATTTATTATTAAAACTAGACAATCCATGTAATTTTATCATTTGGCTACGCTAATATCTCTATTAGACTTTTGCAATTCATCATATATACCTTGTTTGACCCATACTATACAAGTTTCTTTTCTTAGAAATTAGTTCTAGCCATTGATTTAGCATGATTAATGGTTCTCATGATGTGAGAGGAATTTGAAGATTTTGCTCTCTCTGAAATATTATTTGTCATGAATTTTCCAAGTTGTATAGTTCTTGCTAAGTCAAAGCTACTAAATAGGTCTTCCTTAGTTGATCTAGAATTATCCATTGATTGTTGGGATCTAACGATTAATATTTGTTTTGTGACCAAAATTCATTGGGAGCATTATGAAAGAGTGCCAACCATTGATATTAGAGATTTAATGATCAACAAAAATTTTTCTCATTAATTCTTCTTTAAGCCTTCCAAAATAACCTAGGTTGTTTATTTGCAATGAGACTGTTCACAAAATTTTATGCAATTTACCTTCATTAGAGGTAACTTAAAATGGCATAGGTCTTTGATCTTTGTTAAGTACCCAAGTTAGGTACTTAATTATTTCATATTGTATTGTATAATGATATGAGCCATAAAATAATTATTGAGTAAGGAAGACCACATGTCAAATTAGAAATATATATGTCATAGAATCACATATGTAACCATTGAGAAATATTGTCATATGTAACTAGAAGGAATATTATCATATCATTATGCACTTTGTAACTCATACCACCACATGAGTGATCTTGTAACTCATGGAAGGTGAACCATAACACTCTTGTATAAAGAGATATATACCCCCATTGTAGAAGGTATCTATTATGAATTATTGGAGAAGTCTTGGCTCGTGGATCTAGAGATATTGTGGAGTGGCTTCCTTCCAAAAGGAGCATTGTATAGTGTTGCCCTACTATAATCAATATCTATTTTATTATGAGCAAATTATTGCACAATTTATTTATGATGCATGTTTGATATTTTGAATGATTTATTATTATGAGAAGAGAGGTTCACAACAATTGGTATCAAAGCAATGATTTGGGCAAAGTGGGTTTGTTTTTGCAAAGCTAAGTCACGTTTTTTAGAAAACATCACATTTTGCGAAGGCCATATTTTTTATTTTAGCAATCATTTTCAGAAGGTGTTTGTACCATTATCTAGATATTTTTGAGTACTACAAAAATGATTTCTCATTTGTTAAATTCTAACAAGGATTAAGAAATTTATGGTTGTTTGAAGTTGGGTTATTCATGTTGTTTTTTCGTTGCACGATATTTTTTTTCAAAATAAAAAATCTTTATGAAAATTTTGGCAGTCCTTTTCAAAATACTTTTGCACCAGTAGGTAGAGTATTATGAGTAATATAAAATTGATTGCTCACTTGTGAAATTTTAATACATATTGAAAGAGTTACAACTATTTGAAGTTGGGTTGTTGAGGCTGTTTTTGACTACGCAAAGTTTTTCAAAAAAAATAGAAATTCGTATTAAATTATTTTTTTAATATTTTTGCACTAGAATATAGGTTAATTTGAGTACTAAAAAAATTACTATTCTCTTATTGAAATATGATAAATATTGAGGGAGTTACAACTGTTACAAGTTTAGGCTTTTGGTGTTGTTTTTAGGCTACACAAAAAAGGGGAAACATTCATAACTTTCAATTCGAGTAAGCAAATCAATTGTAGTTTGTGCTGTTTTAAAAAAAATTACAAATTTAATTGTTTGAAGAAAGAAATAGATGATATCTAAAAAATATATTTTTTGAGAGTTTCTATTTATTTCAAACCCTAGCTACTTTGGAAAAAAATCATGGAGTTGCCAAAATTCAATGGAGGGGATGATAAAGATACTTGGGAATGGTGGAAACTTTATAAGTCTTCAAATTATTCTAATATTTTATGGCATTGATAACTTTATGATTATTTACAAGGGGAAGTTTTAACTTGGTTTCTAAAATTTGATAGTGCCTGTAAATTTATATATACATGGGAAGATTTTTAAGTTGTATTTTTAAACAAATGGAGATCAAAAGAAAAGGATAATAATGTGTAGTCTAAGGAACCTAAATATTTTGTGCTAGGGATAAACAATGGTCAAAAATATTTGTTTGAATGTAAAAATTGTATTTTGCAAGTTCATGGTTGCATCCAAAAGAAAAATGTAATTCTCTCCATAAAACCTAGCATCAAGCATAATTTAATAAATAGAGACTTGGCTAATAGCTTGCAAGTTCCAAAAACAAAAATTAAAAACATAAAGCTTGAGGGTGAGGATGTTCAAAATTTTGAAGATTCAAAGATCACCATGGATCAATATATTTTACATTCAGATTTTCATGTGATTGAGATGAAGGATGTAGATATTGTTCTTGGTTATCCTTGGTTGCATTATTTGAGTACTACTAACATTAATGTGAAAAATAAATTCATGAAGTTATGGTACCGAAAGAAGTAGATAATATTACAGGACATTTCTTAGTGTAAGGACAAACAGGTAGCTATTGCAAGGGAACAAAGTGAAGAGGAAATAGAGGCAGTAGAAAAAATCAAGGAAATAAAAGTAAAGGAAGAATCAATAGAAGGAAGTAAGAGCGAAGGGCAAAAATAGGTTGAACATTAGGTTAAGGTTGGAGTATATTACCATCCACACCACCATGAGAGGCAATAATTATGGTGGTAGGGCTTGAGACCATATAAGAACAATGAGGGATATATAAGGAACCCAAGGAGCCAAAAATTTGGGTATACTACAAGTCATAAATGCAAGGAGGTATGGATAAAAAAAATATGAAATTCATACTTCCAATACATGATATTGGCATCAACAAAGACCACCACCAATCATAATTTTATTAGGATGGATGGATGATTGATATTGGTACCATTATTCAACATGGCTCAGAAGATCATATTATTTAGTCTCTTCTAATATTTTGAGGATGAAACATTTTTTAAGGGTATCAAATGTTAGGTACCCAAGATAGATAATTAATAATTTAATATTGTATTGCATAATTGTATGAGCCATAAATTAATTATTAAGGAAGGTCACATGTCAAATTAAAAATAGGTATGTCATAGAATCATATATGTAACCATTGGGGAATATTGTCATATGTAACTGCAAGGAATATTGTCATATCATTATGCACTTTGTAACTCATACCATCACATGGGTGATCTTGTAACTCATGGAAGGTGAACCATCACACTCTTGTATAAAGAGAGATGTACCCTAATTATACAAGGTATCTATGATGTATTATTAGAGAAGTCTTGGTTCATAGAGCTACAGATATTATGGAGTGGTTTTATTTAAAAGGAGTATTGTACGGTGTTGCCCTACCTCAAGGGTATAATGAATCTCTATTTTATTGTGATAAATTTATAGTGCAATTTATTTATGATGAATGTTTGATATTTTAAATGATTTATTGTTATGAGAGGAGAGGTTCACAAACATATTAGATAAAACAATCCATGAAGTTTCATTTTCTAAAACTTCATTGGATCATCCTCAAAATAGTGTGGACCATTGATCTACAATCATATGGTCCATAAAGTTTTACAACCCAAATACTTCAACCCTTTATTTGAACTTCTATGAGCCACTTAAATTTCCACCTATCTTAGGATAAATGACATACTTATTCCTTGGTGTAGGCCTTGAATATTTTTTGGGTATCAAAGGTTCTTCTTTGCTTGCTTCTCTTAGGGCTAATGATCACCTCTTGATGAAGAGAATTCAATAGTTCATATAATTCTAAAACCATTCTTTGGCCTCCTAAATTCTTGAAACATACATTATTGATTAAAAAGTCTTCCACCCTTGATTTATTAATATCTTAGGGACTCTACCAATCATCCAAGGGTCTATACCTACAAAATAAAAACATATAAATATATTATACTAATAAAAGTTTTAATTTATTTTTTAAGAGCCTAAGGATATCTCTACAAATAAATCCTATTGATTAGGATTGACAACATCACCATAAATTTTAGAGAGTTTGAATATATTTTTCTCATTGTAGGTAGATATGATATTAGGGAACTCCAAATGACATCAAAGTTTGTATGGTGAACTGAATTGCTTTTATGTTCATTCTATTTTAGAACCAAATCACCAACATTGAAGCTCTGAAGAGTAGCTTTATTATTGAAATTTATTTAGCATCTCATTGATATCATAGAAATTTATCTGTAGTTCATTTCCTTATTTCTTCAAGCTTGGGTAGTTCTTCCATCCTTACAATCATGACATCATTATCCCAAAGCTCTAGTTGGTGCAATAACAAAACTATAGGTAGCTCTATAGACATAAACAATTTAACTTCTCTTCCATGGACTAGAGTATAAGGAGAACATCCTATAAATTTATTTGGAGTTATGTGATCTATCCATAAGGCTATCCTAATATGGAGGTGCCACTAGCACTAATTTCTTGAACAAATATTTTTTAGGATCCACACTAGGTTCTTGTTCATGGATTTTTCCAAACCATTACTCTATGGATAGTACTTTAAAGAGACCTTCATATAGATGTCATATTGAAAGGTAAACTAAGCAATATTAGCCCTCATAAATACCTTCATATTGTATATGATGACTATATTTGGGATGTCAAACTTGGTAATAGTTTCCTTCAAAAGCTCTATAATTACCCTCTTATTACCCTCTTTTAGTGGGACTACATCCGCCCACTTAGTAAAATAATCTATAGCATTAAGGATCCATTTTTGACCTTTGATTCATGGTAAGATTATTATTATGATGAAGTCTACATCCCATTGGGAGAATGGTTCATTTGCTATTATGGGCTTCAAGTGCATGGGTGTGTTTTTATTCCTTCCAATATAATAATTTATATTTGTCACATATTCTTACCCATTAATGTGCATATATAAATAGGCTTGGTCAATAATAGCCAAACTGCATGATCTTGGTGGTGGTTGTTTGGGATGAAAAATATCCTCCTAAGAATCCTTGATGGAATTATTTGAATACATACTAGATCTGCTCCTTTTTAACACACCTTAGGAGAACTCAATATATCTTTGGAATAGAATATCCTCTATGAATATATAATGGATATTTTTCAAATGAAATGCTTTCCTTTAAGCCTTGTCTAGGTCAAGTGGATATTATCTTGTTTACATAAATTTTAGTCTTTGATCCACCCAATATAGCTCATCACCATCTAAATTGATCAAGAATGTATTTATGCCAACTTCTTCCTTAGCTACATCTTCAACCAATATCTAGAACTATTAGGATCCCATCCTAACATTATTTTGTAATTCTCATTGCATATGCAATGACCCACTTCCAACATAGGGGATCCCATATATAATATTATTTTGTAACATTTTGTAATTTTTATAGCAAGTTAGGCTCCTAGCCAAGTGGGACCATTTTATGTAATCATTATCAAGATTGTAATCGATATTTGGTAGAAGATTCTAGCTCGAGTAGCATTTTGTATTTAAGACAAATCTTGAGCTTAGGGTTAGGGTTGCATGAAGTATTTATTCTTTAAAATATATGAAGCCATGTATGAATTTATATTTTTGAAAGTTAATGAAATATTGAAGGAAGTTACCCCCTTAAAGAGGTGTGCAATTTTGAGTTATTTATGAGATTGTTTCAATACTGCAATTAATTTCTGCATAGTGTTATTCTATTATTTGATGTATTTCAATTATTACTAAATATTTTGTATGAGTGAACTTTATTTTAATAGTAGATTTATAACAAGTGGTATTAGAGCACTTTATAGAGTTGAATTTTGTTGTGATTGTGACAATTTTTACTCAGCCATTTTTGCATGTTAGGTATAATTTTCCTGTATTTTTTCATTCTCTTTTATTTATTTAAAAACAAAAAAATTGAAAGAGAAATTAGGTTTTGTGGGTGTTTAAAGCAATATTTACTTTGTCTTATTTCCAAATTTCCCTATGAGCTACAAAATTTTTGATGGTAGCATGAGGGATACTTTGTGCATGTTGTCCCTTCTCTTTGTCCTTGAAGGTGTAAGGTTTTTATTACTACCCATTTGAGCATAATTTCATGTTGAAGAGACTCTAAAAACTAAAAGGGTGGTCTTTGATTTCAATGAGCTTATCACTGAGTATATTCATGAAGGGCTGAGACAATTTTTGGCCACCTAAATATTTAAATATCCTTTAGTTTTAGCCTATATCATTTTGTACTAAAACCTTAGGCGATTTTTAAGTTTTAATTTGAGGTGGTTGGATGATAAGGGCCTTGAGTAGCCTATCTTATTATGGATGGACGTCCTAAATAGGAAGTCTTCACATTATTATTTTGTTAAATTTTCTTAGTTCAATGTATTTCATGTCTAGGTAGATATCAGCCTAAGCACCTCTCAAAGTCTTACCACTTATTTTTACAAAAGAGGCAGTGAGGAGATTATTGTTTGTAGGAAACACTATCCTTTTTAGGCTATGTGGTTTCAATTTTTCTATATTCCTACTTTCCAAATTCATATCGAATAAAACTTTTGCATTAGAGGTATTCAGGATATTAGACCTGATTGATAAGATATTTCAAAATAGGAGATATAAAACAATATTTTACAAGTCTCCTTTTAAAATAGGTGATATGATCTTAATATGGATAAAAGTCATAGCAAGTTGAAATATTTAGGGCTATAAATAGTTGAAGATGACCATAAATATAACCCATAGGAGGGGTTCTAAAGGAAAGTATTAAAGGCCCAAAATTTGTGCATGAACCCAATGTAGACATGGAAGCCTTAAAGAATTTGATAGATGAGACTAGTGTGTGATGTTTGAAAATGATCAATATACAACTACTAGAGTGAAGATCTTCTAAGACCCTCTACAAAGAAAAATTTTAATCAAATCCCGAATCTAAAATAAACTCTAAGAAGGAATGCTTAAGGGCAAAGCACTAGAAGAAGACCAAAATTAATGCTTGGTGGAAGATATGACGATAAATTGATGATACTATGACATCGTATGGTGATTTGTGTGTGGATGACAAATTTAACATGTTGTATAATGAAGAACACATGGATTTTGAGAGCTCACCCTCAAGTGGATGGAGCAAGAAAGAGGTATTCATTGGGATTTACCAAGTATCCAAAATAGAAGAGGCAATAGCCAAGGAGGTTTTGTAGATTTAATAATCCTAGTTAGAGTTAGGATAAGCTCAAGTTACTACTCCCTCTTGAGAACCTCCAGTTTCCATGTCACCTTCATGGCAAGCACATTGATAGGAATTTTTGCAATAGGGAGTGCCATAAAAGGAGAAGTGGAAGATAACCTCAACAGCTAGTCCTCCACCAACATAAAATAAGAATGACCCCTCAAATACTAAGCCATCAAAGACCAATTTTACCTCCCTCATTGATTCCTTCACACCTACCTATAGATACTAACCTCCTATCTCTTATATTATTTCATCCCAACTAGTCCCTATGCCTAGTACTATATCTACATTAGCCAATAACCCTTCCACCATTTTTAAAACCTCCTCAGTGCAAGACACATCTTCATTAGTTCACCTTACCTCCATCACTCCACTTTCATATGCTCTTGCCACCCCATTATTTCTCCCTAATCTATTCCATTTTTTAGACCATTACCTTCAATTTTGCTAGCACAATGAAAATAAGAGGGCTCACAAGTACCTTTGTTTGCTTGTGGTATGCTACAATAATATAAATACATTTAGAAACAAATATTATAGTATGATCACAAAATATAGGCCAAGTGAGATAAGAAGCCTACTTCAATAATAATAAAGAATAATTATGCTCCTTAGGATGGGACAATATAATTTTTCCAAAAGGGCCTAATTGTATCTAAGACAAAAGGACAAATGATAAACCAAGATTATTGGGTATCTATGAGAAAGCTCAACCTCAAGAATAACCAAGCCAAGGACAAGGTGGGGTTCATGGAATAAATAAAAAATGGTGTTACCTATGATTACCTATCAATTGGAAGAAATCCAATGGGAAGGGAGAAAGAGTTGGAGAACATTAAGATTACTCTTAATAACTCCCAATTAGAGGTCAAATTACTACAGGACCAAATAGACCAACTCACCAAGTTCTTATCGATGTAGCCTTCACCATATTTCCTGAAGAAGAAAGAGGGCACTATAAAAATCCTCACTGATAAGATTTTTATCGAAGAAACTCGACTTGACTAGAAAAATGGGTAATTTTGAAAAGGAACTTGAAGAATTGAAGAACAAGAATGTAGAGCTCAAGTAGTGACTAGGGACCAAGGGCCTAATAAAAGATATTTATAATGTATAATAGGAGGATATTTCCAAGACTCCATCAGTGATCTCATAGATATTCAATTTCATTAATGTAACCACTAGCCAAAGTTTTCTTAGGTGGATTAGGAAATTGAACAAAGTCACATTGAATCTTCCATAAATTTGGTTGAGGCAAGAACATATTGAAGGAAGTTGGCCACACCATCGATCCATAGTTAATGGCTGCTGGGATTTAGGATAGAGAGGCAACAATACAAATTATGAATGACCTTATTTAGGAGTGAGTTGCACAATAATTCAAGGCTTAGATGATTGCCCTAGCCTCCATAATTGTAAATATCAGGAGTCTTTTTGACTCACTAGTACAAATAGGCCTTCCATCTCCCTAGGATGTAGATAATATTATCCTTTTAGAGCAAGAATATTTATAGTTTTTCAAGTAGAAGGAAGATATCATCTCTTTTAGAGCATGGTTGGACCTTTCCACTATGAATGATATAGCTTGAGTGATCGGGCCATTAACGAAGTTGAAGATTCAAATGTGTGAGGCCATGAATCCCATTAGAAATTTCTCTTGCAATGACCAATTGGAGCTCCAAATGGGCTACAGGTAGTTCAAGAAGATAAAGCTTCCATTAGAGGATGATTGTAAGGAAATTAAGAGTGTGCTAAATAAATTATTTGGTCAAAATTAATCATGTTGTATTATTCCAATTTGTTTTTCATTCTTTGATTTTGCACCCATGGATAAGGTGATGATTCTTGAGTTCATTCTTCAAAAAGTAGTTGATTTTTACTAAACTTAGGCAAATATTTTTACTTAGTTAATTTTGAAAAGTGGCTTCGACAGAGAAGAAAGCTAGTAAAAAGTAAATAGAAACAAAGTGAAGTGCATCATTGCATCTTCTCTATCAACAACAAGCATTATTTTAAGAATTAAAGAAGCTAGAAGATGATCCTATTTTTTTTTAGAGTGTCAAATTACAATGATAAATGACCCATGATATTTTAAGACACCTCCATCGAAGATGGTTGGCACAAAGAACTATGAATTATCCAATCATAGATCGATGACCTACGCTATTTCTAGGAACTTTGATGGGAGAATAAAGAAGAAAATTTCTACATGCCATCCAATGGAATATCAACAACTCATATTATTTTTAAGAACTCTAATGAAGGATTAGGAAGAAAAATTATACGCACCATTCAATAGAAGATCAATGGCTTGCATTTTTTTTGAATAAATATGATAGAGGATGAGGAATAAAATTTATGTGGTTGACCAATGGAATATCAATGACTCATATTATTTTTGAAGAATTTTGGAGGAGCAGGAAGAAAATTTATGTGGATCATTCATGTGAAGATCAATAACCTACATTGCTTTGGAGGACTAATAGATAAGTTTTGAAAGGATAAGCTCTACTATTGACCAATTTTGAGGTAGATGGCTAAAATGGGGTTCAAATACTTAGAATATATCTATAGAAATTTTGCTAATCATCCAATAAAACCACAGTTGACAGGCATGGGCAACAGTCGTAGTCATGCATCGGAGCCACAGTTAGCAATAGATCAATAATAGAGCAGGATTTTAAAGCTTAATAAGATGAAGACTTAAGGTAGGCCCTTCTAACACCCTCTGTGTTTGTTTTTTGTCTTTGTTTTTTTCCAAAGACTAAAAAATGGAAGCTAAGTAGGATAACCATGAAAGAAGAATAAAATGAATTAGGTCCTTAGGGTTATAATTTTTTTAATTTTCACTAGGTGCTGCTAGGAAAAATGGACCTATGATTGCATTCCGCCCTAGACTCTAGCATGCTAGAATAATTTGTGTGTTGAGTTTGCATGCTTGAGGCTAAATCAAAGGCCATTTACATTGTAAATTTGTATTGTCGAAAGGTCATGTAGGATGTAACATGCATACTTTCTAAATATCAAACATTCTTGGTTGCATATCATGTGGGAAATGATCATGTTAATGTTGTATTATACATCTTTCCTTTATGCAAAGTAAAAAGAACCACACACATCACGTTTCACAGTAAACTCTAGTGAGTTGGGAGTCACATCCAACCACTAGTAGGGTTTCAACAATGATGGAGGTGATTTCCATCTGTTGGCCCAACTCCCTCATATCTTCTTGTTACTAGACCAATACTAGATCCAAGAACCATACGTAGCCCAAAAAATTTACATGTACTTCTCTTCGAAGGGTATAACGTTGACTAGGTGAGATTGGGTGAGGATCTAGGAGGACCTGTGATCCATGCCCAGGTGTGGGATTCATTACCACACTTTGGGGGGATTACGCGGCCTAGAGTTCATAGCCAGGTTGTCGAGCTACGATCATATAGGTGAAAGCCATTAAAAATTTGAGAAAATCATCAACGTATTGCAAAACACGACAAGAGTTACTTTAATGATACAACAAACTAAAAACACATCAAACAATTTAGGGCTTATTTTAAAAATTGTAAAAGGAGATAAATATCATTGTATTCTTTGTGTGCTAATAAAATTTAAATCTAAAAAATTACTTATCTTGCTGGCGAACTGGCGGGAAAATTTTTGAGCAGGCGACAGGTGATGTTCTAGGGTTTGTGGAGTGAAGGAAAATCCAGGGCATTAGGTGGGTTGCCGTAGTGTTATTCTGGTTATTGTGGATCTGAAGGAACGTCTGCTGCCCCAGGAGGGCCCAATGGGGTCTCCTCCAGATCCTCTCTCTGGGAGAAAGAGCTCTTACGCTGAATTGCTAAAAGAAAATTCTTCGTCTTCCAATGACGAAGCTCAGAGAAATACTCTTCATACGCTCTTCAAGAACGTTGGCAAGAGCTCAACAGCACATCGAGTTAATGGATGCCTCCCACAATCCGCCTCAAGACCCAAGATTGTCATCGAACCAAAGATGGTCGAAGACACAATCATATACAGAGCTAACCATGATTGATCTGTAAATTCATGGGTATCCGACCTACCCTGAATTTCTTGCATACCTGGGTCAGACAGAACTGGGAGCCTCATGGTGAGTACTCCTTATGGTTTATTAGCAATGGGTATTTCATTGTTAGTTTTTCTTCTCTAGCCGATAGAAACAGGGCGTTTGAATCAGAAAAGAGGAACCACGGTCCGACAGGGTTATTTGTTCAACCCTGGAGAGTGGGTTTCGATCCTCGTATTGAACCCACGGCTGTCCCGGTTTGGATCCGGTTGTACGCTCTTTCGATGGAGTTTTGGGGTGAGCAGGTTCTAGAAATGATCGGTAACTCCCTCGGTAGACATCTGGGCGTCTCCAAGGACACCATAGAAGGTAACACAGTTGTCTTTGCAAGAATTTGCGTGGAAATGGATATTAGCCAGCCTCTACCGACAGAGGTGGAACTTGAACTAGCGGGACTATCTTGGATCCAACAGTTAGATTATGAGGCTCTGCCCTTCAGATGCAGAGTTTGCCACAAACATGGGCATTTGGCCCGATTTTGTCCAAATATTTTGAACACAAAAATGGAGGCCCCGCTTGGAATGCCAAATCGCCCCAGAGAGGGTAAGTCTACTCTTGCCAAAGAACCATCCAATACTCCTCAGGGTAATGATGTTCAGAAATATGGCTTTGAACAGCCCAAAAGAAGGAGAAAGCAAAAGAAAAATGGTAAGGAGCAATCACAACTCAAGCCGCCAATAGATATGAAATTTTTAAGACACTAGTGGATCAAGAGGATCAAGTCATGGAAGGAGTGGATGGGAATATTGAGGATAATAACATCCACACTCATGCTTCTCCTTCATCCCCCCTGTCTTAGAACAGGTGATTGAGTCCACTGAGTTACACGAGCCGAGAGAATGCGGGGGCATTGATAGTGCACTCCCAAGCGCAGCCGATAATTAAGGATGTCAGCATGGGAATTGCAAAAAAGAATAGAGAAAGGCCAGCCCTAGGGATAACTCAGGTGGAAAAGAGATCCAAAAATAGCAACTCTCAAGGAGCGGGCAGAAAATCAAATAAGGACCTGCTAGCAGTTCAAGGAGACAAGCTGATCATTGGAGGATCGGTGAGGACAATTGATTCTTACTGCTCTCAAGGTTTTCAATGATTATTCAATCTTGGAATGTTAGGGGTTTAAACAGTAGAACCCATCAATCTGTTGTTCAAAGACTCTTAGGAAAATGTAAAACAGACTTTTTGCTTATCCAGGAGACAAAAATGTCTTTAGATCTTATGTGTAAAACAGTTAATAGAATCTGGAGGGGCACTGGTCATATGGATGTGGCTGCCCAAGGTGCCTCAGGGGGGATTGTTACTCTTTGGAACCCTCTGGAATGGACTGCAATAGAACATATAGCTTGGAGGGGTGTTCTCACATCTCATTTTAGGAATAATGTCACAGCTGAACATGTTTTAATCACAAATTTTTATGGGGCTCAAAACCTTGATGGCCAGAGGCTCCAATGGAAAGTTGTACATAACATGAGGTCCTCAAGGGAAGATTTAGACTGGATTATTGTTGGGGATTTTAATGCTAAATTATCTGCTCGAGATCAGGAAGGTGGAACCCCAATTTTGGATCCAGGGGACCGGCTTCTGATTGCCCAAGTCCAGGCCTTTCACCTAGTGGATATTAAAGGCCCTGGAACCTACTTTACTTGGACTAACAAGAGGAGGGAGCCACACAGCAGGAAGGTAAAGCTAGACCATTTTTTGGTCTCAGAGGAGGCATTTGTAAAGTGGAATATTAAATTCTAGATTTTGGAGGGCCCAGTTTCAGATCACTTTCCCATTTTGTTGGAGGGAGGGACTATGACAAGGCAGCATCACAAACCTTTTAAATTTGAGAATTTTTGGTTACAAAAGGAGGATCTTCGAAAGAAAATTCTGCAGTGGTGGGAAGAAGGTCGTCTACCTTTTGGGACAACAATGTTTAGATTCCACAAACAGCTTCATTTTGTCAAAGTTCAACTGAAACAGTGGAGGCAAGCTAATAAGTCAGATTTCCAGCTCCAAAGAGCTCCCTTGGTGGCCAGATGGGAAGAGGTTCAAAAACACTTCAGGGAAGGAACAATTCTTGAGCAGCTCAAAACCGAGGATGATGCCTTGCGCAAAGCGGTTGAGGACATTGATAACCAAGAGGAGACTTACTGGAAACAGAGAGCAAGAAACACTTGGTTATTAGAAGGTGATAGAAATACAAAATTTTTCCATCGATCAGCCTGTGCTAGGAGACAGGATGAATAACATGGAAGTCCTTCAAGATGAGAATGGACACTCCTTTGATACTCTTCCTGGTATGCATTCCCATTCAATGGATTATTTTTCTAAACTTTTTAAGGAAAGTATGGAGCAAGATGTAGAGGCTCAAAATGAAGTTATTGATGTCATACCCTCTGTTATCTCTGAAGAAGAAAATCAGGCCCTTCTTAGACCCATTGATAGAGATGAACTGAAGAATGTGGTCTTTGGAATGAGCACTGGCAAATCTCCGGGTCCAGATGGCTTTCCTATTGAGTTTTTTTAGGCCTTTTGGGATACTTTGGAGGAGGATGTTTTGGCTATCACAGAGGAGTCCAGAACTAATAAAAGAATGCTTAAGGCAATAAATCATACCTTCATCACTTTAATTCCAAAAGGGGAGGAGGGGGCTCATATCTATGATTTTAGACCTATTGCCTTATGCAACGTGATTTATAAAATAATCACAAAGATAATGGCTGAACGGCTAAAACCTCTCCTTCATAACATCATTTCCTCAGAGCAAGGGGGTTTTGTAGAGGGTAGACAGATCTTGGATGGGGTGGTTCTCGCTCAGGAGGCAATCCATACAATGCAAAAATCTGGTAATAAAGGAATGTTCATTAAACTGGATATGTCCAAGGCTTATGATAGGGTGGAGTGGAGTTTCTTGTCAAAGATGATGGCAGCCTTTGGTTTCTCTCAGGACTGGATAGATTGGGTCATGAGTTGTGTTTCTACGCCTTCTTATTCTGTTCTAATCAAGGGTCTTCCCTCGCAACCTTTTGGAGCCACACGTGGTCTTCGTCAAGGGGACCCTTGCTCTCCCTATCTTTTCCTCATTTTGGCTGAAGGATTAGGTAGACTTTTCTTGAGGAGAAGACATCAAGGCACTGCTAACGGGTATCAAGGTGGGTGAGGAAATTTTGACTCACTTACGGTTTGTGGATGATACAGGATTGGTTGGAGTGGCCGGCTTCAGGGAAGCTAGAGGAATCAGAGATACTCTTAATGTCTACCTTAGGGCTTCAAACCAAGTCATCAATGATAAAAAATCCAAAGTGGTCTTCTTCAATCTTGACCAAAGGCTACAGGACAGAGTTATAGAGATCTTGGGATTCACTAGGACCTCTCTTCCAGTAGTTTACTTGGGGGTTCCTTTGCATTTCAAAAAATTAAAAATAGATATCTGGAAGGATCTTTTGGATGGTATCAAAGATAGAATGAATCATTGGTCTCATAAATGGTTAAGCTATGGGGGTAGATTAACTTTCTTACAGTCAGTTATTCAGGCCATGCCAATTTATAAATTCTCTATCCTGGCTGCCCCACATACTATATGGAAAGAGCTGGACAAAATGGCTAGAAGATTTTTATGGGAAGGAGCAAAAGGGGAGAGGAAATGGGCCTTGGTTGGTTGGGATAAAGTTACCCAGCCCAAGGAAAAAGGAGGGTTGGGATCGAGAAGCTCCAAGCTTAATAACAAAGCTTTGGCTGGAAAACTATACTGGAGGTGGATTTCCCAACCAACATCCTTATTCAGTAGAATCCTAACCAGTAAATACTTGGGTCATGTTCACCCCAATGAGGTGGGCCGTTTCCCTCTGGATGGTACTGGATCCTTAGTGTGGCAGGCTCTCAAGCTTGGATCTCAGGTTATTAAAGACCAATTGTTTTGGAAAGTGGGGAGAGGGGAGAAGGCACGTTTTTGGACTGATTCATGGGACCAGTACCCACCCATCATTACTGAGTTTCCCGAATTACAACCAATTAAATCCGCCATAGAAGCCAAGGGTTGGGTCCAAATTGAAAGTTATTTCAACACTAGCCAAATGGGGGAGTATAAGTTTAAGAAGTTTAAGAGGTTGGAGGAGTGGCCAATTACAATCCCTCCGGAGCTGGCACCCATCTTGACCAAAATCTTGACAGAAAGGTTTCTCACAGGGAGAGACGAGGAGGATGAATTAGCTTGGGGCTATGGGAACCTTGGGGTATATACAGTGAAGGACGGATACGATAAGATCCTCCTAGAGCCTCCCCCACATTCATTTTTGGTTCAGGATTGGAGGAAGATATGGCATTCCAAGGGCTGGCCGAAAGTGAATTTCTTTGCCTGGCAGTTTATGCACAATGGAATTCTCACTTTTGACAATCTCAGAAGTAGAGGAATCATCGGTCCATCTCAGTGTGTATTATGCCACAAGAACGAGGAAACAGCTGATCATCTGATGTTTGAGTGCCCTTTCACGCGTCAGATTTGGAAGCGTTGGTTCTCTCACTATAAACTCCAGGCTAATGGTGATCTGACTCGGACCAATATTTGGGAAAGATGGAAGAGGGGTAGATTTAAATCTAAAGCTCTTCGAATTGGTTGGGAGCTTGGCTTACTTTTCATCTGGTGGCAAGTGTGGTTGGAGAGAAATGCTCGTATTTTTAGAGAAACTTTCTCCTCGCTAGATGGAGTTTGGCAGGTCATCCGGAGCAAAGTCACGAAAACTATTGCCATCTATGCTGAAGAGGAAAATCAGGTTGGTCCTGGGCCACTGGAAGAGGGAGCTGAAGAGCAAGAGAGACAGGACAGAGCTAGCTGGAAACCTCCCCCAGAAGGTTGGATCAAAATCAATACTGATGGAGCTGCAAAAGGCAATCCGGGTAGTGCCAAAATTGGTGTAGTTTGTCGGGATCATGCTGGTTCAGTGCTCTATTGGGAACTGCAAGGCTTGGGAAGAGCCACAAACAATGAAGCAGAAGCCATTGCTATCAAATCTGCTTCCATCTGGGCTGTTAATCAGGGCCACAGGAGGATAATTCTTGAATCTGATTCTCAAATTCTGGTTGGCGCTCTAGATTGCATGAGGAACTTTGCTTCGAAAGCATGGAGGTTGCGGATTCTGGTCTCTCAAATCAAGGAACTATGGAGGGAATTAGATGATGTGATCCCCATTTATGTGAGTAGAGATTTAAATAAAGCGGTCGATTTCCTTGCGAAGATGGGTGCTGAGAAAGAGGTAGGGGTGCAGCTGCACAGTGACATGCCTTTGGAGGATGAAGTGATTAGGCAGGGTCTTGAACGATCCTTGAGACAATGAGCAAAGATAATGCTAAGGGTGGTTTTTGTCATGATATCGTGACCTATTGCACCATCGCGGCCTTTGGAGGGAAGCTATCATGATATCGCGACATGTTGCATCGTCGCGGCCTTTGGTTGGAAGCTGTCGCGATATCGCGACACTTTTGGAGAATGGGCACCAAGGGGGAAAATCGTCGCGATATCGTGACACTTTTGGAGAATAGGCGCCAAGGGGAAAAGCCATCGCGATATCATGACACTTTTGAAGAATGGGCGCCAAGGGGAAAAATCGTCGCGATATCGCGACACTTTTGGAGAATAGGCGCCATGGGGAAAAGACGTCGCGATATCGCGACACTTTTGGAGAATGAGCGCCAAGGGGAAAAGTCGTCGCGATTTCGTGACACTTTTGGAGAATGGGCGCCAAGGGGAAAAGTCATCGCGATATCGTGACATTTTTGGAGAATTGGCACCAAGGGGAAAAGCCGTCGCGATATCGCGACACTTTTGAAGAATGGGCGCCAAGGGGAAAACTCGTCGCGATATCGCGACACTTTTGAAGAATGGGCGCCAAGGGGAAAACTCGTCGCGATATCGCGACATTTTTGGCGAATAGGCGCCATGGGGAAAAATCGTCGCGATATCGCGACACTTTTGAAGAATGGGCGCCAAGGGGAAAACTCGTCGCGATATCGCGACACTTTTGAAGAATGGGCGCCAAGGGGAAAACTCGTCGCGATATCGCGACACTTTTGGAGAATAGGCGCCATGGGGAAAAGTCGTCGCGATATCGTGACACTTTTGAAGAATGGGCGCCAAGGGGAAAACTCGTCGCGATATCGCGACACTTTTGGAGAATAGGCGCCATTGGGAAAACTCGTCGCGATATCGTGACACTTTTGGTGAATGGGCGCCAAGGGGAAAAGCCATCGTGATATCGTGACACTTTTGGTGAATAGGCGCCACGGGGACAGGCTGTCGCGATATCGCGACATGTCACGATTTCGTGACTTGTTGCTCTGGCGCGGCCAAGGATGGATTGTTGTCGCGATATCGCGACATGTCACGATTTCGTGACATGTCGCGTTTTCGTGCCATGTTGACTTTTTGCGGTCTGCGATGGAAAGTGTCACGTTTTTGTGCCTTGTAATCATGTTTCTTTGTTCTCGGCTGGGATGTGTCTACTCCCAATTGTAACTGATCTTTGTTTTAATACAAGTTTTTTTCAATTTTTTCAAAAAAATAAAAGTTAAATTTAGACATAGGATACATAATGGTGCAAACACGGAGAGGCCGATCCGGGCATAGACCTGAGATCGAAGCCCAAGCTCCACCTAGCACACAACACGATGTGGAACACCCTCAATCACTTAATCCTCCTAGATGTCATTCAATGAGCATTAGAGGGGATAATTCCACATGAGGGGATTCCATTGAGAACACCCCGATTAGAGGAAGTACTAGACATCCCTCTATACATAGATTAGAGCATGGGATGTCCCAGCATGGGGGTTCCACATATGGTAGCATATACCATGACCGCATTCCATGGGCATCCATGGGTTCAGCTGAGGAGTATGTCATCGAGGGATCCAGATTGGTACCCCTTCGACCTGTATCTAAGGGAGGTTCATGACCTCCACCATCAGAGTCTAGAAATGTTTGAGATCCACCCATTCAAGGGTGAACCGAGAGGGTTGCTTTCGAGCATAGGCCCACATAGACTCCCAATAGGGGTGAACCCACCACATTCACCATAGATATATCCAAAGTGGGAACAAATGGTATGCCACCTCATGAGCCATGGCATAGCAAATAGTTGGATGGTCTAGACAGAGTCCTAGGGCATCTAGGATATAAGCCTACGCCTGCACCCTCCCGATCGATGAGCGTGTGTAGCGAGAGCACCATTAGGACTACCCGAGAACATGGAGAGTGCTCCAAGCATTCTCGAGATATGCGTGCTCTAGCATCGCATGCAGGTACTGAGTATAGGAGATAGCTAACATGAATGTCATCTTTATAGACCGAGGCAAGAGTGTGGTGAATCAGTCCATTGGAGGACATACTCATAAAGTCGCTCGAATAGAGCGCACCCCTCAGAGGCCTCAGATGGTCGATCATGTTGATAGAGCTCATAGACTGATGTCAGAGAAGAGATGGTAGATTCTCCAAGATCAATTGGAGGATGTTCATGTAGAGAAAGAGTACCTCAAAAATGAGAATACTTAGAGGTAGAGGTTCATAAGATAGAAATTATATGAACAATGCATGCGTGAACAATGTATCCTCGATCAGAAGGAGCGTGTAGAGAGAGAGGATCGATTGGCTAGCATCGGTTTACCTCCTCATAGTGAGATCAGGGAGCATGTCGATAGACGAGTGGCTTCACAGCCCGAGTTACATCCTGAGAACATCGACACACATACTCGCCATATGGCTCAACATAGAGATCGACGTCCAACATCCGAACAACATGAGCATAGGTAGTATGAGAATGAAGTGGGAGAGGAATTAGAACAAGAATATCTAAAAATCTCCCAATTCGAGGAGGAGGGCGAGCCTAGTCCCCCACCTCGATCGAGGAAGAATCTACCTCTGAAGGCACCTCCAAGGCAATCTCGAGAGGAGGAGTTTCTTTCCTCGTAAGCCTACAAGACCTTAGCAGAGAAGGTCCAAGCCATAGAGAAGCAAGGGATGGCTTATCAGAAGCCTACCTTGAACAAAATTCACAATGAACCTCTATGCATGTCAGTGCCTATTCCAACATATCCTGAGCATTTCAAGATGCCTAGACTGGAAAAGTTTCAAGGAGAGGAAGATGCACAAGAGCACGTGACTAGTTTTCTAGATATGTGCTTTCATATTGAGAGCAATGATGCTTTGCTCCTATGCACCTTCATCATGACCCTCTCAGGCCCAGCTCGAGAGTGGTTCAATCAACTAAAGAGGCACAACTCACTAGTTTCAAACAACTAGCTGATGCATTTCTTGAATGCTTCTCCTTTGGCATCAAGAAGAAGGTAAACTTATCCGACCTGGTAGCTTTAACGCAACATGACGATGAGCCAGTGATGGATTATGGAAAATTATGGAGGAAAATGATGGTAAAGCTGCCATTCTCCATCCCATCCTCTGAATTAACATGAATGTTCATGAAGAGTTGTGCCAAACACATTTCGTTATTGCTACAGTTGCAGCAATACCAGACATTCGAAGAGGCTTTGGTGCAAGCCAAGGTAATAGAGGATATCAAGTTATAGGAGGGTAACTTGAAGCTCAGGAATAGGAAGGAGGGACACAAGAAAAGCACTGAGAGACATCAAGCCAAGTCGGCCCATGTTAATCAGGTAGTGTTGAACCTTCAGAAAGAGGATAAGGGGCAACAACAATGAAACTATCAGGCCCAACCTCCTCCTACGCAATATGAGTAGCACAACAACAATTACAAGGGTAAAAATAAAGAGCAATGCCCACCTCATATATTCATGCAATTATCGGAGTCCTTGGCTTCGATTTTTCATCAGTTATGTGAGGTGAAGGCTATACGCTTACCCGAGGTCAAGTTAATGGACCCAAATCAGCCCAAGCCTAAGGGCTACAAGGATGATCATTATTGCATCTTTCATCGATCGAAAGGCCATGACATCGAGGTATGTTGGTCTTTCAAACATCTTGTGCAAAATATGATCGAGAGAGGTACGCTTCTTGTTGACAACCCACAAGTACCTGACAATAAAAATATGGGGATTTACAAAAATCCTCTACCAAATCATGAGGTGCCAAAGAATAATGTTGGCCAAGTCAACCAAGTTCGCATCGAACCACCAACCTAGGGGTTCATCGGAATGGTCAACGTTGTCACAAGGAACGTGAGGTATGAATGACTGAATCAACCTCCAATGCCTATTAGAGTCCAAGTTGTACCTCCTCCAAGGCCAGCCCAGCATGTGCCCGACCCACCAACTAGACCGGTGGTGACCATCAAGAGTAGGTTGGTCCAAAACCTATAGACAACTCCAGTGAAGTTGTCAATTTATGAGCTAATTCAGTAGTCTCCTAAGCATAGGGAGACGCTCATGGACATCTTAAGGTCCATCGAAGTGTAGCCTCAGGATCCTAAAGTGTTTACACACTTTGTGGGGCACGTGCAATAGTGTCAAGAGTCGATCATTCAATTTCATGACCATGAAGTCAAGATGGTTTCCACTATTATAGTAGACCCACCGCTACATATCATCGCATGCATGAATCATAAACCATTCAAGCGGGTTTTTATTGACATAGGGTCATCAATCAATATCATAACTACCAAGGTGTTAACTCACCTGAAGTTACCCAAGATGCATATCATCCCTTCTACCTTCACGTTGAGAGCTTTCAATGATGCATTATGCTCGATGGTCGGTACTATAGTTTTACCTATCCAGGTGGGACTGAAGACCATCCCGATGATGTGTCACATAATCGAAGGTGCTATGCAGTATAATATACTTCTAGGGAGGCCTTGGATCAGAGAAATGCATTGTGTCCCTTCTATTTTACATCAGTGTATCAAATACATTCATGAGGGATAGGTTCACGTGGTGCCTTCGGATGAAGAACCCTTTAAATACATGAATCTAGCTAATTTATCAAGGGAATTTGTGCTCCCCTCAATGCACCTGGATGTGCGACCAGCATCGCCGATCAAAAATCTAGGAGGTAAAATCAAAGAAGTGTGTGCTAGACCCACAACATCCGCATCTCAAATATCGGAGCACACGACAACTACTTCCATTAGACCGACTGCATCTACGATACAACGAGATGATAGGAAGTTGAAAGAAAAAGTGGGTGAAAAGAAGATAAAGCAAATGCCCAAGCCAGTCATCGTTGAAGCCCCTACTCCCATGGAAGTAGAGGAAGTTCAAGGAGGAGTCGAGGAGGCACCTCAGCCTGCTTCACCTGCATCTTCAGTAGGGTCATCTGCACCGTAGGTGACCATCCATTTGGTTAATCCTAGATTAGGGGAATACATTGTGTAGAATGTGATGTTCACACCAATTATCGAGACTGCACATGACATGGGCCGACCGTGAGCCCATCACCTTCCCATAGGGATGGTGGAACCATTGGGGGTACCACCCAACCAAACCAACTTCATCTATGGAGGGCTAGACCAGTTTGCATCTCCCATGCCCATGGATGAGGATGATAATGAACCATTCACTATAAATGTTCATTACCTTTCTAACCCAGACTATGCCATGTGATACTTTGAGCATTACCATTGGCATGGTTACGATCTCGAACTATTCGAGCAAGGGCGTAAGAAGCCTATAGAGCCATAGTATCAGTTACCTACTGATAGGTTCAGGTTGGGATTCTACAGTGGAGGATAGGCTAAACTCCTCATGATATCTTTAGACCACATGTACCTCAGTTTGGGGGTGAAGTTGATTTCAATCCATATCACCCTAATCCTTCTACATTTTAGAGGGATAACCGGCTAGTGACTTATGTCACTATAGATCCACCCGAGAGATATCACGTGAACATCTTGGTGGAGACCAGTCCAGAACCCATTGCAAGAGCCAACTTGGACAATCAAAGTCATGGAGCTACCGATGACATTGGTATGCACTTCCAAAATCTAGATACAATTATGAGTACCAAATCAGAAGTCACTTATGAGGATGTTCATGTAGTATCCATCATCAAAAGTGATGGACCAGACTACAATTCTGGAATAGATGATGCTGAGTTATCCTCACACAATGATCAATCTAAGGATGAAGTTGATCCAATTTACTCAACACCTTCATATTTATAGCATTTGTACCTAGTTCTACTAGATAGTGATGATAGTGATCAGGAGATAACCTATATGGGGCCACATTTTCTAGAGCATCCCATTCTAGTAGATAGCGATGAAGGCCTATATTATGATAGTGATGAAGAAGATGAGATAGAGAGAGCCTACTTAGGACCTCCCTACTTACGCTATCGCAATGCACCTTATACGACTGAGGATATGCGTAGAGAGATCAATCTCCATCCTCACCTTAGGGGGAGACCACCAAATCTTAATATGATTTATCATATGGTGTTTCTTAATCCATCGACGTACATGGAGCTCCTTGAGCCCAATGATCCCATCCGATAGTCTATTCATAGACCAGATCCGAAGATCCCCATACCCCTAGAACCACATCTCGAGGATGGAAGTTTTGTTAATGATGAGTCACTTGCACGTGGTCCTGGAGACATGATCCATTTCATCAACATGATCTCCATTGATTTGACCACTCCACTCCATAATCCAGCTGATCCATCCAAACCATTGCCTCTAAATGTAGATGCTATTGATTGGGATCATGTTGATTCACCACTAGAGCCTGAATATTTCTTCCCTAATGAAGAAATGTTGCAACCTTTCCATTTTGTACCAGGCTATGCACATGATGTCTATCATGCTGAGGATGCTTCCAATGAGGAACCTATAAACCCAGTAGATGACATCCACTTGATCCCTATGCCTCATCAACTTGAGGAGGGATCTCATATGTCAATAGAGGAGACCTTCAAAGTGGATATCAGTAATGATCCCACCAATCCAAGGAAGGTCAAATTTGGGGAGACTTTGACTCCTGATGAGTGTGCCAACCTCATCCCTCTATTGAGAGAGAGACCTGATCTCTTTGCTTGGACTTACAAAGATATGTCGGGTCTAGATCCAAAATTGGTTACTCATAACCTTTCGCTAGATCTATCAAAGAAGCCAGTCAAGAAGAAACTCAGGAAGATGCATCCAACAGTAGCCTTAATGGTTAAGGATGAGTTGCAAAAGTTATTGGATGTAGAGTTTGTCATTTCCATCGACTATCCAAAATGGGTATCCAATATGGTGCCTGTAGGAAAACCTGATGGAAGGATCCATATTTGTATGGATTTTAGAGACCTGAATAAGGCAACACCAAAGGATTCATTTCCATTGTTGAATATCGATGCTCTTGTAGATGCAACTGCAGGTCATGAGATGCTCTCCTTAATGGATGATTTTTTTGGTTACAATCAAATTTAGATTAAGCCTGAAGACCAACATAAAACCATGTTTATAATGCCATGGGGGACATTTTGCTATAAAGTTATGCCATTCAGCCTTAAAAATGTTGGTGCCACATATCAGTGGGCTATGACATATATCTTTCATGACTATATGCATAAGATCCTAGAGGATTACATTGATGACTTGTTGGCCAAGTCATTATTGCATTCTGAGCATGCGGAGGTCCTGAAGAAGGTCTTCGATCGCCTGATAGAGCATAATGTCAGGTTGAATCCTAAGAAGTGTGTATTTGGTATAACTTTAGGAAAGCTCTTAGGGTTCATCATTTCAAAATGAGGCATCGAAGTTGACCCAACAAAGGTCAAGGCTATTCTAGAAATGCATCCCCCCATAAACATCAAAGAGCTAAGGAGCCTACAGGGCAAGGTAGCATCCATAAAGTGATTTATCACTCAATTATCGGATAAATGTCGACCCATGAATCGACTGCTACACAAGGGGGTCCCATTCAATTGGGATGAGGACTATCGAGCAGCCTTTGCTAAAATTAAGCAATACCTGGTGATGTCACCAGTGCTAGCTCCACCAAGGCCAGATGAGCCATTTCTGTTATATATATCGGCAACCGACTTTGCATTGGGAACCATGCTAGCCCAAAAGAATGTGCAAAGCAAAGAACAAGCCATATATTACATTAGCAGAACCTTGGTGAGCTATGAGCTCGGATATGCATATGTGGAGAAGCTATGTTTAGCAGTAGTGTTCGCTACTAAGAAATTATGACACTATATGTTGAGTCATACGACATATGTTATATCCAAACAAAATCCTTTGTAGTATATGATGAGCAAGACATATCATAATACACGTACTACGAAGTGGATCATGCTACTGATAGAATTTGATCTGGAATTCATAAGCCAAAATTCCATTAAGGGACAAGTCATAGCAGATCAACTGGCTGAGGTACCTCTCAAAAATAGTAGGCCCCTCACCATAGAGCTTCCTGATGATGTAGTCTTTGCCTTATCAGAAGCACCCAAACCCGAAGAACCAGATAACAAAGCCGATATGACCTTGTTCTTTGATGGTTCGAAGTGTGAGCAAGGGGGTGGTGCAGGAATAGTGTTGTTCATGCCACAAGGAGCTCCAATGCCCTTGTCATTCAAGTTAGACTTTCCTTGCACTAATAACAATGTTGAATATGAAGCCCTAATTTTGGGTCTCCAAACAGCTATCGCCATGAAGATAAAAAGGCTAAATATCTTTGGTGATTCCCTTCTCATTGTGAACCAAGTTAAGGGATTATTTCAATGTCGATGTCCGGTATTGAAAGCTTACAAGGATCTTGTTGACATTTATCTAGCTCGACTGGAATGGTATGACATCGAGGCAATCCCTCATTCATCCAATAGATTTGTAGACATAATGGCATCTTTGGGATCTCTAATCCCTCAGAATTTATCTACCGATTTCATGACCATCCATGTAAAAATGTTGTCACACTCTGCTGTGCAGCATGAAGCATTGGATAACAAAGAGTCAATCAACATGATTCATGTAGAACCAAATCATGAATGGTTCTATAGAGCTAGAGACTTTCTCAAGAGAGCATCCTAGGGGTCTTTGATCTCATAGGATCAGATAGGGAGTGGTATTACCATTCACCATAAGATTATTTCCTAGTCTGCATTTGCCAATGTAGAACCATAGGGGGAACATGTTGTCTTGTCGATCGAAGCTGAAGCTTATCATAATTGGACATCATAGATATATGACTTCCTTAGACTTGGTGTAATCCCTCAAGGATTATCGCATGTCGTGAAGTGCACATTTAAATAGAAAGTGACAAAGTATGTCTTGTTAGCAGACATCCTATACCGAAGAAGCTACGATGGAGTTCTCCTTCATTGTCTTGAGCCCCAAGAGTCATCTTGGGCAATTTTGCAAGCTCATGATGGTACGTGTGGTGGCCATTTTAGTGGCATGGCTATCATCAAGTGCATCCTTCGAATGGGTTATTATTGGCCCACTATGGAGAAGGATTGCAATGTGTATGTCAAGAAATGCATTAAATGTCAGCATCATGCTAATCTTACGCACCTACCATCATAGGCCTTACAACCCATTCAAGTGGCTTGGCCATTTGCTCAATGGGGATTTGATCTCATTGGTAAGATCTCTCCTCCATCATCGGGTCGACATACCTTTATTATCATGGCTACTGAGTATTTCACTAAATGGGTGGAAGCCATCCCCTTAACAATGACAACTGGAGCACGTATTGTTGAGTTTATACTCACCAATATCATAAGTCATTTTGGGATACCATCCAAGATAGTGTCGGATAATGGAACATCATTTAAGAACAAAACTATGAGAGCTTTGATGTCTAAGTATAGAATCAAACACAGTTTTGTGACTCCATATTATCCGCAAGCAAATGGATAAGTTGAAGCTTCAAATAAGATAGTGGTCTCCATCTTGAAAAATATGGTACAAGAGCACCACAAATATTGGCATATCCAACTACCCCTTGCTTTATGGGCTTACAGGACTAGTATTCGGACTCCCATTGGGGCAACTCCATTTTCACTAGTATATGGCACTGAGGCCATTATGCCCTTAGAGTTGGAAATTCCAATGTTGTGCGTCGCATTGAAAGAGTTCATTGATGATGACACCATGCGACAAGCTCACCTAGATCAATTGATGCTACTTGATGAACATCGCGTGAATGCCCTTGAGCACCTCCATGTTTATCAAGAGTACTTAAAATGAGCTTACAATAGCAAATTCCATCTGAGAGACTTTGAGGTTGGTGATCTTGTGCTGAAAGAGAACCAACAGAACTCAAATTTACCGCCAAAAATGTGAGACAAATTCATGGCTAACTGGTTAGGTCCTTATATGATCTCAGAGAAGATTGGACCTAGGACATATCACTTGACATCACTTGGAGGAGTTGAAGAGCCTGAACCTCTCAATATCCTTCATCTTAAAGTATTTTATGCCTAAACCCTAAAAGGCTCCAAAGGTTTCTTAAAATCACTTGGTCAATCCTAAAAGGCTCCAAGGGTTTCTTAAAACCACTTGGTCAATCCTAAAAGGCTCCAAGGGTTTCTTAAAACCACTTGGTCAATCCTAAAAGGCTCCAAGGGTTTCTCAAAACCACTTGGTCAATCCCAAAAGGCTCCAAAGGCATCTGTAAGCTCTTTGGTCAAACCAAATGTTAAAATCCATAAAAATTGGAAAAATATCAAAAATAAAAAATATTTGCATTTCATTTGCATCATTGCATTGCATCTTGCATCATGCATGTCATTTTCCACATGCATTTTCATCTTTGCATTGCATTAGGCATATTCATCCATCGCTCTTGCATTAGAATGAATTGTGTTTACAATATTACAAATGACACCACGTTTGTGTTTCAATCATGCATCTATGCACTATCATTTTCATCCATTTATCACCCTTGTGAGTAATTGTGTTTTTCAACACAACCCAAATTATTGCTATGAAGAATATACTAGGTTTTTCGGTCATTCAACCATACCTAGAGGTCTTCTCAAGAGTTGATAGAAAGCTTGCTTTGCTTTTGTAGTTGAGGTCTAGTTAGTATAGCCCTTAGCATATCAAAATTCTATCACTAATCAACAAATTAAACAATCCTAATAAGGACTAGGGGAAGATGAAAGCCATGAAGTAGGACCAGGTATCCTGAGGTGAAAAGAGTTATTCTTGCTTATCCCCCTATGCGGACGGTACGAGAAATGTTGGTAATTGGAAAAAGGACAAGTTTATTCCCTACCCAGAATCCCTTGCTTACGTTAAAATGAGCAATATCCCAGAGTGATATCCCAGATCAATCCTCCAGATTGATACCCTAGATCGATATCATAGATCGACATCCCAGATTGATATCCCATATTGATATCATAAGATCGATATCCCAGAAATAGTTCCCCAAAGTAAAATCCCCAAAGGAAGTTTTTGAAGCAAATTATCAAATGTAAAATTCCAAAAAGTCAAGTCAAATGAAGACAAATTGTACAAAGAAAGTAAAATCAGTATCAAATCCCTTGCTCAAGAAAAAGAAAGAAAAAAGATAAAGAAAAAAAAGAAAGGAAAGTACAAAATAAACAGTGATTATTGTCACTAAAGTACAAAAATAAATAGTGATTTTTATCACTTTATATGAGCAAGTATCCCAAAAAATTGAAGAAAAGAAGGGAGTGAACTTGAATCCATGGAATTGCCAGCACTACTATACCTTACGCATGATGATATGTCTGATGCATTAGCATTTCGCTCTTGTGCAGACCAATGTTTGAATGTGGAAGAGCTAGCTTCAGGTGTCCTGTATCGCCTAGTGGTCTAGTCCAACTAAAATCTAAACCTAGGATTGGATAAACATTTGTGGACCCCCAATCTTAGCAATGGGCTGAAAGAATCCCACTTGACATCGGGGTATGCTTATGCCTTATCTTAATATATTCATTTGCACACACAGGGATAATGAATAGTTAGGGCCTATCCTAGCGAAAGCCTTATGTTTCAGAAGTCTAGTATGGTTAGTATACAACTTTTGATCAGTCAACTAGGGTGTTTGAGTCTCATGGTAAACCTCAAAAATTCCCAAATAGCAACAATCAAATTTTCAAATGCAATCATCAAATATAAAATCTCGTTTATGAGAGTTTGTTTATTAGAACTATTTGTGATATATGTTAGATACCGGATGGATGTCAGAAATGATATTTAAATGGCCACTGACTATGTTATGCATATCTTTTAATTTACAAAAGCTTATAAATAGAAACAATGCATTGCAACTCACATATGAGTGTCAAATCAATAAAGATTCATAATCAAATATAGCAATTATCATCCATGATTGTTATACATTCTGTGGTGTCATCCATTAGATTATTAAAACCTCATATCATATTGCATACATTGTGTTTTAAGTGATTAAAACATACATGTCCATTTACAATAAATCAATATCATCAAAAATACATGCAATACAAACATGGCATAAATCATGTCATAAACAACATAAAGTAAATGCATACAAGTGAAGCAGATCAAAACTGCATTAAACATCAAACATTGCATTCATATACATAGCATCATAAAGTAGTCCATCTACACATGTATATCACTGCATCCACATCATATAGCTAGTGCATGTCATCCATACATCACATCATATAGCAATAAATCAAATATCTGCATTACATCCATGTGCATAACATAAACATAAAATACCAAAAATAAAATACACATATAATGAGATGAACTATCATATCATATAAATATATTATATATATATGTGTCAAGAGTACATAGTATCAAGGTATATCAAAATGCCCATAGGCTACAACTATGTAGGTCCTCGACCTTACACTCAAAAATGGTACAAAAATCATCTCTAAAGATTTATACTAAACAGGGCCTATACCCCCAGTCTATGAGGCACCTCTATCGCCTCCACCATCCCTATGAGTCCTCTATGAGCTAGCACCATGAGTACTCGAAGACCTATGAGTCCTCTCAGTCCTATGCATCCTATGGCTCGAGCTAGCAGAAGACTGCCCTATCTCCCTAGTCCTAGACCTGGTCCATTGAGTCCCTGTAGTGTGGGTATCCTCTAGTACCTCCCCACCTATCAGCCTGATGTAGCCCTCCAGCTAGGAGATGTGAGCTGCACTTTGTATCTCACTCATTACCCTCCTCCATGAGGGAATGAAGCCTCCTGATCTCTACCATGGGATCATGACCTCCTGGTAGCAAAGTAGAGGGCACTATTAGAGGTGGCATGATAGCCTATGAAGATGAGGGATCTCCCCTCATCACCTTAAGTAGGTCCCTCTCAGTAGTCATGACACTCAGTTATGCTTGTGCCACATCCCACTCGCCAGTGAGTTATGTGATCTGAGTATCTATAATGGTAGCCTATGCATGGAGAGTTATCCTCTCCTCCTCATATCCCTACCACCACCTCTCCCCATGAGTGAGCTTCACCTCTATCATGGTGATGGTAGTATCCCTATGTAGTATCTAAGTCTATAGTCTCCCAACCTAGCTCTAGAGGTCAGCAATCTAGGCTCTCAACTACCCAATCTCATTATCCGAAGGTGCCTCACCCTCCTCTAATACCTCCTCCTCTACCTCCACCTATGGGCCCTCCTCTATAGTGGCCCCTACACCCCATGCACCCTCTATCCACTGGTGGGTCCTACACCCTTGAGGATCCACCTCTGCACCCTCTACTATGAATCCACTAGTTGGTCGGCCTAGAGGACCCTCTCCATGCCACTAGAAATCTGCCCACCATCCATCATAGTCAAGAGTAGTGCCTGCATCCATCTGGCCTGACTCCTGAAAGTCATCATCATCATCCCCTAGGGGAGTCACCTAGGGCCATGTCAGGTCCCTCTCGAGGACCAGGCATCTATAGATGAGTGGCAGCTCTGGGACATCCTGCCGGATCCCAAACTACCTCCACATGAGAGTAGAAGTGGTACTCATGTATGTCAACCTTTCGATCGAATATCCATCTATCTCTGCATGCTCGAATAGGTACCTATCTACATCTATCCATGCTGGATAGTCCATATACGATCACCACCATATGTGCTGAGGGTAGAGCTATGCAAATCTAGAAATGTAATGCTCTAGGTCTCCTACATGAGACCTACTCCTGAAGCCCTCTCACTCCTAGGGCCAGTAGGTGGCATAGCACTGACTCTCATCATCAATATTAATGATCATCAGAGGTAAATCAATAGGGTGCTCAATCAAGATGTGCTACCAGCCCCAAACCTAGAGGAGGATGCTACAACTGATGTCGACTCTACTTTGATGTGTGATCTGATACAGCTCATGGTAGAGCTATGCTAGTAGGGTGCTCCCCCATGATAGAATGAGAGGATCTTGAGTCAAGCTCACCATCACCTCTCTGGTCCGAGCCAGGAGGTTCCAAGGGAACCTCATGCCTAAAGAATCTAGGAGGACTATCTGGATAATCAAGTGCATAAATACAACCTCCCACTATGAGAAGAATCGGGTCTCAAACCACTCTTCGACATGGATGCCTCCATGGGCATTACGGTCCTATGCCTCTGCACTCTATCTACCAAATATAGAATCAAATACAACCTTCCTAGTCAAGGTAGGAGAAGAGGTGATAGGCTCACCATCAATGGATAGATGGAAGATGTGGTACACATCCTCTAAAGTAACAGTCATTTCACCCATCGATAGGTGAAATGTGTTGGTCCATGCATCCCAACGATGGGCCAAGGTAGTCAGATATCCCTGATCAATCCGGATGGTGGGGAGGTCCAAGATGTAGCCAAACCCCACAATAGTGAACCACTCTCGCTCCTCATCAGTGAGATCACCATGGAGGTCACGAAGGAGATCGGTCTCCCTCGCTCTATTAGTCAAAGTCTGAGTGGCAACAAAAATAATAAACAAGAAAAATAATAAAAAATAATTCTAAAATGTCAAAACAAATTAAAAAATGCATAAAAATACAAAAACATGTAAAAACATGATCACAAATTTCAAAAACATCAAAAAAGCATTCCAAAAATGCAATAAATGGCATTAATTGCCTAGAAAAACTCAAAAAAATAAAAAAATTAAAAAATTTAAAAAATTTGGCATCGCGGGTTGGAACCGTGGTTGACCCAATGGTCAAAAATTTGACCATTGGGATTTGAATCCCATCGTGGCTGACAACTGCCCCCAATATACCAATTGGGGCCCACGGCTACCACCCGCTAGGGAGCGAAACCCTAAATGGGTCCGCCCTTCCTAAAAAACCCCAAAAAATTAAAAATAAACCCCCATCTAACTAACCTATGCTAAACCCTAACTACAGTGAAGTTCATTACCAACGGTTTAGTGTAGTTCATTTACCGATTAATTAATGAGGTTAATTTTACATCCGGTAATGAAATGTGAGGTCTCGATTTTTGAGTTACCTTAGAAGCATCGACTCCTCCACTAGTCGAAGATTCTGGCTGATCGACCATCGATGTGGAAAATTGGAATTGTGTCAGGTTTTCGATAGCATTCCATGTCAAAATTCAGTTTTTACCTCCTAGAGCTCTCAGTTTTACTATCACTGTCAGGTGAATAATGAAAATTTACAAAGCAAAAACCTTATATAATTTTTGAATTTGATGCGGCCCTCGGTTGACATCCATGGTCCCCGGATTAGGGTTTTCCGCCCATGGTTGACATCCATGATTAAGGAATTGGCCCGCGTTTGATAGACATGGTTAGAAAACTACATTAATTGCTCCAAATTCCCACCATGGAGAGCCTTAAAAGGTCAAAATCAAGGATGTTAAATCAACTAAAATTCAAAATTAACAAAAAAATAAATAAATCAAAAGCCAAATGCACCTCGTATTCAGTTATTTACCCTATACACTTGGTGGTTGTAGCGACTTGCGATCCATGCAATCCGAAAAGATGAGTAAATTACCATAAGGACATTTGGGGTAAATTCATCATCTTAGAATTGCTATGCTTCATTTCAATCCCTAAGAAGGCCTACATAGTTGGACTGCTCCACGAGAATGAGATATTCATCGTAATTCTCCTATGATATTTTTAGCATATCATCGACATTATGATTCACTACAAGCCTAATAGATATTGCTATCATTTTGATTCCCTAAGAAGGCCTTCATGGCTGGACCGCTCCATGGGATAGAAATAGGCAATTACTCTAAATGGTGTAATCATAGCTGATTAGGCCTTGCCAAGTATTCAAATGCTAAATCTTAATTTGTGCAAAGATCATTCATAGTGGTCAAGTGACCTCGTCGCTTCATTTAATTGTCATTACCCTCATCGACTCATCACTTGAGGGGGTAGTCATAATATCAAATCATAATCAAAGTCAATAGAAGATCCCTTGATCTTGTCAAAATTGTGTTCATCCTTATGAATCATTGCTAAAGACTATCATAAGCTTACCCCTTTGCTTGGGGAAAATAGCAAATATGATAGTTAGTTTGTAACTCTCATCCTTTCGGATTGATAGGCATGAAAGCCTACTTGGCATTGATGCTATCCGAATGTCTGATGATGAGTGCAAAATTTTTCAAATTTAAGCCTTCTATCGAGTTAGAAGCAATGATTCGAGGATGCGCATCCTTTTGCTGGACTCGGGGCATCTAATGTTGATCAGATCAATGATCATCATCCAACCTACGACATCATTTTAGGAGGTCTAGTTTTTCTCAGCATTGTTCAATATCACAATGCATCTCAAAAGGGGCATCTGTAGACACCTAAAATGCATCATGTCGAGGTGACTACTCATATGGGACATGCTAGAAGACCATATGGAAGACCTTTGGATAGATCCAAGGTATAGCAATGGTTTTTACCACTCAATTGGGCACCTTTGCCTAGTCAGTGCTAGCCACTGCTGACACCCATGGTTAGCAGTGCTCACCACGCATGTCATCCATGGTCAGCACTCAGAATTAGTTGGCCTTCATCCGACCCAAAGTTGGTTGCAATGGCCAATTGGTTGTATATTGGAGTGGTTTGAGTGAGGAAGGTTCTGGATCCTTCCATCCAACAAGCTCAACTACCCAATCTTGATCTTGGCTTCATGAGGAAGCCACCCCTAGCCCTGGGCAATTGCTATAAGATCCCCCTCCGAATTGGGGATAAGTCTGGAGAAACATTTATCAATTGAGCAGCGAAGCCCTATCGAATTGCATAAGCCAACTACATGCATTGAGAGGGATACTTTTGCTACCCAATTGGAGATCAAATTGCCATGGAAGCCCTAGGAGCCTAGGAGAGCCAAGAAATGTCAATTCATGCAATTCATGCACCATCAGATCAATTCAACCACCAAACCTATTAGAGGACATAGAGGTGACCCTTGGACATCAATTTGACAAGGTGGATCAGAGAGAAAGCCCTGATTTGGAGGGCAAACCTACTCAGAGCTCCACCGTGGCTCTCAGCCATGGTTAATAGTGCCACCCATGCATCAGACCCATGGTGAGAAAATTAGGGGAGATTCCCTTGTTTTTCCTTTTGCAGATTATTTAGCTAGGTTAGATTAGCCTTATTAGTGGTTCAATTAGCAATTTAGAGACTTCTGACAAATAGATTTATAGTTTTTATGCATATTTTTTTCATTGTAGCAATTAACACTCTAATGGATCTTTTTCATGCCTCCATGCTTTCAATTTTGTAATTAGGCCACTAGATAGTTAGATGTGCTTTAGCTTACATGTTTTATGACAATATTTTCATGTTTTGCATAGTTTTAGCATCTTTCTTGCATTTTCTTGATTATTGATAGTCATGACATCTTTTTATGTTAATACCCTTTAAAGGCCTCATCAAGAGAGGCTACCTTTGCTTTTAACATGCTTCTTGTTGTTTCTTGAATGCAGGATTAACAGGGTCATGCCATTCAACGCAGCAAATACCTCTAATCATGGAGAAGAGGGTCATCGACACCCTAGAGCAGTTCGTGTCACCCTAGAAGGCATTTGATTCACATCTACCCTTGAGAGGGATTAGATACTATTGTAATTGAAGTATCAAAATGGGTATCCCTAAGAGGGACGAATATGTAACTTGACTCAATTTGGAATTAATAAAGGATTCCTTGTATTTGCTTTATTTCTTGTTGTCAATTTATGCATGTCTATTTGTGTATTTCTCTTCAATTGCAATAGTTAGACTAGGTGTGGAGCCTTTTTGGTGGTTACACCCTTAATAGACCAATTATCATATTCCTCAAATTCTTTCCTTTCCTAAATATTTTAATGCATCCATAATAACAAAGAATGTAAACTCTTTTTTTTTTAAACATTTTATTCAACTAGGCAAGGAATACACGATTCTCTTTTTATAAATTATATTTATAAATCTTCCTTTGTGTATAGATTTCATTTAACTATAACATAAAAAATATAAAATTATTTTTTAATAATTCAATTCAACCATCTAAAAGAATAAGCTTCTCTCAAAGAAAATTTAATTAAACCATTATTTTAAAATAATGGCTTCCTTTTTAAATAAACATTTTAGTCCTATTTTATAAATAAAAAGAAAGAATATGTTTCATTTTCTAATATTTCATTTTCTTCCATTTTCTTCTTTAAATTTCCCTTTTTCTATCGTGAAGAAAGATTAAAAGCATATATAATACTAAAGAACATTTCTTGTTTTTTAATTATTTAATAAAACCATTTTTTTATAAAAACTATATATGTAATGTTTCATATTTCTTTTTTCTTTTTAGATTTAATTCTTTAAATATAAAGAAACTAAATTTGTTGGGTGGAAGCCCTATGAGGACGTAGCCCTCACAGAGTCTACACTACGAGAGAACCTCCTCATAATGATCGTCCACTATGAGAGACATTTGCCCTCACAGCAAACACTCCGCTGTGAGGTGTTCCCTCACCATAAATAGGGGAAGGCTTTACCTTCCCCCTGTCTGTGTTTTGCATGCCACACAAGGGAATACAACATGGTATATCTAGCTAAGATGTCCCCAAAGTCTTACCCCCATTAATGCCCCCCTATCCAATGTGGTGGTAGAAGAGATTTTTTTTATTATTTTAAAATATTAAAATTATCAGTCTTTTTTATAACACGCTTTCTTTTCTTTTTTATAAATAAAAAGGGTCATGCACCTTTTTTTTTCATTTTAATTAAAATAACCCCTTTTATATAAAACATTCACTTTGCAATTTAAAAAAGGGACATTCCTTTTCTTTTTTATAAAAAGTGGACTTTTTAATTATTTTAAATAAATTCAATTATTATTTAAAATAAATTTTTTTTAAATGAATTCATTTATTATTTAAAATATACTTTATTTTAAATAAACTAAATTATTTATTTATATATAATCTTAAATAAACTCGATTATTATTTAATATAATATATTTTCCAACTATTTAGATAAATATTATTTAAATAAAATAATACTCATTTATTATTATTATTATTTATTATATACCCATACCAATATCAACTTATAAGCATCGTACAATCAAATGAATTTAGGATAATGGACCCTCTATGTCCATTAACCATTTTTCTGATGGAGTTCTTTAAGCAACATTTACACACAACAAACAATCAAACAAGGTGGAAGCTTTACCATCAACCCAATCACCCGTCTCAACTGGAGAATTTACAATAGAAACAAGGCTACCAACTTTAGCTCTAGGTGTTTGGCTTTTTGATGGTTACTCAGCAATAATGCATACCTATATGAGGTTAGTCATCCATGTTACCCTAATTTGTCTATTCATCACTTCCCTTTTCAAGTACCCCATCGTTGGTGGGCATTTCTATGTTTTCCATCCATAGAGGTACCTAGTGCTACAAATTTACCAATACATTAGTAGTTGTGTATTCTTCAAGATAAATTAATGCAATAATCATTTAAAGTATTTAAACTAATATTCCATTATTCATTCATCTATACATAGTATATTAGGTCCAGGTCTTACCAAAGGTAGGGTATGACAACTTTGGCCTGGGAGATGTGGCATAGGCTACATACCCAATAAAAATCAACCTTTTCCATTTGATGACGATAATAACCTTATTACTTACACTAAATATTTAGATCATCAGGACTTGGAATGGAGTGATGAGGATGAGGGACCACCTTATCCCTCTAACATTCAATTTTGCAATATCATAACTTTAGTGCATCCTAAGTTGATTACAACCCTAGGGAGTATGCTAAAGGGGAGACTCTTTGTGACATGGCTCATGGAAATGTCCTCTAAAATAACTTCTTCTTTGAATGATCAGTTCCTTGTGTCACACATGTCAAGTCTTCTAGTTCTCATGAGGATTTTGGTTCTATATCTCTTGAGGACCTTGAGAAACTAGAAGTGATCCTCACCCTACCTCCTTATGAGGACGAATCTCATATTCTTATTAAGGAGACCATAGATGTTAACATAGGTTTTGAAGAGATTCCTAGAATTCTTAAGTTGGGTAAAGCCCTATCCATGGACAACCAGAAGTAATTGACCAATTTTTTGAAGGAATTTCATGATATTTTTTATTGATCATATGCCAACATGCCAAGTCTTGATCCTTTCCTTGTTATGAATTATTTGGTAGTGAAGCCTAGTGCTAAGCCTATTAAGTAGAAACTTAGGAATATTCATCCTAAGTTTTCCATTTTGGTCAAGGAGGAGCTCCAAAAATGCCTTGACATCAATTTCATAAAAGTTATCGATTATTATGATTGGATCTCCAACATCATTTCTATGGACCGAGCCAAGACAACTTTCATCACACCATGGGGTACTTTTTGTTATAAATTTATATCTTTTATCTTAAAGAATACTTGTGCCACATATCATAGGTCTATGACTTATATCTTTCATGACATGATGCATGATATTTTAGAAGATTGTATGGACATCTTCTAGGTTGTTCCATACATTGAAAGGATCATGTTCATGATCTAAGATAAGTTTTTGAACAACTTTGATAGTTCAGAGTTCATCTTAGGTCGTTTAAGTGTGTGCTTGGAGTCACATTTGGAAATTTGTTAGGTTTAATCATATCTAGATAAGGTATTAAAGTGAACCCCAGTAATATTGTGGTTATCACTAACATGCTTCTTCCCCATATTCTAATCAATTTGCATAGCTTGCAAGGTAAGCTTCAAGCTATTTGTTGGTTCATAACTTAGTTAACCAATAAGTGTTAGCCCTTTCTTAAGCACCTTAAGAAAGATGTCATGTTCTAGTAGGATTTCAAGTGTCAGTAAGATTTTTATAAACACAAAAGGTATCTCACTTCCTCACCTATATTAGTTCCCCTTAGATCAGATAAGCATCTAATGCTTTACATAGAAACCATAGCTCATGCTTTAGGAGCCTTGTTGCCTCAACATGATGATCAAAACAAAGAATAATCCATCTACTATATCAGTAGAACCTTGGCTAGCTATAAAACCTAGTACACTCTCTTAAAGAAGCTTTACCTTTATGTGGTGTTTGCTTTCTAGAAGTTAAGACACTACATGCTTAGCCATAAGACATTGGTTATTACAAAGTTTGATCCTTTGTATTATTTAATGTATAAACCTCATCTTTAAGGTCAAGCCTTTAAATAAGTCCTTGTCCTTAGTGAGTTTGACCTAAACTTAATATGTTAGAAGGCTATCAAGGTTTAGGTGATTTCTGATCAGATAACCTTCACTCTCCTAAAGTCCACCCATCCCTTAGTCATTAAGTTTTTTAATGAGTGTTGTAGTGTAGAAGTTGAAGAGCCAGAGTCTTGGACTTTGTTTTTTAATGGAGCTCGATTATTAGAGGATGTTGGTGCTAGAATTGTTCTAGTTATCCCAAAAAAGTAGCTCATCCCCCTTTCTTTCAATATTTGTTTCTCTTGAATGAACAATACTACTGAGTATGAGCCTTAACCCTCAACCTTAGAGTAGCCTTAGCCTTGCAGGTTAGAGTTATTTTGGTCTTTGGTGGCTCTCAACTTGTGGTCAATTAGATTAATTATGTTTATCAAACTTGAGATGATAATTTAAAATATTACAAAGATATTATCACTAAGATTTTATCCATATTCAATTGAGTAACCATAAAGTCTATCCCTAAATCCTCCAACCACCATATGGATTCCATGGCCACTATTTCGTTCTTATTTCCCTTGGATTTGGATGATGATTAAGTGTCGATTATCATTAGACAACTCCTAGATCATGCATTGCTTGGCTATAGTCTTGTTCTATTAGATATTTTAACCATTGAAGCTTCCCCATCTGATCCATGGTATAATGACATATTTGATTTATTTAAGGGTGGTTTTATTCTTGATGGTTTAGATTGAAATTAGCGTAAGATTTTTCACAAAAGAGCACGTCAATTCATTATAATTAGAAATACTTTATATCAATGTTATTTTAAAGGTATCCTCTTGTGATGCCTTAACTTTGGTGAAGCTTAGATAGCTCTTAGTGAGGCTCAAGAAGGCTCATGTGGAGACTATTTTAGTGGAAATGACATTACCAATAATTTCCTTTAGATGGGATATTATTGATCTTCTATGGTGAATGATACATGTGACCATGTTTGATGTTGTGATAAGTGGTCAAGTCTCCAAGTTCATCTTCAACCAAATCCTCTATAGGTTTAGGATTACTTCGATGATTATTTCTGATAATAGCACTCCTTTCAAGAACAAGGATATTCATTAGCTTTGTGCTAAGTACAAGATTCAGCATATGTGGTCAACCTTATATTACCAAGCAATCTAAAGCATCCAATAAGTTTTTATTCAAGATCCTCAAGAATTTGATTAGTAAAATTGGTCATGACTAGCATATCCAACTTTATCCTACCTTATGGGCCTATTGCACTAGTGTGCAAACTCCTATAGGTGCCTCTCCATATGTCTTGGTCTATGGGACTAAGGTCATTTTTTTGTTTGAGTTAGAGGTCCCTTCGTTGCACATCTTGCTTCAAGATGCCTTAATTGGTGATGAGTATCACTTAGATCATTTTAACCAATTTGATTTTTTGGATGAAAAGTGCATTCATGCCTCAGAGCTTTATTGGATCCAACTTGATTTTACCCCTAATTTTTGAATTTTTTGTCTTGTGAGTCTTTGTCTTAGGTATTTTTTAAAATTTGCATTAACCCCCTAATCAGTCTCCTTTGAAAAAATTCTTGGGTCCTTTTCAATTATTGTAATTTTTGTTTTGTCTTTTCAAAGTCCTATGTTACCCTTCGAGAGTATTTTTTAAAAATCTTATGTCGTCGAGGTTAGTTCTTTGTTTTGATTTTCCTAAAGTCTTTTGTCAATAATATTTTTGCCTAAAAAATGTTTAATTAATTATCTTTGACCTCCTAGGGTCTTAAATATTTAATTAAATATTTCCTTTTATTTAAATTTTTAATTAAATTTGATTATATATTTAATTAAATTTTAGTTAAATATTTAATTAAATTTGGTATTATATTTAATTTAATTTAATTTATTATTAAACCCCTATCCTATCTCCTAAGTCTACCCCACCCCGTTTGCCAACGTTCAAACTTACAAGAAAATAATAATAATAATAATAATAAATTAAAAAGGGGAGGCACCACCTAATCCCCCCCTTTTTCCATCCTATCCTACCACCTAGCCCACCCCCCACCTAATTCCTAAGTATAACCTTTATAACCTCATGCTGCCCTAGCCCACCTTTTCCCTAAACGTTTCCCTACCTCCTAATTCCCCAACTCTTCTTGACCTATCCCCTCCCTCTAACGTCTTCCCACCCCCTTCACCCCATCACATCCATCCCCATTTAATTAGACCATCCATACCTTCCCCCCATTTCAACCTTTTGAAAATTAAAAAATAATAATGAAAAATCAAAATTGAAAATTGATCTAACGATGCGGGTGAGCATGGGTTATAATAGAAACGAGAGTTGCAACTACCACGTGGAGCCAATTCGAGAGCAAGAAAAATTTAACTAGCACTAATTTTGATGGTATGGATGTGAGTAAGAAGGCAAAGAAAATTTCAAGCAATTCAACCAGAATGCAACACATGGCAAAATATTATTGGTCCAGGTAGATCAATAGACCATGAGGGATCACACAAATCCATGACACAAACTTAAGTGGGGGTAACACAAATTCCCAAGTACTCCAATCCGAGAGCACCACATGGCATCATTTGAGCATCATTTTTGTGGGGGTAGAAGTTTGTGTGTTGATTTTATTTCATCCCACATAGGGGAGCTAGTCAACCCCTATAGAATCTATTGATGTAAGGCACATTCCCCTAGGGCTATGCGGGTAACCTGCATAGGACCTACTTAGGTGGTCCAAAGATCCCTTTGGACCCATTTATGCATGGTGGCCCATAGGGAAAAAAGTGAAAAAAAAAAAAAAAATTAAAATATATAAAATTTTTATTATTATTATCCAAATTTTTTAAATAAAGGTTGTAATGGCGAATTAAAAATACCTCAATTTTTTTTAATTATTTGATTATATTGGTTAACGTTAGCCATATAATCAAATAAATGGCTGAAAATTAATTAATTTTCTAAAGCCATTTTTGGCCAACTTTGAAGGAAATTATAATAGGCAAATATGGAGGTATTTTTGAGACCACTATCAAACCACAAATGATAGCCACTATAAATACAATCAATGTTGTGGATACAATATGGAGGCAGTTGTAGTTTTTATGGGCCATCACCTAGTTTTTAATAAATGAGAATTATAGTTACAAACCATCATGGAGCTTTGAATGAGAACTAATTTGCAAGCTATATCAAAGAGTTTTTGTAGTAGGAAAAATGATCAAATTTTTGCATGGTAAAATTTTGTAAAAGGTATACCAGAGTTCCCATCCCTATCAATTGTATTTTATTTTCTATATTTTATCTATTCATCCATTTTTCTTCCCCATTATTGTGCAAGTTTTACTATGGAGGTGCCCAATTTACTGAGATCATTTCTTGTGGTTGAGATCGAAAGCTAGGAAGCTCTTTGTTACATCATTTGAACAAAGAGTTGTAGTTTTTTATTGCATCATTTTAATGGAGAACTCATTTGTATTTTCTTAGTGAGATCTGGTTATCTTGATTAGACTCCTAATGTAATGATCTATTAATTAATACAATCCTCCTTCCTCATTTAAGAAGTATTGTGTGCAATTTTATTTGTTCTCTCATTTACATGTTACATCATTTGAATGTGTAAATGACATCTTCTTTCACTAGCATGCTTAATAACCTTTGTTGCATTATTTGAATTAATGCAATTGGCTTACTTTTATCTTCTCCCACTTCTCTCTTTTCATCATATTTTAAGTCTGGCTACAATTATCCAATGGATAAGGCATCGATCTACTGATTGAAGCACCAGCTAGGAGTTACTTTCAAGTTTGGTCAACTTTTATGTTGTAGTTTTATTTCATTTTTGCTAATCTATATGAGCATGGGTATATGATAAATATCATATGCTCACCTATGGGGTTTCCTTACCCTACTTGATCTGTATAGAGTCTTAGGATAATATTTTCCCAAGTCAAAGAGGTGGATCCACCAAAGTCCATAGTATTTATTAGATCAAGGAAGTCTTGTAGCATGACAAATCTCTTAAGGGTGCAATAATTTTCCCCAAAAAACCTCTTTGATACTATTAGAATAGGCTCAAGAAATATTATTCCAAGAGATTTTGTAATCATTATTTTAAGGTTGGGGACCTTGTCATCAAGGAAAACAAAAAGAATATCAATGCTCTTTTAGATCTGAAACACAAGTTTTAGCCCAATTGGCTAGGTTCCTTTGTCATAATGACCAAGTTTGGCTTAGGCATATATCGTTTAGCTTCTTTAGATGGTAAAAAACTTAAAGAACCAATGAACATAATTCATCTAAAAATATACTATTTATAACTACATTTTATTTTTCTCATATTGCATTTAGTTGTCTTCATATTGCATTTGGTTTTCTTGTTCATACTGCATGATTGTCTATCATATCATGCATGATTTGTCTGACATTCTATTCCATTTATATTTTGCTTTTCATACACCTGCATTGTTGTTTTATCATTTATATTTTTGGGGACTTTGTGATGATGGCAAGTGATGGAACCTTGTTAGGTCTTATCTTACATGCATTTCACTCACACCAGGGCTCTAATGCCTAGTGAATCCCTAACCTAGGGCCCATATCAATGCATTTTTACCATTGCATTTGTTCATGTGTTTGTTGATCTTGAAAGTATAAATTAATCCTTAATTTTTCTCCAAGTCAAGGGATATAGTTATATTGTATATCATTATTATTTGCATATATTTTTTCTTTGTTTCATCCAGACAAAGGATTTACATTCCTTCATCTATCTGCTCATTCTTACTTTTCGCTTTCACATTTCTCCTTCTTGATATTTTTGTTGTTACAGAGTCCTCATAGGATAGGATAGATACCACATGAATATCATCTATGGTGTTCATATGACCACTAACTATCTTACACACACCTCTTAGCTCTCAAAATTTTAGTAAGGACACACAGAAACACTTTTCTTTGCTTCTCACTTCTCTCTTTATTCTATATATTTATTTTAACACACACACACACTCACATTGCTCTACTACATTTTTTTTTCTAATTCATCCTTTTGCACACACCACACCCCTATCAGGTGGTACTCGCTTTGGAAAATCAATAAAATATGCTTCACCTCATATAGGATAGCTTCATGGTCACAAACAAGGGGAAGCCTCCATTTGACCATTTGTGAGCATACATCCTAACAAGTATCTTTTCACCTCTAACCATAAAAAAGAATTGCACCCATAGCTGGTGTTACTCCACACTTGCCCATTTTGTTATTTGTGATAATAACACCTTTATAAGATAGATTCATGGCCACGAGTGAGGGCTAGCCTCCATTCGATCATTTATGAGCATACATCCTTCTAGGGTTCCACTCCACTCTTTTCTTTGCTCTTGGTCTATGTTTGTTTGGTTACACTAATCTTTCATGATCTATGATGATTCAAGCATCCTATTACAAGCACTTATTCTTTGTTGACCTTATCTCTGTCCTACTTCTTCTTCTCCTTATTTTTTCCCTCTTTTTTCCTCTTTTTCAAAATCATACCCTGTCCATTTCGGGTGCAACTTCATTTTATGCCCAAGTCATGGTTCACCTTTATGGGTCATGATTTCAGCTTAAAGTTGTATATTTTTCTCTTTTATTCTCTTTCTTCTTCCTCTATTTTCTTCCATTCCTTCCTCCATTCTGAATAACACAAGCTTATACTAAGAGGGGGGGATGAACAGTAGAAGACCTCTTTTTACTTTTTTCTTTATACTTCAAAATAGTAAAGCAATATACCCAAAGCAATATCAAAACAATGCACAATATCATCCACAAAGTGACACCAATTTTAAAGTGGTTCACCCAGAAATCCTGGGCTACGTCCACAAAACTTTTCTCTAAAATTTATCTCAAAGTTATTTTGGAAACCTTCCCAATTACAATGTTTATGAGCCTCGGACCAAAGGAGATACCTTCCCCCAATCTGAATTTATGAGCCTCTTCTCAAAGGAGATACCTTTTCCTCTGCTCTGGAAATGATCCCTCAGAAGATCAACTGCCTCTACCTCTTGCCGACACGTGCAACTCCTTTCCACCGAAGACCTCCTCGTCCTCAATGCTTAGCCTAAGAGACCTCTCGCCTTCTATGATCACGTCCACAGTGAGCTTAGCTACCTGTACCAAACACAGTCGATCGGTCTAATACAAGTCTTCCTCTCGTCTCGTCGGATCTGTCCAACTCTTGAACAAATCAATCCTCCGCACACAAGCCTTCTCAAAGACTTGCCAAATCTGTCCTCAGGTTCTTCTCAAAGAACCAATGCACCTCTGTCCTCAAGTTATCTGATAGAACTATCAAAAACTCAGCTCACAAGTCCTCTACTAGGACCTGTCCAAATCTGCTCACAAGTCCCCACCGAAACTTGTCCAAAACCTGCTCACAAGTCCCCACCGGAACCTGTCCAAAACCTTAGCAAGCTCACCAAGAAAAACTTGCTTAGCATGAACCCACAAAGAGAATTGTTAGAGACCCAATGTGATTCATAAACCTCATAGAAGCATAAAGAGAATTGTTAGAGACTCAATATGTTCTATACTTAACTCCCAATCTCAATATCAAGTCTCATAGAAACATAAAGAGAATTGTTAGAGACCCAATATGTTCTATACTTAACTCCCAATATTAATCTCAACTCAATATCAATCTCAAAAGAATAAGATAGATGTAGTATGCTTTTCTCAAGAATATGAAACACAACCCAACAATTGCCAACCATGCAATATCTCATATAAAAATGATACTCATATTCTTTTTACCAACAATTAGGGTTTCAACAACAATGCTCATCAAACAAGGTTTAGTCAGCCAACACCGTTCAACTCAACATCAGCCTTGAAGCATTCAACCAATCATCACAAGAAAAGGAAACAAGTAGAAATCCTTTTCCCTCCAAGGATATTTGAACAAAACAACCACCAACACAATATCACCAAATGCAAAGAATAACTTGCTCAAACCAACTCAATGGAGTAAGCCCAATATCATGTATCAAGTAAAGCACTAACTTGATCAAAACAAACTCTATGGAAGCAACTCAACCATCAATATCAAAACAACCAACTAAGGGTTTCATCATCTCAATGCAAGTAGCAAGACTTACTAACATAAACCCTAGTGCAAAAAATGCTTCCTCTTCCTCAACCAGAATTATGCATTCACCCAAAAACTCATCAATGATTTTAATGCATAAACAATCTTCAATATCCAGAAAATAGGATTTACACAAAAAATACCTAGTAGACAACCTTTTCACTCCAAACTCAATTTCAAAAAATATACCATCACCAATATACATGGAATAAGTTGCCCATACCTTTACTTTGATGAAGAAGGAGAACTCAAAATCTGTCACAACACTAAATCTCAATTTGCCACCAATTAGAGTTAGCAACTATACAACAATATACAATAATAAAGATCCAGATTAACACCTTATTTCTCCAACTTAATAAAAACCACCATAAGTATAATATACATACAAAGTAATACCTCTTTACACCTTATTACTCCACATAAACATTAAGCATCAATAAAACAATGTCAAAGCAAATATGATACCTTAACCTTATACCTCTAGCGCATTCACAGCCACTATCATTTGCACACCGCGACCAAAAGAAAATTACCAATGAAGAGAATCAAACTTGGCACCTCTGCCTTCTAGCGCCTTCACTTAAACGCCACCGCCGTTGGGTCACAAGTGCCCAATGAAGAAATACAGTGTTTCCCTATATTTTATCTTCCTTTGATGCCAAGAATCTGGAAAACGTAAATGTCTTCCACAAGCCACATGCAAACTGGTGAGCGTTGTCCAAAACATAACTTACTGGGCAACAGAAATAATCATCCACATAGTGCAAACAAAAAATTGTTATCCTTCGTGCAATCCAATCAATCGTAGGTGAAAGCAAACTTTCGGATGTCAAAGCACAAACTAAAAACATAATTCGAGTGCAGTCCCAACAACTCTAGGTGAAGCGCAATCTGTCGGATGTCAAAGTGCAAACTGAAAATGCAAGAAATTACTTGGGCAACTCAGTATCGATAATCAACTCTCAATGAAATACAACGCTTTCTCTAAGATCACAGAGCTACTATTTTCATTACTCAGAGTTACAATCACTTTAGAAACTCATCCCCACTTATATAGCCATTTCTCCTTAACTGTTTGACGTCGGCGCTCCTCCAACGATGGCAACACATCGGCGAAAGAATTCTTTATCTGCTTCGCTTAAGGGTTGAAAGACCCTTTAATAATAATTAAAATAATAATTATTATTATTTTATTAATAATAAATTAAACTTAGACCCTTGTCAAAGGTTTGAGTTAATTTAATTATTAATAATAAACATGGACCTTCAAGGTTTTTCAAGAAGTAAAAACCTTTGCATTAAGTTAAGCTTGGTTTTAATAAAAACCCTTAATGAGTCCAAATGGTTTTAAGAAAGACCTTTAACCTTGTCACCATGGTTTTAATAAAAACCCTTTAACATTATGAAGCTTCTCAAGATATTTTTGACATCACACTCTTTTTGATATCAACACAAAAATGCCTTTTGACATCAATGACAACTTATACACTTGAGCAAAGGCAATGTACCCAAAGTACCCAAAATTGCCAACAATCTCCCCCTTTGTCATTGATGGCAAACCTTTATTGAAAACACTTCTCAAGAGCCAAAACTAAAACCAACTCGTGCTAACAACTCGACCAATCGTGCCCACAATTGAGAATCTTCCTTTGAAGTTTTGCTCCCCCTAACTTGAAGCTTTCCTCTTCACTTTGAAGCTCTCCCCCTTACTCATATCTCTCCCCCTTTGTCATCAATGGCAAAGGGCCACCTTTGGGGCTCGGGACTAAGAATTAGCCTCTTAGCTTAGTCCCTCCCCCACCTCTTGATGAGGTGATTAATTCTGGGGTGGGAGTAAAACTCCCATTAGGCACTGATCATCATCAGCGTCTATAACTTAATTCTCGGGCCTTCTCTTGAACTCTTTGTCCATATTCCTATTCTTTTCACTGTTCTTGTTCTTTTTCTCATACCTGTTCTTATCCATGCCTTGATCCTTGGACCTGATCATGCCACTGTTCCTGTTCCTATATTCTAGAATTTCAGCTCTACACTGTCTGGCTGTGTGACTTTCATTGTTGCACTTATAACAAGTAACAATGTTATTTATTTTAGGCATACCTGTTCTTTGAATCCACCAGTTCTGACCAAGCCTATTCTGACCAAACCTATTTTGGCCAAACCTGTTCTCACAAAACCTTTTCTGACCAATCTTGTTTTGACCAAACCTGTTCTGATCAAACCTGTTCTTGTTATTTGCCTTGCAATAAACTGCCTTGTGCCCAAACTATTGACAAGAGTAGCAATACCCTTGAAAGTAACTAGCACTTCTAAAGTTGTCATTTACCTTCTTCACTTGAGCCATGCAATGTGAAGCTATGTGACCAAACCTGTGACAAGCAAAACATCTGCCTTGAAACTTTCCCGTAAATGGATTTCTAGGTCTTGTAAACTTTCTCCCCTTTTTCTGTTTCCTATTTTCTATTTTTGTGCATCTATCATTCAAGGACTCATGATCTTAAATACTTTCCTCATTAGAACTCTCTTCCTTTTGGAGTCTCTTACTAGACTCTCCATCTTGTTCCTTGTGTGGCTTAACAAAACCAAGGCCTGTTTTATCTGTTGTCTTTCTTTGACCTTTGATGAGTGACTTAACCTTTTTGGAGCTATCTTGAAACCTCGTGAAGCTTATCCTTGTACTCTTTAGTTTCCTCTTTCAAAGAAGCCATTTTCTATTCTAACTCACTATACTCAAGAACCTTAGACTCTAACTCATCCTTGAGTTCTTGTGTCTTAGCTATAAAGAAGTCAAAACTTTCTATAAGATCATCTCTCTCCATACAACATTCATCTAAATTATCCTTGAGTCTAGCATTCTTATTTCTTTCCTTTTTCAAAGCACTAAGAGCACTAATAAGTTCACCTTTAAGATCTACTTCACCTTCCTCTATATGTTTGCTTTTTGAATCATCAAAGCATTTTTCAGATTTCTTATCACTAGAGGTGCTACCCTTTTCAAAAACCATACATGCATCTTCCTTATAGTTTTCTGAAGCATCCTCATACATACTAGAAACCAAATCATTATTTGTGCAATCATCCTCAAGATGACCAAAATTTCCACATCTAAGACATTTCATGATAATGAATCTATGTTTTGGTTCTTCCTCTTTTTCTGATATGAACAACATCTCATTTTCATTATCACTTGAAGAACTTTCACTATCACTACTAGAACACTTACTTGCTTTGTCTAGGTAGAAACTCTTCTTGTGCTTGTGATAATACCTCTTTCCTTGATTGTTGTGCTCATATTTGTTCTTCCTTTGATGCCTATGCCTTTCAGAATCTTTGCTCTTACAATCCTGTTTATCTTCATCACTTTCATCCTTGGCAACAGTACAGTCAGTAGCATAATCACCAAACTTTCCACAATTGAAACATCTTACATTTTTCATACTTTTGTGCTTTCTAGAGAACTTGCCTTTATTGTTGTAATATGCCTCTTCATCGCTAGAAGACTCATCACTCTCTTGAAGCTGTTTACCCTTGTATTTCTTGGTAGCCTTGAAAACTGCCTCTTTCTTGACATCAACCTTCACTTGAGTTCTCAACTCAAATGCTACAAGTATACTATGGAGCTCATCCTTTTTCAACTTATCCAAATCTTTAGCTTCCTCAATAGCAAAAATCTTTTCACTAAATCTATTAGGAATAGATCTTAAAATCTTATCACAAACATCATTTTCAGCAAGCTCAAGACCTAAGTCTTTCATGGAGTTAACAACCTCATCCATACGAAGCATGTAGTCACTAATATTTTCATCATCATTCATCTTGAGTTGTTCAAACATACCTTTGAAGTGTCTCAACTTGGCCTTTTTGACATTTGTATCACCCGTATGAACCACCTTCAACCGATTCCACATTTCACTAGCTATCTTGCAGTGAATCACTTTGGTGAGATCCGCTTTCCGTAAGCCTTTCAAGATTGCATTCATTGCTTTTGAATTGTTGTGATGTAGGAGCCTTTCTTCTTTAGTATTAGGACCATGTTCAGGAATAGTGTATTCATCTTCAATCACTTCCCAAACCTCATTCCCAAGTGCCATTAGATGAACCTTCATCCTTGCACTCCAAAGACCAAAATCAGACCCATCAAGAATAGGTGCTGCATTGCCACTTGAATGATCCATTGTGTTCTTTACTAGCTTTTCCTTCAAGTTGTTAAACTTTTCGAAGGCACCCACTCTGATACCAATTGAAGAACACAAGCTTATACTCGAGAGGGGGGTGAACAAGTATAAGACCTCTTTTTACTTTTTCCTTTATACTTCAAAATAGTAAAGCAATATACCCAAAGCAATATCAAAACAATGCACAATATCATCCACAAAGTGACACCAATTTTAACATGGTTCACCCAGAAAGCCTGGGCTACGTCTACAAAACTTTTCTCTAAAATTTATCTCAACGTTCTTTGGGAAACCTTCCCAATTACAATGTTTATGAGCCTTGGCCCAAAGGAGATACCTTCCCCCAATCTAAATTTATGAGCCTCTGCTCAAAGGAGATACCTTCCCCTCTGCTCTAGAAATGATCCCTCAAAAGATCAACTGCCTCTAACTCTTGCCAGCACATGGAACTCCTTTCCATTGAAGACCTCATGTCCTCAATGCTTAGCCTAAGAGACCTCTACCTTCTATGATCACGTCCATAGCAGCTCAACTACCTGTACCAAAAACAGTCAGTCGGTCTAGTACAAGTCTTTCTCTGTCTGTCAGATCTGTCCAACTCTTGAACAAATCAATCCTCTGCACACAAGCCTTCTCAAAGACTTGCCAAATTTGTCCTCAGGTTCTTCTCAAAGAACCAATGCACCTCTGTCCTCAAGTTCTATGATATAACTATCAAAAACTCAGCTCACAAGTCCTTTGCTAGGACCTATCCAAATCTGCTCACAAGTCCCCACTGGAACCTGTCCAAAACCTGCTCATAAGTCCCCACTGAAACCTGTCCAAAACCTCATCAAGCTCACTAAGAAAATATTGCTTAGCATGAACCCACAAAGAGAATTTTTAGAGACCCAATGTGATTCATAAACCTCATAGAAGCATAAAGAGAATTGTTAGAGACTCAATATGTTCTATACTTAACTCCCAATCTCAATCTCAAGTCTCATAGAAACATAAAGAGAATTGTTAGAGACCCAATATGTTCTATACTTAACTCCCAATATCAATCTCAACTCAATCTCAATCTCAAAATAATAAGATAGATGTAGTATACTTTTCTCAAGAATATGAAACACAACCCAACAATTGCCAACCATGCAATATCTCATATAACAATGATACTCATATTATTTTTACCAATAATTAGGGTTTCAACAACAATGCTCATCAAACAAGGTTTAGTCAACCAACACCGTTCAAATCAACATCAACCTTGAAGCATTCAACCAATCATCACAAGAAAAGGAAACAAGTAGAAATCATTTTCCCTCCAAGGATATTTGAACAAAACAACCACCAACACAATATCACCAAATGCAAAGAATAACTTGCTCAAACCAACTCAATGGAGTAAGCCCAATATCATGTATCAAGTAAAGCACTAACTTGATCAAAACAACCTCTATGGAAGCAACTCAACCATCAATATCAAAACAGCCAACTAAGGGTTTCATCATCTCAATGCAAGTAGCAAGACTTACTAACATAAACCCTAGTGCAAAAAATGCTTCCTCTTCCTCAACCAGAATTATGCATTCACCCAAAAACTCATCAATTATTTTAATGCATAAACAATCTTCAATATCCATAAAATAGGATTTACACCAAAAATACCTAGTAGACAACCTTTTCACTCCAAACTCAATTTTAGAAAATATACCATCAACAATATACATGGAAGAAGTTGCCCATACCTTTACTTTGATGAAGAAGGAGAACTCAAAATCTATCACAACACTAACTCTCAATTTGCCACCAATTAGAGTTAGCAACTATACAACAATATACAATAATAAAGATCCAAATTAACACCTTATTTCTCAACTTAATAAAAACCACCAAAAGTATAATATACATACAAAGTAAAACCTCTTTACACCTTATTACTCCACATAAACATTAAGCATCAATAAAACAATGTCAAAGCAAATATGATACCTTAACCTTATACCTCCAGCGCATTCACAGCCACTATCCTTTGCACACCGTGACCAAAATAAAATTACCAACGAAGAGAATCGAACTCGGCACCTCTGCCTTCTAGTGCCTTCGCTTAAATTCCACTGTCATTGGGTCACATGTTCCCAATGAAGAAATACAGTGTTGCCCTATATTTTATCTTCCTTTGACGCCAAGAATCTAGAAAACGTAAATGTCTTCCAAAAGCCACATGCAAACTAGTGAGCGTTGTCCAAAACATAACTTACTGGGCAACAGAAATAATCATCCACATAGTGCAAACAGAAAACTGTTATCCTTCGTGCAATCCAATCAATCATAGGTGAAAGCAAACTATTGGTTGTCAAAGTGCAAACTAAAAATGTAATTCGAGTGCAGTCCCAACAACTGTAGGTGAAGTGCAATCTGTCGGATGTCAAAGTGTAAACTGAAAATGCAAGAAATTACTTGGGCAACTGAATATCGATAATCAACTCTCATTGAAATACAACGCTTTCTCGAAGATCACAGAGCTACGATTTTCATTACTTAGAGTTACAATCACTTTAGAAACTCATCCCCACTTATATAGCCATTTCTCCTTAACTGTTTGATGTCGGCACTCCTCCAACGATGGCAACACATCGGCGAAAGAATTCTTTATCTGCTTCGCTTAAGGGTTGAAAGACCCTTTAATAATAATTAAAATAATTATTATTATTATTATATTAATAATAAATTAAACTTAGACCCTTGTCAAAGGTTTGAGTTAATTTAATTATTAATAATAAACATGGACCTTCAAGGTTTTTCAAGAAGTAAAAACCTTTGCATTAAGTTAAGCTTGGTTTTAATAAAAACCCTTAATGAGTCCAAATGGTTTTAATAAAAACCTTTAACCTTGTCACCATGGTTTTAATAAAAACCCTTTAACATTATGAAGCTTCTCAAGATATTTTTGACATCACACTCTTTTTATATCAACACAAAAATGCCTTTTGACATCAATGACAACTTATACACTTGAGCAAAGGCAATGTACCCAAAGTACCCAAAATTGCCAACACATTCATGCACTTCATGCCTTAGTTAATTTTATTTCATTATGCATAGTATTAGATTATTCCATTCATGCATTCCATAATTATGTTTTGTTCATGTATAGTCAAAGATAAAAGCACATAAAAATCACACAACACACATTTAAATAAAGCAACATGATATTACTCAAGAAAGAGGGTACGCATATCTATTTGGTCAATGTACCATAGTCCAATCCCAACACACTCGATCCTCCTTAGGGATGCATGCCACACTCAAAATTAGCATGTAATCCCAACTCTAGCCCTAGAATTTGGAGCTTGTCTTCTCTACTCTGTCTGTTGGAGATCCTAGTGGGAGCATGTTCATGGACCATGAAATAATCCATGATCTATACCTTGAATAACCTTATATTTGAGGGGATGATGGTGGAGGCACCCTCTACTCCACTGGAACTACCTAGAATTATAGTGCCTGGTATAAGGTCTCTCTTTGTAGAGATTACTCCTACCTCTCCCTCATCCTTTGTAGCTCTACCTATAGTAAGTGGATCCCCTACCCTATTGGTTGTTGATCACGATAACCATCCCCTCTACTCTATAATTCTATCACTCCTATTTTAGTTGGTTCACCTCTCCACTAAGGAAGTCTACTTCAGCCCTCATCACATCTCACTCTATAAGTGTCATACTCAAGACACTCTACAACCTCTCAATCATCTTAGTGTAGGTCCATATCCCTCTACATGGTTGTTATTTTGGCCTGTAGTGCCTCTTTCCCTCTCCCTAAGTCCTCTTAACCTATGATTCTACTTGAACCTATTGTAGCCAATGTAAATGCCTCTTTGGTTGTCCTCCTTCATCCAACTCTAGGAATCATGGGGTTATCTATGGTTGCTCCTTCCTCCTTGGTCTTGGGATAAATGATAGTTGTTGTAACTACCTCTACTTATACCTATGCATGTGTTTATCATTGGACTTCCTAGCCTTATCACCCTCACTCCATGGGATGTTGGATCACCTCTTAAATTTCCAACTACACTTGCTAGCTCATAACCTGGTACCTTTGCACTAGGACTAATGGAGAGAGCCTCAAGGGTATAATGCCCTTGTACCATCTCCTATACCCAAGGTCCACCTCGATGTTTTCCACCCCTAGATCCAAATAGAGTGGATCATCCAGGTCCTTCATCGCTCATATTACCACATTAGGGTCCCCTATAACTCCTAATGGATCCTTCTACACCTGCCTATACCAATAGTTTCTCAAGTTTTGTATCTCCTAAAAGATACTTAACTACCATTAGACTCGATCAAATCTAAAGAGCTCTAGCTCCCATTTCTATAGATACCCACCTAATCCTCCTCACCCAAGATAGATCCTCCATATCCTCTATCCATATAGGGTTTACATGCCATGGTCATCATATCATGTTATGCTTCCATAGCTCATATATCACCTACCTCCCTAGTGGTAGATTTCCAACATATGTCCTTTGGACTCGCTCGAAGCTCCTAGATCATTTTTATATTGTTGGATACTTTGGGTTGGAAAATGGTCCTAGTAGTGTGTATGGTCTCTTGATCGCTATGTGCTCCCAACACCACACCTAGAGAAAAGTTGTATACACCAGTCCTGTATGTCATTTGTACATGATATTATACAATGTCCTATATAATCAAGAAAGCACATATGGATCCCATGTGAACTACACTTACTGGTCTTGCATATCTACCGCTACCCCTACTAGTACCCATGGAAAGTATCACCTAATATTATGGCACACCACAAATCTTGTTGCCACCCCATAGAGCACTATCATCAAAGCACCAAACCATAGTGCCCCACCAACTCATCGATAGGAATATAACTCTCTTTAACTTGGTCAATCTAGACCATGATAATATTTGTAGTGTAGCTTGCTACTCTCATGCCTTGTAAATTTACCTCCCCTTGATGAAGATACATAGGATGTGCCACACATCTTGTAGTGTGATCATCATCTCCCATATTGATAGTTGAAATGTCTACGACTCTAGATACCATCTCTCTACTAGCATTGTCAATAGCTTCATATTTGTGTCCACCTAGGGTATATATGTTAGGTGTTGTAGATCCACTACCCCTAGAGTGTTTCTCTCTACCTATGATATCCCCTATAGCTCCTCCTCCAAGGAGCTCGATTGCCACTTCCAGCTCTCTAGTACGTCATGCTACAACCAAAAACATAATAAATTCTAATAAACTCCATATAATTAGTACCACAAATAAATAATAACACTAAGAAGTGCATAAAAAAATCTTTTTTCAGCTTGCTTATTTTTTCTCTTCTAGTTTTCTTTTTTCTAGTTTGTTCTCTTCTTCATTTTCTCTCTTATTTCAATCAAAATCGTACCCCATTATCTTTGGGTGTGATTTCATACCTTTTCTTCTTTTGTTGAATTCATGCCCCTTACTTGCAAGGTATGAATTCATGAAGTTGCACCCTACAATTGTGGGTTGTGACTTCAATCACCATGATGAACCAACCAAAATCATGGTCAGCCCCTGAAATCGCGCTAGGGTCACGTAGGGAAATTTATAGAGAAAAAGATAAAAATTGCTAAAAATGTGCTAGAAACCTAATCTAGCCTAATCTAGAGGAATTATTTTAGTCCTTACCCATGCTCACTCTACTATTTCACTGGCCTCACCCCTTGCAATAGCTAAACAATGTGCAGGTAGCATCATTTGTCTTTTTTCTCCAAAGATCTTCTTTGCACAGTGAAAATGATAAAGGGTTTTCAGCCCTTTTATTTTTTAATATTTTTTTCCTTTTCTCTCTCCTCTTTAGCTCTAGTTACTGTTGTTTTCCACTCTACTTTATTTTGTATCAACCATTTTTATTTTCCTCTAGAATGTGGTATTCCTTTCGAAACTCAAGGGGGCATCCTGGCTTGAGAGGCATTAATGTCCCTAATGTCTCATTTTGTGTAAAAAAATATTAAAGTGTTTAAAATGGCATCATTTTTCACCACCTCTTTCTTCTAAACCAACCACCCTTTTTTTGTGTTTATTTTTCTTCACCCATAGATGTCTACATCTTTATTTAATGTATTTATTAGACCATAAATGCATCAAAGAGGGGGTAAAATATAGATATGGAAAATTGACCCACCCAAGTGAGTCATTTTCCCTAAAAATTTAGAGAGACCCTCAAAATTTTTATAGTAAAATTTTAGGTATCTTCCCTCTCCTATCTCATTTTCTTCTAATTTTGCAAAAATCATGATCGCTTCTCATGGGCGCAATTTTGGCAAATTAGGGTTTTTCTCCTAGAAACCCATTTTTGGCTAACCCTCAAGATATTGGTCCTCCTTTAGGTTTGTCTCTTTGTCTTCCCACCCTTTTCCCCTCCATACATTTTATAAATAGAGGGTTTGGATCCTATTTTTCCATAAGTGATCTCTAGAATTTCTTCTTAGGCTCTAAGTTTTCAAGTGCTAAGTGATATTTAGCTTTCTCTCTTAGCAAGACCAAGTTTTTTTTTGTGCTCTTTTGTTACTCTATTGTTGATTTGTTTCTCTTGGTGGAAAATTTTTAGAGCCTTGATGAGGATTCTACCATTTTGTGTTCTTCATCCTTGTGCTTGCCCTTTCACTGCCACAAGGTTGCTTCTTGTATTTTATCATTTGTAGATTTTTAATTGTGCATTTTTTTCTCATTTCTCATTGATCTATTGTTCTTGCAATTCTACTACAAAATTATGCCCAATCTGTATAGGGTATTTTGGCATATTTAGAATCATGACCACCCCTTATAGGGCACAATATTAGACATGTTAGGTTTGGGGGTAAATTTTTGCTCTCAAACCCTTAATCTATTATTGCATATAACATCTAGGTTGTAATATTATTGTTTTTATTCTATTTTTTTGCATTGTTTCATTTCATTGCATCTTTGCTTGTTTATTTCTAAAAAAATCATTAATCATTTTATTTTTTAATGGTCATCTAAAATTACCAAGGGGGTTTGACTACGATGCCTCCAAACTTAGTCATACAATAGCCTAAGCAGACCCCTAAATATTGATCAAATTTTCTAGGGTTTGGTGAAGTTGTTTTGTAGGTTCAAATTTGTTTGGATACTAAGGTCAACCATAGATCAGATAAGTGCTCTAAATATACTTCTTAGGTTTTTTTATGTTTCCTTTCTATCTATTTAATATTTAAACATAAATAAATAAAAATGTTTTGATTTTTATTTCTAGGCATTTGAAAGGGGAAAAGCATATAGTTTGTATACTAAGGTTAATTATGTTTATGCATTGTATTAAAACCTCATAGAAAAGGGAAAAAACATATAGTTTGTATTCATGGGATGAGGTAAAAATCATTATTTGTGATAAATCCTAGGTCCTTGACATCAAATTGCTCATTGAATTGACAAGCCAACAACCTAAGGGAAGGTCCATTAGAAGGGAGAAGCATAATTGGGATGCAGAATTAAAGGATGTCACTGATAAAGACCTTGTCAGAAGAGCTCGCTTAGGAATGTGGCAGGATGAACTCTCTTTTCCTTGGGGGAACATCCTCAAACCCATCATGGAATATGTTACCATCGACAACCCAGATAAGCCCTTACATAGCTTTCATTTTTCCTTTTATAATCATTTTTGTGATGTTAGGGCTATAAATATTCCTTAGTTTCTTTTTAATTCCATCAGTCACACTATTGAGGATGTCAGAGATAAAAAAGGGTCTGAGTTACCCTTACACCATGGGCTTTTCAAAGTTCTATACAAGCACTTTTTGATTCATTGCCTTGATGGTATTGTCTCAACCCCTTCCATAAAGCCTAAGCTGGTTTCTTTGAAGCCCATTTCATCCAAACCACACCCCAATATTCTTCCACCCCAAAATTATCTACCAAAAAATATAAAGTCATTGAAAATGTTACAAAATTAAGGAAAAGGTCTAGTGGTGCTTCCCCTGATCCTGACAGCAAACCTAAGATTGAACCTGAGTTTGAGCCTGATAAAAATCCACTGTGTGCCTCTGTGCATCTGAAGAACAAAGCTAAGCAGAAGGAATATTTGGTTATAGAGTCTGACGAGGAAACTAAGGATGACCCTAATCTATGTTTGCAGGAATATATCATCAAATCCATCTCAAATAACATTGCTCAAATGATTGATCTCCGCAATGCTTTTAATCTCTATTTTTTCAAGAAATCTTTCACTAAAAAGATCAAAGGTGAGCCTACAACAAAGCCTAAGAAGATTATTATCAAGTCTGATGACATCCTTGCTAAAGATAATGGTGTTGAGTTGGATGTTTTTTCTAGGAGTATCCATGATCTCTGTGCTAAGCCTACTTTAAGACTTTATTGCTCGTTTGGGGCTTTTGATTTGTGGTTTTGTGGTGTTTCTTTACCATTTTGTGGCTATAAATTTGTGACTCTGTCCATATTATTTATTTCTGGCTGAGGGTAACCTTATTTTTGGTAATACTGTTGTAGTTTGAGGATTACCTTTGTTGTTTTTTGTGTTTCGATTTTATTTCCTTTTTGTAGCTCTTAGTATTTTTTGGCTTGTAATGTCTTGTATTCAGGTTTTGGGACCCTATCAAAATCTAGCTATTATATATGATAATATCTTTAACCGATAAAAAAAAAACCTCATTGAAAAGTAAAAATATTTATTTTATTGCAAGTTAGGGTTTATCATCATTGAAGATCAAGAATCATTCTAGGGTTAGTCTATTTTTGTTTACATTTTTGTTTGTCTTTCATTGTTCTTTAATTTTCCATAGCTTAGGTTTTAGAAAATCCAAACATAGGTGTCTTCTCAATATACACATCAAGCATTCTATCCCCAAACTTGGAGTGAGTACTTAAACCATTCCTAGTAAACCCTTTGATCTCCCAAGCCCTTGAGTGTAGATAAGATAACACACCATCACGGTCACCTCGGATCCCAATGGATCTAGCTAAGAATCGTATGTGGTAAGGTAGTTTTACCCCTCTACATATTCAAACTCTACAATCAATGACCTATATAATTTTCCAAAACTCCAAGATGATAAAAGAAGCCTTGCTCAATTGAACCATAGACATGTCAGTCATTGACCCCAAGCCAATTTAAGATCTATGCAAATATTAAAGCTATCAAAAGAGACATTAAGCTAGGCTAAGATAGACCACTCCATTTAAATATATGGATGATGCTATTTTTTAAATAGAAATAAAGGGAATCAATTTCTTACATAAGAGCGAATTTTCCAATAAAACCAATCAACAAATAATATTCAAATAAAGGGTGGTTCCTCAAGACAATTCTAGTCCTCCAGTTGGTTAATGAGGAAACTACATAGGCCATTCAATCATAAATATGAGGTGGTTTCTTTTCTCTTTCAAATGTGAGTTTAATGCCTCATTTGTGATGATATCCTTCATGCTTACTGTATACAAAAGAAAATAAATCATGCACAAGGTAAATACAATGATGAGAAAAGAATGAATCAGCCTCAAAATATCTAATAATATCTTTGAGGTAGCTCTATAATAAGGAGAATAAATTCAAATAAGGCAAGAATTAGTGACAAAGAAGGTGGTAAACATCTCCCACCTCCCTTATTAAAATAATGATCATAAATTTATGACATGTAAATTTATTTAGGTGAATGCCTCAAGTCTTAAGTAAAATATCCTTAAAAGGGGTCCTTGCCTTTATTCTTTCACCTTATTAAATTCTAAGATTTCAATAGTCCTTAGAGTGCAAAAGAGAACTATTAAAAATAAATTGTAAATTCAAGCTAAGAGAAATATAAGTGTAAAAGAATTCAAGAAATCACCAATAACCATGGGGAAGAAAATGACCTTAAGTCACTCAATAGCAATCAGAGAAGGCTCTTCCACTAGCTCCTAGTAGAAGTAGATCCTTCCTCTATGGGTCAGAAGGCATCGACTTGGGCCTCAAATATTAAACTATTGAAAGACCTAGCCATGAGATTCATGGAGCCTAATATTTTAAAAAGAAGAAAATGTTTGAGAGAGGTCATACTACAAAGGTACAAAACCATCCAACCTACATCCTTTAGGGCTAAAATTTGGATCAATCCCTTGGCATAGTATATGATGCCCAAGGTGCACAACTATTATGAATTTGTGCTTATATGCATAATATTTTATGATGCCTAGACTTGAGAAGTTAAATTCCATGATGGAATATTTAGGTTGGACATCACCCCATACATTATTTAGTAAATGTTGCTCATATATCCTAGGGAATAGAAACTAACCATGAAGGATGTCATCCAATTCTTTAAGAAGATTCTAGACAAAGAGAAATTGGGTTTCATGGGTGTTGAATGCAATATTAACTTTGCCTCACTACCAAAGCTCCCTATGAGTTAAAAAATATTTGATGATAGTACAAGGGATTCTCTAAGTATGTTGGCCTTCCTCTTTGTCCATGAAGGCATAAGGTTTTTATTACTACCCAATTGGGCATAATTTTCATGCTAAAGAGGGTCTGAGAAATGAAAGGGTGGTCTTTGATTTCAGTGAGATTATCACTAAGTAGATTCATGAAGGTCTAAGCCAATTTTTGGCAACCTAAGTATTCAAATATTCTTTATTTTTAGCCCACCTCATTTTTTACCAAAATCCTAGGCAATTTTTGAGTTTGAATTTAAGCTGGTTGGATGACAAGGATATTGAATAGCCTATATTATTATGGATGGAGACCATAAATAGGAAGCCTTCATATTATTATTTTGTTAAAAAAAATTAGCTCAGGGTATTTCATGTCTAAGAAGATATTAGCCTAAGCACCTTTTAGATTCTTAGTACTTATTTTTGCAAAAGAGGCAATGAGAAGATTGTTTTATTTTTGTAGAAAACACTACCCTTTTCAAGCTACATGGTTTCAATTTTTATATCTTCTTGATTTCCAAATTCATCTCAAATAGAATTTTTGCATTGGAGTTACTCAAGCAATTGGACTTGATTGATAAGATATTTAAAAATGGGAGTTCTAAAAAGATAATTTACAAGCCTCCCTTTAGCCTAGGTGAAATGTTCATAATGAGGATAAAAGTTGCTTCTCTTTTAGAAAATAAGTTGAAATATTTATAGCTGCAAACAGTTGAAGATGAATAGAACTATGACCTAGAGGGGGGGTTTTAAAGGTAAGTATTAAAGGCCTAAAATTTATGCATGAACCCAGGCTAGACATAGAATCCTTAAAGAATTTTATATATGAGACTAGTGTGTGACCTTTGAAAATGATCATTACACTACCGATATAGCAAAGATATTATGAGGTCTTCTACAAATCTAAATTTTTATCAATACCCCAAATCTAAAATTAACTCTAAGAAGAAGGAACGCCTAAGGGAAAAGCACTAGTAGAAGGTAAAAATTAATGCTTGGTGGAAGATGTGACAATAAATTGATGACACTAAGACACCATATGGTGATTTGGGTGTGGATGATAAATTTAGCGTGTTGTATAATGAAAAACATATGGATGTTGAGAGCTCACTCTTAGGTGTAAGGAGTGAGGAAGAGGTACTTGTTGGGATATCCAAAATATCTAAAATATAAGAAGCAATATACAAGGAGGTTGTGTAGATTAAATAATCCCAGTTAGATTTAGAAGAATCTCCAGTTACTACTCCCTCTTGATAACCTCTAGTTTCCCTATCACCTTCATAGAAAGCACATCGATAAGAAATTTTGCAATAGGGATTGCCACAAAAGAAGAAATGGAAGGTGATTAAAAAAACTAGTATTCCACCAACACAAAATAAGGATGGCCCCTCGAGGACTAATCCATTGAAGACTAAATTTCCCTCCCTCATTTCTTCCTTCACACTTTCTTCTATCTAGTAACTCCTAACCTCTTACATAATTTTAGCCCAACTAGCCTCAATTCCTTGTACTACAACTACATTATCCAATACCCCTTCCATAATTATTATAGCTTCCTCAATTCAATACATATCTTCATTAGTTCACCCTACCTCCATAATTCCACTTTCATATTCTCTTACCATCCCAATTCTTTCTCCTTAATCTATTTTATTTTTTAGATAATTGCATTCAATTTTACTAGCAAAAGTACAATAAGAGGGCTCACAAACACCTTTGCCCACTTGTGGTATGCTACAACTATATCAATACATTTAGCGACAAAAATTATAGTATGATTAGAAAATACAGTCCAAGTGAGTTGAGAAGCCTACTTCATCAATGATAAAGAGTCATTATGTTTCTTAGGATGGGACAATAGAATTTACCCAAAAGAACATAATTATATCTAAGCTAGAAGGACAAATGACAAACCAATATTATCGAGTATCTATGACAAGGCTCAACCTCAAGAAGGCCCAATCCAAGGATAAGGTGGAGTTCATGGAATAAGCAAAAAAATGTGTTACTTATGATTACCTATCAATTGGAAGAAATCCAATAGAAGGGAGAAATAGTTGGAGAACATTAAGATTACTCTTGATAACTCCTAATTGGAGGCCAAATAACTATAGGACCAAATAGACCTATTAACCAAGTGCTCATCAATATATAATTCGCCATATCTCTTGGAGGAGAAAGAGGGATAAAAATCCTCATTGATAAGATTTTTATCCAAGATAGTTGGTTTTATTAGAAAATTCAAAAGGAGCTTTAAGAATTGAAGAACAAGAATGCAAAGCTCAAGCAGCAACTAGGGATAAAGGGCCTAATAAAAGAGGTTTGTAATGCATACTGGGAGGATATTTCCATGACTCCATCAATGCTATCCTAGGTATTCAATTTTATTAATGTATCTACTAGCCAAATATCTCTTACGTGTTTCAAGAAATTGAATAGAGCCACATTGAAGCTTCCATAAAGTTGGCTGAGGCAAGAGTATATTGCAATACGTTGACCACTACATCAAACCCCTAGTTAGTGACTACTATTATTTAGTATAGAGAGGCAACAATAAAAAGGGTGAAGGATCTTCTTTAAGAGTGAGTTGCACAACAATGCAAGGCTTAGATTATTTCTCTAGCCTCCACAATTACAAATGTTAGGAGTCTTATTCACTCACTCGTATGGAAAGGCCTTCCATCTCTCTAGGATGTAGATAGTAATATCCTTTTAGAGCAAGAATATTTATTGTTGCTCAAGTAGTAGAAGGTAGATATCAACCCTTTTATAGTATGGTTGGACCTTCCCACAATGAATTATGTAGATTAAGTGATGTTAACAAAGTTAAATATTCAAATGCATGAGATCATGAATCACATAAGAAATTTCTCTTGCAATGACCAATCAAAGCTCCAAATGGGCTATAGGTAGTTCAAGAAGATTGATCCTCCATTAGAGAATGAGTGGAAGTAAATACAGCGTGCTAAATAAATTATTTGACCAATAATTAATCATGTATTTTCTAGTTTGTTTTTCATCCTTTGTTCTTCGTCCTTTGATTTTGCATCCATGGATAAGGCGATGATTCTTGAGTTCATTCTTAAATAAGTAGAATATTCTTGTGAGTCATCAAAATTTTAGTGATTTTCACTACACTTAAAAAAATATTTTTCCTTAGTTAATTTTGAAAGGTGACTTCGATAGAGAGACAAGCTAGCAAAGAGTAAAGAGAAACAAAGTAAAGTGCATCATTGTATCTTCTCAATCAACAACAAGCATTATTTTAAGAATTCAAGAAGCTATTAGATGCTCCTAGAGTTTCATAGAGTGTTAAATCACAATGATCAATGAACCATTCTATTTCAAGATACCTTCATCAAAGATGGTTAGCCAAAAGATCCATGAATTATCCAATCATAAATCGATGACCTACACTATTTTTGGAAACTTTGATAGGAGAATAAAGAATAAATGTTCTACATAACATCCAATGGAAGATCAACAACTCATGTTAATTTTTAAGAACTCTAATGAAGGATGAGAAAGAAAATTTCTATACACCATTCAATAGAAGATCAATAGCCTGCATTGTTTTTGAAGAACTCTAACAGAGGATGTGATGCACCTTGCCAGGGCCATAACTTTTGCTCCAAGTGTCCGTTTTACCCCGTTATTTTTTCAGAACGTGCCGAATTGCGTGGAGAACCTAAGGAAAGTGGCCCATATGTTTTCACACACGAAAATGCCTCTAGGGGGCCCAAAATTAGCTTTTAATGTAATTTTTAGTTTTCACAACTGAAAAGTTATCATAAGTATTAGTGTAGAACTAGAGTGGGGTTGCTATCTTGGGGTAGTGGGTTTTATTGAATAACGGGTGCATGATTCTATTTTGGATGCCATCCGAGCTTGTTTCTAGGGTTACTAAAAATAGAAAGTGAGTTGCTAAAATATAATGTTACTAAAAATAGTAATGGAGTATCGTAGGCTAGGGTTTTTCTTTTTTGGTAGTATAAGAAGTGGGAGACTCTATCGTAAGAGGGATGGAAATTCAATTAATAAAAGGAAGCATTTGCAGGTTTCTCTTATTGGTGTATTTTGTATGACGTCTTATCTTGCAATTTTACCCTTGGAGTCCATTGACGGTCTCCTGTAGTGAATTTCCATCAATTGGTATCAGAGCGGGTGAGATCTCGCTAGTGGAAAGAAGATGAATAGAAGAGGGAGAGGGTGAGGGATATATGCCCAAATGAATAAGTAGATGGAGGATTTGCATGCAAAAATAACACAACTGACTGGTGCAATTAACCGCATGGCGAAGGCCTACACCAATGTGGACCCAGATCTAGGATCTGATAATGAGACTGTTGCTAAGGAAGGCAGATTTGAGGATCACATGAAAGAAGAACCACAAAATTTTGAAAGTAGACTGATCCGAGCCTTGGAAGGACTTAACAAAGCCAATATGGAATCAAGATCAAGGTTTTCGAGTATGTTGGTGGGTTAAAACCAGAGGAGCTAATCGATTGGGTAAATAGTATGGAGAAGTATTTTGAATGGAGTAATCTGGCTGACAAAAATAAGGTGAAACTCGTGTGCACAAAGTTGAAAGGGTATGCTTTAATTTGGTGGGATCATCTACAGATGAAACGATAGAGGAAAGGGAAAGCAAAGATCAAGGCTTTGGATAAGATGAAGAAGAAGTTGCAAGAAAATTTTATGCCTGTAGACTATTTCTAAACTTTATTTCATAGATTTTAGAACCTTCGATAGAAGGACCAAAGTATCGAGGACTACACCATTGATTTCTACAAGCTATCTATTCGTTTAGAGCATAACAAGACTGAATATCAAAGGGTTGAGAGGTATGTAAATGGCCTAAGTGATGCTATTCAATATGATTTGAGTATGCATCATACCCTTATTGTAGAATATGTGCATCAGATGGCCTTGAGGGCCGAAGAAAAGTATAAGAGGAGTAATTATAGAATAAATAATGAGGGATTGATATCTTCTCCAAATTGGGGGTGTGGGGGATCTAGCTCATCAAAAGGATAATCCTCAAATACAGAGAAATAGGAAGGGACAGAGCAATGTCACGGTACCTACCAAAGAGGAAGAGGGAATAGAGGAGTTCGAGGTAATGGGGGAGTTCAAACTGGGAATGGATCATGGAAGCCATATACCTATTTTAGATGTGATGAGGAAGTTCACCGAGCATTTGAGTGTATCCACTATGATGTTGAAGAGATAAATCAGGGGGGATAGGCTAGAGTCAACCTGGTTGAGGAAGAGGATGAAATTGAGATAGAAGTTGTTGCAAATGCAGGTGAGAATCTCATGATAAAGAGAACATTGATTACTCCAAAGAAGGTGAAAATGCAAGCGGATGAGGGTGATGAGTCTTGACTACGAAAAAATTATTGGCAATTTGAGTTATTTTAAGTTGTCATTGATGTCACATGGATCACATTTGAGTTTTGGTGGCAAAATCACTTCATAAAATATCATTTATGATATTTTGGAGAGCATGGATATATATAGGATTTTTGTGAAAACCAAGGTAGGCAAAATAAAATATTTTATTTAAAACCATGGATGGTAGATTTGAAATGGGTTTTTCTTAAAACCCAGGTTGGATTTTTGTTTCATCGAAAAAGGTGTCCCGGTGATGGAGATATTTAATTTTTAATATTTAGTTCAAATTTTAAATTTTAAAATTAAAAATAAAATTATAGCGTCAACGTCTAAAGAAAGGAGGAAAGACATATATTAAAAATAATAGTGCCAACGTCTAAAGAAATGAGGAAAGACATATATATATATATATGCCACCAAAAGCTTCGATAAACTTTTTTCCTCGATTTTTGAATGCATTCGAATTGATAACGTAATGCGAGAAGAGCCTGTGTGTTGAAGCGTGTGTAAAGAGGTGTGTGAAGGTTTATGAAATTTAGGTCTATTGAAGAATTGTCATGGAAGATAACCAAACGCATAGGCACCTTTGGCCTAATGGTTTGTGCATTGTGTAAGAAGCAGGAGGTCCTGTGATCGAGTCTCACCGAGAATGCTTGTTGTGATGAAATGCTCGAAGCATTTTTGAGTTTTCGAAGGGCACAGAATATTGAGGTATTTATTTTGGTTCGTGCCCATTTGAACATGTGAGGTCATGTGGCCCAACGACAGCTTGGTTGTGGTTAATGCATTGAGCGAGGAGGCATCAAGGGATCGAATCCCGTCAGGGATAGAGGCAAGTTAATATTTTTTAATATTTTATTTTTCTAAAATTCCCCTAGGAGAAATAAGGGTTATGATGCACCTTAAGAAAAAGAGAGATCTAGTGATTTTATTTTTGGAAGTATATCATATTATATATCATTGGAAAGCTTATTTCGAGATCTATTTGATTAACTTGATTAGAGGGAAAAATAAGGTGTGTGTAACGAGATATTTCTGATTTTGTAAAGAGGTTCAAAAGTGAAGGTTGCTTTGTTCTTTTTTAAAGAGGATTAATTCTTTTATGAGGGGACATGATGTATTTTATTGAGTAGGAGTAATAAGATATTATTTAGATATTATTGTTGTGTTATTAATCATGATCCCTAACCCTTATTGAAAGTTGAAAAATAAAATTTGTTGAGTGTGGAAGATTTAGTGGACAACTAATAAGGCATCAAAAAGGTATGAGCAATATTCTCCATTGACATTGTTTATGGTGGTTGATTTCTGAAATATCATTGGAGAGAAAAGTATTGATTGTGGTTTCCTTTTTGAAAGTGGTTGGTTGAATGCTTCAAGGTTTTATGGTTTGAGAGTTGTGTTTAAACCTTGTTTTATAAGCATTTTTGTTGTAGTCATTAGTTGTGTGAAAAACCTAAGATAGGGTTTGAGAAGAACATGAGTATCATTGTTATGTGAAGAATGTTTTATAGGCATTGTTGTTGAAGCCCATTGATTATACGAAGAACTTGAACTTGAGTTAGAGGATAACATGAGTATCATTGTTATGTGAGATTTGTGGTTAAGCATTATTGGAAATATTTTGAGTTGGTTGATACATGCTTAGACTAGGGATTGTGAGAAATAGTTGTTCCTTGTTGTCATTGGTTGAGTAGAGTTGTTTGAGACTAGTCAAGTGAATGAGTTAAGTGGTTATTCAAGTTCCATGAAACAAACTATTCTATATTCTGATTTAAGTTGAGATCATTGTGGATCATTGTTGTCATCCATTGTAGAGTGCATTGCCATTCATTGTTGAGTTCACCATTGAGCCTTGCATTCATAGATTTTTGTATGGGATTTGAGTGCTACTTGAGCATGATTGATTGAGCCTTTGAGAAGGCTTTTGGGATAGATTTTTGGATAAATTTATGGTAGCATTTGTGCATGATTGATTGATCCTTTGAGAAGGATTTTGGATAGATTTATGGACAGATTTGTGGCAGCTTTTGTGCATGATTGATTGAGCCTTTGAGAAGGCTTTTGGATAGATTTGTGGACATATTTTGAGCAAGTTCTTGGTGAGCTTGCTAAGAAGATTTGAGTAAGTTCTTGGTGAGCTTTCTGGAGCAGATTTAAGTAGGTTATTGGTGAGCTTACTAGAGCATATTTGAGCAAGTTCTTGGTGAGCTTGCTAGAGCATATTTTGAGTAATTTCTTGGTGAGCTTGCTAGAGAAGATTTAAGAAATTTCTTGGTGAGCTTTCTAAAGCAGAGTTTGAGCAGGTTCTTAGTGAATTGCCTTGCTAAAGTAGATCAGTGGATTGCCTAGCTAAGCAGATCGATGAATTGCCTAGCTGAGCAGATCAGTGAATTGCCTTGTTGAGTAGATCAGTGGATTACCTACCTAAGAAGATCAATATTGCCTTGTTGAGCAGATCAGTGGATTGCCTACCTGAGTAGATCAGGATTGCCTACCTAAGCAGATCATTGGATTGCCTAGCTGAGCAGATCAATAAATTACCTTGCTGAGCAGATCATTGGATTGCCTATTTGAGCAGATTAATATGGCCTACCTAAGCAAATTAGTGGATTGCCTACCCGAGAAGATCAGTGTATTGCCTAGCTGAGCAGATCAATGAATTACCTTGCTGAGTAGATCAGTGGATAGCCTAGATTTGAGTAGATCAAAGTAATCATTTGTATTGGGATAAGGATCCCTATTTCTTTGTAAAATATTATAAGTATATTATCTTGTGGAGTACCCCACATTGGGGGAACCACATTAAATCTTGTGTCTCAATTATGTGTGGTGATTTCTGATCTTGCTTACTATTGCTATCTATGTCATTAATGCACATTTTTATATTTACATATTGCAATTAAGGACACTAATTGATATTGTGTTTGAAGGAAAGTAAAAAGTGGGTGCTATACTGTTCACCCCCCTGTCAGTATAAGCTTGTGTTCTTCACAAATATCTTCTACACAAGATGCACATCAGGAGGAAAGGTATGCAAAGTAATCAGTGATGATGGTAGTTGTGAGAATATGGTCTCTAATGTAATGGTAGATAAAATGAATCTAAAATGTGAGAAGCACCCACATCCCTATCATATTTCATGGATCAAGAAAGGGAATGAGGTGACTATTGATAAGAGATTTTTGGTAAAATTCTTAATCAGGAATACTTATAAATATGAAGTTTGGTGTGACGTGATTCCTATGGATGTCTGTCACATGCTATTGGGGAAGCCTTGGCAATATGATAGGAATACTGTCCATGATGGGGGTCAAAATACATACACCTTTTAGAAGGATGGTGCCAAGGTAGTATTGTTGCCTCTTCAGGAAGAAGGGTAGAGTGAGAGTTTACTGACTACGAAGTAGTTTATCATAGAGGCACAATAATCTAGTTGGCAATATGCATTGTCAGTGAAGAAGAGAGAGGTAGATGAGGCTCCTATACCACCAATAGCATCCAGGTTGTTGAAGGAGTATGTTGATGTCATACCAGATGAGTTACCTAATGGTTTACCACTGAAGAGGGATATTTAGCATCACATTGATCTAATTTTTGGGTTATTTATTTTGAACCAGGTAGCCTATTGGTTGATCCCAACCCAAAATGTAGACTTGAATAAGCAAGTGACATAATTAATATGGACATGATTAGTAAGGGAGAGTGTGAGTCCTTGTACAAATCCTGATCTATTAACTCTGAATAAGGATGGTTCATGGTGGACGTGTGTAGATAGCAAATCCATAAATAAAATTACTATCAGGTATAGGTTCCCAATACCTAGAGTGGATGATATGATGGATGTCTTAACAGGGACTAGCTACTTTAGCAAGATTGATCTACAAAGTGGTTATTATCAGATCAAGATTAGAGATGGGGATGAGTAGAAGACTGCTTTCAAAACCCGATATGGGTTGTATGAGTGGATGGTGATGCCATTCGGGTTATCAAATGCACCCAGTACCTTTATGCGGTTGATGAACTGAGTGCTACGAAAATACATTGGTAAGTTTATGGTTGTCTATTTTGATGATATCCTAATTTTTAGTAAAAGTGAAGAAGAGCACTTACACCATGTGAGGTTGGTGTTAGAGTTATTACGGAAAGAGAAATTGTATGCTAATTTGAAGAAGTGTAGATTACTTCAAGAAAGTCTAGTGTTTTGGGCTTTGTAATTTCCAAGGATGACCTGAAAATGGATGAGGAAAAGGTGAGGGAAACCCTTGAATGGCCTATTCCAAGGAATGTAACAGAGGTGAGAAGTTTCCATGGTTTTACAACATTTTATAGGAAGTTCATTAGAAAATTTAGCAGTATTCTTGCACCCATAATAGAGTGTACGAAGGGGAAAAACTTTGTATGGACTAAAGCAGCAACTCATAGTTTTGAACTCTTTAAGAAGAATGTTTCAGAAGAACCCGTGTTGGTATTACCTAATTTTAACAAAATATTTGAAGTTGATTATGATGCTTAACATGTGGGGATTGACATTGTGCTGAGCCAAGAGGGGTGGCCAGTAGCGTTTTTTAGTGAAAAGTTGAATGAGGTAAGGAAGAACTACTCCATTTATGATGTAGAATTTTATGCAATTGTGCAGGCGCTAAGGTATTGGTGACATTATTTGTTATTCAAGGATTTCACATTGTACACTGACCATAAAGCCTTAAGGTATGTCAATTCTCAGAAGAAATTAAACATTATACATGCCAAGTAGATTTTCTTTTTGCAATAATACTCATTTGTGTTGAAGCACAATTTTGGTAAGTAGAATAAGTTTGTTGATGCATTAAGCAGGAGAGTACTATTGGTAACCACCATGGAGAATGTAGTGGTAGGCTTTGATGGGATTAAGGATTTGTATGAATCTGATGTAGATTTTGGAAGCATTGTACAACAATACAAAACTCTAGTTGTGGGTGAGGTTGGTCGAATATTTGTTGTATGTTATGCAGGATTTTTATCTATTTAAGGGGAAACAATTGTGCATATCTATTGGTTTCATGCGGGATAATATAATTCATGAGCTGCATAGTGGTGGTTTGGTAGGACACTTTGGCATAGATAAAAATAGTTGCTCGTGTGGATAAAAAGTACTATTGACCATGGTTGAAGAGAGATGTAATTTGATTTGTGTCCAGATGTAGAGTGTGCCAAGTGGCTAAAGGTCATGTACAAAATACAGGGTTGTATATGCCCTTACCAGTTCCCCTAGGATCGTGGACCGACCTAAGCATGGATTTTGTGCTAGGGCTACCCCATACTCAATGAGGTAAATATTCCATTTTTGTTGTAGTAAATAGGTTTTCTAAGATGGCTCATTTTCGTTCTTTCCATAAAACCAATGATGCAACCAAGATTGCAGTATTTTTTTTTGTTGAAGTGGTGAGACTGCATGGAGTTCCAAAGACCATCACTTTAGATTGGGATGTTAAGTTCTTGAGTCATTTTTAGAGTAAATTGTGGAATAAACTGGACATAAAGCTATAGTTCAGTAGTACTTATCATCCATAGACTGAAGAAAAAATCAAGGTTGTGAATCAGAGCTTGGGCAATCGTTTGAGGTGCATAGTTGGTGAGAAACCACGATAATGGGATTTAGCCATGTCGTAAGTAGAATTTTCTAGACCAATGGAAGATCAATGACTCATGTTATTTTAAAAAATAAAGAAGGAATTTTCTACATATTATCCAATGGAAGATCAACAACTCACATTATTTTTTAATAACTCCGATGAAGGATGAGAAAGAAAAGTTCTATGAGCCATTCGATAGAATATCAATGGCTTGCATTATTTTTGAAGAACTCTGACATAGGATGAGAAAGAAAATTTATGTGGATTGACCAATGGAAGATCAATGACACATGTTATTTCTAAATAACTCTGATGAACGAAGAGGAAGAAAATTTATTTGGACCATTAGTTTGAAGATCGATAGCTTACATTGCTTTGGAGGACTAATAGATTTATTTTTCAAAGGAGAAGCTCTACTATTGACCAATTTTTAGGTACATGGCTAAAAGGGGGATCACAAAATTGGAAGAGATCTAGAGAAATTCTACTAACCGTCCAATCAAACAAAAGATAGCCCAACTTGGCAAATATCAAGGCTATAAAAAGTGACAACAATGGCCAATTAGAGTTCATCTTTAGCCTTCATAATAAGGAACCTAAAAACACTTTATCATAGGTAACCTCTACACACAACCTCCCAAAAAAGGTATTTGAACATATTAAGATGGTAGTTGCAAAAGGCTCCAATTCCACCTACCAACATCACTTGAGCATGGAATTCTAGAGAAGAAACTAACATATTAAAGACAGTAATGTGGGAGTTGCAATGAGAACAACCTTGATCCTAGGGCATTAATTATAAAAAGTCTTTACGTTTAGTCTTAAGAGATACCCAAGAAAGGTAGTTGATAACTGTGATGGTAGTTGCATATCTAAAGGTCTATAATCCTTTAGCATTGATGATTCTTCTTCCAAGAACTTTGAGAATATTAACAAATTGAATGCAGGTGTGGCCCAACACATAATGAAAAAGGTATTTTTACATAGTTTTGAAGGAAAAAGCTCCCAATTTTGTTGTTAAATAGTAAATCACTAATAATTTTAAGGCATTATAAGTGGCCTACTTGTACCTAGTACATGGCCTTGTATGTGTTTTATTTTATTTTATTTTGTATATCAATCTAGACTCGAGCATTGAGTCATTCTTTTTTTAGCATCAAGCCTCTTTTGTTTTTGCATATATCTATGAAATATTATGATATACATTTAAGAGGTTGTGGCTAATCTTTCTCTATCCTATTTTATTTGTGTATAAATTTTTATGAATGATATGTTGAATTAAAACCATGTTCAATTTCTAGCTATTAGAAAATTATGCATGTGTTTATTCATCCTAGTGGTATACAAAAGAATTTATTGATCTTAGTGCATCACCTCTTGTAGCATAGGACTTTACTATTATCTCTCTCATTAATTTTCCTTTGATTAATACAAGTATATTAGGAATATTTTAGGAATGTGAGCGTTAAATATCACATCTGATAAGGAGTCGAGCTTAGAAAAAATATTGGAGTTCATATTGAGGGTCATGTCCCACACTCTCTAGACTTTTGGTCATCTCTTTATATAAGGTATGAGTGTCAAGGGCCTTTGACTATTGCAATGGATGACCATGATATCCAAAGATAAAAACACTTATATGCATAAGTTCTATGACACTTAAACCCTTTAGAAATTAATTATAAAATAACCCTTCCTTTAAATATGTTCAAGCATTGATTCTTAATGTATGTTTGCAAGAAGAAATATAAATTGTGGTTTCTTTAAAATAAAAATAATTTAACCAATATTACCTATTTGAAATAGTGATTCCAAAGACATGCACTCAATGGTGCTCTACCATATTGCATACACTAAATTCAATAATGTAATAACGAAGCTTGTTAATTTCTAACACTATATTTCAGCTTGAGGCTTCATTAAAGAATTACTTTTCTTCAAGTGTTTGTTTGACTACCATTGAAATTTATCATTCGTATTCCAATAGAGTAGGCTTGTACCACCCAACAACTCACCAAGTCATTCTATTGAGATTCATATTCTACATACAACAAATCAATAATTAGAAAGACAAACCATATTCTTTAAGTCCTTACAAGGCAACAATATTGGTTCACTAGTTTTAACACATAGGTCATATATTGCACTTAATGATGTCATGGGATATAAATATTCATGATGAAGCCTAGAAACATTTCACAAAATACCAAGTGGAAGCTCCTACTTAACCTTTTAGATTCTAGAGGAGCTTGAACTCCACTCTAAATCTCAAAAAATTTCATACTAACTCTAGATAACCATCTAAAGAGGAACTCTCCAAAACTAATCATTGAAGGGAAGCACTCCAAGATTCATTTATCTAGGAAATACCTCACAATGTCATTTCCTATAATAGATCCTCACATGCACAATTCAAGGTTGAACTCAAGGAAGCTACATCTTGACCATGGTTCAACCTTATCAAGATGTTTATACATCTTGTACATTTTCTTTTCTTGTGACCCTTGGTGCATAAGCATACTATATTCATAAGATTATTATCATACAAAAGAGGAATATATACCATACACATCTCTTAGACTTAATACAACATCATAATTCTTAGATATTTACATAATTATATATTATTCCATTTGCACAAGCAAAATTAGGTTCAACACTAAATAGTCTATAAACATAACAAGCTTCCAAAAAAAAAAAATCACAATTTCAAGAAAAATTAAGATTTGAATTTTATTTCACTAAATTCAATTTAAATTGTCTTGTCATTTCAATTATATATCTTGCAAATGAAATACTTAGGAAATTTTTAGTTGGGTAATTTCTTGAAAAGCTTTGTATCTTCCTTCCAAGATTTTTGTTTCTCTTCTCAATATTTTTTGTATCTTCTCTTTCAATTCTTTTTATTTTTTTCCCTTATCCACTACCCTACTCTCTCTTTTTAGCCTTCTCTCTCCTCTTGTTAATTCTCCACTTCCTTATTTTATTCACTCTTCCTTTCCACTTGTGAAGTTTACCTTTGCCAATTACACCCTTACTCATTTTTATTTATTTGAATCAACCCACTTCTTAATTCATTTTATTGGTTTCTTATTAGCCATATTTACCCTAATATTTCATATTACCAATATTTATTTTCATGCTTATGTTATTTTAGTTATTTATATTAAAATAATTTCATCCTCAACATAATTATTTAACGTTAGGATTATAACCTTAACATGTTTTGTTTAATTAGTAACAACTCAAAATAGAGCTTTTATAAAGAGGGGTTTTACACTACAAGTTGGACAAATGACAAGACTATTAATATTGTTCCTCTATGTAAATATAACTTTTTATATCTCCTTGGTTGGTCTTGGACACCTACAAACACCAATAATACTAGGTTCTTTTTCATGAAATTGAATACAATTTCAATCTTTCCAAGGACAACAAATATTTTTATATATATATATATATATATATATATATATATATATATATATATATATATATATATATAATTTTTATAAAGAATTAATTTGGTACCATTGCAATCATAAAAAACTTTATCAAATGTTTCTTTTCAATTTTGATCATACAAATATTAATTCAACTATTTTTTTTTATTGGTTGAAAGGGTTTTGAAAGGGTCCTTGAACCTTGTACAACAAAGAAAACAGACTAGCTGGAAAAGGCCCTGAAGGGGGCGAAAGGGGAACAACTAGAAATGAGACCCGAGAGGCAGCTTGAAAAGCCCTTCCCAACAAAGACAACAGAGACCAGCAGAGAAGGTTACCACCTTGAGAGACCAAACCAAATACTCCCAAGGGGAGAACAGAAACCACTAGGAAACAGAAAGACCAAAAATAAAAAAAACCACACAGATACAGCTTGCTCTGAAGGGGTTTCCTCTGTGACGACCCGTCACCCTGACTAATAGGTGGGAGCCTACCTATCTTACATTGTACACACATTTGAGTTGTTGGTTTCGATTCTAAGGCTGAAAGGGAATGAGTTCCTCCAAACTTGAATATTTGTTGTTGACACTCGTTTGTTGGCCAACAAGTCAGCCTCTTTATTCCCCTCTCTATACTGATGTTGAATCACAAGGTGGACATACTTATTTGCAAGGGATTTGCATTGAATTAATGAAGTCAAAGACCATGGAGAAGAAGTGCCCTTGAGGCAGTTAATGATATGAAGAGAGTCGCCCTCGATAATAAGTTATTGGATATCCATATCTTCAATGAGGAGGAGGCATTGATATAACACTCTAGATTCAGCTATATTATTGCTCTAGACTCCCAAATTCTCTGCGAAGGCCAACTTGATTTCATCCAGGTGATTTCTCAGGATGCCTCCCCCACCTACGACTCCTAGGTTGCCCTTCATTTCCCTGTAAAAGTTGATTTTTAGCCATCCTAGAGGAGGCAAACTCCACCTGATAGCAGACCTATCAACAGAATTAAGAGGCACACGAACAATGTTAGAAATATTAAATATGCGGGCCAGAGTAGTTTCTATGCCAGGGGGGTGGTTCCGGAGAGGAGACAAGAGAGACATTCTCTTCTGCTAGGGATAAGATTTTGGTGTTAAGTCTCCGTATTTCACTAGAATGGTTACTAAAAATTTAGTCATTCCTTTCCCGCAACATTTTCTAGAGGTAATGATGGAGGCAGGATTGCCATAGAAACTTAAGTTGGATATTTTTGAAAGGATGTGGCCACTGAGTGAGAAGGCGTTGCACAGTAGGCGGATGAACAGTGGAGATGTAGAATTCTTGGTAGAGCTGGTTTAGGACACCTAAAGAGAATGAGCACTCTAGGAATAGGTGGGGGATGGATTCATAGGCTTTTTTGCACATAATACACCGGTTGGGAATAATCAAGCCTCTGGAAAGTAGGTTGTCAAGAGTGAGAATTTTGTTTTGGGAGGCCAGCCAATAGAAAAATTTTACCTTCAGAATGATTTTCTTCACCCATATCTGGTTTTTTAAGTTCCATTTTTCAATATGAGGTTCTTGGCTGTAGTAGGCAGATTTTACGATGAAATTACTAGATTCAAAGAGAAATCACCATCTCAGTGAACCGCTCGATAGAAAAATCACCATTTCAAATTTTTTATGGCCAGAACCCCAAGGGTGTTCTAGATTTGGTTGAATTACCAATCCATGAGCATGTTAGTGATGATGCAAAAGCATTTGTTGAACATATACAACAATTGCAAGAAGAGGTTAGAGACAAGTTGCAGAATAGTAATGCTAAGTACAAAAATGTCGTTGATGTGCACAGACGTGTCCAAGTATTCCTGATTGGGGACATGGTTATGGTTCACCTTCAAAAGGAGCAATTTTCCAAGGGGACATATAATAAATTTAAAATGAAGAAAATTGGCCCTTGTAGAATTCTACAAAAAATGAATGACAATGCTTATAAGGTGGAATTGCTAGTTGACCTCAATATTTCACCAGTTTTCAATGTATCTGATTTGCATGAATTTCATGGTGATATTACAGTTGTTGAAGAGGAAAACACCATATCTTGGGAGAAGCAAATCCCTAAGAAGAAGAAGGAACACATTGCATAGGTCCTTGACAGGAAAGTGATCACCACACACAATGGAAACTATAGCAAATACTTGGTATAGTGGGAAGGTTTGTCCCAAGATGATAACACTTGGATTTCCAAGGAGGAACTAAAAAGGCTTGACATTGACAAGCTCGAGACTTTTCATCAGCAAAACTCGTAGGAGTTGAGTTCATTTTCAACCAAAGGAGAATGATGCACCTTACTAGGGCCATAACTTTTACTCTAAGTTTATGTTTTACCCCGTTATTTTCTTAGAACGTGTTGAATGGCACGGAGAAGCTAAGGAAAGTGGCCCATATGTTTTTACACACAAAAATGCCTCTAGGAGGCTCAAAATTATTATTTAATGTAATTTTTAGTTTTCACAACTGAAAACTTATCATATCTATTAGTGTAGAACTAGAGCGGGTTTGTTATCTTGGGGTAGTAGGTTTTATTGAATAACGGATGCATGATTCCATTTTGGATGCCATCCAATTTTTTTAGGGTTACTAAAAATAGTGAGTTGCTAAAAATAGAAAGATACTAAAAATAGTAAGGGAGTAGAGTTGACTAGGGTTTTTATTTTTGGGAGTATAAGAAGTGGGAGACTCTATTGTAAGAAAAATAGGAATTTAGTTAATGAAAGGAAGCATTTGCAGGTTTCTTTTATTGGTGTAGTGTATGATATCTTATCTTGCAATTTGACTCTTGGAGTGCATTGACTGTCTCCTGCAATGAATTCCCATCAGGATGAGGAAAAAACGTTATGTGGATTGACCAATGGAAGATCAATGACTCATGTTATTTTAAAAAATAAAGAAGGAATTTTCTACATATCATCCAATGGAAGATCAACAACTCACATTATTTTTTAATAACTCCGATGAACGATGAGAAAGAAAATTTCTATGAGCCATTCGATAGAATATCAATGGCTTGCATTATTTTTGAAGAACTCTGACATAGGATGAGAAAGAAAATTTATGTGGATTGACTAATGGAAGATCAATGACACATGTTATTTCTAAAGAACTCTGATGGAGGAAGAGGAAGAAAATTTATTTGGACCATTAGTTTGAAGATCGATAGCTTACATTGCTTTGGAGGACTAATAGATTTATTTTTCAAAGGAGAAGCTCTACTATTGACCAATTTTTAGGTACATAGCTAAAAGGGGGTTCACAAACTTGGAAGAGATCTAGAGCAATTCTACTAACCGTCCAATCAAACAAAAGATAGCCCAACTTGGAAAATATCAAGGCTATAAAAAGTGACAACAATAGCCAATTAGAGTTCATCTTTAGCCTTCATAATAAGGAACCTAAAAACACTTTATCATAGGTAACCTCTACACACAACCTCCCAAAAAAGGTATTTGAACATATTAAGATGGTAGTTGCAAAAGGCTCCAATTCCACCTACCAACATCACTTGAGAATGGAATTCTAGAGAAGCAACTAACATATTAAATACAGTAATGTGGGAGTTGCAATGAGAACAATCTTGATCCTAGGGCATTAATTATAAAAAGTCTTTACGTTTAGTCTTAAGAGATACCCAAGAAAGGTAGTTGATAATTGTGATGATAGTTGCATATCTAAAGGTCTATAATCCTTTAGCATTGATGATTCTTCTTCCAAGAACCTTGAGAATATTAACAAATTGAATGCAGGTATGGCCCAACACATAATGAAAAAGGTATTTTTGCATAGTTTTGAAGGAAAATGCTCCCAATTTTGTTGTTAAATAGTAAATCACTAATCATTGTAAGGCATTATAAGTGGCCTACTTGTACCTAGTACATGGCCTTGTATGTGTGTCCTTTTATTTTATTTTGTATATCAATCTAGACTCGAGCATTGAGTCATTATTTTTTTAGCATCAAGCCTCTTTTGTTTTGGCATATATCTATGAAATATTATGATATATATTTGAGAGGTTGTGGCTAATATTTCTCTATCCTATTTTATGTGTGTATAAATTTTTATGAATGATATGTCGAATTAAAACCATGTTCAATTTCTAGCTATTAGAAAATTATGCATGTGTTTATTCATCCTAGTGGTATACAAAAGAATTTATTGATCTTAGTGCATCACCTCTTGTAGCATAGGACTTTACTATTATCTCTCTAATTAATTTTCCTTTGATTAATACAAGTATATTAGGAATATTTTAGGAATGTGAGCGTTAAATATCACATCTGATAAGGAGTCGAGCTTAGAAAAAATATTGGAGTTCATATTGAGGGTCATGTCCCACACTCTCTAGACTTTTGGTCATCTCTTTATATAAGGTATGAGTGTCAAGGGCCTCTGACTATTGCAATGGATGACCATGATATCCAAAGATAAAAACACTTATATGCATAAGTTCCATGCCACTTAAACCCTTTAGAAATTAATTATAAAATAACCCTTCCTTTAAATATGTTCAAGCATTGACTCTTAATGTATGTTTGCAAGAAGAAATATAAATTGTGGTTTCTTTAAAATAAAAAAAAATTAACCAATATTACCTATTTGAAATAGTGATTCCAAAGACATGCACTCAATGGTGCTCTACCATATTGCATACACTAAATTCAATAATGTAATAACGAAGCCTGTTAATTTCTAACACTATATTTCAGCTTGAGGCTTCATTAAAGAATTACTTTTCTTCAAGTGTTTGTTTGACTACCATTGAAATTTATCATTCGTATTCCAATAGAGTAGGCTTGTACCACCCAACAACTCACCAAGTCATTCTATTGAGCTTCATATTCTACATACAACAAAGCAATAATGAGAAAGACAAACCATATTCTTTAAGTCCTTACGAGGCAACAATATTGGTTCACTAGTTTTAACACATAGGTCATATATTGCACTTAATGATTTCATGGGATATAAATATTCATGATGAAGCCTAGATCCATTTCACAACATACCAAGGGGAAGCTCCTACTTAACCTTTTAGATTCTAGAGGAGCTTGAACTCCACTCTAAACCTCAAAAAAAATTATACTAACTCTAGATAACCATCTAGAGAGGAACTCTCCAAAACTAATCATTGAGGGGAAGCACTCCAAGATTCATTGTTCTAGGAAAGACCTCCAAATTTCCTTTCCTATAATAGATCCTCACATGCACAATTCTAGGTTGAACTCAAGGAAGCTACATCTTGACCATGGTTCAACCTTATCAAGATGTTTATACATCTTGTACATTTTCTTTTCTTGTGACCCTTGGTGCATAAGCATACTATATTCATAAGATTATTACCATACAAAAGAGGAATATATGCCATACATATCTCTTAGACTTAATACAACATCATAACTCTTAGATATTTACATAATTATATATTATTCCATTTGCACAAGCAAAATTATGTTCAACACTAAATAGTCTATAAACATAACAAGCTTCCAAAAAAAAAAAATCACAATTTCAAGAAAAATTAAGATTTGAATTTTATTTCACTAAATTCAATTTAAATTGTCTTGTCATTTCAATTATATATCTTGCAAATGAAATACTTAGGAAATTTTTAGTTGTGTAATTTCTTGAAAATATTTGTATCTTCCTTCCAAGATTTTTGTTTCTCTTCTCAATATTTTTTGTATCTTCTCTTTCAATTCTTTTTATTTTTGTCCCTTATCCACTACCCTACTCTCTCTTTTTAGCCTTCTCTCTCCTCTTGTTAATTCTCTACTTCTTTTATTCACTCTTCCTTTCCACTTGTGCAGTTTACCTTTGCCAATTACACCCTTACTCATTTTTATTTATTTGAATCAAACCACTTCTTAATTCATTTTATTGGTTTCTTATTAGCCATATTTACCCTAATATTTCATATTACCAATATTTATTTTCATGCTTATGTTATTTTAGTTATTTATATTAAAATAATTTCATCCTCAACATAATTATTTAACGTTAGGATTATAACCTTAACATGTTTTGTTTAATTAGTAACAACTCAAAATAGAGCTTTTATAAAGAGGGGTTTTACACTACAAGTTGGACAAATGACAAGACTATTAATATTGTTCCTCTATGTAAATATAACTTTTTATATCTCCTTGGTTGGTCTTGGACACCTACAAACACCAATAATACTAGGTTCTTTTTCATGAAATTGAATACAATTTCAATATTTCCAAGGACAACAAATATTATATATATATATAATTTTTATAAAGAATTAATTTGGTACCATTGCAATCATAAACAACTTTATGAAATGTTTCTTTTCAATTTTTATCATACAAATATTAATTCAACTATTTTTTTTTTATTGGTTGAAAGGGTTTTGAAAGGGTCGTGAACCTTGTACAACAAAGAAAACAGACTAGTTGGAAAAGGCCCTGAAGGGGGCCGAAGGGGAACAACTAGAAAGGAGAGACCCGAGAGGCAGCTGGAAAAGCCCCTCCCAACAGAGACAATAGAGACCAGCAGAGAAGGTTACCACCTTGAGAGACCAAACCGAATACTCCCAAGGGGAGAACAGAAACCACCAGGAAACAGAAAGACCAAAAATAAAAAAAACCACACAAATACAGCTTGCTCCGAAGAGGTTTCCTCTGTGATGACCCATCGCCCTGACTAATAGGTGGGAGCCTACCTATCTTACATTGTACACACATTTGAGTTGGTGGTTTCGGTTCTAAGGCTAAAAGGGAACGAGTTCCTCCAAACTTGAATATTTGTTTCTGACACTCGTTTGTTGGCCAACAAGTCAGCCGCTTTATTCCCCTCTCTGTACTGATGTTGAATCACAAGGTGGACATACTTATTTGTGAGGGATTTGCATTCTTGAATTAATGAAGTCAAAGAACATGGAGAAGAATTTGTGCCCTTGATGCAGTTAATGATATGAAGAGAGTCACCCTCGATAATAAGTTGTTGGATATCCATATCTTCAATGAGAAGGAGGCTTTGATATAACACTCTGAATTCAGCTATATTATTGGTCTGGACTCCCAAATTCTCTGCGAAGTCCAACTTGATTTCATCCAGGTGATTTCTCAGGATGCCTCCCCCACCTGCGGCTCCTGGGTTGCCCTTCGCTGCCCCATAAAAGTTGATTTTTAGCCATCCTGGAGGAGGCAAACTCCACCTGATAGCAGACCTATCAACAAAATTAAGAGGCACACGAACAATGTTAGAAAGATTAAATATGCGGGCCAGAGTAGTTTCTATGCCAGGGGGGTGGTTCCGGAGAGGAGACAAGAGAGACATTCTCTTCTGCTAGGGATAAGATTTTGGTGTTAAGTCTTCGTATATCACTAGAATGGTTACTAAAAATTCTGGCATTCCTTTCCCGCCACATTTGCTAGAGGTAATGATGGAGGCAGGATTGCCATAGAAACTTAAGTTGGATATTTTTGAAAGGTTGTAGCCACTGAGTGAGAAGGAGTTGCACGATAGGCGGATGAACAGTGGAGATGTAGAATTCTTGGTAGAGCTAGTTTAGGACACCTAAAGAGAACAAGCACTCTAGGAATAGGTGGGGGATGGATTCATAGGATTTTTTGCACATAATACACCGGTTGGGAATAATCAAGCCTCTGGAAAGCAGGTTGTCAAGGGTGAGAATTTTGTTTTGGGAGGCCAGCCAATAGAAAAATTTTACCTTCAGAATGATTTTCTTCACCCATATTTGGTTTGTTAAGTTCCATTTTTCAATCTGAGGTTCTTGGTTGTAGTAGGAAGATTTTACGATGAAATTACCAGATTCAAAGAGACTCCAGACCAGGGAATCTGGGTTCTGAGAGTTCGGAATGGTGTACACCCTGAGCAGATTTTGCAATCGATATGAGGCTTCAGTGATGTGACTGGTCCCATTGAAGATGAGATTTTTCCATTGACGTCTAGGGGAACCTTGATTGATGAAATGAGCAACTTTATCTCCAAATAGGGCCTCCATGATAGGCTTGAGCATTACGAGGATCGGATCTTGGTTGAGGGGTTTGTAGTGCAGCCAAGGCTCGTCCCAAAATTTTATAGTAGTCATGGTCCCCAAGCGCCACCTCATACCTTCAGATATGATGTCTCTGGTTTGGATCAAACCATTCCAAAAATGAGATCCAATGGGGATAAGATGGTCTCCCATGAAATCCACCTGTTGGAGATACTTTGCTCTGATGACATCGATCCATATGGCTTGGTCGCTAGTGATGAGTCTCCACGCCTGCTTGGCTATGAGGGCCATATTCATTTTGTTGATTCTCCTAAAACCTAGGCCGCCATGTTATTTCTTTGAGCACACTTTTTCCCATGCCACCAAGGAAAAAAATTTTTATTTTCATTGCCTACCCATAGAAACTTGCATTGAATTTGTTCTATTTTGTGGCAAACAAAGCTTGGGGCTTTGAAGATGGATAAGAACACAAGAATGCTTTGCAAGCAAGATTGGACCAAAGTGGCTTTGGCTTCCTGATTGAGTAGCGAGCTCTTACACCTGACCATTTTCCTAGTAATGCGTTCAAGGACGTTGTCCCACAAGGATTTGGAGGTTCTGCCATGGAACAGAGGTAAGCCCAGGTAAGAGGTGGGGAGGTTGGAAATATTGCACCCAATAATTGCTGTTATTATGTTTTGTCTGGTAATGGGGGTGTTCAATAAAAACAACCTGATTTTGATATAGTTGACCTTTTGTCATGCAACCTTTTCATAATAGTTGAGGATGATTTTTATAATTTTTGCTTTCGGGATAGAGGAGTATGAGGACAAGATAGTGTCATCAACAAACTATTGATGTGTGATGGCTCTAGATCTTGAGGTAGGTTTAATTCCATAGATGAAACCTTCGTTGCAGGCAGCAGTAAGAGATCTTCCTAGGGTTTCAACCAGAATTATGAATAAAAAAGGAGATAAAGGATCCCCTTGTCTGATTCCTTTGGTATTTTGGAAGAAACCTATAGGAGAGTCGTTAATCATAATAGAGAACCAAGAAGTGGAGACACATTCTCTTACCATCTGAATCCACTCCTTGTGGAAGCCGAATTTGTCGAGGACATCAAACAGGAAGTTCAAATAAACCCGATCGAAAGCTTTGTTCATATCGAGCTTGAGGAACATGTTGGGCTTCTTGTTTTTGGCTATAGAGTGGGCCATTTTATGGACCATTATGACCCCAGCAGTGATGAATCTACCTTGGACTGAGCTACCTTGGTAGTGGTTGATAATGGAGGGAAGGATCAGCTTTAATATGTTCACCATCACTTTGGTGGTGAGTTTGTATATAACACTGTACAGACTAATCGGCCTGTAGTCTGAGAGGGTTTTGCAGTTGTTATATTTGGGAACTAAGACAATGAATGTCAAGTTTACCTCTTTTGGCATTTTCTTGGCTCTCTGAAATAATTGGACAGCTTCAATGACATCTTTGCCAACAATTTCCCATAAGTGTTGGAAAAAGCAGGGAGAGAATTCGTCAGGCCCGAGGGCCTTGTTAGGTTCCATCGCAAACAAATATTATTTGATTTCTTCTTTCGTAAACTTTTTTATCAACCTTTAATTGGAGGCATTGGTTACCATATTGGGGATGTTCTAAAGTACCTGACTTGAGATGTATGGGGGGCACTACACAGTAGGGCCTAAGACCTCTTGAAAGTGTCTCACGACTTCCTACTTGATTTCTTGAATGTCAGAAACTTTGGAGCCATCCTCCTTGGTTAATTCATTGATTTTATTAGTGCCTTTGTGTCTCATAGTTGAGGCGTGAAAGTATTTCGTATTAGTAAATATTAATTCAACTATTAATCACATTTCATCCACCAAATACCATAATATATTTCACATCACACATTGTTCATCTCAATAGGGACAAAAGGGTAGGCATCACACTAACCAACCATGTTATTGAACTTTATTCCAAGATACTTATATTCAACAACCTCTTCTAAGAGAAGATGTATTAATGTGGATTGAAATTTTATCATAGGAATATATTCTTTCAAAGTAGAAGTTTAGTTGTTTCCTTTTCTTTTGGTCGATGAAACCACAATCTTGTTTTTGCTAGCATTTACTTACATCTCAACTTCTTGCAAAAGTGTTCTAAGGTCATTAAATGCTCCTTCAAACCCTATGTTGTCTTTGTAATCAAAATGAGACCATTTGCATATAAAAGTCACTTTGCCACATGTATGTTCAATTAGACATCCTCACATTCCCTCAACTTTAATGGGTCTTATAATTTATTGGGTCTTCTAACTAATTGATGTATAGATAACGGGGATAGTGGGTATCCTTATTTATCTCCTATGTCACTTTCAAAATATTCTAAGAGACCTAATTGTGTTCTAAATTTGGCTTGGACCACTTCACGAAGTATATAGATAGTTGTCTTGGTACGACTGGTTCTTTCATCCTACTCACTAGTTTGCTTCTAGGCAATTTTTTAAAGGCCTCAATAAAGTCAACATAATAACAATAAGCATTTCATTTTATATCCTATTTTTTAAATGACATGACAATGCTATTAATTATTTTATCATAAATTATTTTGGTCTAATATTTTTTTTATTGTTTTTTCACCTTCTTTCTTCATCCTTCTATCCACTTGTTAATTTTATACTTAATAATATATTAAAATAACTTTAAAATATTACTATTATAATCTAATAATTTAAAAAAATATTTATATTACAATTTTTAATAAAATTTGTTATTGAAAACCATGCTGAATAGCAGTGTTAATTAACCTTTTCAAGGTGGGGTGTCAAGAATTCTTTAGGAAGAAATAAAACAACAAAGGTTGATGATGGTTATATAATAAGAAAAGAAGGGCTTATTTTGCATGTTTTATGGCTTGATATTTCAATTAAGTAACCAATTCAGGTTATGAAGATTCTGTTGGAATTATTAAACCACCTTTCACGTCGTCCGCAAACGCTTCTCTGTGAAGCAGAAAAAATCAGCCTCCTGAAGGTGCTTCACTGCGAAGCAGTAAAATCATGCCACTTGAAAATGCTTCACAGCGAAGTAATTCCAATCCGGGAGTTCGCCCATCAGATTTGCGAAGCAGTGTCCAGGCACGGGAAATGAGCGCCTGACATCACACATGTGAGTAGGTGGGGTTGTTCGGCATTTTGTGGAAAACCCTCTTCGGCATTTAATTTTTGTCAGTCGGTTGGTGAATTATTCTCGCCTCTTGTCTTCTCTCTTCGTCTATAAATACCGGACCATATGTCATTTAGTAGTAGAGAGAAAAGTGTAGAGCTGTAGCGAGAAATTGCGAGCGCAAAGCAACAGCAGCAGTTAGGTTTTCGAGCACAGAGCAGTAGATAGCCGGAGCAGGGAGCAACAGCCTCCTGGAAACCCCATCTTGTGTTTATCCTACAAATTTATCTTGCAGATGTTTGTAACCGCTTCATAGAAAGAAGCTTTGTAATCCGATTATATTTCAATACATAAAATATTTGTCTTGTTACTTTGAGTTCCCTTGTTCTTTGTTCTCAGCTTCGAATAATTGTTCATCTGAAGACAAACATCAAGGAGGATTTTCCCAGAAGTGTCAAATCGGCTCCATCCCACCCAAGTGCAAATTTGGTTATTTGTTAGTTGCCCCAAAGTTGCACTTCAGAAATTTACTACCCTGTAGTGGAAGTTTGTAGCAATATTGGCCGAAGCTACACTTCAACACTTTAGTGCCCCGAAGTAATACTTCGGTGACTCCTTTCCCAAAGCAAATTTTGTCGCACACTTTAAAGCAACGCTGCCAATTTAAACCGAAGTCCCACTTCGGAAATATCTTTTGCGAAGCAGCCGCTTCGCTGGAAAAACTCCCGAAGCACTCATTGGTGGCTAAAAATCGTGAAGCTTCACTTTTCTTTGCCACTTCGCTATTGAACCTTTCGAAGCTTCCACTTCGGACGCTAGTGCAACGAAGTTCCTCCCTCGCTGTCCAAATTGGCGAAGCTCCCTCCTCGCCTCACAAATTTGCGAAGTTTCCTTGACGCGATTTAATCAATTTAAATTTGTTTTAATTCCTTCAAATTGGTATCAGAGCTCGTTGTGTCGTGACGCGGAGATTGAAGCATGGCTTCCAAAAACAATTCCCTACAGTTGCAGATCCCATGATTTAATGGCAAGAACTATGATTACTGGAGCATCCAAATGAAGATTTTCTTTGGGTCTCAGGAGTTGTGGGACTTGGTGGAGAATGGGTACCCGAAACCGGCAGATGCAGCAGCACTGGCCGCCCTCTCCCAAGCTGACAAAGACCTTATTGAAGGAGAACACGAAGAAGGACCAAAAGGCCCTCTTCTATATCATGCAAGCGGTTGAGGAGACCATCTTCCCATGGATTGCATCAGCCACCAAGGCCAAGCAGGCCTGGGAGATTTTGGCCAACTCGTACCAGGGCACCAACAAAGTGAAGTTGGTGAAACTGTAGATGCTCAGGAGAGAGTTCGAGAACCTGCAGATGAGTGAGTCAGAAACCATGAGCGACTTTTTCACCCGAACGACAGATGTCATCAACCAGATGCGGTTGAATGGTGAAATTATGCAGAATCAAAGGATTGTGGAGAAAATTTTGTGAAGTCTGCCAGCAAAATTTGATTCTATGGTAATTGCAATAGAGGAATCAAGGGACTTGACAACCCTCTCGATGGATGAGCTCATGGGTTCTCTGCAGACACATGAGCAGAGGCTGAGCCACTCAACTCAGTCCTCTCTAGAGCAAGCTTTCAAGGCGCAAGTCTCATTTCGAGATAGTGACAGACAAGACTCCCACCATGGAGCCTCTAGTTCTCAAGGTGGAAGAGGCAAAGGCAGGCATGGGAGAGGAAACAAGCAAGGAGGGAGATCAAACCCTAACGACAGTGAGACCAGCTGCAACTTTCATCAGCAAGGAGGAAGAGGCACTGGCAAAAATCAGCAAAGTGGATCTTATCAGAAGAAAGATAAATCTAAGGTCCAATGCTATTACTGCAAAAAGTTTGGCCATTACATCTCACAGTGCAGAAAGAGGATGGCGAACGAGAATCAATAGCAAGCCCATTATACGGATGAAGCCAAAAATGCGACAGGAGGAAATGTGCTGCTGACTTGCAGTATTGAGGAGGAGAGCAGGAAAAATATTTGGTATCTTGACAGTGGGTGCAGCAACCACATGACTGGGAACAGAGAGATGTTCTCACAACTGGATGAAACAGTCCAGTATGAAGTCAAGATGGGGAACAACAACAAGGTTCCTGTGATGGGGAAAGGTAAAATCCTCATCCGCACCCGGCACGATGAAAGAAAACAAATTTGTGATGTTTATTATGTGCTTGGGTTGAAACACAACCTGCTAAGCGTTGGACAGCTTGTGCAGAAGGGGCACACTGTTCAGTTCAAAGATGGTGTCTGTACCATCAGAGACAAAGTGCATGGACAAATCGCAACCGTGTCCATGACAAAAAACAAAATGTTTTCACTGCAGATTCAGAATGAATCATTAATGTCTCTAAGTGTAGTTGTGAAGGATGCTACCTGGCTGTGGCATCTCAGATTCGGTCACTTGAGTTTTAGTGGCCTGAATTTGCTGCACAAGAAGCAAATGGTGAAGGGTTTACCCCTTATTGAGCAACCAAACCAAGTTTGTGAAGGTTGCCTGGTCGGTAAGCAGCACAAGGATGCATTCCCTATAGGACAGTCTTGGAGAGCATCACAGCCATTGGAGCTGGTGCACTCAGACATTTGCGGTCCCATGCAGACCAGCTCATATGCCGACAACAAATATTTCTTGACCTTCATAGATGACTTTAGCCGAAAGACCTGGATTTATCCCATCAAGCTGAAGTCAGAAGCATTTGCAAAGTTTAAGGAGTTCAAGGCTCTAGTTGAGAAACAGAGCGGGTATTACGTGAAAACTCTTAGGACAGACGGTGGAGGAGAATACATCTCCAATGAATTCCACAACTTCTGCAAGCAACATGGAATTCGTAAGCAGTTGACTGCCAGATACACACCGCAACAGAATGGCGTAGCTGAGAGGAAGAACAGAACTATCATGGAGATGGCACGGAGCATGCTGAAGGCAAAAAGTTTGCCACATGAGTTCTGGGCAGAAGTTGTAAGTTGTGCAGTTTATCTATTGAACCGATGTCCCACCAAGAGTGTGAAGGACAAAATTCTAGAGGAAGCCTGGAGCAATCTGAAGCCAAGTGTGGCTCATTTGCGAGTTTTTGGGTGCATTGCATATGCACATGTTCCAGATGAGAAAAGGCAGAAGCTGGATGACAAAGCTAAAAAATGCATCTTCACAGGGTACAATGAACAAGCAAAGGCATACAAGTTGTACAATCCTATGACGAAGAAACTTGTCATCAATCGAGATGTGAAGTTCTTGGAGGATGAAGCCTGGAACTGGAAGTCAAAGACTGGTCAGCCTGAACCAGCAATTATTGAACCTGTAAACTTGGAGGAAGATAGTGTGCAACCACCTATACCTTCAAGCAGCAATAGTGGTGCCAACAGTAGCACAACCTCATCATCCCGGTCACCTCCACTTGCAAGCAGAATTCCAAACTTGAGGACACCTGCGAAGACTCGGAGCTTGCAAGACATTTATGAGGTAACCCATAATCTGATAGATGAAGAATATTCTGATTTTGCCTTCTTTACAGAGTGTGATCCAGTGGAGTTTGAAGAGGCAAGTCAGAATCGCAAATGGGTGAAAGCGATGGATGAGGAGATAGCAACCATTGAAAAGAATGAGACATGGCAGCTGATAGATCTTCCAACAAGAAAGAAGACCATTGGGGTCAAGTGGGTGTATAAAACAAAGTTCAACGCCCAAGGAGAAGTTGACAGGCATAAGGCCAGATTAGTGGCGAAAGGCTACAAGCAGAAGTCAAGAGTTGACTATCATGAGGTGTATGCACCTGTAGCCCGACTTGACACAGTTAGAATGATTCTGGCACTGGCAGCTCAAAAGGGATGGAGCGTGTACCAGATGGATGTCAAGTCTGCCTTCCTGAATGGAGTGTTGGAAGAAGAGGTCTACATAGACCAGCCACCCGGATATGAAATACAAGGGCAAGAAGACAAGGTCCTGAAGTTGAAGAAGGCCCTGTATGGGTTGAAGCAAGCACCCCGGGCATGGTACAACCGGATTGATGACTATTTTCAGGAGAATGGGTTTCAAAAATGCCCATATGAGCACACCCTATATCTGAAGACAAATGAAGAGGGTGAGATGATAATCGTCTGCTTGTACGTGGACGATCTGATATATACTGGCAATAGCAGCAGCCTATTTGAGGAGTTCAGAACAGCCATGAAGACCGAGTTTGAAATGACAGACATGGGGCTGATGAAATTCTTTCTTGGCATTGAAGTTGACCAATCAGCAGATGGCATCTTCATTTCTTAGGGCAAGTATGCTAAGGATGTCCTGAAGCGTTTCAATATGGAGGACAACAAACATGCCATCACCCCGGTTGCCACTGGCTTGAAGTTGAGCAAGACTGACAACAACAGAAGCATTGATCCAACTCTCTATAAAAGGTTAGTTGGAAGCCTGATGTACTTGACCGCAACCAGGCCAGATTTAATGTTTACCATGAGTTTAATTAGTAGGTTTATGGAGTCACCCAAAGACACTCACTGGCAAGTAGGCAAGAGAATTCTACGATATGTCAATGGCACGAGAAACCACGGACTCCACTATGCCAGACAAGACCAGCTTGAGCTGATTGGCTACACTGATAGCGATTGGGCTGGTAGCATAGATGACCGAAAGAGCACTTCTGGATATGCCTTCCATTTTGGATCCGAAGTTGTCTCTTGGTCCTCGAAGAAGCAGCCAATTGTTGCTTTATCTACAGCAGAGGCAGAGTATGTTGCTGCCACCTCAACCGCCTGCTAGGCAGTCTGGCTGAGAAGAGTTCTGAGTGAACTACATCATCCGTCGAAAGCAGCAACAACAATATTTTGTGACAATAACTCTGCCATCGCCCTCTCGAAGGACCCAGTCTTCCATGGCCGGACGAAGCACATAGATATCCGGTATCATTTCATCAGAGAGCTGGTGAAATTCGATGAAGTACAATTGCAGTTTTGCAGGTCCAAGGAGCAGGTAGCTGACATCTTCACAAAACCTTTGAAGGAGGAGGACTTCGCCAGGTTGCGGGAAATGTTGGGTGTCAAAGAATTTGTGAAATCTGGTTTAAAGGAGGGTGTTGGAATTATTAAACCACCTTTCACGCCATCCGCAAATGCTTCGCCGCGAAGCAGTAAAAACATGCCTCTTGAAGGTGCTTCGCTGCGAAGCAGCAAAAACATGCCCCTTGAAGATGCTTCGCTATGAAGTAATTCCAATCCAGGAGTTCGCCCATCAGATTTGCGAAGCAGTGTCCAGGCACGGGAAACGAGCGCCTGACATCACGCATGTGAGTAGGTGGGGTTGTTCGGCGTTTTGTGGAAAACCCTCTTCGGCATTTAATTTTTGTCAGCCGGTTGGTGAATTATTCCCGCCTCTTGTCTTCTTTCTTCGTCTATAAATACCGGACCATATGTCATTTAGTAGTAGAGAGAAAAGTGCAGAGCTGTAGCGAGAAATTGCGAGCGCAAAGCAGCCGCAGCAGTTAGGTTTTCGAGCACAGAGCAATAGAACAACAGATAGCCAGAGTAGGGAGTAGCAGCCTCCTGGAAACCCCATCTTGTGTTTATCCTGCAAATTTATCTTGCAGATGTTTGTAACCGCTTCATAGAAAGAAGCTTTGTAATCCGGTTATATTTCAATACATAAAATATTTGTCTTGTTACTTTGCGTTCCCTTGTTCTTTGTTCTCAGCTTCGAATAATTGTTCATCTGAAGACAAACATCAAGGAGGATTTGCCCAGAAGTGTCAAATCGGCTCCATCCCACCCAAGTGCAAATTTGGTTATTTGTTAGTTGCCCCAAAGTTGCACTTCGGAAATTTACTGCCCTGTAGTGGAAGTTTGTAGCAATATTGGCCGAAGCTACACTTCGGCACTTTAGTGCCCCGAAGTAATACTTCGGCGACTCCTTTCCCGAAGCAACTTTTGCCGCACACTTTAAAGCAGCGCTGCCAATTTAAACCGAAGTCCCACTTCGGAAATATCTTTTGCGAAGCAGCCGCTTCGCTGGAAAAACTCCCGAAGCACTCATTGGTGGCTAAAAATCGTGAAGCTTCACTTTTCTTTGCCACTTCGCTATTGAACCTTCCGAAGCTTCCACTTCGGAAGCTAGTGCAGCGAAGTTCCTCCCTCGCTGTCCAAATTGGCGAAGCTCCCTCCTCGCCTCACAAATTTGCGAAGTTTCCTTGACGCGATTTAATCAATTTAAATTTGTTTAAATTCCCTCAGATTCGTGGTTAGATGGAAAACGTCGTATGAAATCCTTGTTGACGGTTCGTCTCTTCACGTGGAGCATTCTTCCTCTCCCTCCTACTCTTCAACGGAAAAAAAAAAATAGAATATCATACTCCCATCACCATATAGTATTGAAGAAAAGGCATTGAGATCTGTTGCTCTGTTGTTTAGTTTTGCCCTACCTAAACCATATTTTAAACAATAGATTAAGCCATTGTGTCAGATAATAATAAAACCTAGTGTTCCTACTCATGACTTAGATCATGCGTGCTTTGAATGAAATTTAAGATGCTTGAATCTTCAACGCAAAAAAATAATGAAATTTAAGAAGCTTGAATCTTCAACGCAAAAAAATAGAATATCATCCGGCCAACACCATATATTATTGAAGAAAAGGCATTGAGATCTGTTGCTCGTTGTTTAAATCATATTTTAAACCTTAGATTGAGCCATTGGCCAGATAATATATCATGAAATAAAATATACCACAATCATATTTTAAACCTTAGATTGAGCCATTGGCCAGATAATATATCATGAAATATACCATTAGACTTTTGCCGTATTTTTTACAATATCAGTCATGCCAGGTGAGTCCAAAACAATTGGCGGACTAAACCATAAACTACTCCGAGATTCCGGATCTCATTTACAGGAACGAGAGTATGGAAAGCGACTCTATTTGTCGTATCACTCATCCTTGTGAGTACAAAATAAAATGGCAAAATAAGCCTGTTGAATTTTCAACCAGAAGAAGAGGTCGATCTGAATGCCAACTCAGAAAAATATACGCTTCTCTTAGCCATTTCCTATTAATCGTTTTACTTTACACTCCAAGAGGAAAAGATTGTATATAGAGGTGCCCTGTGACTTTTTGTTCGCAACAGCATTTTTCTATGTTCCTGTGAGTAGAGCGAGCGACAATGAGAACGAGTATAATGGTGCCCACATTACTCATCCTAAGCATGTCTATGCTTCTCTTCATTATTGCTCATTCTGCTGTACAAAAGCACCCTCTTGATCCTCTCACAAGGTCTGAGATCACCCGTGTTCGTGACCTTGTGCTGAAATCGAACCTAGGCTTCCATAAGAACTTGAGCTTTCAATACATGGGACTAGAGGTGCCAGAGAAGGATGACGTGTATAAATGGAAATCTGGATCATCTTCTCTACCTCCTAGACAGGCTCTTGTAATTGCAAGAATCCCAGGGGAAACCCACGAAATTCTTGTAGACCTTACGTCTAAAAATGTTGTTTACGACAGGGTGTATCATGGATTTGGGTACCCCATTTTAACAATTGAGGAGCAAGTCATAGCAACTGAATTGCCTATGGAGTACCCTCCCTTCATCCAGTCAATTAAAAACAGAGGTCTCGAGATGGATTCTGTTGTTTGCGGCACTTTTTCCACTGGATGGTTTGGAGAGAAGAAGCAGGGCAAGAGAATCATCAACGTCCAGTGCTTTTATCGCAATGGAACTGATAACATATATGCCCGACCCATTGAGGGCGTTACTGTAGTGGTAGATTTAGACCAGGAGAAGGTTGTTGGGTACTCAGATAGGAAAAAGATTCCATTGCCAAAAGCAGAAGGAACTGATATCAAAAGATCGAGCCAGAAACCGCCGTTTGGGCCTAAAACCAACCCAATTTCAATAGAGCAGCCGAGGGGACCGAGCTTCAGAGTTCGAGGAAATATGGTGGAGTGGGCTAACTGGAAATTCCATATTGGATTTGATATGAGATCGGGCCCTGTTATTTCTACAGCTGACGTGTATGACGAAGACAAGGAAAAATTCAGAAGTGTGTTGTACAGAGGTTTCGTTTCAGAGCTCTATGTGCCTTACATGGATCCATCTGAGGATTGGTATTACAAGACTTATTTTGATGCTGGGGAATTCGGTCTGGGAGTGAACGCATTTTCGCTGGAGCCACTGAATGATTGCCCTAGAAATGCACATTATATGGATGCATTCCTTGCAGGACCAGATGGGAAACCAATTGAAACACAGAACGCTCTCTGTATTTTTGAAAGATATGCTGGAGATGTTTCGTGGCGACATACTGAAACGGGTATTCCGAACTTGCTGGTAAGTTTATAAATAAAAGTTTTTGTCGATGAATCTTTCCAATCATTGCGTATTTGGTTTTCATAATTCAAGCCTTTCCGTCTTTTTATGTGGTAATAATGCTCGATAGTTCTCTTGTCAATGTAAAGCTTGGAAAGATTGTGATAAGAAAAGAAATGAATCTGATCAATGGAAATCAACTACGCTAGCCTTCTGAAATTATAGTTTTTCCAGATAACTTCCAGTAAATGTATCTCATCTCACTGGTCTCATGTTTAAATTTGTTACTTGGTCTCATGTTTAAATTTGTTACTTTTACCATAGGAGCTTGACTGCTTTCAATCAATTATGTAGTTGAGAAATTTATTAGTAAAGATGTTACTTATATGATTGATGATATGATACAAGTTCAATTTATATGATAAATATTTATTAAAAATATTAAATAAATAATTAAATAAATAAATATATATTAATTTTCATAGTAAATCTACTATTTTAAAAAATCCCAGCTATGTTTGTCTCTATCGTTTGTTGTAATATGTATGGGTGATTGATAATCCTCAATATTGTAATATGTATTTGTTTGTTTGTGTTTGTTTTCCCTCTCTTAACGCGACTTCTTCGTGCTCGTATTGGTTGGAGAGGCTCTTCCTCGTCGTAGGGGTTGGAGAGGCTTATGCATTACATAGGATTAATTCAATTGTACTCTATTTAATATTTAATCCTTTTCTTTTTTGAACGGTAATCACAAAGTTTGTGGTTGACCACGTGATCAATTAGGACTGTATTCTATTTAATACTTAATTCAATTAGAATTAAATATTATCTAGTTTGCGGTTGACTGTTTTGAACGGTAATCACAAAGTTTGTGATTGACCACGTCATCAATTAGGACTGTATTCTATTTAATATTTAATTCAATTAGGATTAAATATTATCTAGTTTGTGGTTGACCACGTGATCAATTCTTTCAGTTTTCATTTTTTAAGAATAGACGAAACGTGCCGTGCGTGCCAAGGTAACACCCAAATATTTCATCTGTTCTGGTGAAATTTGACCACAGTTTGAGCCAGGGAGTCATTCTAGGGTGCAGGAGATCATCCGAACCAGACTACAGTTCTCAGAAAAAATCGTAGCATCATCTTAGAAAAAGAGGACATGGTCATCCATAGAAACAAGGACATTGAAGGCGGACTAGGAAGGAAAGTGCAGACGAAATATTGTGAACGTCTGATTACCGTTCAAGGAAAAAATGAAATTTATTTACTAATTTAAATTTTTGGACAGTTTGTTTATAAAGTAATAGTCTGACTTGAATCATTTTAATGAATGTGAGAACGATAACAAAAATATAAATCCCTGACCGCAGTCCCCCTCAAATTAACAACACCTAAATAAAATAAAATTGTTGAAAACAACCCTAAACCCTACTTACTAATTACTAAAAAATAATAATTATTCACAACTTAGGCAACTAAGATATAATTTTTGACGCCAGTCAATAGGCGGTTATTTTCATATGATTTTCGCCATACGATATTCAGCATTAAAAGTTATCCCCTGCAACTTAAGTTTCAACCTGCTATTTTTTTCAAAATTATACATCAAAAACGAATCCCTTTAATTTAAAATGCATATATATTTATTTATGTAAAAGTTGGTTATATTTATTATTTTTATTATTAAGTATTTTAAATTTTAAATTTGTTTTAATAAATTTTATTTCATCTTATTATTATTTAATTGATTTAAAAAATCTAAATCTTAAATTTAATTAAATTTGTGAATTTTGATTTATAAGCGAGCCATCTATAAAAGTCTTTGTCTGCTTCTTTTGACATTGTATTAAACGTAGTTAGTTCTTTTATTTTTAACTAAAATATTATAATTAAATTTAAAAGTTTTTTTCCGTATTCTATTTTAAAGGAATCTTGTTACATTTTTACGGCTTAAAATAAATAAATTATATATTATATAAAAATTAACAATATTATTTTTCAAGTTACAGATATTTATTTTAGTAAAATTTAAAAGTGTGAATTAGATTGAACTTAGGTCTAGTTTTAATGAATATAATAATTATAATTATTAATATAATGTATGTGAGAAATAGTTAACAATAGTTAACAATTATATATTGGAAGTATGAATTAGATCGAACTTAGGTTTAGTTTTAATGAACATCGTAATTATTTTTATTAGTATAGTGTGTATATGAGCTAATAATCATTGGTTGGAAGTATGAATTAGATCGAACTTAGGTTTAGTTTTAATGAACATCGTAATTATTTTTATTAGTATAGTGTGTATATGAGCTAATAATCATTGGTTAGAGGTTGAGACTTGAATAGATAATGAGATCCATTATTTGTCAAATCTTTTGTTAAAAAAGGGTTTGCCATACTTGAATAGATAATGAGCCCTTGTCAAATCTTTTGTTAAAAACCCTTCTTTCAATATTATGATATTTTATATAGAAGTAAGATAGGTAAATGAGAATATAGAAATATTTTATGTGAAAATTATTTTTAAAATAAAAAACATGGAAATGAGAATATAGAAATATTTTATCTGAAAATTATTTTTAAAATAAAAAAATAATATTTTTTCTTTATAGGAAAGTCAGTCATAGTTCTATTGAAAACTAATTTATATTGGTTTATATGGGTGGTGAAAAATGAAAAACAATTTTTCTTGGAAAATAAAACTTATAACAATATTTTGTTATAGATATGTTGATATAGTATGAATTCAACATGTTTATATGGATGATAAAAAATGAAAAACAATTTATTTTGGAAGATAAAACTTATAACAATATGTTGTTATAATCATGTTGATATATTAATATAGATTCAATTTGTTAGAAATAAGTTAAAGATAATTTATTAATAAAATTATGAATTAAAAATAGTTATTAAAAATATTCAAATTTTATTTTCAAATAAACATATTTTTATAAAAAATAAAATAATATATTATATTTAACAAAATTTTATTATCGTATTTTCACCATATAATTGTTATTCACTTTTTCAAGGTTGTAGACCAATTAAGGTCCCGTCCTACAATTGATAAATCCTTTAATAAAGAAACCACTATGATAAAAACATTATAATAAAACAATAACTTACTATTATTCGATATTAGATAATATACCCTCACAATAAATAAAATAACATAGATAATTAAACTTTATTATCCATAAATTGTTTTGCCAATTCCAGGTTCTCCTCCACTATAATTTGTTATCATGTTGATATATTAATATAGATTCACTCCCTTCTCCTCCACTATAACATCCTGTTCTTCAGTCGAATCAAATTAAAGCTTTTCCAGGCTTGTAGGCCAATTAAGGCCCGGCCCGGCAATTGAATCAAATTTAACAAAGTTGTAATAAAGAAAAGGCTATGGTAAAACACACTAAAAAAAATAGAAAACAGCTAAAATGCAGTACTAGAAAATTAGATTGTTACATAACAAGTATCCTTTAAAATCATTTGCTTTCCAACTACAAAAAAAACTAACAACTAACGTTGAATCCATGATGTTGATGAGGAACAAGTGTCTTCGTTATGCTTGATAAATATCTAATCCATATAGTGCATTTTATAGATTTGGGTTTTCCTGTTTGACGCGTAGAATACTACTATTTTTTATTTTTGTTTTTTGTTTACAGATCAGAGAAGTAAGGCCCGAAATAACATTGGTGGTGAGAATGGTGGCCACTGTGGGCAATTATGACTACATCCTCGACTGGGAATTCAAGAAAAGTGGAGCCATTCGTGCCAATGTAAGCAAGTCACTAGAATCTATTTCTCTTCCTCGAAGACTGCCCTAAATAGAACCCCAACCTGATTTTTCTTTTATAAATAAACTACAGGTGGGACTCTCAGGAGTTCTTGAATACAAGGCCACAAAATATACAAATGTGCAGCAAGTCGAGCAAGCGAACGAAGAGATATACGGAAACCTGCTGTCGGAGAACTCGATAGGTGTTTTCCATGACCATTTTCTGGGGTACTATTTGGATATGGATGTGGATGGCACCAGTAATTCCTTTGTGAAGGCCATGATGAAGAGGAAGGATGTTGTGAAGGGCCAATCTCCTAGGAAGAGCTATTGGGCTGTGGAAAAGGAGGTTGCCAAGAAAGAAGACGATGCTAAAGTCCAGTTTGATTTGAAACAACCTGCTGACCTCCTGGTTGTGAATCCCAACCACTTGACTAATGTGGGGCACGAAGTTGGGTACAGATTGGTCCCTGGATCTACAGCAGCAAGCCTTCTCTCCTTGGATGACTATCCACAAATTCGAGGGGCGTTTACAAATAACCAGGTAATGTAAATGTTATATTGTTGAGTGTTTAATAAACTTCAATCTTTTTACCTCCGCTTTCGATTCAACGCATTTAAACTCAACTGAATATATTTTTTTTATAGTAAAGATGACTTATGATCGGAATTAACACTTATGTGCTTTTAAATTTAACTGAGTTCAATTGCTTTTTAAAAAGAATGACTGATTTCTCCTACATTTATGTGCTTTTGAGGATTAATGTCCTCTGAGTTTAGTCATCCTCACACAAATCGTTTCACATTATCATTACTATTATTGATGTTTTGATAGGTGTGGGTTACTCCATATAACCAGAGAGAGCAATGGGCTGGTGGACTGTACATGGACCGCAGTCGAGGGGATGACACTTTAGCTGTATGGACAGAAAGGTTAGCAGGAAATCATAATTTAATTTTTTTAAAGTTAAGAAGTTTATATGGATGGGATTAATTATTTACATAAATATTTATACGATGATTATCGTTGCAGGAATCGAGATATTGAGAATAGGGATATAGTATTGTGGTATATTGTTGGCCTCCATCATATTCCGTATCAGGAGGATTTTCCAGTGATGCCAACATTATCAGAAGGATTTGAGTTGAAACCAGCAAATTATTTTGAAAGAAATCCATTATTAAAAACACAACCCATATTTCGAGGAATGTTGCCGAATTGTACGAAGCCGATTAAATAAACGGTTGATGTATAAACTGACAAATATGAAAATCTGGAGTTAGAATGTATTAAGAAAGATTAGTTAAAATTTGAACAAGTTTAGAGTTTGTATGTATTAAGAATATTAGTTAAAATTTGAACAAGTTTATTTTCTTTTATAATATTATGGCAAAGAGAATATTTTTTCTTTTAATCCAATCATGTGTGTATATGTATAGTATAAAAACATTCAAATAGGAAATTATATTTATTAAATTAGTTTATATTTAATTGTGTTTTGAATTTGCTTTTAATTGTTTTAATTTTATTATGTGTTTTGAATTTATTTTTAACAAGAAAGTTTGGCCTTGATAGTTTCTCTAAATTTAAATAAGAAAAAATTGAGTTATTTTTTCTCATAATTTTTTTTACAAAATATTTTTTTTGTTTTTGGACTATACCTTATTATCATAAGGTTTAATAACTCATAAACATTTAATTTATTATTTTTTAATCATTTTTTAAAGATGTTTTTTTTATATAATTAGTTTTAGTTATCATATTGCATTTAAATATTTATTTTTAGATTTTCTTATATTTTCTTAAAATAAAAAAGTATTATATTAACGTTTCCATTGATTTGTAATTTTTTTTTTAAATAGGAATGATAACGTTTTTCGGAATTTTTAAAAACCCTTCAATAGTAATCTTATAATTTATTTTCTGCACTATTTGGTTACTTACAACTAAGCATGTGTTTTTATAATTTTTTTTTTTTTTTTTTTAATCACTATGATATTTAGTTTAGGAGTTTTAATATGGACTATTATTGTGCTTTGTTCTCTTGAATTTCTTGTATCCATGCTTTAGCTTAGTTTTACACTAAAATATTTCTCTAAAACAAATAAAAGGTTAAAAAATAAAACCTATTTTTTAATCTTTTTATACCATATATGAACTTTTTATAACAAAAATTGTATTTTTAGATATGAGCATCATATTCTATTTTATAACCACTTTCAAAAAAATTTATAATATTTGGATGTTATATTTTAATATTTTCCAAGTTAAGGAGTTCTCTCTAACATTTTTAGCAATTTTGGCAAAATTGTCCAATTTCTTGAACCAAAAAAATTAAATTTCTTTTACTAGGACTATACATCATCGTTAATACATAAGGTCTCTATTATAAAAATAAAAAATAATATTTTCATTTGGTTTTGCATATGATAAGATCATGGCTAGGATAAGGAAAACACTCATACAACCATAATTAGACATAGGAAAGTGCTTAGAAGAAGTGCACATTGGATTAGTAAAAGACATGTCCCAATATCCCTCACACTCAAAATTTAAGAATAAAATACATGTTTGTTGAATATATATATATATATATATATATATATATATATATATATATATATATATATAAAAATATATAATTAAATTTAAATCCTTTCTAACTAACTTATAAAAGAGTATCTTAAGCGTTGAGATGAGAAAAAGGAAGGTCAGTGTTTGAGTCTCCTTGCAACATTGAACTTTTCGTCACATCCTCCAAAGAAAACAATAGAGGAAAACGAGGGAAGGGAAAGAAATTTAAATCCTTTCTAACTAAATTATAAAAGAGTATCTTAAGCGTTGAGATGAGAAAAAGGAAGGTCAGTGTTTGAGTCTCCTTGCAACATTGAACTTTTCGTCACATCCTCCAAAGAAAACAATAGAGGAAAACGAGGGAAGGGAAAGAGAGGTGTTTTTAAGAATTTTGTTCAACTCTATAGACACACCATCAATCAAGATGATGCAAATATTAGGTTATTATTGACAATGCAACAACTTCCTCTCATTATTTTAGAATCACTAGTTCCAAATAAATCTCCCTCGCATTTCTCCCCATGACCACAACAAGATAAACTTCAAGTTAACATGAACTAAGCTTATGATAACAAATATTCTCCTTTCTATTTACTATACCTATGTTTCTACCCTTAACTTGTTCTTATTTCATACTTCATGCATAAGTAGAAGTAGGGCCAAAAAATCTATAAGAGGTTTTCATATTAGAAGGTCTTCGAGTATCATATGGATAAAGATACCCATAGTGAAATCATGTAGTGACCTTGGAGGTGCCCTCCACCATATAAAATTATCAACTATACTAATCATAATAATAGTGAAAACAACTACACTATTAATAATGGTGATTTTTGGAAGAACCATCATAATACCATCAACAATTATGATTCTACTATGTAACCAACGAAACAATCTTTGCATTTGTCTTCCTTGAATTTAAATGGAATTTCATTCAAAAAATAATAATCATAAGATGGATTCAAAGGAGAATATCGTCATCCCTACCAACACTATTTGGAAAAAATAAATCAGTGATGCCTTCTATAACCATGTTTAAGCACTACCAAAATATAATGATATCAACATGTCTTTCATTTTTTCTAATAGTTGTCTCATGATATAAGTAACACGGCCATTGGAATGAAAATAAGCCATCAATGTTTGTATTCACAAAAGAACCCTTATAATGGTAATTATATATTGGTTATCAAAATGTGTTAAAATAATTAATATGGTACAATAAAAATAATCATCATTAATACTAAATATTAGTATTACTTGAGAATAATATCACAACTTTGTTACCTACATAAAACTAAATGTTTTTCAATTAAAAAAATACTTGAGCATTGCAAGCATAAAAATTTTGCACAGTACCATAGAAGATATGCTTATAAATATCACATTCATCTAGATCAAAATAAAATATTAAAAAATATTGAATATTAAGAAGTATTGAAGTTATGAAAATAAGTAATGTAAAATGGATAAAAAATCATTAATTAAAATTAAATAGTATGTCATTAGAACAAACTAGAGGTGAGCCTCATCATCATTTTTTCTTGCTCTAGATATTAGGATAATATTAAATGATGAAGGAATCTTATAATGAAAATATAGGTAACAATTTAATTCGAAGTAAGGATGCACTAGTTGAGGTAAGTAATTATTTACCAATTAAGAATAAAATAATGATGAGACTATAGCGATTATCAAATATGATATGGTAAGTATGATATATAAGTTATAAAATTAAAGGGAATATGTAAACTTAATGAATTATATCCTAATTTTCAAATTTTTTGAGAGGCAATGGGAATTAAATTCACATTATTCAATAATTTTTCTTTTAAAAGGATTCTTCTCACCATCTTATCTAGTTTAGGAGTTAGAGATCAAATAATAAGTGACAACCCATACATTATGAAAAGGACTAGTTTGTATTTAAGAACATGGAGCAACTTGTTTTGTAGAGATAAAACTCTTAAAAGAGTTGTAATGTGGTTCAAGATTTTTGTACTTCCATATCAATGAGGTTTTTGAAAAATATTTTCAATACTATGTGTTAGGTAATCCAAGATGCATTGACTTCTATGGAGTGAAAGCTAGCTATGTTTACACAAACATGAATTTCAAGGGATAACCTTTTTTAGGATTTATTATGATCAAATATAAATCAATAAAATGGATGAAAGCAACAAGTGGAATATGAAAACATTGCATTTTGGTACAAAATATACCATGATATTATACACATGGTAAAATATATGGCCAAGAAAAAAGGTAAAATGTTATGGTTATTGGATAAACCTGGAGTTAAAGTAAGAGAATTGAATTACAATAGATCATTAGATCAAGGCTTTCCAATACCAAAAAGGTGACTAAAACATCCTCTTTTCCTTATTATATGGACAAGGCCATCTTAATTTATATAGATCAAATATTAGGAAAATTCAAGAAGTACCATTAGAGGAGCAATTGTAATGTGTGAATTAAAATTCAAAAGTAATTAAAGTTAAGAATTAAAACTTGGACTTTATTTTTAAATTGGAGAAGGTGGAAGATATTAAATCTAATATTCATTTTTTTCAAATAGTAGGAAATCATCTCCTTGTAATAAAAATAAATATAGTATAAAGTTTGTCCCTTCAATTTTAGGATTTGTAAGATAGCATAATAATTTTTAATGGAAGTTATCCCTTCTAATTTATGGTTTCCAAAGTAGCATCTTAGAAAAAATAGTGTAGATGGTTTCTCTTGTACTTTAGATTCTCCACAAAAGCATAGACCCATGGATAAACTATCAAATTGGGAGCAATCTTCAAATTTAAAGATATTGAAAAGAAAAAAAGACATTGATGGGTATGAAAAAGAGGAAGACCACCAAAAACTGATCAAGAGACAAGAATATCTAGAGATAAATGGGTATGGGAAATCACATATAAATATCACAAATAATTTGAAATATTTTAAAATGATATTTATATCACAAATATCACAAAGAATTGAGATAATCCCTAAAATAAGAATGAAAATGATAAAGAAGATGGTTTGTTTGAATATTCAAGCTATGGATATCAAATAATTAATAGGTTATTACAGTCTCAATTTATTTTAATTTAAGAAACAAAAATAAATTGTTAGGAACATAAGGATAAATTCAAAAAGATTTTGATAATGAAGAATTGTCTACCATTTTATGCTACGGAATCTTCAAGATATGAATTGTATTTTATTCTTAAATTGCTTTTATATGGAGCATTATCTCCATAATATAGCCATAGTAATGTGACTAGTTTAGTTAAGCATATTTGAGTTTGTATTAAATCTAGGCTTTTCTACAATGTACCTTGTTGTGAAGAATATTTTATTGAAAGTAATTTGATCTCATTAAATAAAGAATAATAAGAGTACATGATTCACAAAAAAAGTGGGTGGTACGGAAGCACACCCCATAAAGCCAGTGTAAAAAACCAATCCAAGACCACAAGGGCCTGGAAAAACTATAAAATAATTAATAGCTTAAAAAAAAGAAAGGGAAAAATGCCTGCTAACACTTAGTTTGCCATAGGGGTAGCACTAGTAGGAGGGTCCCTATCCAAAGGTTTCCCCAGCCTATGGGAAGATTAGGATCTTCTGGAACTGGTTCCTAGCCAAAACCCACACCTTTTTGCTTAGAGTATTATCCTCAATCTAGGGGATGGGTTGGCCCACCCTGAAGAGGAACCATAGTCCTAGTATTATGGGGTGAAACCCATCATTGGGTTACCTGTCTTGAGGGTGGGGTTGCAATTAGAAAAAAATCTTCCCTAGGATCTCTTTTAGCCTAAATCTCTCTATTGAGAGGAGGAAATCCATTGGAAAGGTGGATAGGGTAGAACACAAACCATAGTGTAGAGATCATTTTCCCAATGATCAAGTAAATTCAAGAAATTTTGAACCTCGACTAAAACCTTATTCGCTTGCAATTGAATATTTTTTTATAAGGTTGGAAGAAGGGGCTTTGAAAGGGCCCCAACCCTTTTACATCACCAAAACATACAAATATGCCTCATGAAAATTCCAAAATGAGATAAACTTAAGTCAACTTTAGAACATACACATAAGCCTCTTATGAAATCTAAAATATGATGATATTTAGGTCACCTATTCTAAAGTACTACCCATATATTAAACAATATAGTCTAGGATAGACTATGGACAACATTCCAATCACTAAAACCACCCAACTAAAAATAGGGCATAGATAGAGAATTGAAGAACCAAATAAAACCCTCCTTTTTATCAACCTAGAATTAGACCATGCCTTCATCCTGAGTGTTTCCTTTTCTACATACATAATTGTTGGATTTCTTTCCTCCATTTTGGCTAAGGTAGTAAGTTTTGATTTTGTTTCTTCCACACCTTAATTTCTTAGACCTAGTAGGATGTTTCTTCTTGCTTAGATTAAGATTCATTTGGGTTTCATTTGCCACATCTACAATTGTTTCTCTTTGCAAAATATATTTATTTGAAGGTCTACCAAGCTTAGATTCATTGTCTATATCAATAGCATTATTTTTATTGTTCCTAAATATTCTAGGAATAGAACTTTTATTTCCTTTTATTGAAACTTTTCTCTAACCAGATTCATGAGGTTTTGAATTTTCCTTTTCATCTTTATTTATTTTAGGAATTTGAATATTCCATAATCACAGTATCACTTTCAACAATTTTTATATCCTCATTTTCTAGAGTTTTAACATTTTTATTTTTTAAGTTTAGAAGTAAAACATTGGAGTAAATAAGAGCTTTTGAATACATGGAAAATATTGAAGAAGCTTGCTATTGAGAAAAGAAAATAGTATTACGACTTTCCCATATTTCAAAAAATATTTTAGCCCTAAATTTATGCTAGATATGCTCAACATGTTATGGAATTTGGGCCGTATCCCCCAAAAAAAACATGTGCCATGAAAAAATTTGACCTTAAAGGTTTGTAAAAATAATGGATCCACATCCAGGGTGCTTGGGCTCTAGGAAAATACTATAACAAATGTTTAATGGATTTCCTACAATGACAAAATGGAAATTTTGGGATATGCAATCCCAAATGAATAAGACATTCTCCTATAGGATGCCCCTAAAAAAGGAGACACCAAAGGAAGCGAGCCACTTTAGGCTCCAAAACAACATCTCAAATAGTGTGGAAGTGATTTTTCCAATATGTGCTAGTTGATTGGAGTCTCCATCACTCATGTAACTTGGGAACCATGGGTAGATGTGGGGAAAGTAATGAGTACCCTTTGAATGGCTTATAACTCCTAAAAGGAGTGTTGATATACCATTTTTAGTATTTCCACCATCAACACAGAGATTGAACCCCAATTTTATGAAGCATTTTAGGTGGTACTATGTCTTGGATCACCTTAAATATGTCCTTGTCAGTCTCAAAGAAACAAAACTATGTTTTAGCTCTACCCATGAAAGCCAACTTTTTAGTCCATTTGAAATAGAGGTTAGAAATGACCTTGATGCCCTTATGGAAAAACCTAAGGGTTTGGACCCAAGGGACTTTGACCAATGGCTAATCCTAATAAGTGAGAATAGGGGACCACCAATAAAACTATTAATTGATGGAAATTCCACTATTGAAGTCATTACCCTTCTAGAGCAACTAGGGATAGAGAGATTCCTAGGATTTCCAAATGATTTTGATAACAAAAGTGCCCTGAATTTGCATCAACACCTTCATCACTAGGATGGATTGAATTCCTAAGACTTTCTAGGCTTTTCTCCCAAAGGGGACATCAAAAGATATGCAGTTGCTAAGTAGAAATTTCCAAGCATCATTTCCTTGAATAGCACAAATGATGCATTTGACACACATATCGATGTCCTATTGAAAAGTGTCAAGAATCCTTAGCCCTCTTAACTCTCTTGGGAGATAGAAAAAGTCCCAAGCTACTCTATGAAAACCTTATTTACTAGTTGAAGTTGCCCATATAAAATTTTGAAGTGGTTTCTTCAACTTGTGGTAGGAGTATTTCAAGGGTGCCTAGCAAGAGGAATAGTACACAAGTGGCAACAATAATATTAAAGTAGACTTGAAATTTACTTTCTAGTGAGAGTGACTTGGGAAGCCACGTAAAAAGCTTCTTTTCCACTCTATCAAGAACATATTACCAGAGGGAAGAGGATGAGGACTAAAAGGTGAAGGTGATTCCAAGAAAAAGGAACAAATTTCTATGTTGAATCCACTTCCACTTATAATGATTGATCCAAAAGGGTGTGGGAAAGAAGGATAACCTATAACACTAGGTTCTTCCATTGGATACTCAAACTAGAAGCTAGAAAAAAGGTGTCCAAGCACTACAGGGTTTGCTTCACATTGTCTTCTTCTTCAAGTAAAGAGAGGAAGAAGTCATTAACAAAGTGACCACTGAGAGGTATAAAGGAGTGAAATCCCTTTCACTCGATCCTTGGTAATAGCATCAACAAGGAGGTACCCAAAGCCCTCAACTACTAAGACATACAAATCTAGGGCAATATGACACCCTTGTAGAGCTAGGCTATTGTATTCCCAAGGGGAAGGTGATTTGGAAGCTCTAGGAATGATCACCAAAGTCTCAAACCCAACTTGCACAAATCGTACAACTTGTACGATCTACTTCGTACACTATGTCAATCTACCAAATAGCTTGTACGGTCACCAAATAATATAGTTGTATGATCCAAATAATACAACACTACACCTTGTATGATTTGGTACTCAGCCAATTCACTGGAATAGGTTTTGCAAGTTAAATCGATCAGTTTTGTAATCAATTTCTCCAAACTAGCATTTTTTCCTTAATTGGTAGGTTTTGGGTTGCAGCTTTATTGCCAAATCGGGTAAACGAACAGTTTGTACGATTTGGTACAACACTTGTATGGTTTGTATGAACCCTTGCTGCAACTAATATTCAGATCTATCAACCTGCACAACCAATCCTTCCAAGACAAGTTTTGGGATGTTTCTCTATGTAATTCCTCACTTTCTTCCTAACATGCAAACCCTAATTCACTAGCAATGAATTGTAACCATCAAAGGTAATTCCAGAAATCGTACAACTACCTAGAAACATCCTTGTATGGCCATAATTCATCATGCAATCAATTCCTATCTTCACACCAAGTTTGTAGGATGACCAGAATCATTCACAATGTAATTCCATCCAATTAACATGACAAGTTATGCATCCAAACATTAATTACACAACCTGCAACAACCAAAACGTACAATGGAATTCACAAGGGCAAGGAAATAAGGAGAATTGTTGTCATATTCAGATTATGAGTATTCTTGTACAATATAGCCATTGGCATTGCTCACAACCATAACAATTATCACAATGAACAACCTACAACTCTACCATAAGCAATCAATACTCCATGAATGAATAACCATTAATGCATCAACAATGAACATGAATGAACAACCTAAAAAAATGAATGGGGGCTATATAATGCATGCCCAAACCATTCCAAAGTAGTTTCTAAGACATCACATTACTTACAACTGCCATCCCGAATTAACTCCAAAAACAATTCTTTACAAGGTTTTACTAATGTCTAATTTGATTTTTATCAAATTCACCCCAAATGTACATTTCACCTAATTTCATTAACATTTCACATCATACATTTGCAACCTTGTACATTTTACTCATGCTTGTACGTTTTGACACTTGTACATTTTAATCAAAATTGAGAAAAACTAAACAAAACTATGCAAATCCAAAGATCATTTCTTCTTCTTCTGGGAGGTGGATTTGTTGCCTACATCTGCCCTCCCCTTTAAATCAGGTGGTGTCCTCACTGACTTAGTCTTCTTAGTCTTGGTCGATGAACCTTGGTGGTACTCATCAAGATATAGATGCAAAGCGGTATGCTCATCCTTCAATCGAGTTGCATATTGACTGACTTCCAGGGCTTTCAACCCATACTCATTGGATTTATCTTCTACAATAGCCAGAAGTGCACCTAGCTCCTTCTCACGCTCAGATGCTCCCTTGCATAGCTTCTCCATCAATAGGGCTTCTATTCTGGCTGCTATGGCTAATTCCTCATTCTTCTCCATAATAACCTGTAGATTCTGATGAATGTCGGCTTCATAAGCCACCATACTCTCATCCTTAGCCTTCAGTCGAGCCTTATGATCCATGATGATCTCATTATAGCGCTTGGCATCCTTTGCCATATCTTCAATCTTACGATTCTTTTCCTACAGTTGTTCCTCTACTACCTTCAACTGATTTTCTTGTTTGGCCAATTGTTCATTTTGTGTTGCTAGTTGAGCTTCCAACTACTTCGTGCACTCTTTCACTTGTTGGATCACAAGATATTTTTCTTCCTCCTATGAGCGTAGCTTATCCTCGTAAGCCTGCTTGATGTTAGCCCACTCTATTTCTACCTTCTTCAATCTTTCCTCAACCTCTATTTTATTGCGTGTTAATTCTTCCTCCATCGCAACCATCTCCTTTCGAGTAGCTTCCACTTCTTCCCATTGTGCTTCCTTGGCTTGATAAATCTTTTCAAGACCCAAGCTGAGCCACTCAATCTAGTATGTCAAGAAATTCAATTTCCTCATGGTGAAGGCCAATTCCAAAGGTACTCTTCAAAATTTTGTACCCACTGTATTCAATGGACAAGTCTGACAGGTTGCCTTATCCAAGTATACGCATGGAAATGCATGGTAATTGGTCTTCACTCCCTCCGATAAATCCTGTCTCCCAAGCATCATGGTTACCTCTCCCCAAGTAACAACCATGGGTGTTGTGCATGGATGTGTGCTATCTATCTCGTGTGATCCTCATTGCACACCCACTCCATGATATTCTCTAATTTAGTGAAGGTTTGCTCCCTCCACTATTTCAACTACCCAATACCACCAATACAAAACTACAGCCTGGCACTAGAAAATATTTCACTAGCCTATCAAAATAAGTGCTCCACCTATTCATCAGTATTTTCACCCTCATCCCCCAAAATACCAAAGTGAGGTACTTCCACTAAAAATCTTGTACGAAGCTCTACAGTATTATCCTGTGGTGGGGTTTGTTCTTCCTCTTCTTCTACCTATGGATTTGAACTTCCTCCAACTTCCTTGATCATACTGGTTACTTTCTCTTCTTGTAGCAGAATGTGCGCTACTATCTTACTTGTCTCTCCTTCTTTCAGTGATTTTATCTCCTCAACATTGATGATTTTCTTTGGATACTATTACTCTTTCACTAGTACTTGGACTTCCTCTTGCGGATTAGGTAAGTCCTCTTGTTGCATTTTTGCCAACCCTTCCTCTTGTGGGTTTGATTGCACTCCCCTTAGGGTTGCAACTATCTAGTCAAGAGAAAACTCTTCTTGTGGTGTCTGTGTACTTATCTACTCCCATTGGCTGTTACCACCTCTCATCACAATATTTATCTTCTTTATTCCCGTAGGTTCCTCAAATGGAACCTCCATCATGGATTTTTCTTTCGAAGCTGGTGGTACCATTGTCTTTCCAGCCAAATATCTGGATGAATCCAAAAAATTAAAATCAGAGGTCTAGAGCAATTGTAGAGATCCCATTGCTCTTCCTACTTCTTCCAAACCTGGTATATTGAAATTTAGTAAATCCAACCCTTCTAAGTCTAAGTACCCTTCCTCTAGAACTAGTTTGGATTGCTCTTTCTGGATGGGATTCTTCTATTTCTCCCATTACCTACATGTTTGAATTCTTATAGGACTGGTTTGTTGTTCTACCCTCTCCTCCTCTTCAAAAGATATAGGTTGCTCCTACAACTTTTGGACCTATGCCTACTATTCCAAGGTAGGTTCCAACTATCTTCTTCTCTTCCTCCTTGGATGAACATCTTCATCATATGCAGTCTCAACCTCTTCCTACATCAGAGGTATTGGCTACTTTGTGCTCTTCTTGGCCTTCAATTTCTTCAAATTTACCTTCGATAGGGGCACAGGCTTTTCCCATCATAGTATGGTAGGCTGGTCTGATGATAATTTCCATGGTTGGGTTCTACAAGGAAAGGGAATACCCATTCTAGATATTGTTTCTAATAGAAGTGCAATGGTATGAAAGGTCATTGTGAATGTCTTCCTCCTAATTATTAGTGACTGCTGCATCCATTCCTGTAAATATGTTCCCCAATCATACTTCACACCATTATAAACACCTTCCATATACTGTGCCATCCAGATTGGCATTTTTAAAGCTCATGATTCTCTAGATAGATGGGCCATGACAACATTCATTGTGCATGCCAATTCATTAGTCTTCAACTAGCTCTATTTAATTCCATGGGTTCCAACACCAAAAATCTTGGCTACCACAGGTGACTTCATAGATGTGAGTGTCGTAATCAACCTGTGAGCCTCTATTCGACTATCTTCTTCAAAATTGGAGCTCCATTCCTGGGCAATCTAAATGTTCTTTGAAATACCTCCATCGAAAAATCCACCTTGACATACCTATTACCCACTCTCACAATAGTGTGATTCTTAGTGGGTTCATAATACTAGAGAATTTATAGTAAGTATTCATTGAAGAATACTTTATCTTGTGGTGGGATTTGCGCTATAGTACTCACTCTGACCTTCCTCAATGTATGCTTTAGTGGATGATTAGCCTCATTATTTTCCCACCATTTCTTGCAAAATTCTATTTTTGGCTGCCCAAAAGTGATATCCTTGATATCCACTTGCTCCTCCTCTATTTCACTAGGTAGTTCTTCCTGTTCTTTCAGAGTCTTCTCTCGATGAACTTCACTATGAAGTTCCCTTCTGTGTGCCCTAGGTGGCTCCATATCCTCCCTTATATATTTTAGTGGTGCACCACCTCTACCACCATGCCAATATCTTTGACCCCTCCATGGCCTATATCCTCTCCCTCTCCAAGGATGATTACCACACCTCCTATGTGACTGAAATCAATATCCTTGGTCTTGAATGGGGTAAACTGAGGGAGATATCCTGGGTCATGATTCTCTCTAGTGTAGTGGTACTAGTGATATTTCTACCCTAGATGCTACAATGTGATTAGAATGAGCTCATTATTCTTGCATGGAGCTCATACTTCTACCATCACTAAGTGGAAACCTCGTTCACACACTTTTTGGTCAATTTGGTAATTCATGACAACTCTGCACAAAATCACTCCAAAATTCCATATGACTACTTCCAAAATGTACAAGGACTATCAAGATCGTACAAGACCTCAAAAAATCATACATGTACATTTTCAAATCGTACAACCCTTGCCAGATCGTACAACTCCAACCGAATTTGTTCAATTGCACCTAATTTCGTACAAATGCAACAAATCATACAACTGGGGCTTCAAATCATACAATCTTAATATAAAATCATACAAGCTACTACCAAATCGTACAAGGGTACCTCCCTTCTATACAACCTCATCAAGATTTGTACAACTACAAAAAATTTCATACAATCTCTTCAAAATTGCACAAATCGGGTCTCTGGGAGCCTGGTAATCGTACAATCTACTTCAAAATCGTACAATCACACCTCCAAATCATACATACAACCCTAAAAAATATCACTTGGCCAAAAACCCTCGTTTTTGTTCAACTGGTATGATTTTTGTGAAACCCATTTTCCAAAAACATGCAATCTCCCTTTCTAGTGCAATTTTGGTGCAATTTATGCAATTTCTCCTTCACTTGGTGCAATATTCCTCCAAAAATGATTTTTTAGTAGTATGGTAGCATTGTATGACTATATTCTCCTACTTTTTCACACATGCAGACTTAGAAAAATGTTTTCATGCTTTTATGGCTGATTTTTGTACTAGGGTTTGTTATTTTACCTCCTTGCAGTTCCACACTTCCCTATTTCTAGAAAAATCAAACCCTAGCCCTAATTTTTCTACAATAAGGGTTTCCTTGGGAACTTTATTTCCTCAAAACCTCATTTGTACAATAAATTTTCTCCACCTACAACACGATTTCTAAAAAACTTAGCTTTTTCTGGAGTAAAAACCCTAATTTTGGTAGCTTTTTCTCCAATATGGTTTGCTTTTTGAAAACAAAAATTCTTGTGGTGCAAATTTAAAATGGGTCATGAAAATTGCAGCAATGTGGTGAATTCCAACCACCCATATGGAAAATTATCTTTAGTTGCACCCTTTTTGCCTCTAAATTCTCCGAATTTCAGTGTTGCATGTGTACGATCTGCAAGTGGGGAAAGAAAACTTTGCATGGCACCTTGCTTTATATAATTTTGAAACCCTAACATCTTAATGCATGAAATCCTACCACCTTAGCCTCCTTTGCATGTGATTTTGTCCTCTTGTATGGATGATTGACAACTCATCACCCTTGTGCATGTGATTTTATCCTTTTCTTATTTTTGTCCTTTTCTTTACCTTTTTATTTTATTTTATTTTTATTTTTATTTATTTTTATTTTTTTTATTTCCTTCATAATGGGTCGCCATTGCTGGTTTCAAACCCATTTTTGGATAAATTACGGGTGTCACTTGTCATGCTCCTTTCTCTTCCTCCTACTCCACATGTCCACTACAACTGGCATCTCTTCAATTTGTATATCACACCACCTTGTGGCCTTAAACATAATAAATATGAATAACAACATCAACATGATGGGTAATGCCCATTTACACCTATGACAGGGGTCAAGGGGGCGGGATCCCCCTTGCAAGGTCAAGGGACAACATCCCTTGTAGGGTCGATAGGTAAATTATGAAACCTCAATGAAAAAACTATGAAAACCATCACTGTAAAAGTTAAATTTTTCTATTCATCAACACTTTGGTGGTCTCTACTCACCCCACTTAAATAGATCATCGTTGACTTAATTTTACCCTATCTTAACCACTAATGGAACACCTTGTACGGTTTTGATTTGTATGATTTTATATTGTATAATTTTGCACTATACGATTTTCACTTGTATGGTTCCATCTTGTATGATTTGACTTGGAATCATACAATCTCTATCAATTGTATGATTTCACTTACTACTTGTACAATTTGTACAAATTATATGATCACACCCATCAATTGTACGATTTGTGCCAATTGTATGGTTTCACCCAACAATCATACAATTCCCTCTTGCAAAATCATACAATCCCATTCTTCCTTAGGCAATTTTGATTGTATGATCGGTTGTTCTATTTGGAAAACATCTTCCATGACAACATCTTCCATAACAACATCTTCCATGTCAACATCTTCCATAACAACATATTTCATAACAACATCCTCAATGTCATACAATATTTTACCTCTTTTATTTCTATGAGTGTCACAAACTACATCACTAGTGACAACCTTCCTCTTTACACCCATGAAGGGTGGGCATCTTTGTTTCCTAGCCTTCATAGCTATACTAGCCATTTTGGTGGTTCTTCCTCTTCACTTGATGAAGTATCTCCTAGAATCCTTGACTGATTCCTCCTTATAGGTGACTCACTCTATTGGTCCTCATCGAAATCGTCTACTCGAGGAATCTTATACTCACCAAATAGTCATCTACCAATATCCTGTGCATCTTCACTTCATGACCTCCTTCACTAGTGTGTAGGTTTTGGCCTTGGTCTTTCCTCTTGATACCTCATGTGTTGTTGCTCTGGTGCCTGACTCCCATCCATCACACTCCTTTGCAACCTATCTACCACTTTCTTAGGTGTTACCATCCACTCACCTCGATCTCGCATAGTTTCCTCATTAACATCTTTACTTATGTCAATATTCTCCTTGACTCTAGGTGCTTCTTGTTCCTCTCCTTCCGTGTTGATTAGCAATGTATCCAACCTCTCAATATCTCCTTCATCAGATATCCATACTTATTCTATCACTGGTTCATGTGTATTGTGTTCAACATTGTTCATGTTCCCTCTTTGAGAAATTCTTATGCTCCTCCTAACTGGGATATATTCTCCTTGATCCCATATCCTATGCCTTTACAAACTTGTATCTGTCATTCACCTCCAATTTGTGGTACTCAAAATTTATCACTTTGCACAATCTTCTTAACTGCAACAATTTTGACCCATTTTTAACAAAAATTCCAAAGTTTGATAAGGCAATGGTGCCAAATGTAGATCTAGGGTGTAGTATTCCTAGAGGGGGAGGTTATTTGGAAGCTCTAGAAATTATCACCAAAGTCTCAAACCCAACTTTCATAAATCATACAACTTGTACGATCTACTTCGTACACTATATCAATTTTCCAAACATCTCGTACGGTCACCAAATCATACAATTGTATGATACAAATCATACAACACTACACCTTGTATGATTTGGTACTTATCCAACTCACTAGAATAGGTTTTACAAGTTAAATTGATCATTTTTGTAATTGATTTCTCCAAACTAGCATTTATTCCTTAATTTGTAGGTTTTGGATTGTAACTTAAATTACCAAATCGGGTAAAAAAATAGTTTGTACGATTTGGTATAGCACTTGTACAGTTTGTGTGAACCCTTACTGCAACTAATGTTTAGATCTATAAAACTACACAACCATTATTTCCAATACAAGTTTTGGGATGTTTCTCTATGATAATTCCTCACTTTCTTCCTAACATGCAAACCCTAATTCACTAACAATGAATTATATATTATGAGCAACAATTGAATTAACATCGCATTGCATATTGAAGGATCATAAATAACATCACAAGGTAGTTCATATGGTTGTGGAACTACCCAACCACCACAACTACCTAAATTATGTGAATATGCACTTCATGACATTATAAGCGTCTATCCAAATAAATATAATGTAATAACCTAGCATGCTAATGTAGGCTAACATCCCCCCTTATTACATTATTTTGAAATACAAAGAGTGTTGCGAAACAACTCAAATTTGACACGTGCAAGTGCCTTAGTGAAAATATCTGCAACCTGTTCATTGGTGGGAATGTACTGGAGCTGTATCTTGTGTCTTGGAACTTCATCTCGAATGAAATGACATTGAGTGTCAATGTGTTTGGTACGTTCATGAAATACTGGATTCTTGACAAGCTTCAAAACACCTTGGTTGTCGCAAAACAAGTGAATTGGAAGGTTCTTTGGAAGACCCATACTTGAAAGAATGTGACTCAACCATATCACCTCGTAGATGGCTCCACGTGCTGCATGATATTCTACCTCTATAGAAGATAAAGCAACCACCTATTGCTTCTTACTGTGCCAAGAGATAGGTCCAGATCCAAGATGGAAAATGTATCCAGAAGTTGATTTTTGATCATCAATGGATCCGACATAGTCTGAGTCTATGTATCCCTGTAAGAAGAAATTATCATTCTTCTTGTACTCCAGGCCATATTCTGTACTACCATGGACATAATGAAGAACCCATTTTGCTACTTTCCAATGACTCACCTTAGGTTCCTGCATGAACCTTGAAAGATAACCCATAACAAAACTGAGATCTGACCTGGTGTTTGTCAGATATATGAGACTCCCAATCAGTTGGTGATAGAGAGTACCATCTACCTATGGAGAAGTATCATATCATGATAACTTAAGCCCTGGTTCCATTGGAGTTGCTTTTGGCTTGCAATCAGTCATGCGATATTTTTCAATCAATGTCTTGGCATACTTATTTTGTGTCACTCTGATATGATTCTTTTTCTGAGCCACTTCTAAACCAAGACAATAGTGAAGAAGTCCTAGATCTATCATCTCAAAATATTATTTCAAGTCATCTTTCACTGCATCGATCATTTTCTCTGAACTGCCAGTGATGATCAGATCATCCACATAGAGTACCAAAATCACTATGTCAGAACCATTGTTCTTGATATAGAGATTAGCATCTGAAGGACTTCTTTTGAATCCATGTTGCAATAGGTGACTATCCATTTTGATGTACCAAGCTCGTGGAGCTTGTTTTAACCCATACAAGGATTTGACCAACTTGCAAACTTTTTGTTCTTGGCCTTCAACCACAAATCCTTTTGGTTGGGTCATATACACTTCTTCTTGCAAGTCACCATTCAAGAAGGCACTTTTGACATCCATATGATGTAACTTCCACCCGAACTGAGCTGCCATGGCACAAAGTACTCGAATGGTAGTCATTCTTGTAGTGGGTGCAAAAGTCTCTTCATAATCTATGCCTTCTTTCTGAGCATAGCCCTTTGCAACAAGATGGGCCTTATGCTTATCAATAGTTCCATCTACCTTATACTTCACTTTGAACACCCATTTGTAGCCAATGGGCTTCTTTCCTGAAGGTAGATCAACTAGCTTCCATGTGTTATTTTTCATGAGAGATGTATGTTCAACATCCATAGCAGCCTTCCACTGAGGCTCACTAAGGGCATCTTGAACTATTGTGGGTTCATTCTCATCCAATGCAGACATATAAACCCTTTCATCATCCATATCTGCTTCTCTATCTTCCTCTGCATCTACAGATAGTTCATAAAACTATTGGTAAAGCTCATCAACCTCTGAAGTTGATGCCTCTGCTCTCATCTATTGAGTCATGTTGCATGTGCAAGGTCGATCTAGAGTTAGATCTAGAAGTGAAGTCAACTTTGAATCTCTCAATGTGCTAGTATACCATTTTGGAACCTTGTTCTATGGGGGTGGAGTCTCTTTCTTAGGCTCCTCTTCATCTAGGTATACAGCTGTAGATGTGTTATCTGATGTGAAAGCTTCATCAAATACCACATCTCTACTAGTGTGTGTTTTCTTGGTCTTAGGATCTATCAACCGATATCCCTTTGAATGCTCATCATAACCAAGAAAAATACATTGCAAGGTTTTCTCATCTAACTTCTTTCTCTTCTATTTTGGAATGTGCATGAATGCCTTACACCCAAAAATCCTTAGATGAGAAATGGAGGGTTTCCTACCACTCCATGCTTCTTGTGGAGTCATGCCCTGTAGAGCTTTTGTGGGTGCTCTATTCAGGAGGTACGTTGTTGTATTCACTACTTCTACCCAATACTGCTGCTCAAGATGTGCCCCCTTAAGCATACAATGAACCATTTCCATGATGGAATGGTTCCTCCTCTCAACAACTCCATTTTTCTATGGAGTATAGGTTATTGTCAGCTATCTCTTAATCCCATGTGAATTCAAAAATGATGAAAATTCTTTGGAGGTATATTCCCCCTCGATCTGAGTGGAGGGTCTTGATGGAACATCCTGACTCCTTCTCAACACTCTTCTTGAACTGCTGAAAGTACAAAAATACCTCTGATTTCAATTGTAAAAATAAAACCCACATCTTCCATGAGTAATCATCAACAAACAACTGAAAATACCTCTTTCCACCATAACTGTTTGGCATAGGACCGCACAGATCGGTGTGTACCAACTCCAAAGGTTTCTTAGCTCATGAAGAGCTCACCTCAAATGGTACTCGGTGTTGCTTCCCTGCTAAGCAATCCGAGCATACTGGCAATGTGGATGAAAGGTTGGGAAGACCTTTCACCATCTCATATTTACTCAACTCGAGCAAATATCCTGAACTCAGATGCCCATATCTCTTGTGCCAAAGAGAAGTGGCCTCCTTTGTGTTTGCCACCATGGCAACATGAGGCGTAGAAATGGCATCTAAGATAAACAAGCCATGCTTGTATGAACCTGTTGCTACATGCTTTCCCTTTCTGGTGATGAAGCATCGCTTCCTGCCATCCTCAACTCTGAAAACAACATCCATGTTTTTATCCAAGATCTGAGGGACTGACAACAAATTGTTTGCCAATCCAAGAACATAGAGAACTTTCTCAATCTGACAATGTCCATCTGGAAGAGTGACTAAAACATCTCCTTCACCTTAGAATCGGTAGGTCTTATCATCAATAATTATCACTGGTTTGCCTTCCTTTGCCTCAAAAATCTCAAACCATGATCTATCACCAATCATGTGTTTATTGGCACCGAAATCAATATACCACATAGGATCCTTCTACTGAGAAGATGTGTGGGTCATGAGCACCTTGTGTGCTCTCTCAAAGTTTGAGTCTGATTCCTCATAAGCAACATGTCCCTTGGGTTGCTTATTCTTCTTCTATGGTTTGTATTTCCCCTTTCCCTTTTTCTTGTGATCTTGGTCATTGGGTTGTTTATTCTTAAACCAACACCTATTGGTGTCATGGTTATCCATATCATAGATTTTGCAATATTTATTTTCTTTCTATTGAGGTTGTTTCCCTTTTCCTTTGGATGAAGATCCTCCCTTATAAAATTTACCTTGCTTCTTTCCCCCTTGTTTTGAGTAAAGTGCATTATCTAGCACTTCATCTCTTTGAAGCTGATTTGCCTCCTCAGTTTGAAGTAAATTTACCAACTCCACAAAAGTAACTTGTCTACCAGACACTTGTAGAGATGTGATCAACACCTTGTAGGATTCTAGCAAAGCTCTCAAAATTACTGAAGTCAAGAGAGTATCTACCACTGCTTCTCCCATAGCATTCAATTTGGCTTTCAATTCTACCACTCTGCATAGGAACAGTTCAACTGTCTCACTAGATTTCATACTGAGTGTATGTAGTTGAGATTGAAGGTTAAGAATAGTGGACTGATTCTTCCCTTCATAAATGGTAATCAAAGCATCCCAAGCTTCTTTACCAGTTTTTGCATCACAAATATGAGGTTGTACCTCATCTGTAGTAGCAAGCAGGATAAACATGAGACACCTTCTATCCTTCTTATCAAATGCCTCTTGATCTGGCCCTAGTGTTGTAGGATATTTTGTAGTGCCAGTCACTACATCCCATAAATCTTCAACTTGAAGGATAGCTCTCATATTTGTTTTCCATGGTGTAAAATTAGAACCTTTGAGCAACTATGAATCTGACAGATATTTGTGAACAGTGGCCATTGTGAAGGTTCCTTATATCACCAAATGGTCCCCCTTTCTATATACTTACAAAGAGTACATGAAAGGGAATTCAATCAAATTGATGGCACCTACCTCAAAACCCTTCCGAAAAAGGATGATGAGTTGGAGGAGTTTAAGCCAAACAATAAAAATGAATTAGGGTATAAAATGGAGTGAATATCAAAACTGGCTTTCCTTATTTCTCCCCGATGATTTATAGAGAACAATAGCTCATATGTCATTGTTGCAGCTATGTTAGGCATTAGATACAGTAGCCCAAAGCACGACAACATTACCTGTAAGTGTGGGCCAGAGGTACCATATATACCGAACACTATGGTGCAATAAATTGCACAAATAGGTGTAAAATTTGGGGTCTTTTCTTTGCTTGCTTTTTAATTTTAACTTATGATTGAAATGCAAAAAATAGGAAATTAAATGCAATAAACAATCACAAGTGCCCACAAATTTTAACTATAGGTGTCGGTTTCCACCGAAAATGCACCTATTTACAATGCCAATTTTTGTTTAAGATGTCGGTCTCCACCGAAAATGCATCTTTGTTACAATGATTTTTGCAAAATATTTGAGGTTTTTTTTTTGCAAAAATGATATTCAATTCCACAATTTTCTCCCCCTTTGTCTTAGAATTTTGCAAAAAAATAATGCTTTTGATCCCCCTTTTTAGTTGCAAAATAAACTAGGGTGAAAAATTTTGATATACCCTTTCAATGGGCAAAAAGTAATTAAGTGCAAAAGTGTTCTTATCCCTCCAGAAAAAATGATGCACTAGTATTCAAAAATATGGAAATTTTGGTTTGGTTTGATCCCTCTTTGCTTGGTGGGATTTCTTGTTTGCTTCTTTGCATTTGAGAAAAAATGAAGTGGGTTTTTTTTCAAAAAAATGAAGTATTTCTTTAGAAAAATACCTTAGTGGGGTTTGAACCCCTGATGTGCTGTCGAGTGCCTTAGCTAGCCACCCATGACCATCTCAGCCATGGTATCTAACAAGGAGAAGAAGCGAAAGCTTCAATTTAGATTGGCCTCGTCGTCTTGTGGAGGAAAAAACAAGAAATATGCTTTATACTCCATGCGGGAGTCGAACCCCTGACGTCCACCCAAGAGTTTTACCACTAGGTTTCCAACCAATCAATTTGTAGTTACCAATAAATATAATAAGGAAATATATTTCCTTTTTTATATTTCTAGTTTGATGATAAAGAAAAAAATGTGGGCTTTTATCCCACATGCATCGCACAGGTGCTTTCAATGTTGTTTAAAAACAACAAGTCGCAGGTAGTATAGTGACTACCTTTAGGAAACATGTTTTGAAACACATCCTTCTCCCTACCTCGATTTGCATAAAGGTTCTTGGTTCACGTACTATTTCTTCCTTTTTTAGTCGATGATTATCCTCGATCTGAAATGGCCTGCATCAGTCGTAGGTTATGTCAGATGCTAGAGTGGTTGAAGCTAGGTTGAACCACATTGCCTAGAAACCATTACACCACATTGCCCAAATACCAAAGTAGCTTTAATACCATATTATGAGCAACAACCAAATTAACCTTGTATTGCATATTGAAGAGCCATAAATAGCATCACGAGGTAGTTCATATGGTTGTGGAACTACCCAACCACCACAACTACCTATATTATGTGGATATGCACTTCATGATAATATAAGCGCCATTCAAATATAATGTAATAACCTAGCATGCTAATGTAGGCTAACATTGTAACCATCAAAAGTAATTCTAAAAATCGTACAATTGCATAGAAACCTCCTTGTACGATCATAATCATGCAATAAATTTCTCTTCTCACACCAAGTCTATAGTATGAATAGATTCATTCATAGTGTAATTCCATTCAATTAACATGACAAGTTATGCATACAAATAGTAGTTACACGACCTGCAATAACCATAAAGTACAATGGAATTCACAAGGGTAAGGAAATAAAGAGAATTGTGGTCACATTCAGATTATGAGTATTCTTGTACAATACATGTCATTGGCATTGCTCACAACCATAAAAGTTATTACAATTAACAACCTACAACTCTACCATAAGCAATCAATACTCCATGAATGAGTAACCATTAATTCATCAACAAAAAACATGAATGAACAATATAAAAAATGAATGGGGGCTATATAATGCATTCCCATACCATTCTAAAGTAGTTTCTAAGACATTGCATTACTTACAACTGCCATCCCGAATTAACTCCAAAAATACTTCTTTACAAGGTTTACTAATGTCTAATTTGATTTTTATCAAATTCAACCCAAATGTACATTTCACCTAATTTCATTAATATTTCACATCGCACATTTGCAACCTTGTACATTTTACTCATGCTTGTATGTTTTGACACTTGTACAATTTAATCAAAATTGAGCAAAACTGAACAAAACTGTGCAAATCTAGAGATCATTTCTTCTTCTTCTAGGAGGTGGATTTTCTTCCTACAATCCTTTTTTAATATATCTATATAGTCCAAAGGAAGAGTATTTCTAACCATTGATAGTTATGCAAGCCAAGGCATCTACAAAAAGCATTTTAACTATGCTCAAAAAATTAGAGTAAATCTAAGGCCTTGCAGCATGGCCAAAATAAAAGGCCACTCAATCCTATTATAGGCTTTGGAAAAATAAATTTTGAGAAATGATGTTTTCTATTGATATTGCCTTACCCATTCCATTCTCTCCAAGACTATGATGATTTTACCCGGAATGTATCTACCCTTAATGAAGCTCATTTACTCTAGCCTAATGATGAGGATCAATAGATCTTTCAAATAGAGAGCAAGCATTTTAGCAATGATCTTGTAAGAAACATTGATTAAAATAATTTTCCTCCAATTTTAGATGTCCTCTTGAGAGCTTCCAAATAGACTTGATACAAATCTAGTCCCATTGTATCCCATAGGACCTTATAGAATTCACAAGGAAATCCATCTGTACCAAGAGCTTTATCATTGGCCATAGAAAATTCTATTGCTTTAAGCTCATCTTGAGACAAAAAATTATCACAAAGGGCCCATTGAGAAGTAGTAAGTCGATAAGACACCACTCTTAAACATTTCTATAAAGTAAGGTCTTAAACAGGGGAGGGATCTTGCATAGTGAACACTTATTGATAATGGTGCATGGATACCTACATAACGTTTGAGAGGTCTTCCAAGATTAGAAAATCCATTGTAGCTCTGGAAGCCTAGCCTTGTTCCACATCTCTTCAATTGGAGGTAGTCAAGCTAAGACATCAATTATAGGTTACAAACACCTATGCAGTCCAAGGATTTCAACTCAAGATGTGAAGAATATTTATCTTCTTAAACTATTTAAGAACCTTGTGGTGAAGTATTTTTAATACTATATAGGTATTTTCCCCTTAATTTTTTTTTTATTTTGAATATATTCAAGTTATTCCAGATTTTTGAGGGTGGATTATTTGAACATAAAGTGAAGTGATACAATCTTATTTTAAACTATAGAGTATGTAACTTGATAAAAGTATACATTAATATAACTTGATAAAAGTATACATTAATATAACTTGAAGTGAAGTGGATATCATTAATATTGTCTCTATTCTTAACAATAGAGTATGTAACTTGATAAAAGTATACATCACATCAATACTAGTAATCAAAATATCTAGTTTATTATTAAGATAAAAAAATCCTCTTAGCTATGTTCCAATGGCTCTGTAGGCCTAGGCATAGAAACCAAACTTAACATACAATAAATGTATCAAATGTTCAAGTAAATCAAACTCCCAATAATTTTGATAATTCATGGTATTTTTTTTTAAAGTGAAAAACCCCTTGCAAGGCCGCCTTGGTCTGAGAGACCACGAATAGGGGGTTCTACACCGTCAAAGTCACCCGGGAGTTGCACCCGACCCTACCCGCACCAACATTATCAATTGGATTTTGGATACCCAATTCATCTTTTTGGTAGGGTGGAGATTTTAACGTGGGACCTCCCTTGGAGGATTGCCCTCTCCTCTCCAACTCACCTACAACACCCGAGTTATAATTCATGGTATCACTCACTACATATCCACATTATTTGTTTCAAATATTGAGGTTCTATTCTATTAGAAGAAATAAATATGTGCATTTATCCATTAAAATTTCTCCAATAATCCACCCACCTATTTATTTCAATAAATGGATAAGTTATCAATACTACATTTGGATGCTTAACATCACTTGTTACACCAATATTGTAACAACCCCAATTTTTACTACTCATCCACTCAAACAAAAAATAATAATTTATTTTTGATCATTTATTTATATTCCAAGAGTAAGAGACATAATCATGATCTAAGATAGAATCATTCCAACTGGACTGTAAGTTTCCAAGGCAATCATCATCAAGAGATATTAAGACTTGGTCAGAGTCACTCTTGAGTAGAAGTGACCAACTTCTACAAAAACCCTCATACCACTCGGGTATGAGAATGCTCACCAAAGCATTAGGTTTTTATCCCTCACCAAAGGGAATCGTCCTTCACCATACTATCCACCAAGACTAGTATGTAGGTGAATGCCTTGAAGATGGAGAACCACACCAATGGTTAACCATCATCTTAGTTTCAAATCCCTCATCTCAATGATGGGGCCACTAAGATATAAATCACTAAATGTGATTAACTTACACAATCCTTGGAATAGACATCTTAAGCATGATTATTTTCCCTTATTCCTCTTAAGGCTTATTTGATCATTTTTCTCATTTAAGGCATCCCTTTTGTTAAATATTTGAATCAATTAAGTTCATTACAAAAAGGTATTATTTCACCATCATGGGAGCACCTACTCCACATGTACATTCGAGCACCAACTCAGAATGTAAGGCCTAACTTGAGCTACAACTCAAGCCCAAATTGCCATTTGTGGGCTCCAACCCACTCTAAGCTCCAACTCGGATTACTCCAATATTAGTTATCATTTTATTATTATAGTATTTTTTATTATACCATCCATGAGTATTTATGAAGTGATTAGCACAACATATTTCAATTATCCATTAAAGTATAGAACCCATTACATTTCAATCCTTGAGATTATTTATAAAATAAACATCTCATTTGAAGGTAAATAACATGATATATCCATTTGAGCAAGGCATATATTTCATTACATCATACTTTCTGAATCTACCCAGCAATTGAATATATCAAATACTACTCATTGAAAGGTAAATCTAGCTGATTACATCATTCACAATTCATTTAATCAATAACATTTCAAAAAGTAAATGTCATATTCATAATCTATTAAATCAGCAACATATTAGAGAAAAGCATACATTCCTTGCATCATAACTTGACTTCATATTGAATAGTAATTAACAAATGATAAGCATTGTCATATTGATCTAAAAGATTGCATATTCATTACATCAAGAAAATAACATCTCACTAACATCAATTTATAACATTCACAATTTATGTAATCAATGACATATTGAAAGTAAATGCAACATTCACAAGAAATATCAAATCAAACCACAAATGTAGTGACACATATTTATCCTAGGAACCCTCATGGGGAATAAACCCAACCTCCAAAATATGACTTTTTCCTCTCATTCATAAACAAATAATGTAATAATTACAATCTAGAAAGACATCTCATGGATCCTTTTCTATATCATTTATACAAATTCAAGAGATCAATTTATCTCTTGACAAATCAAGATGCAAATAAGGAAACATTGATTTCCTTTCTCTAAGCCATCTATAGAATTACATAAGAATCTCACAAATTCTTATATAGATACATATGTCTATGAATGATCATCGGACGCATATTAAGGAGAATATTATTAATTAGTAAATATGGAATCCTACACTTCCCTCGAAAATAAATTCAAATCCATTCTTCAAAATTGATACACAATCAATCCTTCATTCAATGAATTAAAGTCCCATACCTTTAATTCATGAACAACCATTCCTTCCTTATTAAATAGACTAAAGTTAATTCTCCTAAGTTTATTCTTAGTTTTCAAATAAAATTGTTCCCACATCTTATCATTCGAATTATAGAATAGTTTGTTTATCCTCTATTTACTATCGATAATAGGGAATTTTAATACCCATATCTTCCTAAAATATCGATAGCACTCTCACTAAAAAAATATTTATATAAACTTTAATTTTTTCTAAAAAATATATCGATAGCATTCTCACTTAAGAAACTATTTGTATGACTTTTAATGTCTTCTATAATAAAGAAGATTAGACCCAACAGTCCACTTATTTCAATCAAAACCCAACGGTCAATCTGGTCTTCAAATAATTTTATTTAGTTAAAAATCTTGTCAGTCGAAGGTGACATTGCATGTACGAAGGTGACTAATTTTTTTTCCATTAAGTAATAGATTGTGAAGTCAATCTCAATCATGTAGTCAATGGTGATGATTTCTAAGATCATTACTCTGGAATGATATATTTTCTTTAATGCTAACAAAATAATATGTTCTACTAGGATATCCATAAGGTTGTACCAAGCATGTCATCTAATGTTGTAAACCACTAGATTGTGACATGCTACCGTTGACAGGTTTCACGTTCCACGGTAGTGCTCAGCTCTCTTCCTAGCATAGGATTTTAGTCCATCAATTTGAATAATTTCCTTTACCAAGTAAATGGAATATTAGTCAAACTTAAATCATAGCGCCAAAGGTATATGTGTTCCAGTCGTCTTAATCCTATGCAGAGGTTAATTCTAAATGACATAGGGGTCTTGTGCTCTAATCTATTTTTGAAACTCTAGAGATCTATGGCTTCATGGAAATAATTGCAGGTAGGGTTATGCATAGGGGCAAAAATTCATTAATAAGCGAATAATGACATTTTTCAAAATGTAAATTTGTCAATTTTTGGGACCCTGGCCGTTGGCCCACTCACCCAAAATTTTTGGATTTTTTTTTTGGGTCGGGTCGCCCAAAAATTATTATATTTTAAATTTTAAAATTTAAATCGCTCGCCCTCCCGCCCAGATTTTGGACCGACTCGCCTTAAAATTATATATAATTTTATTGACCTAGATAAATTCACCCATTATATATACCAAAACATACTATTACTTGTTACAGTTATACATTCAAAAAAAAGGAGAACCCAAATTCGAGTTGAAAAAAGAGTGATTGGCAACAAACAAAGGACAAAATACAAAACTCCAGGTATAATTTTTTTTTTGATGTCTTGTTTTAATTTTTATCGTCAATGCTTCCATCCATACAGACTCCTTGCTCATCCTAGACCCACCTAGGTCATCCCCTACATGAGGTCATCCCTCGCATGATGTCTATGGACTCATGCAGGTCATCCCTCACATGATGTCTATGGACTCATGCAGGTCATCCCTCACATGATGACTACAGACTTGCCCAGGTCATCCCTTGTACCTAGGTCATCCCATGTAGGTCATCCCTCGCATGATGTCTACGGACTCATGCAAGTCATCCCTCACATGATGTCTATGAACTCATGTAGGTCATCCCTTATAGGTCATACCTCACATGATGCCTACGGACTCATGTAGGTCATCCCTCATATGATGTCTATAGACTCATGCAGGTCGTCCCTTGTAGGTCGTCCCTCACATGATGTCTACGAACTCATGCAGGTCATCCCTTGTAGGTCATCCCTCACATGATGCCTATAGACTCATGCAGGTTGTCCCTCATATGATGTCTATAGACTCATCCAAGTCGTCCCTCACATGAATACTACATACTTTCCCAGGTCATCCCTTGCACCTAGGTCATCCTATGTAGGTTGTCCCTTGCATGATGTCTACGGAATCATGCAGGTCATCCCTCACATGATGTCTATAGACTCATGCAGGTCGTCCCTCACATGATGACTACAAACTTGCCTAGGTCATCCCTTACACCTAGGTCATCCCGTGTAGGTCATCCCTCACATGATTTCTATGGACTCATGCAGGTCATCCCTCACATGATGTCTACGGACTCATGCTCCCTATAGATCATCTCCTCACAATTTCTCTAACTCATGTAGGTCATCCCTCGCATGATTTCTATGAACTCATGTAGGTCATCCCTCACATGATGTCTATGAACTCATGTAGGTCATCCCTCACATGATGTCTATGGACTCATGCAGGTCATCCCTTGTAGGTCATCCCTCACATGATGACTACAGACTTACCAAGGTCATCCCTTATACCTAGGTCATCCCATGTAGGTCATCCCTCGCATGATGTCTATGGACTCATGTAGGTCATCCCTCACATGATGTCTATGGACTCATGTAGGTCATCCCTTGTAGGTCGTCCATCACATGATGCCTACAGACTCATGCAGGTCATCCCTTGTATGATGTCTACAGACTCATCCAAGTCATCCCTTGTAGGTCATCCCTTGCATGATGACTACAAACTTGCCCAGGTCATCCCTTGCACCCAGGTCATCCCGTGCAGGTCATCCCTCGCATGATGACTACAGACTTACCTAGGTCATACCTTATAGGTCATCCCTCGCATGATGACTACAGACTTACCTAGGTTATCCCTTGCACCTAGGTCATCCCTTGTAGGTCATCCCTGGCATGATGTCTATGGACTCATGTAGGTCATCCCTCAACATGATGTCTACGGACTCATGCAGGTCATCCCTTGAAGGTCGTCCCTTGCATGATGACTATAGACTTGCCTAGGTCATCCCAGGCATGATGTCTATGGACTCATGTAGGTCATCCCTTGTAGGTCATCCCTCGCATGATGCCTACGGACTCATGCAGGTCATCCCTTGTATGATGTCTACAGACTTACCCAGGTCATCCCTTGTAGGGCATCCCTCGCATGATTATAGATTTTCCTAGGTCATTCCTTGCACCAAGGTCATCCCCTATAGGTCATCCTTGCATGATGTCTATAGACTCATGCAGGTCATCCCTCACATGATGTCTATGGAGTACGAACTCATACAGGTCATCCCTCGTATGATGTCTACGGACTTACCTAGGTCATCCCTTGTAGGTCATCCCTCACATGATGACTATAGACTTTCCCATGTCGTCCCTTGCACCCAGGTCATCCTTTGTAGGTCATCCCTCGCATGATGTTTATGGCCTTCCAGGCCATCTCTATTTACTGCACTGATAATCCCATATTTTCTCATTGCATTATCATCTTTGCTTCTTTGCCTGCAAAATTTCTGCTCAACTATTATTTTCCTAACATTTCCCTTCATAGGTACAATGGCTCCAACTCGCAATGGAAACAAGGGAGAAAAACCTTCTGAAAAAAAGAGTATCCTAAAATATTTTAGCAATATCTCGAAATCCGATGAGGCATCAAAATCCATGGAGGGAGAAAAACCTGCACAGTTACAAGGTACATACCTATTTTACCTACTTAATTAGTATTTTTAATAAACAATTTCAAAATATGATATAAAACATCTTTGAATGCAGATTACCCAATTGATCCTGATATGCCTCTACTAGAAGATATTCCCCAAGATGAAATACATCATGAAAATTTCATCAACAATGACATTGAACAACTTAAGCAGTTACAAGGTACATACCCGTTTTCCCTACTTAATAGTAATTTTAATAAGTAATTTCAGAAAATGATATAGAACATACTTGAATGCAGACTACCCAGTTGATCCTGATATGTCTCCACTAGAAGATAATCACCAGCCCCAGGATGAAATACATCAAGAAAATTTAATTAACAATGACATGCAACAACTTGAACAGAATCCTGAAATTGGCATACAAAGTCAAAATGAAAATGATCTTTCCAATGAAATGTACACTACAGGGGAATCTTCGGTTAAGTCTAAGAAACGTAGATGTAGAAGTTCAACAAGTTGGATTATTGGAAGGACATTTCAGTTTGAATGGTCATCAAAGTATCCATTTATTGAACCAGTGCTGCAAGAAGATAGTAATGCAGAACCAAAAGAAGCTAGATGCATTATTTGTAGTTGGAAATTAGGAAAAGATAAGAGAATGCAACCTAAGATAGATACAATAGAGAAACATTGTGGAAAGGTTTATGTTAAATAAAAACAAGCTGATGGAACATTTAAGAGAACCCATAGGTGGAAGAATGCATCAGAATGTGCACATGTGAGATATGCACTAGATTATGAAAAAGCGATGAAAGAGAAACAAATACTATCTAAGAATGGTGGAACGATTACAACACAGTTTCAAAAAATTCATAAAATCATGTTAGCTTCAAAAATCTTGCAGTTTGCTATCATATTTACTATTCTTAAAAAAGGTAGAGCTATGTCAGACTTTATTGATTATAAGCATCTCTTTCAACTAGCTGATGTACACAACCTCCCTAATGCTCATTGGTCAGATCGAAGTGGTTGGGAAATGGTAAAATGTCTATCTTTAGTTGAGATGGAGGACTTGAAAGAGAATGTTAAAAATTCTAAATTCATTTCACTTTCTATTTGATGAGGTAACTGCAGTTGACAATACATCTTGGATTTGCATGCATGTTTACACCTTTCAAAATCATGTAAGGCAACCTCATTTGCTAGCAATACATAAGATGGTGGAAAACTGTAATGCTGAAAATCTTTACAATGTTGTTGTTACTAGCTTAAAGGATATTGCTGGAATGAATGATGCAACAATAGCCAGTAAATTAATATGTGTTGGAGCTGATGGTGTTGTTGTAATGCAAGGTAACAAAAATGGTCTTTGTGTTTGACTTCAAACATCTGTTACCCCATATTTGATCCTGATTCACTGCATGGCTCATAGAATGAATCTTGCATACAAAATTGTGAGCACATTTCAAAATGTTGCAAGAGTTGAAGAACTCATCCGGGAAGTACATTCATATTTTTTGTGCAGTCCAAAAAGGTTTGCAGAGTTTCAACAATTTGCACTAGGACTTACAGAAAGTAAAAAATTGTTGCAAGATGTGGATACCAGGTGGATTTCATTGTTTCAACCCGCAACAAGAGTTTTCAAACAATATAAATCCATAATAGGCTTTATGTATGAAAATCGAAGGGCAGTTGATAAAGCGAAAGATTTGTTATATCGTATGAGAGACCTGGAAACACTACTCACTTTATGTGGTATTCTTCCAATGCTACATGAAATGAATACATTGATAAAACTTGCACAACAAAGATCCATTTATATAGTTGATTTCATCGAGTTAGAAAATATATTTGTGTGCGTCTCGATACGTTATATTTATCAAGTGAGAATTTTATGGATCTTGTGTTTGATGATTGGATAACTCTAACAAATATCAATGAACAAAATAGTTTGTTGCAGTTCAACATTCACGATCATCTTTGTATTAATGTTCATGGAAAAGAGATACCTTTATATTATTTTGATAAGTGATTGGACATAGTTAGTGAAGATTTTGAATATATGCCAATAACATACAACAGATTTGAAGAAGTTTTACAGAATACAAGGATTAAGTTGAGAAAAATAGCAGAATCATTGACAAAAGAAATTAGAAGTCATTTTCAAAGAGATGAGTTGCTAGAAGCAATGGGTGTGGTTAACCCTACATTTTGGGATTCAGGAACAGATTATAATAGCAAAAAAACTTGTTTATAAGATATATGGGTAAACTTATCGAATATTTTTCTAAAAGTGTGGAAGTCAACGGTACTAAGATCAATGGTATTTTGAATAAAGATATTTTGACCAAACAATCCTCATATTTTAGAAATACAATGCTTGATCAAATTCCACTTTTGACTAATTCAAGCGACCCAGGTTCTATTATACGTTTGTGGAAAAATTTATACCCTAGTATTGTCTTACAGGAAATGATGAGCGAATATTTCCACTTATATGAATTGTGTCAAACAATGGTTTTGGGATCAGTGGAAGATGAAAGGGTTTTTAGTGCATTGTCTTTTGTGAAATCAAAAGTTCATAACCGACTGGATAAAAATTTAGAAAACTGCTTGAGAATATATGTCTCTTCTTATGAGGTGCACAATTTTCCTTATGATAGAGTTGTGGCATATTGGCAATCTATAACAAGCAGAAGAGGTATCATGAATATTGATAATGATGATGATGAGGAAATTGAGAATAGTGATCTGATTGTTGAGACACAGAGATCAACTACGTCTACAAATGATGTTGAAGATCAGAATTATTCATTTCAACTTCCTCCGATGTAATATTTGCAATATTTTTGCAACATATATCCCTTTGATAGATGGAATTTATACAGATTGCATGATATTTATATAATCCTGATGTGGGGAATCAGGATTATGAAGTTTTATTTGGATTAATGTGTTTGCATATTTTTGCAACATGTCACATACATAATTACATTGCATGATTTTGTTTTGGATTGATGTTACATGATTTTGTTTTCCTTGGATGGATATAATGTCAAATATTTTGTTCAAAATTATAGGCTTTGCCCTACTGTATATGAAATTTTCCTTAGATGGATATAATGTCAAATATTTTGTTCAAAATTATTGGCTTGCTTTGTTGTATTTGCTTTGTAACATAGGATTGCTTTGTTGTATATGAATTTTTCCTTGGAGGGACAATGTCAAATATTTTGTTCAAAATTATGTGTTTGCTTTGTTGTATAAGTTGTAGATTAAAAATACAACGCCAAACAAAAATAAATAAAATCACAATGACAGAGTACAGAATAGTTGCACAAAACAAACGATTTCTATTAATCGATGGAGTTTAAAAACTCCTTTTTGAATACAACTGGGCCTGTAACCCTTTATTTGTGATACACGATTACAAGTTATGCTAGGGTTCTCCGAAACCCTAGCTGGCACAAATGGTGGCGCTTTCGAAGAATGTATCTTCAATCCCAACCGAGTGAGTGGGCTTTGTTGTATCCCTTGCTTGGACCACTCCAGCTTAATCAGCTGCCATCAATAAACCGGATCTGCTATCAAAAACCTGCACACATTAACACTATCAAGGAGTTAGAAATTAATAAGAGGGCTCCACTGTGTGAGCCCTCAGAAACAATCTAAAACCCTAGAAAAATGGAATGCAGGAATTCAATAACAGATCAATAAAAGAAAAGAAGTTACTTGCTTTAAACTAATTTATACCTGTTCTCTGTTAACGCGGCTAGACCAGGCGACACCTAAGTAATGTGGGTCATCAAATCGGCTACGGAAGGCGCCCTGGTGCACTCGTTGAACGCCCGCGTGCTTCGGATTAAGGTTTCGGACGTCGGTCCGAGTCCGTGGTCGTGGGTAAACCCCCTGGGCACTTTAAACCGTGGGCACTTGGTAAGGGTAAACGCCCGCGGGCACTTGCGACAAGAATGGGGGATTCTACGAGAATGCTGCGAAGGGGATGGCGTGAAAGCGGCGACGGAAGCGGCGATGGATGCGACGAAAGGGTAGCAGAAGAGAGATAGAGGAGATAGAGGTAGAAGAATTAGAATAGAGATAGCATAGGAGATAGAAGTAGCAAAAGACATAGGGTTTGAGCCATCAAGGTGACTCAATTTATAATCTACTCTTAGGGCACACTTTAGGGTTTTAACGACACTTTGAACGTGTGGCTAAGATTAAAGTGGATCCAAGGGTAGAGAATAAATCTAGGTTGTGAAATGGATTAAGATGGATGGACGGATGAGATTAAATGAAGGATGGACGGCTCAGATTAAATCACTTAAACTATTATTTAAATATATATATTAAAATATTAAAATATTAAAATATATATATAAATATTAATTTAAATAAATTTGGGGATGAAAAATGGCGGGAAAGGTGAAATTGGGCCAAATAATGGCGGGAAGGTGGATGACCGACACGTGGCTGACAGGAAGGTATAGATGACTTGCAAGTGGCTGGATTTTGGTGTCTACAGATGCCCCTTTTTGAGCTGCTTTGTGTGAAGACACAATGCAGCACAAAAACTTAGGACACCTGAAAAGTTGGATCAGACGCAACTCTCTCTCAAGACTAAAGCACAACTTTGAAGACCAAAGAATAAAAGAATATTTAAAATTTATCAGCTTACCCCCTCAATTGGCGAGCGAGAATGGTTCTCACGAGCCAATTGGAAGAAATTCGGAAGAAAATGAACCGTTTTTGCCCCAACGGTGAAAAAAGGGGTTGGTGTATGAACCATCTGTTTATGTCCCAACAGAAAAGGGGTTGGTGTACAAACCAAAAAAGAATATGATTGAAGACGATATGAGTGATGTGAAAGATGGACCGTTTTACGCTCCAACGGTTAGAAAGGGATTTTTGCCAAATTTTAAATTCCATGATCATGTAAGATGAATTCTACTATTAGGAAAGTTAAAAATTGATAACGGATGCCCCAACTCCTGTGGGTGAATCCATATTGTTGATGAAATTGCCTTTTTGGCGCCATTGATATGCGAGAGATGCAATATGAAAGAGTCCGGAACTTCAGAGATGCTCCTAGTGACTGTATGGATAATTCCTCGGGTCGGAACCAATCAACCTAGGTAGCCTTAATCTCTAGCAAGACTCAAAATAATGATGATATTGAAGATTGTCCACGTTTAAGGCCCCATGAACTAGGCCATCAATGACAACTGTTGAGCAAATTAATCTTGGTATGAGGTCACTTGAAAAGTAGGATACCCAAAATTGATTTCCAATTTTCAAACAGTGAAATAATTGATGATGATAAATGGTAAGTGTCCTTATGGTGGTTTAATCCTCTTACCGAATTGCATGGATGCAAATCGTCTGCAATCGCCAAGGTGATAGAATATACCACTAGATACGAGGTTTACTTTAATTTAATTTGGCAAAAATATGCATGATGAAAGAAGAATGAATGAAATTGACGATAGATCGGAAGAATTGATGAATGTTGTTAATTTTGTGAAGGTTTTGAATGTTTTTAACCCAATTTGTAAATCAATGATGAATGATGCGCTTTTTGAGCAAAATGACAAAATTTGTTTCCAAAACTGTTGTAACCTTCACAAAATGTTTTATTATGATAAGAAGAATGGATGGATGCAATTTGATGAAATTTGGAGGAGGTAAGCTTCAATTTTGTAAGTTTTGTTCTTTTATTCAATACTGACACCAAACGCCGGTATGCATTTGGAGGTGGCAGAGACGCCCGTCGGTGTTTGAATGCATCATGAAATGCCCCACTGTATCTGAATGCGCCATGAAATGCCCCACTACGTTTCAGGGCGCCAAAACCAGCTATTTAAACAGTTTCAGTGAGAATTTCGCTCATTTGTGCGTTCGAGCTTGAGAGAAGTGCGTCTGAGGGAGTGGAATGAAGTGAAGTGAAGTGAAAGGTTGTGTGGGAGAGTGAAGCACGCGGGAGCTATGGCGGAGATGGGAGCGGACGCGCCAGTGCAGCCAGTTGAGGTATTTGTTTATTTAAGCAAGTACTTTTATTTGTTTTTTTTTTTTTTTTTTTTTTTTTTTTGGAAAAAATTTGTAACCAATTTTTGTTTTGTTGTTTTGCAGCTTAGGGTGTTAGAGGCACGACACCGATTCTCCCCTATCATTCCGGGGATGAGGAGGTCATTGTCCCAAGAAGGCGGGAGATATTGGAGGGGTAGGCGGAGCCCGGTTGGAGGTAGTTCGGGCGGATGAGGGGTACCTCTCGGCTTTGGCCGAGAGGTGGGATCCGGATCGGGGGACGTTCCAGCTCCCGAGTGGAGAGATGACGGTGACGCTTGAGGATGTATACCGCATCCTCAAGGTGCCCGTGGAGGGGGCACGGGTGGAGGTTGGACGAGATAGGGCCACGGAGATGGCCAAGTTGTTTGGGGATGACTCGAGGGAGATCCGGACGGAGAGCGGGGGGATCCCTTACTTGGCCATGTATACGGCCAAGGAGTTGGTAGCGGTGGAGGCTCTGATGATGTTCGTATTGGCCAACATTGTGGCCCCGAACAGCATCGGGTGCAGGTTTCCATGGAACCTGATGGGTGTAGTGAGCGAGATGCTCACTAATAGGGTAGTGTATGCCTGGGCGCCCGCTTTATTGGCGCAGGTGTACCGGGAGTTGTATGAGGTTCGGAGACGGGGCCGGAAGGGCCTAGGCTGCAGTTTGGTTCTCCAGTGCTGGGGCTGGGAGCACTTCAGAGTGGCCCGACCGGAGGGGTTGCCATGTGCTTAGCGGGACATGAGCCAGGCTTATGGTAGGAGATGGCCGGTGGCGGAGGAGAGACAGTCGAGCCGCCCCGTGAGATCGGGGCAATGGTATAGGAGTTTATGGGCAGACTTGACAGATGCCCAAGTCATTTGGAGGCCCTGGCGGGAGGCGAGGTGGATCGGTGATGGAGAGCATCTGAGACGGGTGCGACAGGCTAGATGGGTAGTGGGTCGGGGCCACAGCGAGGCGGAGTACATACAGATGTCTCGAGTGCTCCGCCAGGTCGGATTGAGACAGGATGTCCCCGGTGAGCCAGTGCGCTACCGGAGGCACAGATCAGAGGGGGATTTGTCATGTGCCGAGCCATGGAGGGAGGCGACAGAGGACGATGAGGACATGGAGATCCTCGACATGGATGACGTCGGGGTGACAGCTAAGTATGCAGCATGGATGGCCGTAGAGCCGAGGTGGGAGCCACCATTGGTGGCGTTGGAGGCTGGAGAGGACGAGGGAACCGCGAGAGGTTCCCAAGCGCGGGGAGGGTCCCCGCCTTCGATCGACGATCGAAGGCGAAAGGGGAAGATGGTACAGGAGGCATCGGGGAGCGGAGATGACGAGGAGGATGATGGCGAGGGCCTAGGAGAGGCTGTAGGAGAGACTAGGGAGGTACCCCCTAGCGGGCACGAGGATGATCTGGCGTAGCTACAGCGACGAGATAGAGAGCGCGATGCTATGCTAGCTATCCGGGATGAGAGGATAGCTCGGTTGGAGCAACGGGTTGCAGAGCGGGATGCCCTGATAGCTATTCGAGGAGGAGAGGATGGCCCAGATGCGGGCGGACTTGGATGGAGCGACTAGGGTGCCCCAGGATGACAGGGTGACGAGACTCCAGGCAGAGCTAGCGGAGCGAGAGCGACGACACGGGATAGACATATCTAGACTTAGGTCTAGGACTCGTTATATTGAGGCTCTGGAGGACACATTGTTTAGGCATCACATTGTGTTGCCTGATCCTCCATCCTCCTCTGTCTCTAGGCGTAGTGAGTCTAGGCACACCACTAGGTCTAGGGCTCCTACTAGGTCACAGGGATCCTCTTTTGATGGTTAGCTTAGTGCTTAGATGCACTCTTTATGAGCCTTGGTGCTCTATTGTATATTGTAGCCTTTTGGCATTCACTGTACGTTTTGATCTTTATACATATATATACATGGCTTTTATTTATTTAGTGTTTTACTCTCTTTTGTGTGAATGCCTATGTTTTTGTGATGCATGTTTTTATATGTTTTAATGTTTTTGATGCATATGTGATGGAATGGAATGCAAACTTATAGATGATTAATGCGAGACTAAGTAAATGAAATATGCACTAAGAAGCACTCATACTTTTAGATAGTTAGATTTAGCCAATTGTTATCATAATTGTTTAATCAGGGGCACCGAACTTGGTAGCTTGTGAATGGATGACGTATGGAATGACATGAATATGGAAGAAGATATGGAGGGTGATATGGAAGAAAATATGGAGGAAGACTGTTTTACAAAGACTCAAACATGCTAGTGGTATCAAACAAACTTACTAATACTTCCTAATTCAACTAGGACCAAATGTGTGTGCATGTGAGTTCATTAACCAAATCGGAAGCATGGTAGTGACTCTAGGCAATCAAAAACCTGTGTGTGTGCAAGTGTGTTCATTAACCTCATCTTGCATAAATTAGGTAACCTCTGTTATGGAGAAGACCCCGAAGCTAGTTTGTCCGTATGAGCATTCGAGAGGTCTCTTTTTGAGGAGAGACATGTCGCCACGCAATGAGTATACTCCACTTGCCGAGTCAAGCGTCTATAGCCCCGGTGAAGGTTAACTCCATAGTCCATGTTGTTTTTGACCTTTGTAAGCCTTGGGGATGACTACCTATCCGTCGATCTGGACAAGTAGTACGATCCTTACAACTTATTTGGGATCGAGTGGTGTGTGAAAAATGTTCATTTCCTTAGAGCTTTGGGGAATCGGATTCTCAACCGAAGTATGATGAGAATTTTACCCTATCCTTACTACTCTGTTTATATTTATATTTTGTGATTGCTTGTGATAGTGGTAAGAACCACTATTTTATGGACTATGTTTGCATGATAGGACAAACGAGGATTACCCTTTTCACTTCAAGGCACAACCCAAGGATGGTGTTATCTCTCTTTGACACAAGATGTTTTTAAGATGTGAAAATGTGATAGGTTCAAGACCGCTTTTGAAATCATTTCCCAATACTCAAGATTTTATTTAGTGTAATTTGTGATATGGCCCTAGAGAACTTTGACATGCATTTCGAAGTTTGCTTAAAACACTAGGAATGGGTGAGTGATTGAAAACATTTTGGCAATGTAAATATGTGCAAATGGAAAATGGGTGTACGAATGACAATTCGGTTTGATGGATTTTATGAAGGTGCCCCTGATTAAGGCAACATGACTTTTGCTTGACCAAATTTTATATCCAAAAGATAGAATGGTCTCTAACATGATATGCAACTATGGCTGAAAATGAAATGTTATGGTTTTCAATGAGATGTATGCACATGAAATGCAATGTTTTTGAATGAGATGTATGCAACTAACAATGAAATGCAAATTCTTTTTATTTTATTTGTTTTTTTTTTTTTTTGTGTACAAGCCATGTATATATGTACATATAAAATTCAAACTATGCGTAGAATGCCCTCAAGTGTATAACATTAAGTGGTTCAGGTTCTTCCTCTCCCTCTAAAGCGGCAAGTCTATAAGTTCCATTGCCCACTCTTTCGGTGACCATATATGGACCTAACCAATTAGCCGCGAATTTATCTCGAAGATGCGGCAATGCATTGGTGTTTTGTTGATTCTCTTTAAGGACAAGATCCCCTACTTGAAATTCTCTTAGATGAACTTTGGCATTGTAAGCACGTTTCAATCGGTCTTGATAAACTCGCAAATGCTCTAAAGCATTGATTCATTTTTCATCTATGAGTGTGAGTTGATCAAGACGTGCTTGTCTAGCGATATCATCATCGATAAATTCCTGCAAAGAAATTCCAAGGAAGGGATCTCGACGAGGCGGAGCTAAGGCTAGCGGAGACGCTAAGTCTTGCTTGATGTCATCAAAGGCTTTCGACACTCATCTGTCCATGAAAATTGTACCCCCTTTTGTAGTAGGTGGCAAAATGGCCTACATTTATCGAGAAAGTTGTGCAATAAAGCGACGGATTGAATTAATCTTTCCTTGCAAACTACGCAACTCCTTCAAATTAGTTGGGGGACACATTTCCATAATGGCTTTGACCTTGTTTGGGTCCACCTCAATACCTCGTTTAGAGATAATAAAACCTAGGAGTTTGCCCGAGGTAACACCAAAGACACATTTCTTAGGGTTCAACCTTACTTTATGCTCTAGAAGTCTATCAAAAACTTTTTCCAATACATCAAAATGCTCTTGTCGAGTTTTAGATTTTGCCAATAAATCATCCACATAATCTTCGATAATCTTATGCATATAATCATGGAAAATATAAGTCATGGCTCGTTGATAGGTTGCACCTGCGTTCTTAAGGCCAAAGGGCATCACCCTGTAACAAAAAGTTCCCCAAGGTGTGGTAAATGTTGTTTTGTGTTGATCTTCAGGGTTTATTCGAATGCGGTTGTATCCTGAAAATCCATCCATGAACGAAAGCATTTCATGACCAGCGCAGGTGTCGACAAGAGTATCAATGTTTGGAAGAGGAAAGTCATCCTTAGGACACGCTTTATTTAGATCTCAAAAATCGGTGCAAACACGTATCCCCCCGTTAGGCTTGCGAACGGGTACCATGTTAGAAAGCCACTCAGGATAATCAATCGGGACGACAAATTTAACATCCAGAAGTTTTTGAATCTCCGATTTAACTATGAGGGCCACGGTAGGATGCATTTTCCTAAGTTTCTGTTTGACGGGTTTAGCATCTTTTTGTAAGGTGAGGTTATGGACAACCAAATTAGGGTCTAGGCCTGGCATGTCTTTGTAAGACCATGCAAATATCTCCTTCTTCCGCTTGAGTAGAGCAATCATTTGCTCTTGTTCCTCCGATGATAGACTTTTAGCCGGTTTCACAATTTGGGTGCCATCTTGGTCTGGACTAAGGTCTACATCGATAGTTTCTTCAATAGACATGTGGGAACCTTCCTCAAGGTGATGGGGAGTAGGGATCAGATTTATGTCATCTAAAATGTCATCAAGCTCCTGTGCCTTGCTCTCATCTATGTCTGCCTGGAAGACCTCTGGCTTAGAAGATGAAGGTGAATGTGGAGGTGAAGGAGGAATGTAGTTGGCGGAAGCCCTTAACAATTCCTCGAAAAGGATGAACTCTGAAATAGATGGAGGGGATGAAATCCGATCCATGTCAATCAAGCTTGGGTTGATCGGGATTGGCTTATCCGGATCATATGGATTATGGAGCGGGGTGAATAAGTCTTCAAAATTCATTGTCGACTTATGGAAGAAAGGATGGGCGGAATGGAAGGGAAAACCGGTGAAGACCTCGGAAGACCCGAAATGCAAAACAACATAGTTTTTCGGTTTTTTTTTTTTTTTTTGTTTGAGTTTTTTTTTTTTTTTTGTAGTGGTGAAAACCACTATTACACACATACATAAAGCAATAAAGTATTTTTTTATATATTTTGATTTTTTTTTTTTTTTGGAATTTTCTAATTTTTTTTTTTTTGGTAGTGGTGAAAACCACTATTTTAGTATATACATATAATACAGGTTTGGATTATGGCTTATGGATGTGGCGGAGGGGGTGGTTCACCTCGTTCTTGTGGAAGAAGCAAGCGAAAGATGGCCTCTTGGAGAGGGAACAATTGGAGATAAAACTCGTCTTGTTTAGTGAGGGGAACAATGGGCGCCGACTCTTCTTCAGATTCATCACCATTTGACATGACGTCAAATTCTTCATAGGCTTCATCTTCGGATTCGTCGGGGTGGAGGATTTCTTCTTATGAATTAAGATTAATGCTTTGAAAAGCTCGTTCAAAAGAAGAAAGGGATGGAAGTGGTTGGTAGCCCGGACCAAAACGCTCGGTGGGTCTACGATATGGCATATCGATGCGTTCGGTTACCCCTTGCTCGTATCGACCTAGGCCAAATTGCTGCCAATTATGTCCGTGGAAATAGCGAGAGGGAAAACCCTCCATCCTTTCGATATTGGCGAGGGACTGGATGCTTGGGTTCTAGTATGGTGGTAGGACTAGAAGATGACTCTATTCCCCCATATACAAAATTAATGGAATTTGGCATAGAACCCATGTTATAAACCGATCCAATGGATAAATGTTGGTCATGTGGACGACCAAAATCTTTAGCTGTTTGCACATTGAACGATGTGATGTGGACATCTTGGATGGCATACTCACCAATACCGACATCAGTGAGATGGACCTTGACTTGGGAGGGAGATGGACTAGATGATGGAATAGAAGAATGTGGGATAGAAGAATTGGAAGGATTTGGTTGGGTTGATGCTTCACTAACTTGTGAAACATCAGTTGGTGATGGTTGGGAAGATGGAGGAATAATAGGTGATGTTGAAGAAGGTGTAGAAGAAGGGGGTAATGACGTGGAAAGAGATGATTGGTCATGGCCACATGTGCATGTGGTCAGTGATGAAGAAGAAGGAAGATTAGTTGATGAAGAAAGTGGTGAATGAGATGGAATAGCGGAAGAGGAAGATGGTTGCGATATGATGGGTAGCTCCTCAGGAATGGGAGCTTTAGAAGAAGATGGTATAGAAGAAGTAGATGGGGTCAAGAAAAGATGAGTGGATGGCAACACAATCTCATAAGGATTTGAGACATAGTTGCAATGTTTGAAGGGTTCAGTGTCTGCAGGTACACAATGAACCTGTCCCTCATATACATACTTCGAGACATTGATGCGGTATAGAAGGGACACATCTCATCTCCCTAAGCCAAGGCCGTCCAAGCAATACATTGTATGCCATGGTCCCTTCCAAGATGTGAAACAAGGTATGCAAAGTTCGGGCCCCTACCTCAATGGGCAAGATAACTGTGCCAACCGTGGAAGATAAAGCATCATTGAATGCTTTAAGAGTAAAAGTCGACTTTGTGATAAGGGATGGCGACGACTTTAGATGACTCAACGCCGATGTTGTAATGATATTGATTGAGGAACCGGTGTCAATTAAGACTCTCTTGAATGGCTTGTTATCGATCTTGGCCATGATATGTAGTGGAGGATCTATACTTTCTGTTGACATAGGTTTGATTTCAAAATCATAGAAAGTGATGGAGGGCTCCATGCATGTTTGAATACTCCCCACAAAGTTGTTGAAGGCATTAGTATCTTGAGTTTGAAGCTCGATTGACTTTAATATTTCCATTAATGCCTCTCTATGCGGGGGAGATTGTTGAATGAGGTCATAGATCGATAACTTGGCAGAAGCCATTTTTAAACTGGTAGTTAACCGGCTACTCAATGACATGATGGGTCGTTGGCGTTGAGTAGAATGATTTAGCGGTTGTTGAGAAGTACTAGCACGTCGTTGGGTCATTGTTACCTGAGGTGGACTGGGGGTTTGTACAGGTGGTTGTGGTTCAGCCTGATTTGGTTGGTTCGCCCTTTGACCCCGGGTTACTACGTTAATAGTACCCACAAAACCTTGGTATTGTTGTACATGGTTGACTTGATTAGGAGGAGTTACCTAGTTACTCCCCCGAAGTTGTTGGAGCTTCCTCCCGATGTGGAAGGGGTGTTTGAAATATACCAAGATTTTGATTTTGTTGGGCTAAGGGGCTATCCAATTTAATGGCTCCAATCTCAATAAGATCTTGGATCACATGTTTGAAAGTTGTACAATTATTGATATCGTGCCCATTTTGCCTATGATAAGGACAAAATAGGTACTCCTTGTAATACTTCCCCCTTCTAGATGGGTCTAAAGGTTTAAACTCAGGTAAAGTTAAGCTGATTTGTGCTATATAACTTGTTGAATATGACCGCATATGGTTCATCTAAAGGTGTGAATTGTCGCTTGGGACGATTGTTTTGCCAAGGTCGAGTTTCCATGGTTGGCCCAGTATTGGGAGCTGGTTGAGTAGGGGCGGGTACCGCATGATAAGCAATTGGTTGCGGTTGACTTTGCATTACTTGTTGTTGTTGAGCCATTACGGGCTGGCTCGCCACCACTTGATTAACTTGGTTAACATTTGAGGTTGTACTAGCCTGTGCTTGTTTGTTTTGGCCATAATTATTATTTCGTTGTTGGCCCTTTTGTTGCCATTCTTTTCTACGGGGTTTTAAAACACCCTCTTGGACTTTAATGTCTTCTATGATACTTGCTTGGGCCAAAGCCTCTTCAAAAGTCCTGTATTGTTGTAATTGGAGTAACCAAGAGATAGGTTTTAGACAACTATGGGTGAACATTTTGGTTAACTCCTCCATTGGTAGGGAGAATGGCAGTTTATTAATGATAGCCCTCCAACGGTTTCCAAAGTCATAAACAGTCTCATCGTCATGTTGCTTGAGCTTGTATAAGTCGGACAATGAAACTCTCTTTTGTACATTCAGGGAGAATCGTTCTAAAAATAGATTAATCAATTGCTCGTAAGCATAAATGCTATGGTGAGCTAAATGATTGTACCATTGTACAACATCTCCTCCTAATGTCTGAGGAAAAGTTTTGAGCATAAGAGCATCATTATTTTGGATTCTAAAGCAAGCATGCATGAATGAGCTCACATGTTCATGAGGATCCTCAGTTCCTCAAAATTTGTCAAACTTCGGTAATGTGAAATCAGTCGGATATGGTGGTGAAGGTACCGAAGGATGAATTGGTTGATTGATCAATGACCTTAGCGTAGGTTTCGACTAAATGAGCCAGGCATGTTAAGCATAAGGTTGTCAATCTGTTGTTGCATAGCATGGAGTCGAGAATCTTCATTAAAATTTTGACTTGTTTGATGATTATGATGATGTAATGGAAGAGTGGAAAATTGATGAGATGGGATGAAATTGCCTGGATTAGGCGGTGTGGAATGGACAGGTTGTTGGTATGGATGATACCGGAAAGAAGGTGATTGGGGTAGATGATGAACTGGACTAGGTTGGGAGAAAGGTGGGGTAGGAATGGACACCACCGAAGATTGGGGTACCCAGGTGGGGCTTGAGCTAATAAAAGCTGGCTGGGTAGAAATTGGTTGGGGTGTAGGATTTACTACGACAGGTGGTTGAGCATTTTGTTGTTGTTGTTGCAAAATCAATTTGTCGAGATACTCCTTAACCTTATTAATCTCTAACCCAAGGGAGGTGGGATGATTGGATGAAGGTGGAGGGCAGGCTGCCATGGTAGTCACGAAGGCTGCATAGCAGGGGATAAGGGAGCAATGAAGGTGGCTGAAGTAGGCGGTACACAGGAAGAAACAGTAGACTGTGCCCCAGGTAGGGTGAAACCATAAATGGTTTGGGAAGAAGAGGGTTGAAATTGGTTATGGCTAGAAGAGTTTCCACCAACTTCATAAAGAGAATTGGTGTACACCCGGGTAAATGGAGGAGAAAGTGGTCGGGAAGACACTACATTTGTCTCCAAAGGAGGACAATTGAGCATCTGGGAAGATGTTGGAGATGAAGCCGGCTGAACAGATACAACATTAGCCTCAAAAAAAGGGTTAGTGTAGACCTGAGTGAAACCAGCGGGTATGGTTGATGCAATATCCTGCTGAAAAATAGAATCTTGCATAGGGGAATCTTGGATTGGCTCAAGGACATAGCCAGTGCCATCTCTTAAGTGAGTTTGCACTTGGGCCATATCAATGTGGGTAATATGAGAGGAATTGTCTTCCTCCATGGGCATGGCCATGTGATAGATGGTAGAAGGACGTGAAAGACCTACGGGCGAACACTCCTGAAATTCACTAGGATAAGTGGCCATGTTGGTGGTGGGGATGTTATGTGAATTACCCATTTGATTATTTAGATTTAACATTTTAGATTGATTCCTTGTTAAGACCATGAAGCAATAAATCTAAACAAATTCAGAAAAGAAGAATGCAAAACTAGAATGATAAATTTACACTAAAGAAATTATCAGAAAACAGTCACAACCTAGGTTTCAACCAATGTGTCTTACCTTGCGGTTAATTAATTATTTTCCGATCTTAATCCGTAGTAAATTTTAAGTGTCCGGTTTATGAGTTTTGCATGTGATCTAATCTTGAATTATTCACAAAAAAGGTAAAAACTATGGCTAGGAAAGGACAACGAGATTCTTACTTGGTGATGAAATCCAACAAGTTTGCTCGGGGGTGACCTATGGTGTCTAAGGCAGAAGTTTAATGGATGGAGATGAATTCCACCGTCACTAAACTTCAAGCAATACCTAGTGATGAAATCCAGATATCATTGTTTTAAATGCAATATGAAAATGCAATGAATTTTTTTTTTTTTAAATGTTTTAGTTATCTAATGTGTACATACAAGGCTATAAATCAAAAGTTCTAATGATCTAAGCAAGAGGCTACTGAAAACATGTCATTTCCTCTGAAGAAGTGGAGTACACCGTTTAAAACCCCCTGCCTACCAATGATATCAGATATCAAAGGAGCAACCGGAAGGTTCGTCCACTTCTCTGCCTGGAATCACCCAATGGCAGGAGTACTATTGACATCCAATCAATAGTCCTACTTAGATAATTAAAACAAATAATTCGTAGCTATTCTAATATGCGGCTAGGTATGCAAAAAATTTTTTTTTTTAATGCAAGCAACAATCAATAATGCAATGCAAAGAAAAATGTAATTAAAAATAACTATTCTTTTCCAGATTACTTAGTTTTTGTTCATTTTAAAGTAATGATCTGAAAAAGAAACAAAATATGGCAGAAAAACCAAAAACGTAAAAAGTACAACACTTACTTGGAAGCCTACGCTTTTACGTAAAGCGACTTCAAACGCCCACGGGAGTCTGCACAGGCTGAAACGCACCTCTGCGTTTCGTATTGGACTTCCAGACGCCCCTCTGCGTCTGCTGCATTTTTGCAAACTCGAAACCCTAGTTCGCTGGAACAATGAATTTCATGATTTCTGGAACCTGCAAAATAAAACAGAAAACAAGAGCAGTTAGTAAAGCAAGTATTAAAAATATGAAACCCTAGGGGGTCCCACCGTGATCGCCATTTGTAGATTAAAAATACAACGCCAAACAAAAAAAATAAAATCACAATAACAGAGTATAGAATAGTTGCACAAAACAAACGATTTCTATTAATCGATGGAGTTTAAAAACTCCTTTTTGAATACAACTGGGCCTGTAACCCTTTATTTGTGATACAAGATTACAATTTATGCTAGGGTTCTCCGAAACCCTAGCTGGCACAAATGGTGGCACTTCCGAAGAATGTATCTTCAATCCCAACAGAGTGAGTGGGCTTTGTTGTATCCCTTGCTTGGACCACTCCAAGCTAATCAGTTGCCATCAATAAACCGGATCTGTTATCAAAAACCTGCACACATTAACACTATCAAGGAGTTAGAAATTAATAAGAGGGCTCCACTGTGTGAGCCCTCAGAAACAATCTAAAACCCTAGAAAAATGAAATGCAGGAATTCAATAACAGATCAATAAAAGAAAAGAAGTTACTTGCTTTAAACTAATTTATACTATTCTACGTTAACGTAACTAGACCGGGCGACACACAGAAGTAATGTGGCTATCAAATCGGCTATAGAAGGCGCCCTGGTGCACTCGCTGAACGCCCGCGTGCTTACGGATTAAGGTTTCGAGACGTCGGTCTGAGTCTGTGTCTGTAGGTAAACGCCCGACTGTAACCCGTGGGCACTTGGTAAACGCCGTGGGCACTTGGTAAAGGGTAAACGCCCGCGGGCACTTGCGACAAGAATGGGAGATTCTACGAGAATCTTGTAGAAGGGATGGCGTGAAAGGGACGGAAGCGGCGATGGATGCGGCGAAAGGGTAGAGAAGAGAGATAGAGGAGATAGAGAGAAGAATTAGAATAAGAAAAAGATAGAAGTAGCAAAGACATAGGGTTTGAGCCATCAAAGTGACTCAATTTATAATCTACTCTTAGGGCACACTTTAGGGTTTTAACGACACTTTGAACGTGTGGCTAAGATTAAAGTGGATCCAAGGGTAGAGAATAAATCTAGGTTGTGAAATGGATTAAGATGGATGGACGGATGAGATTAAATGAAGGATGGATGGCTCAGATTAAATCACTTAAACTATTATTTAAATATATATATTAAAATATTAAAATATATATATATAAATATTAATTTAAATAAATTTGGGGATGAAAAATGGCGGGAAAGGTGAAATTGGGCCAAATAATGGCGGGAAAGTGTGGATTTGGGCCAAATAATGGCGGGAAGGTGGATGACCGACACGTGGCTGACAGGAAGGTATAGATGACTTGCAAGTGGCTGGATTTTGGTGTCTACATAAGTATTTTACTATTGTTAATGATGGATATAATGTCAAATATTTTATTCAAAATTATGTGTTTGCTTTGTTGTATGAGTATTTTACTATTGTTAATGATGGATATAATGTCAAATATTTTGTTCAAAATTATGTGTTTGCTTTGTTGTATGAGTATTTTACTATTGTTAATGATGGATATAAATGTCAAATCTTTTGTTCAAAATTATAGTCTTTGCCCTGATATATAAGAATTTTTTCTTCGATGGATATAATTTTAAATATTTTGTTCAAAATTATTGGCTTGCTTTGTTGTATTTGCTTTGTAACATAGGATTACTTTGTTGTATTTGCTATATTGGCTTGGGTCATCCCTTGAATGAAGCCTACTGACTCACTTGGGTCATCCCTCGAATGAAGCCTACTGACTCACTTGGGTCATCCCTCGAATGAAACCTACTGACTCACTTGGGTCGTCCTTGACTCACTTGGGTCATCCCTCGAATGAAGCCTACTGACTCACTTGGATCATCCCTCGAATGAAGCCTACTGACTCACTTGGGTCATCCCTTGAATGAAGCCTACTAACTCACTTGGGTCATCCCTGACTCACCTGGGTCATCCCTTGAATGAAGCCTACTGACTCACTTGGGTCATCCCTCGAATGAAGCCTACTGACTCACTTGGGTCATCCCTTGAATGAATCCTACTGACTCACTTGGGTCATCCCTCAAATGAAGCCTACTAACTCACTTGGATCGTCCCTGACTCACCTGGTTCATCCCTCGAATGAAGCCTACTGACTCACTTGGATCATCCCTCGAATGAAGCCTACTGACTCACTTGGGTCATCCCTCGAAAGAAGCCTACTGACTCACTTGGATCATCCTTGACTCACCTAGGTCATCCCTCGAATGAAGCCTACTGACTCACTTGGGTCATCCCTCGAATTAATCCTACTGACTCACTTGGGTCATCCCTCAAAAGAAACCTATTGACTCACTTGGGTCATCCCTGACTCACCTGGGTCATCCCTCGAATGAAGCCTACTGAATCACTTGGGTCATCTAGTGAATTAAGCCTACTGACTCACTTGGCTCGTCCCTCAAATGAAGCCTACTGACTCACTTGGATCATCCCTCGAATGAAGCCTAGTGAATCACTTGGGTCATCCCTGACTCACCTGGGTCATCCCTCAAATGAAGCCTACTGACTCACCTGGGTATTTCATGAGAAACAAAATGTATTCCATTCATTCAAACAAGAGCTATTTCAAACACACATTCATCAACATTTGCATTCATCAAAACCAAGAGTTGTATTCAATTCTCTATAACTCAAACATTGAATATTTAATAAGAAACAAAATGTATTCTATTCATTCACACATCAGTTCATTACAAAGTTCATAACCAAATGTATTTCATGAGAAACAAATGTATTCTATTCATTCAAGCCAAGAGTTATTTCAAACACCTATTCAACATTTGCATTCATCAAAAACAAGAGTTGTATCTAGGTTCAATTCTCTATAACTCAAACATTGAATATTTCATGAGAAACAAAATGTATTCTATTCATTCAAACATCAGTTCATTACAAAGTTCATTACAAGATGTATTTCATGAGAAACAAAATGTTGTCTATTCATTCAAGCCAAGAGTTCATCAAAACAAAGATTTGTATCAAACACCTATTCATCAACATTTGCATTCATAAAAACATTTATTTCAAATATGTTTCATTCAAACATCAGTTCATGAGAAACAAAGTTCATTACAAAGGACTGTGCGTCCACTTCCAAACTATTGTGTTGAAGCACCTGTTTCAAGTATTTGCATAGAACCAGATGAAGGATCTGGTTGCTTTTCTTCATGACCTTTCCCAGATGCCACCTCTAGTGATGTTTCTCCTAACACACCAGCTCTTCGTAGGTTCTCTTCACTAGTCTTCAAACTTTCTACCAATCCCCTCTCCTCTATAGCTGGATCATCTTTTGGAGGTATTTCATTCTCTTGTTCTACAAGAAAAATATTCGGATCCAATTTATGTTTGATGATGATTTTTTTGAGGGCATCATTCTGTCTGACGGTCTCATAGAATCATTCTTTGAATTCAATTACATTTTGTATACTTTTCTTTGCGGTGCCCAAAAAGACCTTCATGCTTTCCACTTGATTTTTGACATTCTCAAAATTGGACTGCATAGTAGAATATTTAAAATGTTAGTTAATGAAGATCAAAATATTATAAAAATAAATTAATTTAGAAAAATATTGTTGACTTACCTCTGCAACAACCTGGGCAGCCTTTGCCACTTTAACTTTTTTCTGTCAATTGTCCACTTATTGAAATAGGCTTGAGCTTCAACATTCATATTCTCAAGCATATTCAAAAGGTGATCTATAATTTCATCACCATAAACATCAGTGCCAATGGCCTTTACAATTCCTGAGGTTGCTTCATATAACAAAGCATCCATATTTTTAGGGTGTTGTTGAACCAAAGAAAACAATTCTTCTCTTTTTGTATAATTTTTGTACCGGGCATTAATTTCCTTAGCTAGAAATTTTGCCCGATACTCCCAAACTTTTAGTTCAAAAATATCAGAAAGCACGGTATCCTTCACTATGGCTTCTAAATTTTTTACTATTAAATCTGATTCTGAAAAATCAAATATTTGATCCTCAGTAAGAGGAGCATCTTGACCAGTTGGACCGGGGGGAGGGGTGTTGTGAGCAGTGGTGGCTCTTCCACCAGTTTGCAATGTTTTATCAATGGTTTCTCCTCTTTGGGTTTGAAGCATATCATATGCTTTAAAACTTTCAAGAAACAAACCTTGGATAAAGAATTCCTTATCCAAGGGAGGAACAGACAACCCAAGAGAATCATTAAAAAGTTTTGAAACATTTTTCAAAGTTGGAAAGTTTGTAAGGCCAATGGATGGGCCTGTTGAACTCTCATCATGTAACACTTTTCCACGCATATGTTGAGGCCTCACGAACTATTTTCTATGTGGAGGTGGTGGTGGTGGTCTAAAATGTTGCACGGGCTATTGTGATCGACCTAAGGAAAAATTAAAAAAATAAATTAAACTTTTGAAGAAAATATTTTAATAAAAAGATTGGAAAACTCAATTTTTAATTGTATACCATGCTCTGATCTGGTCTGTTGCCCTATTTCAAATGTTTGTTCAGAAAATTCTATGTGGTCTTGTTGTAGAGGATGTAGAGGTGGTGGTGGTGGATGTGCCATCATTTGTTGTTGGTGATGTCGACTTGAACCTACAAAAAATAAAAATAATATTTATTGTAAAAACAATTTGATAATAAAATTTACTAGGAAATTCTCAACTGTAATTGCACATACCAGATGTTGTTGTGTCATTTTCGGGTCGGATTGGTTCTAAAATTTTTTTGGGATGATTCCCTAAAAACATTTAAAAAGTTTTAATTTAAAATAATGGTAAGTGCTAACTAAAACTAATTAGAGAATTCATGGTCATCCCTCGTCGAGGGACGACCCGAGTGAGTCCATCAACATCATGCGAGGGATGACCCGGGTGAGTCCTTTGACCATCATATGAAGTCTACGGACTCACCCGGGTCATCCCTCACATGATGTCTATGGACTCACCTAGGTCATCCCTCATTGAGGGATGACCTGGGTGAGTCTGTCGACATCATGCGAGGGATGACCTCTAGGGATGACTGAGTGTACGACTAAATGCGAGGGATGACATCCAAAGAAACTTTACCTGAGATGGCCTGGCTATCTTCCTCAACATCGATGGCATGTTGATGTTGACGTGAAGTAGAAGAGGGAGTTGGACGTGAAATAGTAGAGGGAGTTGGACGAACAAAAGTAGATTTTGAATATCTAATACGTTTCACAGACCTTGTTAGCGGACGTTCTAGTGAATGTGTGTCAAAATATGCACTACCCTCTGGGTTGTTTCCCCTATTTATTGCTTCTCTTCTATTCAAAATTGACATCACTCTTCTCTGCATTAAATCAAACTTAAAAATTAGAAATATAAACACTAAAAAAATTTATTGTAAATTTTTTTTGTAAAAAATTACCTGCATCTGTTTGGTGGTTAAGGTAAGTGACTTCAATGTTGCATGGAGGGAGGTGGGCATGGTGGTATTGCTTACATTATAATATTCTTCATAATAAAAACCAATCAAGTAATTGCAAGTAGCAACAAGGGGAGAAGTGGTCATAGTATTTGTGCATGCATTTTGAAGTTTATTTTTTATTTTGGTGGAAACATACGAGGACCAGTCATTTGTTTTTTCCGAGGCAACGCACAATATACCCCATAGTCCATAAAGGTATGTCTGATGTTCTTCCATACAAAAAAATACATGACTAGAAGAACTCGATGATGGCTTTAAGGAACTTATTGTTAATAGACTGAAAAGGGAGGCCCCTTCTGGATGGAGTTGCATCCACTGCAAAAACATTATAACAAAATAGAATGCTTAAATCGAAATGCTATGTTTAAGATATTCAACATATATAGTGCAGTAATATAATAAAGCAATAAAGTAATGTGCAATGAGATACTACACTATATTTGAAAACAAAATATCAATCATATGCACTTTTGCTTGTTATAGATTGCCATGAGGGAATTGAGTTTGTGGCATCATCAACATGTTCATCGTCCCTCGAATGAAGTCTATTGACTCACTTGGGTCATCCCTCATCGAGGGATGACCTAGGTGATTCTATCTACATCATGCGAGGGATGACCTCCAGGGATGATTGAATGTGAGGGACGACCTCCAAGGATGATTGAAATTCTAAATAGTATTTTCTTAGTTTCTTAAGTTTAGCCACTACAATACTATTTCTTAGCAACATTAACATACCAACGAAATAATATATATTTCCAAAACATAAATAATATATATTTCCAAGTCCAATGAAATGATATTCAACAACATACTATGAAAATTTACCCCTATCACACCATATTCTATTGCTATCACTTACAACTGTATTTTTCAACCAAAAGAAAAATAATTACCCCTAAATATACCTCTAAATTTACCTATACATTAATTTACCCCTAAATTTACCTTTAAATTTACCTATACATAAATTTACCCATAAATTTATGCCTAAATATCCCATGCAAAAATAAATGACTCACTTCAGTGTGTACGTCGTCCCTCAAATGAAGTCTACGAACTCACTTGGGTCATCCCTCATCGAGGGACGACCCGGGTGAGTCCGTTGACATCATGCAAGGGACGACCTCCAGGGATGACTGAATGTGAGGGACGACCTCCAAGGATGACTGAAGGGTGTTTTCTTAGTTTCTAAGTTTAGCCACTACAATACTATTTCTCTAAATTACTATGAAATTTAATTCCATGATAAGAAGATGCAGTTGAAAATAAATAAATTAAAAGCTTAAAAAGGGAAGATTTATTTCTTTCATGATAGTGACAGTGTACAATGTCCCATCCCTATTCACGCCATATTCTACTGCAATCACTTACAACTGTATTTTTCAACCAAAAGAAAAATAATTACCCCTAAATTTACCCCTAAATTTACCTCTAAATTTACCTATACATAAATTTACCCCTAAATTTATGCCTAAATTTACCATTAAATTTACCCCTAAATTTACCTATACATAAATTTACGCCTAAATATCCAATGCAAAAAGAAATGACTCACTTCAGCATGTCCGTCGTCCCTCGAATGAAGACTACTGACTCACTTGGGTCGTCCCTCGTCGAGGGACGACCCGGATGAGTCCATTGACATCATGCGAGGGATGACCTCCAAGGACAACTGAATGTGAGGGATGACTAAATGTGAGGGATGACCTCCAAGGATGACTGAATGGGGTTTTCTCAGTTTCTACTGCTATCAGTTACAACTGTATTTTTCAACCAAAATAAAAATAATTACCCCTAAATTTACCCCTAAATTTACCTCTAAATTTACCTATACAGAAATTTAACCCTAAATTTACTTATATTGAAATTTAACCCTAAATTTACACATAAATTTACCCCTAAATTTACCTATACATAAATTTACCCCTAAATTTACGCTTAAATTTACACCTAAATTTACCTACACAAATTCTAGTTTGTTTGGATAAAATGAAAATTAAAATTTGCAATTTGGAAGACATACCTTGTAATGTTGTGGATGAGAGCTCATAGTAAGCCTCTAGATAGATTTTTTCATCATCCATCAGAGAAAATTTTGATGAGATGTGTTCACAGTTTTGATGGGGAAGGCCTATTAATCGATGCACATCAGATGGTTTCATCGTGAAAGAAAGGGTTTTATTGTCGACCATCATTGTAACAACCGACCCCTGATTTTCATAGGACTGAACAATTGTATTTAGCAAATGAATATCCATGTCAAATTGGGGCATCAATGCTAGCCCTAGTAGCCCAGATTCCCTCATCCATGTTGAATCATGGTTGGTATCATTGATAATTTGTGATATGAGTGGGTAAACTAGGTTTTTGAATGTAATTCTACCTTGACTGGAAGAAGCTATGGCCATTGCTGGTAATTTGGAGGCTTGGAAACAGTTTCTGAAGGTTGGAGTTTTTTTTACTGTGCATAAAATGATGTGAGTGCATTTTGAAGGGTTTATATAGATGTTTGCATGCGGATTTAGTGAGATGGTGACATGTGGCAATGGGTACAAGACATGGCATGAAATCAAGCTATCATCCCTCGAATGTTGACTTCTCCTAGTCGTCTCTCGTATGATGTTAATCATCCCTAGCTGTCGTCCCTTGCATGATGTTGATGGACTCACCTAGGTCATCCCTCGATGAGGGACAACCCAAGTGAGTTCGTAGACTTCATTCCAGGGATGACAAACACGATGATGATGCCACACATGATGTCTATGAGGGATGACCCAAGTGAGTCCGTAGACTTCATTCGAGGGTTGTCCCTTGAGTGAAGTCTACAAACTCACCTGGGTTATCCTTTGAATGAAGCCTACTTAATCACTTGGATCATTCCTGACTCACCTAGGTTGTCCCTCAAATGAAGCCTACTGACTCACTTGGGTCATCCCTCGAATGAAGCCTACTAACTCACTTGGATCATCCTTGACTCACCTGGGTTGTCCCTTGAATGAAGCCTACTAAATCACTTTGGTCATACCTCAAGTGAATTATACGGATTCACTTGGATCATCCCTTGAATGAAACCTACTAAATCACTTGGGTCATCCCTGACTCATCTGGATCATCCCTCGAATGAAGATTACTGACTCACGTGGGTCATCCCTCGAATGAAGCCTACTGACTCACTTGGATCATACTTGACTCACTTGGGTCATCCCTCGAATGAAGCCTACTAGATCACTTTGGTCATCCCTTGAATGAAGCATCCCTTGAATGAAGCCTACTGTCTCACTTGGGTCATCCCTGAGTATGACTCACCTGGGTCATCCCTCAAATTAAGCCTACTGACTCACTTGGGTTGTCCCTATGATCATGCATGGGAATCAGAGCATGTTTAGTGATTATTTATATCTTATGGTATGTTTGTTGAAACTTTTGGTGAATTCACCTACTTTTTTTTCTTGTGAAAAATAAATAAATTCGCCATAGCCTCTACATGACTTTGCACCATATTCACCTTGGTTTCGAAATTGATTCGCCTTAAATTTCTATATAAATTTTAGGGCATAACCCTTATGCATAACCCTAATTGTAGGTGAACAAGAGAGATATAAAACCACATTGATTTAATATGGTACTTTCCTAGGTAGGTAGATACCATATGTGCTCATACCATCACAAGTAATATAACAATTATAATGAGATCTTAAGCTAATGTTATTCATCAACGACATAGAGGAATAGTGGTGTCTATTATGCTACATAGGAGTAGAGAATATCAATGTACAATCAAGATTCAATTGTGAGAGAATTATATAGTGAAGACACCCTTTGAGGCTTGTTAGTTATGAATCAGTTAATTGTTGTGGTTTAATTTCCTTCCAAATACGCCTGAGGAACAAGAGCGATGTCTAGAATAATTTCTAGTTTCACACAATCAATCCCAAATTGAAGTTCCAATTGGTTGAGGTATTTCATGCACTTGAATTCCCCCATCAAATCAAAGGAGGTTGGGAATTTACAATTTGACTATAGCGAAACCGTTTCCTCTTATTATCCTAGTATTTGAAATTGATCAAGCAACGACGGTCATATCATTAGGAGGCATCCTAATTATGAATAAATTTCTAGTCCAAGCAACTCACACCAGTATTTGGTTTTAATTTTATTAAATATCTATAATTACATAGCATAGTATAATCATAGAGTATATTGATCCCCAAGGGAGGTCAAATTTCTCTCCTGTCTACTTAGCAAAGCAAGCATATACCACATGTCAATGAAGAAACTAAACATGTGTCTTTGCTAAGGATTAATCTTCAGTATATCTGGTTAGTTATACAACTAAATGTGTAATCGAACAAGGTAATATATAATCTCCTATGTGATGCGTAGACTCTCATATTAGCGCCTTCTAATCATTAGCATTTAGGGTAAGCCTTTCAATACGGCATTCAAAAGGAATAAATAGATCAAGAGATATTCTCCCAAGGGAACGAATAGGTAGTCGTATCCGGAGTACAACCAAATTATTAGTTAGACATTAAGAACCTAACCGAGATGGCCTATTTCAAAATGAGCATTTTACCTCTCATCGTGTGATGACTATGAATATCCCACACACCCCGTTATGGGACTTAATCACTATAACAGTGTTATCATGCTATTAAGCTTATAATCTCCATGCAGTGGTCATGAAGACTCCACTCGAGATTGTTAGGCATAGGTGGGTTTCTTAGGCCAAAATATAATTTTAGATAAAAGATATAATAAAATAATTTATACCTTATCAATTGAAACAGAGAGTTAAACCATTGATTGTATTGTATTACAGAGGCTAGTAAATATAGAATAATCAAAGAGGAGAGCAAGAAGTTCGATATTTTATAAAATATTCAAAAGTAAAAGAAAGGTCCAACCTGATCCTAGTGGCCTCTCCTTAGTCTTCCATTGACCCTAGAATCCTCCTTATTTCCTATGTAAGCTTATTTCTCCCCTCTCACAAGAATCTCTCCATGTTTTCTCTCCAAAGCTATTTATCCTAATCTCCTTCCTCCTCATGCTTTTCCAATATTGTCTTGGCAAAATACCTCTACCTTAAACTTTTTATTTTCCCAAAGCCTTATGGTTTTTGATCCACCAATGGTGGAGAGCAAACTCCCTAAGCTTCCAGATTTCCTACCTCTTTCTTCCAAGAGGCACTCAATTTATAGAAACATTTCTCCTCACATGAGCCAAATAATGGCCTTATTAAAAGATGCATTTATGGCATTTCAACCCATGTGGAGGGGAATTTTAAAGAGTATAAAATATTCCACAAAAGGTAGGTGGCCTTGTTTTTCTTTGTGTCCCTATTTTCTAGAGACAATCACCAACTAACACTATTATTAGAGAATAGGTTAGATGTAGAATTAGGACTAATAGTGACAAAGGAAATAATCTCCACCTATTTTCCATTAATGAAAATAGGCCATGTAGAAAATAAGGATAGATTTTCAAACAATAGAATAATTCATATTTTGTTTAAAAATTCCAGAATTATTTTTAGTCCAATTAAAATTGGACAAGCTTGGTGAGTACCTAATTGTAACATAATTAGGTTATTTACACCCAATTTACTATATTGTAGTAAATTTTGGTAAAATATTATTTTCTATTTCATCTTTCACCAAGGCTTTATTTATCTTCTAATTAAATTACTTTAAATTATCTATTTTGAAAGATAATAAATCCTTCTCTAAATTTTACAAAATTCCCTAGTTGGAATTTTGTAGTATTCTTTAGGGTCTATACCCCTTTTGTTGGTCAATAACTCATCCCATTAATTAACTAGTAATATTTTTGGAAAGGATCCATGGGGACGGGACGTGACAAATATAATATCAAAAGTGGGTTTTTTAATGAAATTTAATTTACCAATCAAATGGTGGATCTAGAAATAACTTTTTTGCATCATATAGTTTTGGATTAACATCATTGTAGCATAAGTGTTAGTGCCTCTCTAGCACTGTTGTAGTACCATCCTAACACAAATGCTATTGTACCACTACAATTTCACTAGGTAAAAATAATTTTTAGAAAAATAAAACCAACTATTTTTTTAAAGCGAAAAACCCCTTACAGGACCGCCCTTGAAATATCATGACCATGGGGTTCTACACCGTTAATTTCACCCGGGATTCACGCCCGTCCCTTCCCGCACCAACATTATCAATTGTATTTTGGGTACCCAATTCAACTTTTTGGTAGGGTGGAGATTCAAACTTGGGACCTCCCTTGGAGGATTGTCCTCTCCTCTCCAACTCACCTACAACACGGGTGATAAAACCAACTATTGAAATAATAGTATTAATCATTATTATAAAATGGTATATTCTCAAGTGATTAACATCATGGAATCACAATGTGGAGACCTTAGTTCAATTCTTGTTAGGTGATTTATGCATAACTATCAATTGTAATACCACTATGTGGATAGTTAAAAGACTATAGTAACACAGTCACAATATAATGTGGATAGGGTTTTTTTCAATCCCATATAACCAATTAAATAAATTTAGAAAAATATTTCTAAATATAATTATTTATTATTTAAAATTTAAGATATAATTATAGGTTGATTAGTTATTGATCCTAAACTAACAAGTTATCATTGAATCCATTAAAATATGTTATGCATATTAGACTAAAGAAAAGAATATACATAATTGAAATGAAATACTAACATATGATATAATATTAATGTATGTCTTGAAATCAAAAAATGAATATATATACTAACATTTGATATAATATTAATGTATGTCTTGAAATCAAACAAGTGAATATATACACAAAAAAAATTATATTAGTTTTGATACAATTTTATATACAATATAAATTTAGTTATATGTACATAATTGTATGTGTGTGTAGAGAGAGAAATGGTGGAAAACACCATAATTATCATTAACATAGCTTATATTGATATTCTTCAAACATAAAAAGAGATTAACCACCTCTAAAGCATTTATCTCTATTATACCCATCCCCATTCTTATTTTCATTATTTCCACCTTATTCACACATGGATATATGAATATGACTAACATCATCACAATTCCTTATACAACCTGAGTGGCCCTAACAATGGAAACTTTGAAACTCTAAATAGAGGTCCAAGGTTTGAATCTTAGAGGGGGTAGGGTTATACACCATGCGTTAGTAGCTAGAGTATGGTTAGGAAACCATATATTGGGTAATCAGCGTCCTCCATAAGAATCATCCCATATGACCTATGGCCTCATGGATGTTAAAAACTACTTTACTTTTTACTTCATTTGTATCCCTATAAGCATTATTATTGCCTCACTAGTGAAATCTTCATCCTTGTTTATCAAATTAATAATATCACTTCCATGCACTACACATTCTCTAACACCTATCTAAAACCATAACAAACAACATGCATTTATGTAAGTGAAAAACATAAATTTTATAAATTACCTATGATTTATAAATATAAATACTTCAATATTATTTGAAAATGTATTATTTTGGGTAGATAGCTTATTCTTTAAACAAGATTATAAAAATTATTATACCCTATATTTTTTGGTTGTTTCTTTAACATATTTAGTCTCCTACATTTTATAACAATTGATAAGTTATACATAAATATACCATATATAGTTTTTTAAATAATAATTAAAAAAATCTAACATAGTGAACATATAAATTGAATCTTCAACACAAGTTAACATATTTCACAATCTCAATCGGAAGGCTCATTCTTCTCAACTAACGAGTCACTACCATTCCTCCTTGGAATTATAACCCCTTTTCATGAATAATTTGTTCACTAAATATATTTTTCTCTCTTTCTTTCCAATGATTATATAATTGACTCCATGCCTCTTTATAATGCCATATGATATGTCTTCTTTTGTTGGAAGTGTAATATGACTTATATCGAAGGCCAAAATTGTATGATGTAATAATGCATATGCTTGTGGACAATCATTGTAAAAATTTAGTTAATATATTGTATTATTTTATTGTATAGAACTTATGTTCCATGATTAACCTTGTTATTGTTAAACCTACCTTATAACTTATAGTTAACCTCAACCCTCTTGTAAAGTTCTCTTAGGTTAAACTTATTTATGTAATAGGATTTTTGGTATTGGTATAAATACCTTCCACCACTCCATCCATTGTATCAAACTATTGTGACCTTTATATTTGGATAATACAATGATTATTTATGGTGCCTATGAGTTTCCACTATCTATTTCTCTCTTTTGTCATTTTTTATGCTTTTTGTATAATATTTGAATGGATGTATTACTTTTTTTGGTTTCTAGAAATAGGTGTGAATTCCAACATGGCATCAAAGATGGTATGGATCTACCTCACTTAGTCATGTAGAAATTCTACTTGGAGCCTTTAATATTTCTTCCAAATCCTAGGAAAATGTTTTCCTTGAATTCTTATAAATTATTTTTGCATAAGGGACAAAACAAGTTTTTACCCTATTTTTTATCATCCATTTTTCCAAGCACATTGGAGAAAATATATATTACTTTTTCAAAAAAGGTTTTAGAATTCAAACATTGAAGTATTACGATCTTTCATTTTTGAACATTCTCAAATAGAGGTGCTCAAAATTTTTAGGTTTTAAAACTCGAAGAAAATAGATTCATGCACACAAATTTTAAATTTGAATGGGGTCCAATTCATGTGCTTTGTATTTGGATTGATGGCCTTGTTATTTGGAGTACAATACCCTTCTTCAAGGAGAAATTACATGCTCCAACACAATTAACATGGTGTTCATCATGGCTAGAAGAGCATTTTGTAAGTTTTCTAGACTCAAAGATATTGATTTCCAATCCCAAGAGACTTTGTTTTTGCTAAAATTGGATGATATTTATTTTGTTAAATGAATTGAAAAAAACTTGAAATTTTGAAACTTCTTCCTCCATCCCAACTATTTATGTGTAATGGTGGTTTATGTAATGCATGGAAGAGAGGGGGGCATTATATTAAGTCACACCAATATTTCTTTTTGCAACAACAGGATGAGCATGTGGACTTCTATGAAGGGACAAGCTACCACAATATCACTATGCACAATGGTAGAATGGTTAGCAGGAAGATATTTGGAAAGGAATGTTGTACGTTCAAACCATATGCTTATTTTTTGTTTGGATATATAGTTTGGAAATATAATTTGTATAGGGTATATATTTTCTCATCCTAACTGTATAGTTATTGAGCTAGCTAGCATGATGGGCTTGGTGTCTAGGAGACCATAGTTTGAACCTCTTTGATGTTTTTTGTACATTTTGCAAAGAAGAATAGATTGTTGGAAAATGTGGCCCTATCCTATACCATTTTTCACCCTATTTAGTGTACATATACCCCATCAAGCAATGAGAAAAAATCAAGTGTTGTAATCATATTTTATTCAAAATTTTAGCAATGTCTAAGTGGTAAGATTAAGTGGAAGGAACTTGGAATTGAGTATACAAAACATGGTAGACTATGATTGGACCTATAGGGAAGTTTTTCTATACTTTGTCTTACTCAAAATAATCACCTTGATGAAATAGACGAAAGAGGGCTAGAATGCATTGCCCATTTATGAATAAAAGGGCAAGCACTAACTTCATTGTGTGAAGAAGGATGGACAAATATCAAGACCACATTAATTGTCTAATCACCCATTTATGGTCAACACTTATTTTTTCCCAATACAAGTGGTTGAGTGTTGCTAAATCTAAGTAGATCCTTGATCTTTCATTCAATGGCCCACATTTTTTTGCATAATGGGAATTCAACTCAAGGTTAAAGCTCCACTACTAATCATAATTATGATACATGGTAAGCTTAGTAGTCACTCATGATGAAATCAATATCATAGAGAAGCAATCAAAAGATATTTTCCATTAGATGAAGGGACCACAAAAGTTTACTAAGGTGGACCGACCTATTGCAATTACACACATGATGATTGAACTAGTTGTTTGCCACATGGATGAGCCTACCCTGACAACCTACACCAATTAAAAGTAGACCTAAGGAGTCTTGCTAGTCATCTGATCGAAGGAGGCCATCCTAGTAATTATATCATATAACATGGGCTATTTCTCGCCTTTGCCTTCCACTACAAGAAATCCCCAAGCCAAGAAAGCAACATTGTTATAGGTTCAATATTCCAAGAGAGCAAGTGATGGTTAGGAGGATGTTGATTCTTGAAGCCTCAAATGGCGTGAAGAATTAATTATTGAATACCCCTCATGTACTTCCTAGGGGGAATCCCTAGAAAATGTAGTTGGTGATGGAAACAAAAACTAGCCATATAAATACTCAAAGGCCTTTAGTATTTATGGTCTAAGATCCATATATCTCGAGGCAACTGACTATTGAAAGTGAAATGATCTTAGGTGTAAATTAGAGATGACATTCCAAATTTCCCATGCAAAGTTTTGGAGGGAAAAGACCTCTATTTTTTGCCATAAATAGTCATGTAAAATTAATTCTAAGGCATTGGTAGCTTCATACGTGTACCTAATAGTTGGCCTTGTATGCTCTTCCTTTCATCTCTTTATTTTGTATAAGTTGAAATCAAGCCTTGAGTTGCATGGATAAAGAGCGTCAAACCATTTCCAGCCTCATGCCTTTGTAATATTTTGATATATATGGGAGTTGTTTCTAATTTTGTTTCATCCTACTTTTGTTATGTTTTTGGATTCTTGGGTATGAATTGAAATCATGTTCAATTTCTATATATTAGCATGCGATGAATGTTTTCATTCAATTTCATTATACATAGGAAAGTTTTCAAATCTTGTCACATTAACTTTGTAGCTTAGGTTTTAATTTATTGCAAGTTTCAGTTATGTTTTTTATTTTCCCTTTTTCCTTTGCACATCATAGGCAAGATATCGAGAAGTCTAATAAGGTGCACAAATATCATATTTGATGATAATCCAACCCTAGAAAAAATTCTAGAGGTTTCCTTATGGGTGCTCTCACTTCCTGTGGAGCTTCCCACTATGTAACCCAAGGCATGGGTGCCTAGGCATGTGATGCTTCCATTGTAAATGGACAAGACACTCTGAGGTGACAACGGATCAAATTGGTATACCTGATGGGATAAGCTTAATATAGTCACCACACAAAACAAAAAGGAATATTTTTCAACTAACCCTAATGAAGGTCTTGGTTGAAGTACTTGTTAAATCCTAGAGGTATTCACCTGATGACTTCACTAAAGAGGAAGACCCTGAAGAAGCCATTTGATAAAGAGATAAGATTGAGATTTTGGTGGGGATCTTCATCACTTGGCCTATTAAATATCCCATTTGGAGACTCCATTCCTAAGAAAGGACCCAAAACTAGGATGACTATCACTAGGTCATTTTTGAAAACTAACCTGCAAAATTGTACCCATCCCTTTATAGTAGATTCCCCCAATTTGATAAGAGGTGTAGTTACTACACAAAACAATTATGTGGAAGATCCTAATTTATGGTATTGTTCTATTCCCAATATTTACCCCTCTGACTCTCATGGTAAAAATGAACTTCAACCAGCTAATGAAACCCTACATGCCCACCTACTTACCTTGTACTTGAATTTATATACTCAAATACTAAACTAAGATTCCCTTGTCTAGCTATCAAGCCCATATTCAAGCATAACTCCCTAGATCTAAAGAAAACCCTAGCAACCTAGGATGAGATAGATTTATATGCAGTATCAAACAAAGCAATTCCCATGGCTCTTGAAAGGCCACATGATGGATTTTTAGCCAAATTTAATCACAAGTCCCAATATCTAATATAAATAAATATTGAAGCATACAATTCTCTAACTAATATGAATCAGTATTTATATAACATTCATGAAATAACAATTTTTTTAATAATAATAACTTACAATATTATTGAACAAATATACAGTATCTCTATTACAATTATCTTGCTTGATCTTACAATTCAAAGATGCTTCTTCATACAATATATGGAGCTTTGACTCCATAATATAACCTTAGAATATGACTCTTCAGTACTTGACTATTGTTCTTCTCACATATTCGGGAGATGCATCCTTTTATATTCCTCATAAATGATAAACCTCTCTTGTCTCTTGACTTTACATCTTGCCACATGCTATGTGACTCTTCACTTGTATACTTGACACCTACACACATGACTCTTGACTTACCTACATGACACATTGCACACTCTCACACTCTACACACTTGCACACTTTATTACATGACACTTGGATTCTTCTCACACATTGACATATAATTTAGGGAAAATATAAATCACTTCCTAATCTAATAACACATACCCTCATATAATATTTACAATAGTATAAATGTACCATGGGGGTACTTTAACATCTCCAACACCCCTCGTGTATTACATTAGTTTTTTTTTTATTCATCAACCTTCATCTTCATATTTTACCTTGTGTCCATCCAATAACTTTGTCTGTTTAGCCTGATAGGCAATCTTACACTATTCCTAATCAACTATCTTGTTTCCTATATTTTGGAGAATTCAAAGAATTCATTATTATTTTTTCTCGAGGCAAAATACAATCTAAAATTCCTTGTGAATATCCCATTATGTCTAGAGAAAATATTTTGATGGAACCCGTAGCTTCAATTTTGTTTTATTTCTTGATGACACATTTTCTATTTCCATTTATGTATTTGAATTCTACTATTCTACCTTTTTCAACCAATTGAGCAACTAAGATAAGATTATTTTATAATCCTAGAACATACAACACATCATCTAGCATGAGATTTAAAAATGACAATCTAGGTATAATTTTTCCAACTCCTTGTACATAATAAATCTTCTCATCTACTATTTTTAGTGGAATGTTTGGTTTGACTTCTAATGATTCAAACCAATGCAAATTCCCAATCATATGGTGACTAGCACTTGAATCTATATACCATGTATATTTTCATTTTATCATGTTTTGATGATATTCAAGTGTTCTTATTTCATGTCTATAATAAAAACTTTGGGAAGTCCTATTCTACTTCCCTACTTCCCCCTTCCCTGGTCCTGTCCCAATTCCTTGGTACTTCCCTAGCCCTTCCTTCTTGGTTGTTAGTTTGGAAGATTATATCCTTGGGGTGGGAGGTCACTTCTCCTTTTGTCTACCCCTTTCCATGCCTGTTTGAAGGGTTCTTTCATGTGCCTCTAGTCTGGGACATCCCTAGGAAATTCCCTTCCTTAGGCTTTTAGGGTTGTTTCAGGGATCCTTTTCCCTAGTGCTCTCAATGTGTCCCAGGTTTTTTGTAGGTTTCTACTTGGTGTCAGGGTTCAGAGGTTCTCCAAGTGTGGTGTCTCGTGGCTTTGGGAGTGTTGCTTCTTGAGAAGTTTTGCACAACATATTTTTGGTCAGGGCAAGGACCATGTGCTTATTCCTATGACTCTACTCTTTGGGTTCATGGATGTGGGATTCTTGGTGGGTTCTCAGTATTTTCATGGCTTTGAGTGAGGCCTCTACATTGCTTTTTGTTGTGATCCTACCAGTATTCCTTATCTGGTTCCCTAAAGCTATTTGTTGGTGGTGCTAAAGGTTGTTTAGGGTTTCTTGATACATTTTTTGATTTGGGAAGACTATGCTTAATGCCTGCAGCTTTTTCACCCCATGACTCCTTCCTTTTGGGTTCCCTAAGAATTTCCCCACCTCTTTCTCATGGCTTACGATTCTACTTCTGCTGGCATCTTTGTAGCTCAACCTCATTGCAATGGGACTTCATGGCATGTGGATTTCCCTAGATTATTGTTCCATTTTTTAGGCCTATGCGGTATGCAGTTCTGGTCTTTTTCTTGCATCCCTGTGTGTTTCCCTATCCTCCCTGGGTGGGTTTTTCTTCTTGGTGACTCCTCTATTCCATCCTATTATTTGATGTTGTTTTGTATTTGGTAGTTTTGTGTTTCTGGTATTTCCTTATGGAAATACTTGGTTTTGGTTTATCCCTTGTGTGGGATTTTTCAATTTTGTGTTTCCCTGCTTTGGAGGGAATTTTAAAATTTTCTTATGGGTGGTATTTTCTAATTTCTTGTAGGGCAGGATTTTAAATTTTTTCCCGCTTGGTGCTTCGGGCGCATTTTCCTTCAAGCCATCCGTTGGTCTTTCCTTTGGCCTTTCCTCTAGCCCATCCTTGGGATTTTCCTTTGGCATTTCCTATGGCCTTGTCTTTGGTCTGGTGACCTATTGTAAAAAGATTTTGGGGCCCTTTCAAAACCCCATTTTTAATGAAATCTTAACTTACCAAAAAAATAATAAAAACTTTGATTTTGAAATTTTTGTCTCATAGGATTTGGCCTTTTGATATGGGAACTTTGCAATGCATTCATTTGTATTTTTCTTCTATCCATGTTTCTTCAAATTAATTCCTTTGAATTAAAATACCTTATGTCTCCCAAATCCAATTAATCAATAATTTCTTCAATTATTCAATTCATAAAATCAAACAATCAATTTATCCTTTATAAATCTTCAATTTTTTAGATTTCAATTTCAAGCTTTAATCAAGCAATTAATTTATCAATTTCAATTTCAATGTTTTCTTATGTATCCCAAACCTTAAATTCAACTCCTAATTTCTACTTATAGCTCACAAATTCAAATTTTATAAATCATAAAGTTCTTCAAACAAATATTAATCATTCAAATTGTTCATTTAATTTAATCAATCCTTATCTCTCCAAAAAATAAAATCAATTTTTAAATTTCAAGTAATTATTTCCCTTATAACTTCTTTTCATCAATTTATTTTATCAAAAAACTTTATAAAATCAAATTCATTCCAATCCTTATAACTCCCATTTCAATAATAAATTATCAAAAATAAACCTTATTTCTCCAAATATAATCATGCACCCTAAAAATAATTAAATGTGCCATTTCAAAAAAAATTATAACTCATTACCTTATTCATCCACATACAATATAGCCTATATTAGGGCATCATAATTTCAATAAGAATTACACTATTTATGGAAAATATTCCAACTTTGGTAACTTTAGTTAAATTCTTTCGGATATTTCAAATTTTGTAGCTTTGCAACCACTTTAATTCTAGTCACTATTTTATAGGAAATAAAACTTCTTAGGCAAGGTCTGAATAGCCCCTTTCTTAGATGAATTTAATGGTAATATCATCAAATCCTATTGGCTTATCCAAACTAGGCTTCAATGTTATATTTTATCTTGGAACTCTCAATATTTAGCTCTACTTTTTCTCTCAATCTTAGGCTCTACTCTAACTTTCAATCTTGGCTCTATGGCTCTCTCAAATCAGACACTTCACTACTTCTACTTTTGTCACAGTATGGTACTATGACTCAATAATCATGTACTCTTGGGTTCTATCTTTATCACTACCTAGTTTCTTATTTATAAATCTAGCATGCATCTTTCACCTTAGATTTATCAAGAAACCCTCTTTTTCATCTTTCTTTTATCCACATTTGGTGTACAACTCCATTATGATCTTCCTCTCACAATTTGACGTTCACCAAACATTCAATATTCTTCGCTATTTTACTCTAGATCTCCATCCTAGTTTTAAAATATTTTATGAAATATATTATGGCTACAAATATCTAGAGTACCGCTCTAGTATCTATCAACTCAAACTTCCTCCAAAAGTATTTCAAATAACAATTTGGTCAAAGTCTAGGTCTAATACCACTAATGGATTTTTAGCTAGATTTAATCATAGATCCCAATATCTAGGATTTAATATAAATAATTATTGAAGCATACAATTCTCTAACAAATATAAATCAATATAACATTCTTGAAATAACATTATTTCAATAATAAAAACTTACAATATTATTGATCAAATATACAAGATCTTTGTTACAATTATCTTGCTTGATCTTACAATTCTTTGATGTTTCTTCATGCAATACATGGATCCTTGTCTCCATAATATAACCTTAGAAGATGACTCTACAATACTTGACTATTTCTCTCCTCACATATCCAAGAGATGCATCCTTTCCTATTCCTCACAAATGATAAACCTCTCATGTCTTTTGACTTTTCATCTTACCACAAACTATGTGACTCTTCACTTGTATACTTGACATCTATACACATAAATCTTGACTTACCTACATGACATATTGCACACTCTCATAGTTTACACACTTACACTCTTTTTAACATGATACTTAACACATTCTTACACTACACACTTGCACACTTTATTACATAACACTTGGAATATTCTCACACATTGACACATACTTTAAGGGAAATATAAATCACACTCTCTAATATAATAATGCACACCCAAATAAAATATTTATAATAGTACAAATATATCATGTGGGTACTTTAACATCTACCAAATAATGTTATATTCTACAACACCATAAGTATAATCGGACTAAATAACTAGAGCTAAGAGGAAGGTAACTAAGGAACAAGAGAGGACTAGTCAAGTAAGTCCTAAGCCTCAAAACAGACCTATTTATACTCGATAGGAAATATTTTCTCCAAATTTACCAAATCATGATGGATGAACTATCCTTACAACTACAAAATATGGTTTAAAAATGTTGAAGTATCACATAATGGGACTTTTAAAAAGTCCTCCATCAATTGAAAAGTCTTGGTTTTCACCAACTTAGGAAACCTCTAGAAAACCCACTTCATTGGGTCATTCAATGTGGTGGACCATCTAAAAAGTTCTACCATCACCATGCCTCTCTAGGATGTCCTATCATTACCTAAATATATGAAATACCTAGAGGCTCTATAGAAATAGAATACATTTGTCAAGTAATAGGCACCCATAGTCTTACAAATATCCAACTTTTGAATGAGCCAAACTAAGCCTATGTCCTTCTACCTAACCCTAATATGCGAGGATAAGCTGATATACAAATATCTAGTGGACTCCAGGTCTATACTTTAGTCATTCCCAAGAAAGTAGTAGATATACTATGGTTGATATATGAACCTATCAACAAAAATGTAGTCTATCTAGATGACACTTTGATAATGATCTTTGGACTAGTGTGGAATATTTCCATCACACTCTAGGGTATCCATGATCTCATAGTCTATCAAGATATCATGTTAATCAATATTTTCATTATGTTTAGCATATTATTGTTAATAGATTTCAATTCTAATATTGGATGATACCTATTGTTAGACTGTACTCACATACTACTTAGACCCAAGTATTGAACTAAGCTTACAAATCCATTGGAGCCATTCTATGTCCACCATATGGAGCAAATGTCCCCCATCAAGTAGAGCAATGAATAAGCTTATGTATCCAAAGAGGAGAAATTTGAGGATGAGGTTCATTCATACATCTCATATGATCATCTAGAATGGTGGGCAACCGATACATGAGGTTCAAATATTATGTAGCATTCAATCAAGTCTATATGGTGTAATGTGTCACCCTAGGTGTAGTGAACATACTTTGTAAATATATTTTAAATATGAAAAGATATGGAATAGATATATGTGTGTCTGTGTAGGTGGAAAAATATCAAGGGATAACCATGTAAGCCATGAAGAATTAGTTTAGGTTTTTGGACAAGTCTTCTATTTTCTTCTTCAATACCCCTCCTCTTATTCAATCCAGGATTGCTCGCATTCAAAGATTCCAGTTTGGGACTCCCCCCTTCATTTATCTTGGTATTCCAATTTCATCCCACCCTCTACCTAGATCTTCTTGGCAGTCTATGCTTGATAAGTTTAAAAGGAAGGTGAATCACTAGACTTTCAGATGGCTATCCACTATAGGTAGAGTGTTGCTTTTAAAATTTGTTGTTCAAGCTTTACCCATTTATAGATGTTTTGTACAAATAGCTCCCTCTCACTTCATCAAGGATATGGATGCTTTGTCAAGACAATTTTTATGGTCTAAAAAACTTGATCAATCTAAATGAATTTTGGTTAGGTGGGATTCTATATGTAGGTCGGTGCAAGAGGGAGGCCTTGGGTTATGATAGATAGCTATTTTTGGGCAGGATTTGGCTGCAAAACTTTATTGGATATGGTGTACCTCTCAAGATCATATTTGGGCTAAAATATTATCTTGTAAATACTTGAGAGGTATTTCTGAGGCTGAGATCCCTAGAGTCAGCTTGGTTGGGAAAGGTTCAGTTATCTGGGATACTCTGAAAAGAGGAGCTAATTTAATCAAGCAAGGTTTGTTATGGATTTGCAATCGGTTTGTTCTAGATTTGCAAACAGGGATCAAATGCTCTTTTTTGGGAGTATTCTTGGGATGCCCCACTCCTATATTGAATAAATATCCTAGGTTACATTCCCTAAGCATTTTTTCTTGGAATCAGGCTGGTCTCATGTGGAGGACTTTAAAAAAATCTAGTCTTTTGGAAATATGGATATGTACAAGTGGAAAGATCTGCAAGAATGGCCCTAGGGGGGACTAGCCAAGGACAAAGATATGCTTACTCTTATTCTTATGGGGAAGCCTTGTTCTTCATTGAGGGGTAAATATATTCTGGCTTGGAACTCTGATCCTAACGGAACCTACTCGGTAGCCTATGGTTATCAGGTTCTTGATAAGAAAATGTATAGGAGTCTTCCTATCACCTAGTGGAAAAATGTGTGGAACAAATTTTCCTGGCCAAAATGTAACTTCTTTCTCGAGTTGGTAGCTCGTAATAAATACCTCACTTGGGATAATGTGAGGAAGAGGGTATTTCAGGGTCCCTCTTTTTTTGTCCTTTGCAATAAGAATGAGAATGACTCTTCTCATTTATTTTTCCAATGCTCCTTTTCTAGAGACATTTGGCACCGTTGGTGGAGCACCTAGAACCATCCATGTTTTCATGTGCTATCCCTGGTGGAGTTTTGGAGTAGTCTAGGAAGACCTCCGGTAAAGACCCCCTTCCTTAGGGTGGCTTGGAATTTGGGCCCTTCTTACATCATCTATAAAATTTGGCTTGAACAGAATTGGTGCATATTTTAGGGCAGTTATTTGGCTATTCAACAGATCTGGCAAAGGATCCTGTATATGGTTCAGGAAACTATCCATAGAAAATGTGATGTGGACCCTCTTTTGGATTCTAGGGAGGAGAAGGTATAGCAAGCCCTTGGTCTCTTTGGGGATGGTGTGAACTCTTCTAGCCCTAATAGGGTTCCTCAGCTCAGAAAGAAGGTTAGGAGAGATGGTAGGTGGAGGCCACCCCCTAGAGGAGTTTTAAAAATTAATACTGATGGATCGTCTAAGGGTAATCCTGGACATGCTGGCATTGGCAGTGTTGGGAGATATTATACTGGTGGTGTCAGTTTTTTCTTTTCCATTTATAAATGTGTTCACTCCAACAATTTTATGGAAGCTCTTGCAATTCTTAAGGCCTTGCAGAGGGGTTTTTCTCTTGGCTGGCATAGGATTATCTATGATTTTGACTCTCAAATTATGGTTAATATTTTAAACAATAAAAGGGTGGAGGAATTTAATTAGCAGTTGGCCTCTGTAGTCGTTCAAATTCTCAAAATGAGTGAAGAGTTCGAATTTATATCCTTTGTGCACATTCCAATGGAATGGAATGTGGTTCTTGATTACCTGGACAAAAGGGCTTCAGAGCTACTGGATCCTTAAAGTATCAATAATTGGGAGTCTCCCATATGGGAACTCTCAACACATATGGGAGTTAATCCACAAGGATGTACAGACTTAATGTGGTTTATTCTTGTTGTCTTTTTTGGGTGTCATTCTAGTCTAGTGGTTTTAGCCTATTTGGCTATTTATTTGAGTCCTAGTTGGAAGCTCAGTTGTACTCTGTAATACAAAATTTTTATCAATAAATTTTTACCCCTTTATTTAATAATTCACACCCAAATAAAATATTTATAATAGTACAAATATATCATGTGGGTACTTTAACATCTACCAAATAATGTAATATCTCCAACACCATAAGTATAATCGAACTAAATAACTAGAGCTAAGAGGAAGCTAACTAAGGAACAAGAGAGGACTAGTCAAGTAAGCCCTAAGCCTCAAAGCAAACCAGTTTATACTTGAGAGGAAATATTTGCTCCAACTTTTCCAAATCATGATGGATGAACTATCCTTACAACTACAAAATATGGTTTAAAAGCCTTGAAGTATCACATAATGGGACTTTTAAAAATTCCTCCATCAATTGAAAAGTCTTGGCTTTCACCAACTTAGGAAACCTCTAGAAAACCCACTTCATTGGGTCATTCAATGTGGTGGACCATCTAAAAAGGTCTACCATCACCATGCCTCTCTAGGATGTCATATCAATACCTAAATAGATGAAATACCTAGAGGCTCTATAGAAGTATAATACATTAGTCAAGTAATACGCACCCATAGTCCTACAAATATCCAAATTTTGAATGAGTTAAACTAAGCCTATGTCCTTCTACCTAACCCTAGTATGTGGGGATAAGTTGATACACAAATATCTAGTGGACTCCAGGTCTATACTTTAGTCATGCCCAAGAAAGTAGTAGATATACTATGGTTGATATATGAACCTATCACCAACAATGTAGTCTATCTAGATGACACTTTGATAATGATCTTTGGACTCATGTGGAATATTTCCATCACACTCTAGGGTATCCATGATCTCATAGTCTATCAAGATATCATGTTAATCAATATTTTCATTATTTTTAGCATATTCTTGTTGATAGATTTCAGTGCTAATATTGGATGATACCTATTGTTATACTGTACTCACATACTACTTAGAACCAAGTATTGAACTAAGCTTACAAATCCATTTGATCCATTCTATGTCCACCATATGGAGCAAATGTCCCCCATCAAGTAGAGCAAGGAATAAGCCTATGTATCCAAAGAGGAGAAATTTGAGGATGAGGTTCATTCATACATCTCATATGATCATCTAGAATGGTGGGCAACCGATACATGAGGTTCAAATATTATGTAGCATTCAATCAAGTCTATATGGTGTAAGGTGTCACCCAAGGTGTAGTGTACATACTTTGTAAATACATTTTAAAAATAAAAATATATGGAATAGATATATGTGTGTCTGTGTAGGTGGCAAAATATCAAGGGATCACCATGTAAGCCATGAAGAATTATTTTGGCATGGTGAAAGTTTTTGGAATAATATATGGATAGATCACATGTAGAAGAGCTACAAAGGGTCAATTCCATATGGAAAAGGTACTTGGAATATGTAGGAAATCTCCTAATTCGTGACACTCTAACTAAGGAAGGGTAACAACTCTCTCAAAATACGTAGCTCAATCCTACTAAAATAGAACTAATAAAGTGAATCTAACATCAAAACAATGTGGAATATCCAATCAAAAATCAATTAAAAGTTATCACTATCAGATGGTAGAATAACGCAATTCCATAGAACAATACCAATTGATGGATTGTGAAAGGATAAAATATTTGGTGAATGTGCACTAACCCAAAGCAAATAAAAAATATTTAAGTTTTAAGTAATGTTCACTCTCTAATCAAAATTGATATGCAACCAATGTTGCAAGTAGTGGATCTACCCCAGATAAGTGCTCTCTATCAATGGAAATTATTAATGAGGTAACACAACCTAATATTGAGCCATTATATAATCAAAATATGATAGATCTACCCGTTGATAAAATATCCATGGTTTCCACCCCTAAAAATATACTCCCTAAGGTCATAAAGAATGATACCTGGAAAGAACATGCCAAATTTAAAATCAGTGAGGAAGGTCTTGGTGGTAGGTATGCATTTCTAACAAATGGATAATTACCTACAGATGCATAGGGATCATGCAAGGTATTCAATTGAACAAAATGTATTAGAGGACCACCTGAGTAGTTAAAAGGCACTCCCTTCCCATGCTAATTGTACACACAAACAATTCACTTGGAATGAACTAAAGGCTAGGAATGGTAATATCCTCTTAAATACCTTGCATGGGTAAAAGCATGTGGATCCAACACATTGGTAAGAGTGATAGAACTATCAAAGGTGGGAAACCACACCATGCATTCATAGATAATGAGATTGTTGATTGTTCTAGATAGGAGACTTTGGCTTAGAAATGTGGAATGGTCTTTTCTTGACAGATTTTCCAAAGTGGGTAATCATTTCAAAAGAAACTTATGAATGTTGAAGTGATAATGGATATCTCCTATCACTTTTCCAAGGGGAAGGATCTCTTATGTAGGTAAATTTAGGGCTAATGGACATACTTTTTTCCTAAGAAAAAACTTATAAGAGAAATACTCCATGTTTTTAAAGCCTTCCCTATTTTTGAGCAAACAAGGAGTATTGAAAGCATAAGAGCATAAAAAAATATAGCAACAAAATAAAATCAAAGGTAGTACAGAGCCTACTCATGCAAGGATATCCAAATATCCATGAAGAAGAGAAATAATAATGCCCTTAGTCCTATAGTTGAAGTCAAACCCTTACCTACTTCAATGGCTACATCTCCTGTTGTCTCAAACTAAGAAATACTAGCATGCACACCCTAGGCCACCAATCTCAAGCTTGTAAAATATGTGGTAAAAAAATAACTGACTCCAAGCTATCCAAGTGAAATAGACTCATAAGATAAGGGAAATGATAGAGATTTAGCTATATCAGGCTTGAATCTTTTGGAGATAAAATTTAGAGTAGAACCTTAGCCCAATATTTAGTACCTAAGGTGCATAATTGTTATGAGGTAGTAGCCACATATGCAAAGCATTATAATACCTAGACCTAAGAGCTCTAGTCACCTAATGGAATTTTTAGGTTCATTATCCATGCTCATCTTATTCAAAAAATATGGATGGTAAAAACTGGTAGGCTTGTCATTAATTACTTAAAAGTGCCACTGATCTCTACAATACCACCCCCAAAAAATTGAGATAAATATTGGAGGAGTGTGACATTAGGGATGAAAACTACCAAAATCTTCCCTAAGCGTCAACAACTTGAAGGAAAATACCATGGATGTTGTGAGAATGATGGAATCCATTTTTTAGGTTAAAAGAGACAAAAACTTATTTCCAACCCAACTTGGTGTATTGCACAAAATGAGACATATGCCTTCTAAAGAGAGATTATTATTTGGCTTCAAAGACTATATTGTTGAGAAGATCTGTGAAGGGTTTTTGAGGTTTCAAGAAATCAAAATCTTTAGGTTCTCTACATTCTTGGAACATTTTATTTTATTTTAAAATTTGGGTACTTATCTTGGGTTGTCCATAAGACCAGTAGATGCATACAATCACGCTTGGTCTATCTCCTATTGGAAAAAAGGGTTGAAAGGATCCTCATCCTACTATGGTTTTGTGGAAAAATTCCCTAAATTGGTGATCCTAAACAAACAAAATCCTAAATGCCTCTTACCTATCTGCACAAAGAAGGGGACTAGTTTTTTGTAGAGGACACTACCCTCATCAAAATACAGAATTTGAGTAAGCTTATATACTAGTTGCTCAAATACATATCAAAATAGATTTTTTGTATTGGAGGTCCTTAGGTAGATGGACTTCATTGATGATTTCTTTGCAAGAAAAAAAAATAAGTTGAACTCTTGTAAGCTCCTTTATAGTTTTGGCAAAATCATCATGGTGAAAAGGAAGGTTTGTAATGTCTTAGATAAAAATTGAAGGACCTGAATCTCAAAGTATTAGTAGGGGAATGGAAATATGATCCATATGGAAAGTTTACCACTTGGCTCATAAGCGTCAAAAATTCAATTGAGTTTGTGCATGAATCTAGGTCAGATATAGATTTTGTCAACAACTCGACCAATGAAGTAGGATACCACAATTGAAGCTTCTCCTAAAATAAGAACTAATAATAAAAGAGAGGTCTTACGAGACCTTCTATCAAAACAAGGGCAAGGTAGAATCAAACTACCAAATCCATGAGGCTAAGTAAAATTTTTGAAAGATCGATAGTAGAAGGATGAAAGGATAAAGACTTGGTGATAATTGTAATAGAAACTTAGAAAGATCAAGTCAAATTTTGGCTAGATTGATGAAGATAAATATTTCAACAAAAAATATGATGAAAAGCACTTAGACATGGGGGATGGCTACACAAGAAAAAATAGTGAGGATATAATAGGTGGGATGATTCCTCAACCAGTTAGAGAAGAAGATGTGACATCAAAGGAAGTTATACAAATAAAAGAATCCTCACTGAGACCCAGAGAAATTCTAGTCCTTGATTTTTCCCAAGTGCCCACTATAATTGTAGAAACACTAGTACAAGAACCAAAATGGATGAGAGAAAGGGAGTTGGCCCATGTATAAGCCCACCATGACCAAAGATAAGGAAATAGAAAACTTAAAAGATACGATCTCAAGCCACTTTACTAACTAGTGAGTTTCTTACTACCCCTTGCTCTTCCATTTCACATATTAGCAAGTAAATTTCTCTACCCCTTACATTATCAACATAATTAAGTCAAGCACATATTGTTGTTGCCACATCAATTTCTACTCCCTTTTTAGCCATGTCCATAACCTCTATCCATATGACACCTCTACTTATAACTCCTAAAATCCTTAGTATTTTAGCCTTTAATCTATCCATATCACTCATTTACCTACAACCCATTCTCACCTGGGAGTATTTACCCCTTCCTATTGCCTCTCAACCCACTTCAACTTACCCATTTTTCTAGCCATCATTTACACCTCTTTCCTGAAAGCACAATTGGAAATCACATAGACTCTCTCCACTAAATTAAGCATACTCCCACATTCAAATAGATCTAGAAGAAAGCCACATAGTATACCTAGAATAAATAATCCAAGAGTTCAGTGAGACCCACAAAAATTGATCTCAAGATCTAGTATGACCTCCAAAATAACATCCTCCGCTTCACCCACCAAACCTCAATAGTATCCAAGCTAGAAGAATAAATTCAAGGGCAATATTACCATGTGACCATTGTGGGAGTCATCCTCAAGGTCACCAAGGCCAGAGGTAAGATGAATTTGATGGAGTGAGTGAAGAAAATCATTATACATGATTATAGAACCCTCAAAATAATATTAGCAAAGAGAGATAAGGAACTCAAGGAGGTGAAAAATATCCTTAAAATTTTACAACTCAAGGTCAAAGGGCTTTGGAACTAGATGGATTAGATCACAAGTGCATAGGAATTGACATCTCATCTAGAGGAGGAGAGAGGTAATAACCAATACATGATCAACTAATTCATCACCATGGAAGCTAAACCCATTGCAGATAGAACCAATATCAAAAAGGACCTTGAGGTAAAAAAAATATAAGCACTAAGGCCTTTAGTAGAAATTAGTCAAACATATAAGGGGAGTTTATATCACATATTGGGATAGCATAGACAAGACTATTCCTTAATTATCATGATTATTCGAATTCATTAGCATGGATTCTCAACAAAGTGCACAAATTGTCTAGGATATTGAGTTAACCCTAAAAAATATTTCTAGAAAGATGATTGAGGTAAGTAGATACCAAGCATGGATTGTTATCTCATTTGACTAGGAGTTGAAAACTACAATGTTCCTTGATCGAGAAGCTATGTTGTAGAACACATGGGATATACTGAATAAGGAGTAGGTTGCATAGGAATTAAAGGTCCAAATTCATACCCTGACCATAATAGTTTCCAATTTAAGGAGTCCCATAAACTTCTTAATTCAAAAATATCTTCCCTCCCCTTGGGAAACTAATAATAGGCATCTTTTAGAGTAGCAACATGCATGGTTGAGGAAGTTATAGAAGAAGAGATTAGATTTTATAAAATATTTTGAGTTCCTCATCATAGAAGATGCAATAAAGGCTATTATATCCTTGGTAGAGCTCAAGTTGTAAGTATAGGATGTTGCATACATAATTAGGAGCTTATCATGCAATGACCATATAAAGCTCTAGAGGTACCATCATTGGTTCTAGAGAGTAAGGATATCCTCTTTAGAAGAATCGAAGGAGGTTATATCCCTGATAATCAATTTTTCCTCTCAATAGAATCCCTATCCCTCTAGGTATCCATTCTCATCCTTATTTTTCTCATTTCTCTATTTTCTCATTTTTTGTCCTTCTAACCATCTATTTTTCCCATTTTTCTTCTCCAAAATTTGACTCCATTCCCATGAAAAAGGTATGAATATTTTTGGATTACCCATATTAAACAATCCAAATATCTACTAGGATCCACCAAAACTATAGGAAGGTTTCGCTATAGTTTTTCTTGCTCAAAAATTCACTTCGATGAAAGAGACCAATGAAAGAGAGCTAAATTATGTTTCCCAATTGTAAAAAAAGAGCAAACACTAACTTTATCACACAGAGAAGGGTGGACAAGTATTAATACTATGTCAGCCATCCAATTACACATCTTTAATTGATTATTCTTTTGTACCTAATACAAGTGTTTGATATCACTAAAGATATGTGGGCCCTTGATATTCCATTTGATGGTATGCATATCTTTTCATAATGGGAATTTGGCACAAGGAGAAAGCCCCACTAACAATCAAGATTTTGACATGTGGTAATCTCAATAGTCACCTAAATATGAAAACAATAGCACATAGAAGAAATCAAAAGAGCTCTATCATTAGTCAAAGGGGTCATCAAATTTGACTTATTTAGACCAACCTATTTTAATTACACACATGGCGATTGAACTAGTTTCTCACCACATAGACAAGACTACCTTGACAACTTGCACCTTTCAAAAGTAGATGTAAGGAGCCTTGCTAGATATCTAATTGAAGGAGGCCATCCTAATTATGATAGCATTTTAAATGGGCCATTGCCCACCTTTTTCTTATATTGTAAGAAAATTCAATTAAATCAAGTGATATTATTGTAAGAGTGTCATTCCAAAAGAGTAGGTAGTGGCCAAGAGGACCTTAATTTATGAAGACTCGGACTAGATGAAGAATTAATTATAGAAGACCCCTTATGAACTTCCTGAGAGGAATATCTAGTAAATGTAGTTGGAAGAAAAAAATTCCTATCTAAAGACTCAAAGGCCTTCAACATTTATGGTCTTGGATATAGATATCTCAAGGCAAGTGACTATTGAAAGCAAAACAATCTCAGGCATGAATTAGAAATGGTGTTCCATATTTCCCATGCAAAAAATCACTCTAGTTTTTAGCCATAAATAGGCATATAAATTTCATTGTAAGGCATTGAGATCTTCCTACTTGTGCCTAATAGTTGGACTTGTATGCTCTTCCTTTCATCTCCTTCTTTTGTATAAATTGAACTTGAGCCTTAAGTTGCATGGCTAAAGAGCATTGAACCATTTTTGACCTCATGCCTTTGTAATATTTTGATAAATGGTATTTGTGACTAATTTTTCTTTGTCTTGCTCTTGTTATATTTTTTTATTATTGGGTATAAATTGAAATTGTGTTTATTTTCTATCTATTAGCATGCAATGAATGTGTTCATTCAAGTTTATTATACATAGGAAGGTTTTTAGATCTTGGCACATCGCCTTCATGGCTTAGGTTTTGATTTCCTATAAGTTTTAGTTATATTTTTTGTTTTCCCTTTTTCATTTATATATCATAGGCAAGACATCAAAAATCCTAAGTAGGTGTGTAAATATCACATTTGATGAGGATATAACCTTAGAAAAAATCTCAGAGGTTTCCCTGCAGATGCTCTCACTTCTTGTAAAGCTTCTCATTGTGTTGCCCAAGTGAGGGTGGGTGTCTAGGTGCATTAGTCCACCATTACGAATAACTAAGACACTCTGATGTGACAATAGGACCTTTTTTCCTAATGTGGGGCTTTAATTTTTTATTTTTTGAGGGTTATTTGAACAAACCTTCTAGAGGCCATAGCTTTCATATAGGAAAATATTTTGAGCTTTTTTTTTCAGATTGCATGATTTTATTAGCTCTTCACATTGGTAACATTAGTTCATGGACTTTTTATAGTGTTAAGGGTTGAATTATCTAGAATAATCCTCAAATATTTTTCCTTATTTGGTCTACTTTTATGATATATGCAATTGGATTTGTGATAGTAGTTGTAGCTTTTGAGCATTTTAGAGGTATACAAGAAAAGAATCCAAAATATGCTTTAACCAATCCTTCTTCCTTGTTTAGGCTATTTACTTAGCTTATTCATAAAGGTCTAATATTTTATGATCTCTTATTTCTTCAATTCATGGTCCAAGTACTATTGGAATTTTATGATGGCTATTTTAATAGATAGGTTCATGCAAAGCCTCTTTTGGTGATAGAAATCAGGTGGTCTAAGGGAAGTTAAAGTTTCCAAATAAGGTAATGTATGTTGTAGAAGGTAAATCTATTCTTCCTCATATGGAATACTACTAAAATTAATAGTTGGTTGTGTTGAAGTATTTGATCTTGGTAATGATGGCTATGGTCTAGTCTAAAGAGATTCTTATATAGAGGCATTTTCACAACAATAGATTTCCAAATGATAAAGGGGATCTAGATGAGTCTTCCTCAAGTGTAAGGACCTAGTAGAGCATTCATTATGGGGGGAATCTATTATTGTTGCTAATGTCTTCTCTCCTTGTATCCTTAGTTTAGATTATGAGGGAATTTTAAAAGTGTAATCTAACTTATGGCCAAGATTGATATTGTATGATGCAATCTTGTATAGGCCTATGGGCAATAATTGTACAAATGTATTTAATTTATCGTATTATTTTATTATGTAATCCCTATAGGTCATGATTAACCTTGTTATGGTTAAACCCACCTTATAACTTGTAATAAACCTTAAGCCCTATTGTTATGTTGACTTAGATTAAACTTATTTATGTAATTAGGGTTTTGGTATTGGTATAAACACTCTCCACCACTCCATCCATTGTATTAAGGTGTTGTGATCCTTATCTATGGATAATATAGTGATTATTCATGGTGTCTATGGGTGTCCACTATTTATTTTTCTTTGTCATCCTTCTTTATGCTATTTGTATATGATTTGAGTGGATAAATTACTTTTGTTCATTTTTGGAAATAGGTATGAATTAAAAAAAATTGCCATTGTTTACAAGGGATTTTTTTTGTCAATTTGTAATTGTATTTTAAAATATACCTAAATGTGTAACACGAATAAAATTAAAAAGTTAATATAATAATTAAAATACAATGATTATAATTCACTACTTATATAGACTTGACATTTTGTTCATCATATGGTCTTTGCAACATATAAATGAATAAGTGTTGAACTATATATATTTTCAAAATTCTCTTGAATATTTGTAAATCCAACAAAGTTTTTTTTAATCTAAAAGAATATTCTTGTAAATTTTAACCTTAAAAATCAACATTTATCCTTTGAAGAAATTATATTTCTCTAATAATTGTGTATAATAATTTAAAAAAATTGTTGCGTAGGTAACCTCTATAAACCCTAGCACATCGAGTAAAGATAAGTCAACAGGACCCTTGACCATCTAGGGAATCAAACTGAGATAGCCCACTAGCAAGCACTCAGGCACTACCAATTGGCTTATCCCTTTTAGGTTAAATATTTTAGGATAAAGCACTTTTTTTTTTAAAGGGTCCGGTCCCCTTGTTCCAAGGTTTAAACTTGGATCTTCTAGATGAAACCTAAAGATATACCACTATAGTATCCCTCACCAAAATATAGAATAAAATATTACTAGTGATACATATTATTTAAAATTTTAAATAAAAAGTAATTAAAATGTATTAAATTAAAAATTTCACCTTAAACTTTCATAATATTTACTTTCCATTTTTTTTCCATTAAAACATCTTCTCATCGCTTATTTGAAGCCTACAACCTAAGATACCTAAATCTATATACTTATAGTCTACAATGGATATGGTCCAATTAGAAGATAATTTTTTATCATCTAAATAAGTGGAAGGATAACGAGTTCCATCAATCATTAGAAAAATTTACATAAAATGATGATGTTATTTATATTGTGCATCCTCACATTTAGGTTTCCTCCTTTTCATGGAAAATCTTATTCATTGTCTAATGGAGGTATATTTAGATCTAGATATAATTTCATCAGATATAGACATGTGACATGATTGAGAACACAAGGATAAGAGTTTAGAAGATATATACATATGTGGATTTCAATAAAACTAATAAAAAATTGGGTGAGATGTATTCATGTTCTTCTAGCATCTCATTGTTTAGATAATATTTTTTACTACTACCACAACTAAATATTAGAAGCTTACATTACACAGTTTTGGGCCTTTGTTAAAATATGCTTTGTCTTTATTATTGTTAATTTTGGGAGGATTCTTATAAGATTTTGAATACAAAAAAATCACTAGAAATAGTTTTTTATATCAATATTAGCCAAAAACGCACATTACTTTACCCTTTTTTACAAAATGAACTTAAAACTTTAGGTTTGTAAATATTTTTTTTAGAAATCAATCAAGAATTTAGATAATATTTAAAATTATTTTTTTGGAATTTTATAAAATCAGATCATACCCTATGGTTTAATTTTATCTAAAAATACCCTACAAGAATAGTTATAAAATTTAAAACTGATTTTTTAGGTTTTTGCAAAATCAAATCAAAATTTAAGCTTGTAAGTTGATAAAAATTGAGATAAACTATACAAAAAAACCTATTAAATTAAGAGAATATCATAAGACTACCTATCATAAGGATTCATTTCTCCCTTTAGTACAACTCATGTATAGTAACATGAAAGATATTAAATTGAGAGAATATTATAAGCCTACCTATCATAAGGATTCATTTCTCCCTCTAGTACTACTTTATAATGTTTGTGTTCTCTTATATCTTCTCTCCATGTTGGTTTCTTGGTTTTGCTTTGATCTTTCTATAAATAAAAATTTGATATTTTATCTCTAATGTCACTAAACACCAGCTCTTCAGCATATTTGATGTTAGTAGACATGATTTGTCTTCTCATTGTTTTCTATTAGGTAGACGAAGGATGAAAATGAAGGATCACTAGTCCATAGTTTTTTTTTTTGGTTTTAAGGTTCAAGCTTTAGAATGATGCTAGGTGATGCCAATACAACATCATTGTAGCACTAAACTAAAATCTACATAACATCAACCTAGCATCACATTTGGGAATATTAAAAATAAGAAATGGAAGAGGGGGGATGTTAAAGTGGGTTGGTATAATATATAACTAATAAACATTTAAATTTATAATAGCTTAGATATTATAATTTAATGCCTAAGGTATATCATATATATTTTTTAAATGTTGAAAGGGAGGGTTATAATAACTAAGTTATATATGATTAGGTTATAAACCATGTTAGATTATGCCATAGTGTCACAACCCTAAATTTTCCATCCTTTGTTTTTCTATATCAAATACACCAAGGTACTTTTTGGCAGTTTTGTCACTTTGCCACATTGAAATTTTGTTGAAGTTTTCATTTTAAATATTGCAAGTATAATGAATGATGCAGTAAATTTTGGCTGACTCTATTTTGTTGTAATTTTTTTTATTGTTTTGCTCCTCTTTTTATTTCATTAATGCTTACCGAGAAATAATGGGTTGTAAAATAAAATCTATATCATGGGAAAAATGAAACAGAGGAATGAAGCATAAATATTTTCAAGGAGCAAAGGTGTTGGCACGAAATGGTTTAAGTTAAAAGCACTAGCAAGTAAAGAAGTAGAAATTGATTTTGCCCCAAGAGGAGCGAAAATCATTTTTCCCCTAAGGAGTGAAATACAATGGAAAAAGTGGTTTCACCCCAGGAAAAACTAAAGTCACCTGCAGAACGTCTATGGAAAAAGAGGAGTGCAAGAAGAGTATTTTCACCCAAGATTGGCATAAAAGGTGGTTTTGCCCCAAGTGAGGGGTGAAATTCCTTTTCACCCCTCCTTGAGGTGAAACATCAGTTTCAAAGTGCTTGGAGCAAGTTAAGGCATGAAAGTAAGTCAAAGGAAAAGGTCAAAGGTGGTGTCACCCCAAAGGAGGGGTAAAAATCCCTTTTGCCCCTCTTTGGGGTGAACGTAATTGTTTTAATGCAAAGTGGGCCACATCAACAAAAAAGGTTGAAAAGTCAAACAACTTTTTGCCCTAAGTGAGGGGCAAAACTCCTTTTCATCCCTCCTTGGGGTGAAACAATATTAAACACATTTTCCAAATAGGAGTGGATTGGCACCGTGGGCCCCATTCGGTAATTGCGCCTACATTTCGGGTAAAGTAGAAAGAAATATTTAATGAGGGGACATGGTCAAATTCAAGGTCACCCCTGTCTAGGGGCGAAATGCCTTTGTGCCCTCCATGCAGGTGAATTACTATTTTCAAGAAGAATTAAGGTGAGACTATTTTAAGGCACGCCCATCAAGAACAGTCAAAGTCAATTTCACCTCCTAAGGAGGTGAAACTCCCTTTTGCCCTCCTTCGAGGGTGAAATCAATTAGTTTCACCCTGATTCAAATGTAAAGTGTATTTCTGCTCTTCCAACGGTGAAATTAAAATACGGACGCACTCCAAATGTAAGCAAGGATGAGAGAGACACTCCAAAAAAATAAATACAAGATGTTTTGGGCATAAAGAAAATAATGGAGGGACAATATTTTGGGTGAACCATCAAAACATCAACAACAAACATGAAGAGGTCGTTTCACCCATCATTGCCCCAAAAAGACCTGTCGCTCCATTTCTTGGGTGAAATTGATTTTAAATAGTTATTTTTAGGGAGGTCCATTTCAAAAGCACCATTTTTTGTAGATTCTCTTGGGAAAGACCTAGGAATGACATCATTTAATTTTTGAAGCAAAGCAAGCTGTGATTCCAGGATTTCTGCTTAAAAATTGTAGGATTAAATATCGAAGGGTGACTTTGGTCATTTTCAAGGTGTCATCCACTGACTTCACCAATATTTGGTGGACTTTCTTTGCAAGGGTGAGATTCCAAGGCGGGATGGTAACCTGAGGTCAATGACTAAGTTCCAATTTTTATATAGTTTTGATGTGTCCCAATGCACCAACGCTTGAAGTAAATTTCCAAGGTACAATCTTGTCAATTTCCCAGCCATATCTTCATCAAAGCCAAATTGCTACTCCCAAAAGAAGGTTTTTCGAGGAGGAAATTACTTCTACTGGTTTCTAATATATCAGCATTTTTTTTTATATGTATTAAATGAAAGAGGCACAATCCTCTATAAATACTAAGCATTTCTATGTAACAAAGGAGGATGACATTCTATCAGAAGAGACTTTCATTCTTTGCATCAATTAAAGGACTTGACTCTGGTTCTTGCAGTGATTTTATGTGTGATCATTTTTTGCCTTCTTCATTTCTTCTAAATTCATGATTCTTGCTAGGTAAAATTGAATTTTGTATCTTTGGATTTAATCCCTGGTAAGAAACTAAATACTAAAATGATGTTTTGGAAATTATCTTTGTAAACTACAAATGGTTTCTATGCTTTCCTTTTAATTACTTGTTGTAAAAATGTAAGTTGATTTTACTGTTAGTTTATCCCCATCCTACATTACTGGCTTATAGCCATATTTCCCTTTCTTTCTATCATTTCCCATTCCTTTCCTATTACTCTAAGCTTATACCCAGTGTAGGATTAGTAAGGGAGCCAACCCTCTCTAGATATTGGTCCAAAATACATTTCTCAGTCCTTCAGTATTTCAATGTTGGTCGAGTCTAGGGTACACAAACGAATATTTTGTAGTTAGACATATTTGTGACCAACATTTTTTTGTATGGCTGGTGGGACTCTCAAAAAGTTCCACTTTCAACAGTATTGAGGTTTGATGTTCACCTTTTTACTAGTATGATTAGAACATCTTGTGACTCAACTCTACCTAGAAGCCTCCAAACATGAAGTGAGTGAAATATTTCTTCATTATCACAAGATCGAAGGCCAAAAATCTAGAAGACCCCATTTAGTTTTATGAACTTGATACCCAAGTCCTAGTAGAACACCCTAGGTTAATCACTCTATTTGTCCCATCAAGTGTAACAACTTCACAGTTAGCTAGTGTGTTCTCTGTTCTTTCGAGTCCTACTCGCACAGCCACTAGTTTTCCATATACCCAACCACACACACCAATCTACATGGCTCAAAATCCACCACCATAGCCACCAAGGTAGTTTCCAACATGGAATCACTTCAAACCTCTAAATATGTAAGCTTAGAACCCAATCCCACAAGCGACGATGAAGGCTTTGCCTACCTATGATGGTACAAGAAATATGGCTTATGACCATGTTTAAGATGTAGCTACCTTGGTAACAATCCATGACATCATAGATGAGGATATAATGGTCAGATTACTTGTTCTCTCTCTTTGAGGAAAATTGTTTTACTGGTATCAATCATTACAACTTGCTACCATCACCACTTGGGACTAGTTGGTTGAATTTCTAATCAAAGGATTCAATGAACAAGCGGATCCATTCTCCTTTTTGCATCAATTCACTACTATTCAGAGGCATCCACAAGAGGAAATCATGGACTTTAATGTCAAGTTCACCCAAACTTGGCATAGATTTCTTGATGGTCTCTGGTTGACTCCCGAACAAGCAGCCTTTTACTACCTTTGAGCTTTCAACTCTGACATCAATATGGCCATCTAAAATTCTAATATCAATACATTCCCTGATCTATATTCTGCTACACAAAAGGCTAAAGTTGATCTAATTATTATTAGTAATATTCTATAAAAAAAATGGCCATGCCTATTTTCCTTGACCTTTTGTAGTATTTGTATGCTAATGCATCTTCTTAGCCTTTGCCAATGTCCTCTATGTATCCAATCCCTTCATGGAATCTGAGTGCATAACTAACCATTATGACAGCTCATTTCCCTCAACTCCCTACTCCAATCATTCTATAATTACTAGCCCTAGTTCTATTCCTAGCACTACCATCTCCGCTTATACTATTACCATTACCAGCTCCTTCAGCACCCTTAAATTTTGATCCACAAGACAAGGTGTTGAAGGATTTGTAGTCCATGAACTTGGCCATAAGAGCGATGGGTAACAAAATCACGGTAATCAAAAGGAAGCAGTCTAAAAAATATTTCCAACCGAGGATATTTCAAATGTTTTCGATCACCAAAGAGCAAGGAACTTTGACCAAAAAAGTACCTAAAAAAAATCTAACAGTGATGATAAATGAAGAATCTAGAACACTAGATAAAGTATACTGGTGCTCCATGTACAATGATTTGCATGGTAAGAAAATGTGCATGCTTCATCTAAACTACGTGTAAACATTATCAAAAAGTGCTTTTGCTGGTCAAGTCAAAATGATCACAGAAGTAGATCACAATTTCATGGTCCCTTCTGAAGAGCAAGTTTTAGTTCTCATGAGAGCTAGAAAGAATCCTGTTACTATGGACCCAGCTGAGTTGGAGCTCCTGAAAGTACCTGCTAACTCAAAGGTGCAAAATAAGAAGAAACAAGTGTAATCAAATACAGTTGTTCTAGTGCCCAAGCCAGATGCACCCGTCCTACTAAAATATATTTTACCTCAACAAACAAGAGAGAAAGTGTAATAAAAAGCTTCAACTTCTTAGATAAAAGCTGAAACAGAAGAGTAAGCCATAAAAAAGCTTAAGTACCCATATTTGATAAAACATCAAAGGGTGGAGGCCACACAACAATATTAGAGTAAATATGAAACTTCTAATAAATCCAAGTATCCAAGGGATCCTATGCATCCATGTATAACATCGTTAAAAAATTGAAGATAATCCCAACCAAGGTGTGTCTCTATGATGCACCGCAATTACCTAGACAAGTGGATATATTTCAAAAATCACTAAAACTTTTTAAAGACAATGGGAAATATGACTCAGATAGTGTTATCTCAAACACTGACAACTTCTACCACTATAAATAATAGACCTCTCCCTTTCTACCTGTCCCTCGGTATGGAAGGTTGGATTATGCACAATTGTATGATTGACTCAGGCACTGCAATGACTATCATGCCAAAGGTAGTATGTAGTGTTATGGGTATGGAATACACAAGAAGTAGCCCTAGAATTTGTAGTTATATGGAACCCCTGTAAGGACAGTGGGGGTCATCAAGGACATTCCCATTGTATTGTGCAAATGCCTCAAATAACTATGATCCAAGAAGTCATTGTGGTCGATCTGGAGCCTTACTTCAGCATGTGCCTATCACATAATTTTACTACCAGTTTGGGAGGCTACCTCTCCCTTAACTATTCTCATTTGAAAATTCCTATCAAGTGGAGAATAATTCAAATTTATAACGAGAAGCCCTCAAATTATCACATAGAAAATATTGAAGAAGAAGATACACCCATGAGTTCTATCAACTTGATGGCTGAAGAATTGGAAGAATTGGACCTGATGGAGGAGACTTTGGATGAACTCTAAACAGAAGATGAATTTTCAATGCTCAATTTTAACTCCATGATGGAAACCAAAATTGACTGCTACACCATCACTAAACCTAGAAAATTTGAAGTAAAAGTGACTTATAATGAAGGTCTTACTTTGGATCACTTATGGAATTTGTACTTTGATGGTGCAAGGTGTAAGAATGGTGTAAAAACTAGAATCATCCTCATTTATCCTTCTAGAATACAAAAAATGTACTCTTACCAGTTGACTTGGAGTTGCACGAACAATGCCACTGAATATGAAGCACTCTGTTTGGATCTGAAAAATGTAAAAAATCTCAGGATCAAGAAACTATAGATATTTGGAGATTTTGAGCTAATCATCAACTAGGTAACTAGTAAGTGTGTTTCCAAGCAGATTTACTTGAAGGCATACCAAAATAAGGTATGAGATATTTTTGAAGCTTGCATAGCATTGAACATCCGAGTGATATTATGGGAACATAATAAGCATGCTGATATCTTGGCCTCCCTTGGTGCTAATTTTTCACTAGTGGAGCATGTGGTCAGAAATCCCAAGACTATGAGGCTATATAGAGACCTTCAAAACCCTAAAAAGATACCTTCTAGGAAGTGTTCGACAATGATGAGAAAATTGTATATTTTTTGATAAGATAATCGAGTACTATGAAAGAGAGAATGCTTGATGAGGAGGCTCATATCCTAAAAGGATTGATTATGCTTAAGAATATCTTTGATTAGAATGACAGAGCAAAAAAGTGTAGGATCAAAGTGGATGAAAAAAAGTTTACTGGGTTGAAGTTGGAACCTGACAAGATAATCAAAGTCAAAATAGATTGTACTCCACATGATCTCGAGCAAATTAATAAATTATGCTATGAGTTCCTAGATATTGTCACCTAGAGCTACCATGATCTGAAAGGCTACAACAAATATGTGATCTAGTATACCATTGAGTTGCAAGGAGTAAAATCCTTTAGAAAAAAATAGTGACCTCTTAATCCAAAGATTGAGGTACTAATGAAGGCAGAGTTACTGAAGATGCTGGAGGTAAAAATTATATATCATGTCAAACATTCAACTTGGGTGGTGAATCTGGTCCCAGTGCAAAATAAGAATGAAGACATTCGCTTGTGTGTGGATTTTTGTAATTTGAATCATGCATCATTGAAAGACCATTATCCCTTGCCATAGATCAACCAGATTCTTTATATAGTTTTCGAAGCACAAATATTCTCATTGCTAGAAGGTTTATTTGACTACAACCAAATCTAGGTGAAGGATGAAGACCAACACAAAAAGGTGTTCACCACTAAGTTGGGCACTTTCACCTACCAACGAATACCTTTCGATCTATCAAACATTGGTGCTACCTTCTAGAGAGCAATGGATGTAGCCTTTGGTGAGTTTTGAATCACATTATTATGATTTATTTGGATGACATGATCATTTTTTCTCATAATATGGAGGAGTATGGTTCTCACCTAAGACAAGTTTTTGAGAAATGCTATGAGTTTAGAATTTCCATCAACCCCAAGAAATAATTTTTTGTTGTTAAATAGGGGAAACTCTTGGATCATGTAATTTTGAAAGAAGGGTTAGCCATTCATACTGCAAGATCTGATGCTCTTTTGAAGTTGCCACTACCAACCAATAAGAAAGAACTACAGTCATTTTTTAGACAAATTAATTTTATCTGAAAGTTCATTGCAGACTTTGCTCAATTCATGAAGTCGATGATCGAGCTCCATAAGATGAACACATATTTTAAGTGGACAGAGCGAAGGAAGTAGGTCTTCTAGGATATCAAGGAGAGAGTTGTCCAAGCACATGTTTTGATCAATCTAAACTACTCAAATGATTTTATCCTTTACACCATGGGAGAGCAGAAAAGCTATGTTGTTGTGTTCATGCAGAAAAGAGATGATAGAGATGAACAACTGATTACTTTTCTAAGCCAAGTTATTCAGCCACATGAGGAAAAATATAATTTCATTGAGAAACAGTTCTATGCAGTTATGAAATCCTTGAAGAAGTTCTGACATTTCATTTCACATAGTAATACTATAGTCTACGTCATTCTATATCTTTGTGAAAAGCATATACCTAAGCTATCATACCAATTAAGTGTAAATTTAAAGCATTAAAACACAATAACATGAATTTGAAAAGAAAGAGGAATTTCTTTATATTAATGGAATATAAATCGATTACATATACATCCCTCTTAGGGATACCCAAATTCATGATATAATTAATACAATATTGAAAACCCTATAAATGATGGGATGGTATAATCCGTAGACTCTTCACAGATGTACACGAACTACTTAAGGCCCAGGATAGCCTTCTTCTTCTTTGGTTTGAGGCATATGCTACCTTGAATGCCTTGAAAAATTATTAGGTCCTATAAACCTGCGTTCAAGAAACAAAATGAAAGGGATTAATGACAAAGGAGACCTCTCTTGATGAGGCTTTTGAGACACTTGCATAAATTTATGATAAAGAAATCCAGAAAGCATGTAAATCTATGAAGCTATGCAAGAAATCATCAAATTATTGTAAAGCATGTAAAGAAAGCATGAAATCTAGAAAATAAGCAACCTAATTAGCCATTGGAAACTTGAAATACCTCAAATATAATGAAACTAGTCCAAATTGATTATTGCAGAGAAAAAAAGAAAATCTACCTCTAAATCCTAGAATTAACCAATTAGATGCCTGCTAAAATGTAAATCTATGCTAAATTAAGCTAATTACATAATTGAAAATGTAAATATAATGCTAAAACAAAGAAAATCAGGGATCAAACCCTCACTGCAGGTCTGAGGTGTGATGGGCACTGTTAGTCGCGACTGAGCTGAAAATGTCTTTATTCTTATCATTAGGACTTAGATATATGATTCCCTCTATGGAATTGATGATCAAGGATTGCCTATGTATCCCAAGATGAGTTGGTAATTGAATTTGATGAGATTCACGTTCGATTGGATTGATTGTGCGATTTATGCTTCCTATTCCTTTGAAAGCTCCATTAACGGATTCATGCTTATCACTCCATAATTGGGCAGCATTTTGACTCTCCTCAAGGGATTATCAATTTGTTATTCATTTCGGTAGAGCTTCACTATGTTTCAACTCATGAAAATTTTAGTTGCTTTTAAATTTGGCAGGGCTTCACCGCGTTCAAATGAAAACTTCTCCAGACTTCTCCCCAATTTTGAGGGGGTTCTTATAGCCTTCCTAATCTCCAATATTGGCTTGCTTGGGAAGCCAAGATCAATATTCAGGAGGTTGGATCAGTTGGGAGGAAAACTCTCAAAGCTTCCCCGCCCAAAATTGTTTGAATCTCCATTGCCCAGGCTGTTGCAACCAAATTTGGCTCGGCCTGGGATTCAAAATAGTTTTGATGCTAGTTGTGTCTCTGATGCATGGCCAGCTCTATTAGCCATGGGTATCAACCAAGGCTAAGGTTGAGTTAGCCAACTCTACCAAAATTGAGTGGTTAAAACCACTGCTTCATCTTGGAGCTGTCCAAGATCATTCATATGGTCTATTAGCATACCCATATGAGTAGTTGCCTCGACATGATGTGTTTTAGGTGTCTACAAATGCCCCTTTTGGGATGCATTGTGAGAAAGAACAACATTGAGCAAAAATAGACATCCTAAAATGATGTCATAGGTTGAATTATGATCATTGATCTGATAAAAATTAGATTCCCAGTACTACCAAAGGACACGCATCTTAGAATCATTGCTTCCAACTATGGGAAGGCTTAAATTTGTAAATATTTTGCAAGATCCAGTGGCAATCGGGTAGCTTCAATGCTACAATAGTACTGATAGGTGGAGAGCTACTAACTTAACTATCATATTTGCTTTTTGCCCTAGTAGAGGGTAAGTTTATGATAGTATTTGGTAATGATTCGTAAGATGAACACAATTTGACAATATCAAGTGATCTCCTATTAAATTTTATTATGATTTTGATATTATGACTACCCCCTCAAGCAACGAGTCGATGAGGATAGGACAATTGAATGAAGCAACGAGTCATTTTACCAACATGATTGATCTGAATAATTGAAGATTTTAGCACTTTGATATTACTTGGCAAGGCTTAATTCAGCCATGATTACAACTATTAATAGTAATTGTACATCTCTATCCCATGGAGCAGTCTAACCTAAATGGCCTTTTTAGGGAGTCAAGATGATAGAAATTCCAATTGGTTTTATGTTGAATCATAATGTTCAATGATCTACTAAAAATGTCATAGAAGAATTGAAATAAATCCTCATTCTCGTGAGGTAGTCCAGCCACTGTGGCCTTCTTAGGAATTTAAGTGAAGCTTATCAATTCAGCGATGACTAATTTACCCCAAATGGCCTTATGGTAATTTACTCATCTTGTCGAATTGCATGGAGTGCAAGTCGCTGCAACCGCCAAGTGTATAGGGTAAATAACTGGATACAAGGCACATTTGCATTTTGAATTATTTGAATGTTTTTGGTATTTTCTAAAAGAATTGAGGGTTTTGGCCCATTAGATATTTTTGATTTTGCATTTTGAGGCTCCTCATGGTGAAATTTTGAGGGTATCTATGTCTGGATGCTAGCCTTGCTTGTCAGACGCAACCAATTTTTTTAAATTCCTTAGCTACGATTAATACCTGCGATTGAAAAACCCTAATTCTACACTCGTGGTTACTAGCCACGGTTGAGGGTAAAATTAGAAATATAAAAGAAAAATCTATTATTTTCAATTCATTATTTTCCAAATCACTGTAGTTGTCCAGAGAGCTCTGAGAGGTGAGGTTAAAAATTTTACATAGAATGCTGTTGAAATGCACACCCAAATCCAAAATGGCTGACCTACCAGAGGGATCTTCCAGTGGTGGAGCCAGTGCTGCAAAGGTAGCCTTGCAACTCACTCATTTATTTGATTTACCCAATTTAAAATAAACCTCATTACTTAATGGGTTAAATGAACCACACTAAACTATGGGTAAAGAACCTCACCTAGTTAGGATTAGTCTAGGTTAGCTTAGATGGGTGGGATTTTATATTTATTATATTTTTTTTTTTGGTTTCTTAGGATGAAAAGTGACCTCAAAAGAGGTGCTTCTCTTAGCCATGGGTGGTAGACACGGCTTCCAATTGGTAAATTGGGGGCTACAGTTGTTAGCCACAATGGGATTCAAATCCCAACGGTCAAAAATTTGACTGTTTTCACTGGTCATTGGTCCTAGCCATGGTTGAGCAACTTTGGAAAAAATTTCTAAATTTTTTTATTTTTCTAATGTTTGTCTTGTTTAATTGATTTTTTTATGTTTTTGATTGATTTTATGTATTATTATTTCTCCCTTCGGAGATTGACTACTAGAGCGAGGAAATCTAATATCCTTTGCCAACTCTATGATAGCTTGACTACTACCAAGTGAGATTGGTTCAGAGCTATAGGATTTGGCTATGTGTTGAGACTACCATCTATCCAGGCCGACCAGGCCTATATGACTGCCTTGGCCCACCGCTGGGACACACGGACCAACACCTTTTATCTACCTACATCTGAGATCACAGTGACCTTGGAGGATGTATACCACGTCTTTCGTATCCCCATTGATGGTGAGGCCATCACATCTTTGTCTACCATGGCAAAGGATGTTGTCTTATGGTGGATATTCGACACTAGGAGTTGTGCAGCATAGGTGGACTCTAACCATGGCAATGTGTACATCGAGTACTGGTACCATCAGAATATCTTCTCTCGAAGAACTATTGTACTGATGCAGCTGATCATACATATTGTACTGCCTAACACTTATGGGGTGAGGTTCCCTTGGAAACTTCTTGCCATGACATAGGATGTACTTTCTAGCACTATATGGTAGCCTCTGATTCTATCCTGTGGAAGTGCTCTACTTGCATAGCTTTATGATGAGCTATATGAGCAATGGTATAGTTCAAACCAAGCATCAAATTATAAAAAAAATAATAGCTTTGCAAATCCATCAAATGGTCCTTACGATGAGATACAAATATTATTAAATATTTTAACAAATCTCTAGTTTTTGCTCCACTTGTCCTAAGAGTTGCTTTTATATATATATAAGAAAAATACTCAAATATATTAGCAAAATACTTGGCACTTCCATGGCTAGCTTAAATAGATTTTGATATATTTTTTTGGAAACTCTACTTATAATTTTTAAAGTACAAAAGGATTCATTTGCATCGCATTAAATATTCACCTCAAAAAAATGAGTTTTTTGAGAGGAAAAGTAGGTCCATTGCAAATATGGCAAGGACTTTCCTCCAAAATTTACCTAATTTCTTATGGGTTGAATGTTGTGTAGATTATGAGAAAACTTTTGCTCCAATTGCTAAAATGCCTACAATTAGATTGATAATAGCATTAGCTACTATTTTTAATTGGAAAATTTTATCAATTAGATGTAAAGAGTGTATTTATAAATGACAACTTAGATGTTGAGATTTATATGGAGCAACCTCAAGGTTTTGAGAAACTAGGCTTGCAAATCTACCAACAATCCCATAAGATTATGATTTCTCAATCTAAGTATATATTGGAAATCTTACAAAGGTTTAAAATGAAAAATTACAAATGTGTTTTTTACTCTTATGGTTTCTAACAAATTTGAAACTAATAAAGACTCTAAGCTTGTAGATAAAACTCAATTCAGGTAACTTATAGGTAGTTTACTCTATCTTACTATTTTCTAGGCCTGATATTGCTTATGTTGTTAATATAATGGCTAGATTTATACATAAGTCTTATGTTGTTTATATTTATAAATTAGTTTACTCTACTAATTTATCTTTGGAATATATAAGTAAGTCTCATGTAATTTTGTTTGGTCATTGTGATAGCCAACTTAAACTCATATATTGCCTCGCAAATGAGAACATTTATGATATTTTCACAAAACTATTAGTAGAATCTAATTTTTCTTTCTTTATAAGTAAAATAGGCTTAAAAGAAAACTTAATCATTGTTGTTTTCTTTCTTTATAAGTAAAATAGGCTCAAGGGGGAGTATTGCATAATATTGAGTGATGTCAATTATTTTATTCTTTTAAAGTTTTTAAAGGAAACTTAAAGGTTTTGTGAATTTCATTTTGATGGATGTTATTTTTTCCATGTTGATGGAATATGTGTGCCACTTATTTATCCATGTTGATGGATGTTTTTCTTCCATGTTGATGGAATATGTGTGCCACTTATTTATCCATGTTGATGGATGTTTTTCTTCCATGTTGATGGAATATGTGTACCCCTTATTTATCCATGTTAATTGATGTTTTTTATTTCCATGTTGATGGAATATATGTGTCACTTATCATTGATGCATTTCCATGTTGATGGATGTTATGTTTACCATATTGATGGAATATATATGTGCCACTTATTATTGATGTATTTTTCATGTTTATATAAACCTTATTTACATGCCATATTTTTTATATATGATTCTGACTCTATGTCATGTTTTTTTGTAGATCCATATTGATGGATGGTGTTTTGTCTATTGTCACACAGCTTGGAGTCTTTATTATGCCATTGTTGAAGAAGTATTTTCCAAAATATATGCTCCTTTGTAAATTGGTTCTTTTGAACCTCGCCTCTCGTAAAATTGTATTATAACCCCAAAATTAGATTAAGGGAGTGTTGGAACAAATAATCCAATTTTGGAATTATATTATAAATTCACCTAAGTATAAATGTGAATAATAAAATTAGGCATCTAGGCTTAAATATAAATTAAATAGATAAGTATTTAATTTATATTTAATATACCTAGGTTAGACTAATATATTAAAGTATATAAATAAAATAAATATATAAATATTTATTTTATTCTAGTCAACTCAAGGTCAAAAGTGACATGGCATGAGACTTGAGTGTGGTGGCATGTGTGGGGCACATAATGGCATGTGGTATGAGTGGTGGTATGTGGCATAGGTTTGGTGGCACACACAAATTTGGATGAGGACATGTGGCCTCAACTTTGAGTGGTGGCATAGAGGTGGAGTTTCATGAGACACTTGTCTCATACACTCCATGTTGTGGAGTTTTTTCTCCATGTCTATCTTCCAACAGGAGGATAGCCCAAATTATATATTTGGGCTAACTCCTTGCTTCTCTAGTTTTTGATAATTATGTCTTCTAAGAATTGATCTGGTGTTGACAGTGAGAAAAGGGTATGTATATGTTTTGCTGAAAAGAATACAAAGAAGAGGAGATACGTTTTGGCCATGGTTTTCCCTTCATTAGGTTTCCACGTAAAATCGGTGTGCCTTATGTGGTTTGTTCATCTTGATATTACCTTGAATTAATTTTAATTTAATATTCCTGATTTTTTTTATTAATTTTTGTTTTTTAATCCCTTCAATAACCAGCATAAATACCTCTTATGATGACATCAAAGGGATCACCCTAATCCTCTATTGATACATAAGAAGGCTCTCCACAAATCATCTTGTATTTATAGTTTCTAAAAACTCTTCCTCTAGATAAGTAAAAAACTCATTCAACCTTTGACTGAAGGACTGAAAAAACTCTTTCTCATTTTGTTGCATTCTCTAGATTTCAACAATTTCACCATCATTAAGGAATATTTTAAAATTCCATCACAAAGGATTCTCGTAGCTCCTAGGTATAGCATTTGCCCTATGTCAATCCCATGTAATAGTACATCATAATTCCATGTAGTATAATAAGAATAACCTCCTCTATTTATTTCATTTATCTGCCCGTTCACCTTCAACATCACAAGGTAAATATTCCAATGTCTAACTAGGTCCTTTATTCCACCATCATCAAACGTGGGCACTTATGCATCATCCAAATTAAGAAATATTTTAAAATACCTTCATGAAGGCTTCCCATAACTCCTAGGTCTAGCACATGACCTATTGCAATCCATGTATCAATCCATTGTAATTCCACGTAGTGTCACAAGAATAACGTCCTCTAATTTATTTTATTTATCTACTCATTTACCTTCCACATCATAAGGTAAATACTCCACTTTTTGACTAGGTCCTCTATTCCACCACCATCAAACATGGGTACTTATGCATCACCCAAATCAAGAAAAATTTTAAAATTTCTTCACAAGGCTTCCCGAACTCCTAGGTCTAGCATGTGCCCTATGGTAATCCCATGTACTAGTCCATTGTAATTCCATGTAGTGTCAAAAGAATAACCTCCTCTAATTTGTTTTCTTTATCTACTGGTTCACCTTCCACATCATAAGGTAAATATTCCAATGTCCGACTAGGTCCTCTATTCCACCACCATAAAACATGGGCACTTATGCATCACCCAAAATTTGGTCGCCATCATGATCAATTGGTTCGACATAGGCAATGGCTGCTCTCATAAACTCTTGTCACAAACATCATCGAATGCACCGTATTATAATTGCTCTTGTTTTGGAATCTCATTTGATACACTATGAAGTGTGCCAACTTGCAATTGCTCAAATTTCAAACTTTATCTTGCTCACCATCAAGCACAAACCTATAATTTCTCTAGTGTCATCCTCTCGTCACATACATTGTTAGATATGCCATATTGCATTTTCTTTGATGTCTAACTCCCACTCTACTCACCATTAGGTACACCAATCTATAGTTTATCTATTTTCAAACTCTCATCATGCACACTACCTAACACACAATTTGCTCCAACCATTGAGCGTTTTTTCTTGAACTAGATTTTCTCCCTCATCACTTTTATTGTCACTTTGAATTTTTTCACCCCAAACTACACACACAATTTCACCTGCATAAAACTTTTCAGCTATGTGCATGTCTTCTTCATGTGTTGATTCATCATGCATGCATTTGTCGTAAATCTCATTACAAATAAAATTTTCATGGCTACCTCCATCGATTATGCACTTACCTACAAAAATTTCCATATTTGTATGCATATCTTCACTTGCATGAACTCATAATTGACACACGTATCTTCACTTACATAGATTACTTTATTGATACACAAATCTACATGAACTTCAAAATTTTACATCTATGCACACATCTTCACTTGCATAGACTTTGTTAATGCATGTTTGCATGCACATATTTACTTGTATAGACTTCTTGACTAACACACACATCTTTACTTTCACAAACCCTTCATCAACAAGCACATCTACACACATCTTCACTTGCATATACATATTATCTTTCATAAACATCTTTGTCTATGCATATATCTTTGTCACTTGGCCCTTTGTCAGCATCAACTAACACATTTGCATCACTTTAGGTTACAAAATCCACGTTTACTTCCTCTAGAGGGAGACTATGTTGTTCGTCGACTGTAATATAATCATTTTATTGTTTTCATTGCTTACCTTCTTGAGTGATATGCTCATCACAACTACATGTAACCAAATTGGACCCTATTTTATATAGGCAACAATGTCGAAATATAGAAATTGAATGCAACATGCTACAATATAATTCCATTATAAATATATCAATAAAATTACACAATGGCAATAACTCACAGATAATATGGATCCATTGTGCATGCAACATATATCCTACACAACAACTATCTACAATACATCATGGCCCTCAACAAACAACTCTATCAACAAGCATCCTAGGCCAACTACATCCCTTTACCAAGGTAGATGCATACATATAGGTATCTTGGGGTGGTTAAATGGTTGGAAACTATGTAACTACCACCAAACTACTCATGTATATCAAAACATTAAAATACCCATTTACCATTATATTGCATTATTATAAACACAAGTTTCCACATACATAACACTATGCAACAACACTTACATGTGACAATTCTTATTGACATATATCACTAACATGTGAGCAAGCATTCACTTATGCATACATAGATTCATGTAAATGTGCACTCATATTAGATGCATTCTTGCAGATGTGCAATTGTCAGCCTACAGAAGTCTTATCTTGGGTCCTCTTTGTAGGCGGTAAAACTACTTCTTAGAAGAAGAAATAAAAGTTGTACAAAGTTTTTTTTGTAATTTTGGTAAAAGTAAAATTTAGATGAAAGATATATTAAATGTACATTAAATGATGTTAAATGAAATTAAAGTGAAATTAGGTAAAATTAGAATGAAATGTACATGAAATGAAATATTAATAAAAAGGTACTTTAGACTTTAGAAAATTGATTATTCATGCAAACGTTGGATATAGGGTGGTAGTTGTAAACAATGTGTTGTCCTGGGAACCACTTGGAATGGCGAGAAGCCATTAAAAAGCCCCTCTTCTTCATTTTGCATCATCCATGGATAATGTAGCATGGAGAGAGCCATTTGCTAAGGTGTATGGAGAAGAGTGTCATGTGTGAATGCATATTCTGTATGGACTACATATGAGCCATTGTATTGTTATTTTATTACTTGTTACAACAACCACTGAAAAATATTTGATATAGCCATTCCACTTATTCATACTCTATGTTATTGTATATGGATGTGATTGTTAGAATGTTGCATACAGTATTTCTTAGTATTGCAAAGTGCCCAAGTTATTGTTTGGATATAGGAATGCTAGTGTTTGCATTTGCATAGGATTTTTAGCCTTTTTAGGTGGCAGAGAAGAATGTGAAATATTATGGAAGTTACAATTGTTGTAGACCATATGACTAGCAGGTCGTACGATGATGAATCATACGAAGGTAAACACGTATGTTTTTTCCTTGGAGGAATTGATTTTTGCATGGAAAGGATTATAATTTTGTGCGTATGACTACTATACAAATCACCATTGTACACTAGGATTGAGGATTACTAGGACTATCTTGTATTGTGTTGTACAAAGGATTGTGTCATATGATAAATTGGATTATACGATCATACAAATAAATTAGATTGTATGAGAGATTACATCGTACAACAATGTGTTGTACGATAAACTATGTTGTATAATCATTGTTGTATGGTTGAGACCATACAATATCAAGGAATATTGTACGATGATGTCAACAATATAATGACTATAATATAATTTAGTTCTTAAATATATCACCACCTCATTACTAGGAATACCACCAAACATGCTACATTTGGTGTCATTTTCATTGCCAAAGCGAGAAGGATTAAAGTAAAGGATTAATATGTGTACCAAGCAGAAGGTGGATGACAAATACATTTCCACGAGGACATCGAAGATAAGTTCATAAAGATGATCAAGTGTCTGTGAGGAGAAGCACGAGGATCACTCAAAGAACTCAATGAGTCAAGTATTGCAATTAAGAGAAATAGAGAAGCCAATACTTGAATGAATTTTGAGTCCTAAAGAGGAGGATAACAAAAGGTGGTAGGTGTTGTTAATAGTGGAGGATAAAGTACCTCAAATAGCTCAAGAAGACATTCGCATAAGTGAAGATGCCAACGTGGAAAGTGCACAAAGAGACAAAGCGTGGATGGTAAAACCTGAGCAAGAGGAGAGGAGTTTTCTTAGGAGTGTAGAGGATGGGATTCAGGCACCTAAGAAACCCCACATGATTGTTTGGGCAAGTAGACCATATCTATAGATTATATATTCACAAACAAGGTTGTGAAGTGGAAGTGCACCAAAATGTGGAAGGAGACTATTTGAAGGAAATATGGAGGGTCAAGGGATACCATGAGTGGATGAGGTACCTAGCATAGAAAAATGTTTACGAGACTAAGAAAGCCTAAATAAGAGGCTTGTGGTATTAATTCAGCTAGAAGAGAAAAGGGTCATGGCATACTGGGAAAAAAAGGTGGCCCAATGAAGAAGAAAATTGTGGCATGACAAGCACTTGAGAAAATTGGAATTGAAATTGGGTGACTTGGTTCTAAGGTATAATGGAAAAAGAGAGATCAAGCCAAGAAATTTAAATACATTATGGCTTGGACCCTTTCAAGTAGTAGAGATGATGGAAAATAGTCTGATGAATTTGTAGAAACTAGACGAGATAATGGTTCTTGAAATAATGAATGGGTCTCAATTGAAATATTATCGAGTGAAAGGACATTTTTTGTTTGTTTATTTAGAAGTAGTAGAAATAATAATACAACGAAGAATGCTCCATGAACAAGGGGAGCCAAGCCAAATAAATTATGAGGACAAATAGGAAGAGAAAAGCGTTTAAGAATTGAGGAATAATGCACATTGTCAAAATCCAAATGTGAATGAGAATCGTCAAGATTGAGAAGATGATTTGGGATTAAGAGAGCTCCTTATGGAATATAGGGAAGAGCAAACCATAAATAGAGCAATAGTAATTAGTACCTTACCTAAATGAATGAAGAAGAATAAAGGTGCACGAAAAATTTCCAAACAAAATAGAGATATACAAGAAAGAAATATCGACTCCCAAGGAAGGAGTTGGCAAGGTATAGCCTATTAGCTCAAATTGAGCTTGTACATCAAATAATGCAGGAACAAACACAATAGTTGCAAGAGTGTGATACTTTACGTAGAAATAATGTAAGAATACAAAAACATAAATCATTCAGTAGTTGGATGATACTATACAAATAATATATGAACGAGGAGCTACAAAGCGATAAGAACAAGATGCAAAACTTGAACAATGAAGAATAGCTTAAGAGAGTGCAAGGCAAGAAGAAATACCACAGGAGGAACTTGAGTATCTGGCACAATATTGGCTATGTAGGAAAGAAGATGAAATTCGAGAGATATTGAGGAAGCACCAACATCTCTAGAAGATGACAAAATAAATTGGGTGACAAATTCAAGTAGAGATGGTGTTCCTCTTGCCTAGATATAAAGTAGTAGTTCAAGTTCAGGTGCTAACTTCTCGAGGCAATATACAGATACATTGACTCATTTCAAAGAAAAAAGATATTTTGAGGAAGGTATACATATTAGAAGGTTGCTAAACATAGATAGAAGATTACGATGATTGAGGGAACTATCCCTAGGAAACCAAAACAAAGGAGAACCTCATAGACCTCAAGAACCAAAACAAGGAGGTAGCTTTGGCAACATGTGAAGATAATCAAATCTTCTTAGTGGTCAAATTCCACATATCCAAGGAAGGATTATAGTTGGTATCCCTATTGGTGTCTCGAGGGGAAGAAATTTTCCTCTGCTACCCCTAGGCTATAGGATCGATGAAATAGCAAGGACCATTCATTGATCGATTCCAAAATAATCAACTTGTGAATGATCGTCATATTGGGTCATTAGGACCACCTTAAGGGCCATGATTCCAAAAAACCAAGGAACTGAATGGATTTTTTGACAGCCAAGAGTTGGTAGAGGGCAATCCCAACCTAGAGAGATTCACCTGACAATAAAAGGAGGGGTCATGGCACGAATGCATGGCCAAGAAAGAAACCAACAAAGATATGAGGAAGTACAACTCCAAGGATGAGTTTAGTAAAATCATGAAGGAATTAGATGATGAACTCGATCAACAAGTCTAAAAGGGGACTTAGTACAAAGAAGTGCAAGTAGGAGTCATACAGAAGACAACTATATAGAGCAAAAGCAATAGGAATATTGTACAACAAAGCAGCATAGAAGTCAAATGGAAGAGGCTTATATGACAGAGCATTGTACAAGGCAAATAGATGAGCAGGCCTATATGGCAGAGCATTGTACAAGTCAAGTTGAGAAAGAGGATTGTACGAAAAGGCATCATACAAGTGAAGTAGATGTCAAATACTATACAACAAGGTGTCATACAAGCCAATTTCAAGATGACGATCATATGGCAAGGCACCATACAAGACCAAGGGATGGTACAACAAGGTATTGTACAAATGAACATATTGTGGATAAAGTTGACCATATATATTGTACGACAGAGGAACCAGCAGGATGGCAAAATGATGTCACAGAAAGTGTCATACAAGTCCCAAGTGAATGTGGTCAAACAACTTGTACGACGATCTTGAGACATTAAGAAAAAGCACATGTAAATATGTAAAATTTAAAAAAATAAAAGTTAAAAATCAAAAAGCGCATGAATGAAGATGGTGTGGCAACCAAAGAGCAACTATAATTGCTTTCTCACCCAAGTCAAAAATTATAAATAGGCAAAAGAAGGTGCATGTAAGTAGTTGAACAGTAAAAGAAAGAAAGGAGAACATCATAGAGGAGAAACACTGTCAAGGAGGAAACATTGTAGAGATCATCTAAAACTTGAAAAGCAAAGAAGCACAATAGAAGAAAGACAATGGTTTAGGGTGTTGGAAAGTACCCTAACTGCTGAAAAATTTTCGGTGTATGAATGATTGTATAGTCGTATGAAAAACCAGAAGAAAGGAGAAAAATAGAATGGAAGAGCCTATGCAAACAAGAAAAATTTTATAAATTAAGATGAATAAAGTAAAATGTTGTACGAAGTTGGAAGAAGATGGCTAATTTTCCAAAAACCTTGTATGTGAATTGCACAAAGGGCATATTGTTGTTCAAAAAAGGAAGAATTGCAATTAGGGCTTTTGTGCAAGGTAGGGCAGAAGAAATTTGTATAGACAAAGTGAGCAAAGGAGAAAGACAGCTCTGAGTGAAGAAGTTATATAAATGTGTTGAAGGTGAGACTACAAGGTAGATACCTACAAATTGAAGGAAGAGCTATAAGAATACTACTATGAAAAATTATCGTATGAAGGAAGAAAGCTATCATACGATGGAGAAGGTGGTTGTGCGAAGGAGGAAATCTATCATACAGAAGAATATCGTCTTATGACTACAAGGGGTATCGTACAAAGGATGGCATAGTTGTCAAATAGCTAGTCTTTATACAAAAAAAGGCAAGAAATCTTTGTGGTTGAAGTATAGCAAAAGAATCAATTTTTGTGAGCACCTAGCAAGGATTGCAATACGAAGGATTCAACGCTCGTCAGACCCATTGCATAAAATATAACATCAAGGAGAAGAGTAAGTTAGACTTGGTGTAATACAGGAACCACCATAGTATACATGAATAAGAAGACACCATATGGAGCAAGAGACACAGTCTAAAATAAGAGAGAAATTCATTAGAGAAAGAGGAAAAATGAATACCTCTAAATGAGATAACATGGACTCAACTAGCTGGAGAATTTTTTCTAAAGTTACAGCAAGAGAATCCACCATATAATAAGTTAAAAGTTGCATTGATGCAAGTAGGAGTAAGCTGCATTATGCAAGTTCCAATATGTGATAAGAACTTCTTTAAGTATTATTTGTTGAAGATGATCAAGACTTACGATGCAGATGAGAATATAATCATTGTGAAGATTGGGAATCAAGACATCAGGGTGATGTTTTCAACAAATAATTTTTGACAGATATTTGGCTTGTCGAAACATGGAATTGCAGTAATAAAGGAGACTTTGGAAGCGAAATAATGGAACAGGACAATTTCATGTTTGTCTTGTTCCATTTTTTCGCATCCAAAGTCTCTTTTCTTATTGTAATTCCATGTTTCGATAACCCAAATGTTCGTCAAAAATTATTTATTGAAAACATCACCCTGATGTCTTGATTCCCAATCTTCACAATGCTTATATTCTCATCTGCATCGTAAGTCTCAAGCATCTTCAACAAATAATCCTTAAATAAGTTCTTATCAAATATTGGAACTTGCATAATGGAGCTTACTCCTACTTGCATTAATGCAACTTTTAACTTATTATTTGGTGGATTCTCTTGTTGTCGCTTTAGACAAAATTCTCCAACTAGTTGATTCCATGTTATCTCATTTAGAGGTATTCATTTCTCCTCTTTCTCTAATGAATTGCCCTCTCTTTTTTTAGAATTTATCTCTTGCTCCATGTGATGTCTTCTTATTCATGTATACTCTGGTGGTTCTTGTCTTGCACCAAGTCTAACTTTCTCTTCTCATTGGTATTATCTTTGATGCAATGGACCTGACGAGCTTTGAATCCTTCGTGCTGCAATCCTTGCTAGGTGCTCACAAAAATTGATTTTTTTGCTCATACTTCAACCACCATGATTTCTTGCCTTTTGTTGTATAATGACTATAGTTATTTTACAACTATGTTATCCTTTGTACGATACCCCTTGTAGTCGTAAGACGATATTCCTTCATATGATAGCTTTCCTCCTTCGTACAATCACCTTCTCCATCGTACGATAGTTTTCCTCCTTCGTACGATTATTTTTCATAGTAGTATTCTTATAGCACTTCCTTCAATTTGTAGGTATCTACCTTGTAGTCTCACCTTCAGCGCATTTGTACTTCTTCACTCATAGTCGTCTTTCTCCTTGGCTTAATTTGTTTGTATGACAAATTTCTTCTACCCTACCTTGCACAAAAATCCCAATTGCAATTCTTCTTTTTTTGAACAACAATCTATCCTTTGTGCAATTCACAGCAATAGGTTCTGCAAGAGCATAAGGAGTCGTTAGTCATGAATACATATTATGAAATCTCGTATTAAACATTATTAAAGGTTCATTGGGTTCCCTTATTGTAGATGCAAATTGGAGATAAATACTAGTAGCATACATGGAATCTCTTACTGCTGAACAACAATTGATGCCTCACAGTCATGGGATAAGTTAGTTACCATCAATCGAACATTTGGGTATGTAAAATCAAATTCCAATGATTAATCAATATTTATCTTAGCAAATGCCCATGTAAAACATAATTCCATATGCTACAACATCCACATATCCAACAACACCTACATATCTAAATAATCCATTGTTTTTAGATAATCAATTCACTGCACATAAAATAGTTGAACACATAATATGCTTGTTTTTAGAAATGTAGCACCTACACAAAATGCATCATCTTTTCAAAATTTTAATGTTCATCAAAATAATCCAATGTTTCCATAAACATTCCAAAATCAGAATAATTTAGTTTATCCAAACTCTTTACCAAATTAGAACATTCACAATGTAATACCAAATCAGAATGTTTCAACTTTTAGAAATCAAACCAATCCTACTACTACTGTTGTTCCACCTGTTGAGTGGTATTCTCACCCGATTGTAAAAACACACTCTCCGATAGGATTTGGGTTCTAAATCCTCTTTTTGCAAAGAAATTAAACAAGTAATTTCTCCAAGGTTCCTGTTATGCTAGCATTTTATATCTGTGTATTAATGATCTCAAATAAATATATTTAATTAAAATGCTTGGAACACCTTAGTGGTTGCAAGTAACTAAAAACAAGGGGCATTGTGGTTTATTTTACTGTGAAAATTTAGTGATTGTTCATTGAACCCAAATAAAGCAAATATGATTTGATCTTTGTATGACCCTGCTGTAACTTCAAAATAACATTTAATGAAATGCCATAACATGAAGGAATTATGTATGGATTTTGAAGTTATTTAACTTTTTTTATTTTATTTTAAAGCTTGAAAAATTAAAGTTGGAGCTTCTGAAAAATAAAGTGCAGCAAAAAGAAAATAAAATGTAAAAGAAAAGAAATTAAAATTGCATCCAGTTTGATGCTATCCCGTCCTGGCAAAATCGAAGATGTGAGGTTTCCATGCATGCAACCTAACCTATTGGACCTGCAAACACGCACAATCTCGATAAGCTAAGTGCTGATTCCTAGGGTTTGAAATAAAATTCAGATTTCAAATATTCGCCTAATGCAACCCACAAAAGTGGCATTTAACATTATCTATAAATCTGAAATCTGAAAGATGAAAGAATAAACATTGAATTCATAGCATGCACAGAAGATCTCCTTCTTTCTTGCCCACAAGATGCAAATTTCTGAACACTCCTGCATTAAAGAATTAATCATGTTACAACAGCAGAATATCTGGTTTTCTCAAAACCAGAAAAAGGGGCAGAAAATCACTCCCAAGCAGGCCCAGAATGGCATCTCGCCTTAGGCACTGCAACTCTGCTCGCAGCGGTTTCCGACCCTTGTGCCAATCTGCGCTTCTGCTTTTATACTTTCTGGCAATGCTCTCTGTTTCGCCTTGTGACACTTCGTTTCATCTTCCTGATCGATTCGTTTCGTCTTCCAGCTTACTTTGTTTCATATTCCCGCATTTCGAATTGCTTTTGAATTTATGTTTAATGCTGAAACGTTTGATAATATTCTATGACTGTAACGTTTCTGTAACCCTTATACATGTATGCCACATGTTTTGCACTTTTTTGCATCTTCTGTAATGGCCCCATGAAAATCATGACAAAAAATAGTATGCAGCTTTGCTCCTCTACTTTCACTGCGAAAACGCGACATGTCACGAAAACGCGACATGTCGCGATATCGTGACATTTTCTTGCCAACAGCCTTGCCAACGCAACTTGTCGTGAAATCATGATGTTTTTTAGTTTCGAGCTGTGAGGCTGCTTCCTGTCGCGAAATCACGACGTTTTTCATTTTCGTATGCCTTGCTATTTTTCTGTCACGAAATCGCTACACTTTTTGTTCGGAGCTGTCTTCGGCTGCAACCTGTAGCGATATTGCGACATTTTTTACTTGGTACGCTTTTTGCCGCAACCTGTCACGAAATCGCTACGCTTCTTCGTTCCAGGCTGTCTCCCTGCATTTGGTCGCGAAAACGCGACATGTCGTGAAATCGTGACATATTTTCCATTCCGTACACTTTCGCTGTTGGAGTTGCGAAAACGCGACCTGTCGCGATATCGCGACATTTTTCGGCTTCGTACCCCTTTGCCAGCTTTTCGTCGTGAAATCATGACGCTTTTCTATTTCGGGCCCCTTTGCTATTTCCTGTCGTGAAATCGCGACGATTTTTCGTTCCGTACACCTTGGCTGCAACCTGTCGCGAAATCGTGACGCTTTTCTGCTTTGCCTTGTTTGACTGGTTTGACTCGCAATTTTGTGACATGTCACGATTTCACTACCATTTTCCATTCTACATTTCTCTCTCCTATCTAGACCGCAATGGAGCAACATATCGCGATATCGCGACACTTTTCACTTTCTGGCAGCGATCGCGCAACACGTTGCGAAATCGTGACACTTTTTCATTTTCGACCGCGACCGTGCAACACGTCACGAAATCGCGACACTTTTTCATTTTCGCAGCGATGGCACGACATGTCGCGATATCGCAATAATTTTCATTTTTCGGCAGCGATGGCGCGACATGTCGTGATATCGCGACACTTTTTATCCTTGTGCAATTTTGCCCCTTTTTCCTGATTTTTAGCATCTGGGTCACTGAGATCTTCTTTGAAAACATGCAAAAAATGTGGGTCCCCAATTTTGGGGTGTGTTGTGGATCAGCCACAACAAATGGCGACTCTGTTGTCAAATGCTCTTGAGCATTTTCTTGAGAACCCTACCTAGAAGTATATAAACTCAAAAACATGTGTTAGCACATAATAAATATAAACAAATGCCCATAGATTAGAAATACATGAATCATCAGAATTATTAAGTATCAGCTCGATGTGTGCAATGAATTTCATTCCCTATCGTTTGAAATTGATCAACATTTCATTGTCAGTTTTACATGAATGCATATGTGAGTGAATGATTTGTGTAACCTAATAAATATGCTAAGAGATTTTGCTTTTATAAAAGGCATAGTCCTTCTAGTATCATACACAAACATTCAAGATTATCAAACCCTCTTAGGATCAACTATATGAATTGCTTTATTATATCCCAAAGTTGGTTATGAGTCCCTACTATCTTGAACCCATGTGTAAGTGAAAGTGAAATCAGAGCTTTGGGAAATCAGACTCCCAACCTAATCGAGATGGGAGTTTAACCCTATTCTTACTACTCTGATTTAGAATTCATTACCTCACTTTGAGCAAAATAATTTAACCAATTATGGGAGAAATGGTCATGCTAGTCTAACCCTTTGGACAATCAATGGTCTTGTTTTTTAGACAAGACATGCTGCCATTTATGGGCATACTTAACCCCATAATCCATGATTTAGCTTCATTTCTTTGGACCTTGGGGATGACTACCCATCCTTTGCAGAGGACAAGTAGTACGATCCTTCCAATCCAATATAAAGATGAGATGGAAAAAATTAATTTTGTACTTCTTGGACCTTGGGGATGACTACCCATCCTTGCTAGGGACATGTAGTACGATCCTTCCAATCCAAGCTTTGGATAAAAATTGAAAATATTAATTTTATTGCTTAGACCTTGGGGATGACTACCCATCCTTTGCGAGAGGACAAGTAGTACGATCCTTCCAATCCAAGATTTATTATGAAATGAGACATAGGAGCTTTGGGGAATCAGATTCTCAACCTAAGCGAGATGAGAATTTATGCCTTATCCTTACTACTCCATGTAGGTCAAATCAAAGCTTTGGGGAATTGGATCCTCAACCTAAGTTCAATGAGGATTTAGCCCTATCCTTACTACTCTGATTTTAGGCTTTAAGCTTTATGGAAGTGGTCAAAACCACTATTTTAAGGATCATGTTGCATACTAGGATAGACATGAAAAACCTCTTTCGCCCAACCTTTTCTTCCAAGTTAGGTTTTGATCATTTTGCTCAAGATCCTTTTTAATGTATAAGACGTGCTTGGTTCTAGATATCTCAAGACTTAGTTTCCAACCTTAGGATTTTCTTCTTATTTATGTGATAGCATAACCTTAAGAGGATTTGACAAACTTTAATGATTTGTATTTGAAATGCATTTGCAACAAAGATGGCATGTATGTGCAAAGTGAGATGTAACATGAATGCATTGTCTTTTGAATTGCAAATGAAATTTTGCCATATAAAATTGACTACTTCATGCATCACAAGTCTCAAACGATACTATTTAAATGTTTGTGTTACTTGTGGATCTTCTACAACACAATTCCAATGTTTCATATTTCCTCGATCTAGAACATAAGTTAGCATCTCGAGGCAACTTTTTCATCATCATTTTTTTTTTTTTTATAGACAAACAAAACATGTCAAATAAACACACAACTTTAAATCCAAATCCAAATAGCAATCCCAAAATGAAACTTGAAAATACAAACCCAAAACCAAAAACCAAAATCTATAGACAAATGTACACTATAATACAAAATGATGCAAAGCTTGGATTATCACTTTCCTAGATCCCACACATGATTAGAACATTTCAACAAAAATATGACATGATATGCATGCCAAATGTTGTGGGAATCCAACACAAACAAGACTAGGCCAAACAATGCAACAAATTTCCACTTGCCATGTTCACCATACCAATTTGATTTAGTTCCAATAATACTCCCATAGGTGAGCATCAAATTACTAAAATGATTAGACAATAAATGATTTTCAATTTTATCTTGTCTATTCTTTAAAATGTAAACTTCATAATTCCCTCCTTGATTTAGAATTAGGCTATCTTTTTCAAATATGCAATTTTGTAAGTAGAAGCCTATTTCTACAAATTTCAAAGCCAAATCATCTTCCAAATTCGTAGGCCAATCAAATTTATGTAACAATTTACAAGCATCTAGGATATTTACTAAATTAGGATCATTAAAAGTTTTTATCCTATATTCAATTAGTAATTGTTGATGAATTTTATTTAACAATTCAAGTGCATCAACTTCTTTTCCATTCATTGAAACAATGTTATTAAAGGTGTGATTAAAAATTATACCTTGTTTTTCATTTACCTTTAATGACATTTCACCATAAACATTATTTAAATTCAAAATATGGTCATCCTTTTCAGTCCTCAAACATTCTTGGTCAAAGTGTATGTCCAAGTAATCCGTTTTGATGATCACTTATTTGAGTTGCTTCCAATTGATCCATCTCTTTGTCATTTGGTTCTAATTCTTTGTTCACTATCCATGGTATCTCTTCATTTGAATCCTCAAAATCATCATGCAAACTTGCATCCACACTTTCAATGAATTTATATTCAACATGATCAAATTTTGTCCCCTTTTCAAATCTTGTGAATATGAGATCTTCGTATGATGTAGAAAATTCAACATCCCGCATATCAAGTGAAATATGAGTTTCAACTATAGAGATGTGAGAAAAGAATGCATCATCATATCTCCCCCAACCATTGTAAAAATCGTCATCCAAATCCATAGAATGAAAATCCATGATGTTTGTGACATGATCTCTTGATTCATTCATAAATTCTTTTTCTTCTTTGTCCTTGGTAATAGGATCATCATGATCTTTCAAAATTTGATGAGATTTTAAACTTTCTTCCAAAACATCCTCAAGTTGTACAGGAGTTGTAAAGTCTTCCTTTGAGTAGGCGATTATGTTGTCCTGTATATCAATGGGCACACAAGTTTCATTAGTAGTTTTGGATTGAGTGTAGTCCTCCCACTTCTTCCAAGCATCATAATAATCATCTTTCAAAATCAAGTGGTGACGTTCAACTACTTCTTCAACATCTTCCAATTCATCAATATGTTTCTTATCAAACTCATCTTCACCTTCCTTAGATGGTTCAATTATTTTCAAAAGTGGGTTATTTCTTGAATTAAAATTTATAAGGCTATCATTGTCCAAATTAGTAACCCATGATTCATTATCATCATAATTTGGAGGGTGAAGAATTTCTTGATCTTTAATTTTACACGTCTCATCAATAGTATCTTCCAAGAACAAGTGGTGAAATTCTATCATATCTTCAAATTTATTTATTGATTTTCTTTCCATTTCACTTTCAACCACTTCATTCAATTCTATGGTGGGTTCCATCCATTCACATATATCAAACATTGTTGAATTTAGAACCCCTTCATCCGGATAATCGTGTATCTCTACATGATCCTCACTAGTGGATGTTGTCTTAGCAATTTGCACCTCCTCTTGGACTACATCTAAGGTGGTCATAAAATTTGGGTATTCAAATTCATCCCCTTGATCATTCACCTTAGGTATCATTGGAGTGGAGGGTGCTATGTTTGATGGTTGGTGTAGGTTGGCATCAAAAGAACAATCTCTCATATGAACATGTTGTGCCTTTTCTTCTTCAAGACCTTGTCGTTCTATCTCTTCTAAGACCTCATGGATTTTCTCTAGGGACAAACCACTCAATTTTTCCTCAATGAGTGAAGCAAGTGTGGGGTGTATGGCTCCTAGGTATACTTCCATGGCTTCCTCTTCCAATGTGTTAAAATTTTCCCACATTTGGGAGTGCAACTCCCGAAATCTTTCATTGAATTTACTCAAGGATTCATTAGGCTCCTTACATATGGAGGTAAACTGATTTTTCAAGATTTCTAAGTCAACCTGATTACCAAAATGATAAAGATAGGTTGCTTCTAATTGTATCCAAGAAGTCCTAACCTCCATGGGTAGTTGGTTGTACCAAAAGAATGGTTTATCTTCCAAAATGTATGCAAATAACTTACAAGCCACCTCCTCATAGAAAATCTGGAATTTACATAATGTATCCTTGTAGACATGCAGTTTTTGCAAGTATCCTAGTGGCACCTCTTGATTAAAACACCGTAAAAAATCCAATAACATTGTAGGAATTTGATAGGGTACCACAGGTATAGATAAACCCTCATAATGATCCTCTATCATTGCTACCATTCTCTCTCTTAGAGACACTATTTCAGCTCTTAGGTATACCATTTGCTCCTCAAGTGTTGCCATTAGTGAAACTTAAAATGTAATTTTAGAACCAAATATGTTGAATATTCAACCTACAATGTATAAAAAAAAATTAAGTTAGCATCAACCAAGAGATGTAATTATTAAAATCAAATTTCAAGTAATTGCATGAGACCAAAATTTTCTAAATTAAATCAAATCACATATTTTTGTATGAACAATCAGAAAAGTGTTAGAATAATATACAGCATACCTGAATTGCTTAAAATAGAACAAGTAAATAAATTCAGGTCGTCCTTTTTACAATCGGCTGAGTGTTTAGAGGACAAGCATAAAAAATTTAAATTTAAAAAACACTAAAATAAACCCTTTCGGCCCTCCTAGCACCAATCCGTTGAGTGGTGTTAGAGGCCGAAGATGCTAATCAAATGGATTTGAAATATTTAGCAATGTAAAGCTCTCAAACAATTAAAAACCCGTAGCATCTAAAATCACGATAAAATAAAATTTCATGCCCTCCTTCTAGCGCCAATATGTTGAGTGGTATTCTCACCCGATTATAAAAACACACTCTCCGATAGGATTTGGGTTCTAAATCCTCTGCTTGCAAAGAAATTAAACAAGTAATTTCTCCAAGGTTCCTGTTATGCTAGCATTTTGCATCTGTGTATTAATGATCTCAAATAAAGATATTTAATTAAAATGCTTGGAACACCTTAGTGGTTGCAAGTAACTGAAAACAAGGGGCACTGTGGTTTATTTTATTGTGAAAATTTAGTGATTGTTCATTGAACCCGAATAAAGCAAATATGATTTGATCTTTGTATGACCCTGCTGTAACTTCAAAATAACATTTAATGAAATGCCATAACATGAAGGAATTATTTATGGATTTTGAAGTTTTTTAATTTTTTTATTTTATTTTAAAGCTTGAAAAATTAATATTGGAGCTTCTGAAAAATAAAGTGCAGCAAAAAGAAAATAAAATGTAAAAGAAAAGAAATTAAAATTGCATCCAGTTTGATGCTATCCCGTCCTGGAAAAACCGAAGATGTGAGGTTTCCATGCATGCAACCTAACCTATTGGACCTGCAAACACGCACAATCTCGATAAGCTAAGTGTTGATTCCTAGGGTTTGAAATAAAATTCAGATTTCAAATATTCGCCTAATGCAACCCACAAAAGTGGCATTTAACATTATCTATAAATCTGAAATCTGAAAGATGAAAGAATAAACATTGAATTCATAGCATGCACAGAAGATCTCCTTCTTTCTTGCCCACAAGATGCAAATTTCTAAACACTCCTGCATTAAAGAATTAATCATGTTACAACAGCAGAATATCTGGTTTTCTCAAAACCAGAAAAAGGGGCAGAAAATCACTCCCAAGCAGGCCCAGAATGGCATCTCGCCTTAGGCACTACAACTCTGCCCGTAGAGGTTTTCGACCCTTGTGCCAATCTGAGCTTCTACTTTTATACTTTCTGGCAATGCTCTCTGTTTCACCTTGTGACGCTTTGTTTCATCTTCCCGATCGATTCGTTTCGTCTTCCAGATTGCTTCGTTTCATATTCCCGCCTTTCGAATTGCTTTTGAATTTATGTTTAATGCTGAAACGTTTGATAATATTCTATGACTGTAACGTTTCTGTAACCCTTATACATGTATGCCACGTGTTCTGCACTTTTCTACATCTTCTATAACGGCCCCATGAAAATCGCGACAAAAAATAGCATGCAGCTTTGCTCCTCTACTTTCATCGCGAAAACGCGACATGTCGCGATATCGCGACGTTTTCTTGCCAACAGCCTTGCCAACTCAACCTGTCGCGAAATCGCGATGTTTTTCAGTTTCGGAGCTGTCTTCGGCTGCAACCTGTCGCGATATCGCGACGTTTTTCATTTCTGTACGCCTTGCTATTTTTCTGTCGTGAAATCGCTACACTTTTTGTTCGGAGTTGTCTTCGGCTGCAACCTGTCGCGATATCGCGACGTTTTTCACTTGGTACGCTTTTGGCCGCAACCTATCGCGAAATCGCTATGCTTCTCCGTTTCGGGCTGTCTCCCTACATTTGGCCGCGAAAACGCGACATGTCGCGAAATCGCGACATATTTTCCATTCTGTACACTTTCGCTGTTGGAGCCGCGAAAACGCGACCTGTCGCGATATCGCGACGTTTTTTGGCTTCGTACCCCTTTGCCAGCTTTTCGTCGCGAAATCGCGACGCTTTTCTATTTCGGGCCCCTTTGCTATTTTCTGTCACGAAATCGCGACGATTTTTCTTTCCGTACACCTTGGCTGCAACCTGTCGCGAAATTGCGACGCTTTTCTGCTTTGCCCTGTTTGACTGGTTTGACCCGCGATTTTGTGACATGTCGCGATTTCGCTACCATTTTCCATTCTACCTTTCTCTCTCCTATCTGGACCGCGACGGAGCAACATGTCACGATATCGCGACACTTTTCACTTTCTGGCAGCGACCGCGCAACACGTCGCGAAATCATGACACTTTTTCATTTTCGGTCGCGACCGTGGAACACGTCGCGAAATCGCGACACTTTTTCATTTTCTGGCAGCGATGGCGAGACATGTCGCGATATCACGACAATTTTCATTTTTTAGCAGCGATGGCGCGACATGTCGCGATATCGCGACACTTTTTATCCTTGTGCAATTTTGCCCCTTTTTCCTGATTTTTAGCATCTGGGTCACTGAGATCTTCTTTGAAAACATGCACAAAAGGTGGGTCCCCAATTTTGGGGTGTGTTGTGGATCAGCCACAACACCACCTAATGAGTATAATTCAGAAATATCAATTTTAAAAAGGATGTATCATAAGTTAAGTAGTGATATGGTTCAAATGCAAAAACAAACACCATGAAGTTCACAATCAAATAGAAATTTTACGATTTAAAGGAAATAGTGGAACACAAGGCCAAATAATGGGGGTGTACCAACTTCTGTTACTAATCAAAATAATGTTTCCACTAGTTATAGTCAAAAAACTTCTATTATTAATCTTTTTTATGTGATTTTGGATAATTGGTTCATATTGCATAACACTAACGAACATAATGAACATGAATGCTCAAGATTTAAACCTGTTGTAGATATTCTTCAACAAGGAATGGATAATTTGGAGTTGGTACCTGATGAAGATAAAGTTAATCAAGCCAGTTCAAACAAGGGAAAAGGAATTTCTTTTGTTCTTGAAATTTTTGGTTCAAGTGATGATGAGGAAGAAGAAGATGATGAAGTTATAGAAGAAGAGATTCAAACATATAGGCAATACAAAAATGGTAATCACAATTATCATTTGAGAAGTAAAAGTAAGCCTTACAATACTACTACTCCTAATAGTTCTATTATTCCTCCTAATGTTAATACAAATAACAATCATATTCCTCCATCTACTTCTGATGCATCTAAAGCAACACAAAAAATAGAAAATAGTGAAAAGGTATCTTATAATATTGTGGAAGATCTTAGGAAAACCAAAGCTAATATTACTATGTTTGAGGCTGCATAGTTAGCAAATCAGCAGGATTTATTAATTGATGCTTTTAGTAAACAAATTAAAAATGATGTTAAGAAAACCATAGAGGCACAATTTGTTTTACGAAAGGAAAAATGAGAAGCTCTTCCTTTTATTTTAACTATTAGAATTGCAAGCATAAATTTACATAATTGTCTTGTGGATTCGGGAGCCTCAAGTAACGTTATGCCTTTGGCTATTTGTCAAATATTGGGTTTTAAACCTTTACCTTCTAATAGAATTGTTTTTCAAATGGACAGATCAGAAGTGAAGGTGGTAGGTATGCTTAAAAATATTTATATTCAACTTTCATCAGAACCTAGAGTTCAACAATACATTGACATTTATGTTGTTGATATTCCTGACAAATATGACATGTTGTTGAGCAGGGACTGGAGCAGGAGTTTGAACGGATATTTCTCTACAAAATTTTCGCACATGTGGTTACCTTCGAAGGGTGTAGCCAATCAGATAAGAGTAGAAAGAGAGCCTAAACTCATGAATATGATTACAGAATACAATAAAGAAATTAATGAAATTCTTTATAATGATATTGAGTTAGATGTATACACATTGGATACTAAGTTGGTTACAAGTGAATCTAAAGTTGAATTTCCATATTGTAAATCATTTATTGAGGATTGGGATAATCAAGTCAATCTAAATGCTGGAATTGATTCAATTTCAAAAATACTAGAAACAACAAAAGTGGATAAATATGAATTTGTAGATGAATATGAAGATTATGCAGAAGACACGATAAAATCTTATCCCTTGATTTTAGAAGATAATTATTATAATGGTTGGGGAATGTATGAAGAATTATTTGTTTATCACAATGCTATTGATGAAATTTTTATTTCACTTGATATGCAGGATGCTGTAAATTCTATCTCATATGAAGATCTTGCAATTCCTGTACAATCAGAATATGGCAAGCCACTTGCAGAAATAGAAAAGGTTCTACAATTCAATCGCTTTGAATATGAGTTTATTGAACCCCTTGCTGAAATAGAAAAGGAAGAAATGGTCAATATCTTTTATGATTAGTTTTTTATGGATGAAACAGAGGTAAAATCTTCTCTTTTACCTTTGACTACTAAAGATTCAGGTACAAATTCATAGAATTGTCTTAGAGATTCAAATAAGGAAATACCATTGGTGGTTAACAAGGAATTAGAATCAACTTCAATTTATCCACATAAAAATGTTGTTTTATTTGAGACGACCCAAGTAGTTGATCAGGAAGATATGTTATTTAACACATCCCTTGATAGACAAGATTTGTGGTTTGAAAAAGAGGGGTATATTTTTTATTGGGTCGCTAATTTTGGTGTGTTTGAAAAACATATGAACAATGAAGAGGAAGTGATACAAGATGATGATGATGATGATGATGATGATGATGATGATAAAGACCATGAGGAAAAAGAGGGAATTACAACTCACCAAGGTTTGGTAAATAGAAATGTACAAAAGGTAGAATCTTACTTTTTATGTTCAACCACTCGAATGCCAGGTAAAAATTTGCTTAATTGTTCGATGAAATGCCATTTGCGGTTGACAAAAAAGTTGAGTTGATTTCTCCTCACACAAGTAATAATATTGTTATGTTAAACAAAACAGAGATAAATGCTTTGGAGTTACTAAATCAAAATCATAAATGATTGATTATTGAATCTAGGATGCAAATTTATAATGATATACATATGTCATATATCCTAGATGCTTGTCAAATTTTGTGTGAATTTGATTGGCTTAAAGATGTAGATAATGACTTGATTTCAAAATTTTCAGAAATAGCCTTCTATTTGAAAGAATTCATATCTGTTTGTGAAAATGAGAACTCAAGTTGGAATGAGGAATCATGTTTGGAAATTTACACCTCACTGAATAAACAAAATATAGTTAAAAATCATGTATTCGCTTGCAAGTTTGCTAAATCACAGTCTCAACATGGAATTGCTAATATCATTGAATTAAATTGGTGGATTGAGAAAGGCAAAATTAAGTCTTTTTTTTTGTTTAGCCTAATTTTATTAGGGTTGGATATTTATAAAACCTTACATGCCTATCATGATGGATATTTTTTGAAGAGGGAGAATTGTGTTTGGGATCCAGAAAAATAATATGTTCATCATATGTATATATTCATCTCATGTATATAGTATTTTGATCTTGTAGATTTATGTTTGTATATAACTCGTGTTGTGAGGTTGATAATTATCACTTGTTCGTTTATGTTCTTGATTGTTTTTGTGAAATTTTGGATGTGTTTCCGCTATTTGTTTTTCAATAATACTAGTTTATGCCAATTTTTTTTATTTCAGCCCATGTTCCCATTCGGGTTGCTTAAAATTTTGTGAAAGTTTTGGTTTTGTTCCTTTGATTGAGGTGGTTTTTTGTAATTGCAATAAACTCCTGGTTAATTGGTTGGTATTTGTTCTTTTGTCATATAGGATAAACTGCCTATTTTGAAAATAGATGAAACTTAAGGAAAAGAAAGTAAGATTGTTTAATATTTATCCTTGTGAATGTGGATCAAGATAGTAAAAATTTGGAATAATTAAACCATTTTGCAAAATCTCCACATGTATCACATCACATTAAAAAGGGTGTTCTTTGAAATGTTGAAGGATGAAGTTATTCAGTTTTGCATAATAAGGTAAAAAATCCAATATACTCTATATTTAGCCTTACTTGATCTCTAACCCAGGTGGTAGGTGAATTTTGCAAAGCGACATAAAGCTTGATACAAAAAGCAAAGTAAAATACAATGGAATAAAATCAGTAAAAATAGTCTAGATAATCTTCACCGGAGCTATAGAGGCCTGACTGGCAGTGGAGCTGTCTAGATAGAATTAAAGAAAAGAAGCAAAAGCAAAATTTATCTAATACCTGGGTGATTCAGATAACCTCTATTGGAGTGATAGACGCCTAGATGGCAGTAGAGCAAGGTCTTGAAGAGAGCAATGTTATCTCCACCAGAGCTATTGATGCTTGATTGGTAGTGGAGCAATGTAGAGGTGCATCTAATGAGAGAAAATTATATATCCTAATTGCAAAACTAATAATGGAATCTGAATTGTTTCAAAAATGCAAAATGAATCACACTTCACATACCGAGCAGAGGCAAATGATTTAGTTGTTCCATTTTGAAATGGTCTACCCACATTCTTTGGATATTATTAATGTTTATTTTTTCTTATGTTTAGGTTTTATTGGTTTCAGATCGGGTTCTTAGTCCGAAATGCTCAGAAACATTTCCCACCAGAGTCATCATTTGTTGTTGCCATTGCACAACTTACCCCAAAATTGGGGACCCACTGAAAATTGGTTGATATTTTGATGTTTGATTTGTGTTCTTTATTTTGGTGGACAAAATTCAATTTGATTGTCTATTTACTTCATGTTTTGCTCGAGTTTAATAAAGTGATTTTAAATATTTTAATTTTAAAACTTTAAAATTCTTTAAGGTTTAAATTAAATCATTTAAAATGTATTAAATAAAATGTTCAATATCAAAGAATTTGAATTTTAAAAAGATACTTAATTTTAAATGTTGTAATTTGTTTGGATATCATTTAAAACATTTAAAATTAATCTAATTATATATATATATATATATATATATATATATATATATATATATATATATATATATATATATATATATATATGTTTGTTTTATGTTTTGTAGGTTTCAAGGTAAGCGACACGGTTTCTAAGGCAGACCAGAAGACTTAGAACAAGGCGATCAACGTGGTCAACACCTGATGTGATTTTTGAGGAGGTCAAGAGAGGCGCATATCGAAGAGCCACCTAGTGGCTTGGTTGAATCAAAATAACCTATGCGAGTTGTTGATTATAAAGGACTTGTCACTTTCCCCCAGTGCATGTGGGATGACAGTGGTAATATAAATTAAAGAAATGAAGATATGTTTATACCATTCGTGATACCAGCAGCTAGAGATGCGTCACAAATGCACAAATCGTGATACTAGCGGCTATGGTGGTTTGAGCCATGAACATAAACTGTTATTTTACAAGATTATCATTATGGAAGGCGATCGTGAAATAACAAACATTTGGCGGAATAGACAACGATACATCACAGACGAATTCTACGACATCATGGACAAATTTCACAAAAACACATGAATCAAACTATTAAAGGGATGTATGATTAATTATGGGACCAACAACAAAGATTGGAACATGTTCCTACAGCGTTACCTCTACCTAGACAGATTTGCTTTGTGAATATGTATTCGTCGTTGTCTTCAATGCTTTGGGGTTTGTGTAGTAAATGAAGGCGTGGAGTACGTCAGATCTGAGCACAATGGATTGTTTCAAAAATACACCAGAGAAGATGAATTGTAGTTTTGTGAGGGCCAGTAATGTGTAGGTGTACTCGGATCAATTATGTTACATATGGTTTTCTCCATGGGTGGCAATATCATGTGGGATTATAGGTCTGCAAAATAAAATGGCATCCACGTTGATAGATACAGCATCGTATGGATAGCGCCATCACACAATTCAACAGGAGAAATTCAAAATTGGTGCCACATCGAAGAGATGTTGAATTCAAAAAATGATTTTATATTTATGATTACTTTGATAATTATGAAGATACGAAATGAGGATATTGCAACAAATAGTGTATAAATGTGTTGTGATGTTATAACTTAAAGAAGATGTGACCCGTCATTATGTGATTAGGAGATAGATTCGCGTTGATGGCGGTATTTGTTGAATTGGACCACCATATCGGAGAAGGCTTTTCATAGCGTTTAACATTTGTGTTGGTAGATAAGAATAGAAAGCAACATAAGTGGTAGATAAAAATAGGACCTTGAGCAACATCGAACAGTTGATAGCTCTCATGAATATAGTGCTACTATTGTAAGGGAGATTTTGAATATGTTTTGATTTGAATCAAAGTGAATAGAAGGTGAAGTTAATGAAAATTTGCCTTGAGTGAGTAGTTCTGGAAAACATAAAATAAATTTCATGTTTATAAAAGTATCATTTTCCAAACTAAAGGATAAACAAGGTTAATTATAAAAACACCGAAGCAAGTTATGAAACTTCCCACGGAACGGAATGAATGAATCAAACGAAAATTATGAAACTGCACAATTGAAATTGAAAATTATAAATGGAGATTGAAATATTGGAAGAAGGGTCAGATGATTTTGGAAGGACAGATTGAAGAAGGAATAGCGAAAGAATAGCCAAAGGATTTCCTCCCAGGTTACACAGAGGGCTTCACTATTGAACACAGAGAGTTTTTGGAAGGGCGTATTGTAAGATTTTAATAAATATATCAATTTCATTATGTTGAGACATGCATGTTGATGATGTTTTCATATATTTAATGATTTGATATGTTTTAAATATTTTTCCTCAGAAGGTAGCACTTAGTCTAGATTGGATTGGGTTAATACTGGTTGATCTAGGTTAGGTTTAATTCCAGGAAGGTTTCTATTTCTGTTCCGTAACCTGCATTTAGTTTCATTTTTATTTTATTTTTCCTTACTCTAAACTTTTATTTTATTTTAAATTTCAAATTCATGGGAATCACAACCCTAATGCTATATTCTAAAGTTTAAAATTTAATCATCAGTAAAATGTTTTTATAATGAGAAATTAATTAAAATGTTCAAATAATTTTATAAAAATTTAACCTAAAGTATTTGGACATAGTTTAATTAAAATTCTTTTTTAAAGGTTTTAATTAATTTTTTGTACTTTACAAAGTCAAATTTTAGGTAAAATTTAATTACTAACCTCACATTTGGAGAATGAACCTTATGGACATCACATTTCATGTTATAAATCAAATATCTAAATTCTAGGCCCCTTGTTAATGGTTATGTGCACCTTGAAGTTGTTTCAACATTATTTTCACACTTTTCAAGCACATTAAAATACAGAACCTTGGAGAAACTAACCATTTTATTTGCAAGAGAGGGTTTTATAATCAAAATCCTAAGCTGTTAAGTGTAGTTTTGCAACTAGGCAAAATTATCCTTCTAGCAGTTGCAAAACTACACTCACAGTTAGGATTTTGATTATAAAACCCTCTCTTGCAAAGAAAACGGTTAGTTTCTCCAAGGTTCTGTATTAAAATGTGCTTGAAAAGTGTGAAAATAATGTTGAAACAACTTCAAGGTGCACATAACCATTAACAAGGGGCCTGGGATTTAGATATTTGATTTATAACATGAAATGTGATGTCTATAATGTTTATTCTCCAAATGTGAGGTTAGTAATTAAATGTTATCTAAAATTTGATTTTGTAAAGTGCAAAAATTTAATTAAAACCTTTAGAAAATAATTTTAATTAAACTATGTACAAATACTTTAGGTTTAAAATTTCATAAAATTATTTGGACATTTTAATTAATTTCTAATTATAAAATGTCGTGAAATTAAAATGTGAAATAAACATTTCCCTAATGATAAAGTTTTAAACTTTAGATTATAGCATTAGGGTTGTGATTCCCGTGAATTTGAAATTAAAAATAAAGTAAAATTTTAGAGTAAGGAAAAATAAAATAAAAATGAAACTAATGCAGATTACAGAACAGAAACAAAAACATTCCTGGAATTAAACCTAACCTAGATCAACTAGTATTAACCCAATCCAATCTAGACTAAGTGCTACCTTTTGAGGAAAAATATTTAAAACATATCAAATCATTAAATATATGAAAACATCATCAGCATGCATGTCTCAATATAATGAAATTGATATATTTATTAAAATCTTACAATAAAGCCTTCTAGAAACTCTGTGTTCAACAGTGAAGCCCTCTGTGTAACCTGGGAGGAAATCCTTTAGCTATTGTTTAGCTATTCCTTCTTCAATCCATCCTTCCAAAATCATCCGACCCTTCTTCCAATCTTTCAATCTCCATTTATAATTTCCAATTTCAGTTGTGCGGTTTCATAATTTTCGTTCGATTCGTTCATTCCATTCTGTGGGAAGTTTCATAACTTGTTTTGGCACTTTTATTATTAACTTTGTTTATCCTTTAGTTTGGAAAATGATACTTTTATAAACATGAACTTTATTTTACCTTTTCCATAACTACTCACTCAATACGAATTTTCATTTACTTCATCTTCTATTCACTTTGATTCAAATCAAAACATATTCAAAATCTCTCTGACAATAGTAGCGCTATATGTCCCAACTGTTCGGTGCTACTTCATTTTCTTTTGTAGACCTAAAATCCCACATGATATTGCCGCCCATGGAGAAAACCATATGTACAATAATTGATTCGAAGTACACCTACACATTGCTGGCCCTCACAAAGCTGCAATTAATCTTCTCTGGTGTATTTCTGAAACAAACCATTGTGCTCAAATTTGACACCCTCCACGCCTTCATTTACTACACAGATCCCAAAGCATTGAAGACACGATGAATACACATTCGCAAAGCAAATCCCTCTTGGTAGAGGTAACGTTGTAGGAACGCGTTCGAATCTTTGTTGTTGGTCCTGTAATTAAGCATACATCTATTGAGCAAGGTGCAGCAAAAGTATTGTCATTGTTGTCAACACAGTCAGACAAATCAGTTGATGAAGTGGCCAGGAATTAAGATGTTCTTCAGAGTATTTTTTGAGCAAAAGTTGATAAAGTATACAGGAGTTAAGAAGTTCTTCAGAGATCAATTGATGAAGTATACAGGAGTTAAGAATTTCTTCAGAGATCAGTTGATGAAGTATACAGGAGTTAAGAAGTTCTTCAGAGTATGTACAGTGATTTTCCAAAAGATAGAAGTGGCCCATTTGAGAAAAATCAAAAGAAAATCACAAGGAAGAAACATCTCGCGATATCGCAACATGTTGGCAAGAAAGGAAAACTATCGCGATATCGCAACATGTTGATAAGAAAGCAAAACTGTCGCGATATCGCGACATGTTCGGAGAGAAAGCGCCAGAAAGCAAAACTGTCGCGATATCGCGACATGTTCGGAGAGAAAGCGCCAGAAAGCAAAACTGTCGCGATATCGCGACATGTTCGGAGAGAAAGCGCCAGAAAGCAAAACTGTCGCGATATCGCGACATGTTCGGAGAGAAAGCGCCAGAAAGCAAAACTGTCGCGATATCGCGACATGTTCGGAGAGAAAGCGCCAGAAAGCAAAACTGTCGCGATATCGCGACATGTTCGGAGAGAAAGCGCGAGAAAGCAAAGCGCCGCGATATCGCGACATGTTCGGAGAGAAAGCGCCGAGAAAGCAAAGCGCCGCGATATCGCGACATGTTCGGAGAGAAAGCGCCAGAAAGCAAAACTGTCGCGATATCGCGACATGTTCGGAGAGAAAGCGCCAGAAAGCAAAACTGTCGCGATATCGCGACATGTTCGGAGAGAAGGTGCAAGCAAGAAAAACTGTCGCAATTTCGCGACATGTTAGAAGAGAGAGAAGAAGAAAGAAAAACTGTCGCGATTTCGCGACATGTTAGAAGAGAGAGAAGAAGAAAGAAAAATTGTCGCGATTTCGTGACATGTTGGAAGAGAAAAAGACAAGTAGAAAAAGTGTCGCGATTTTGCGACATATTGCAAGAGAAAGAGGAGAGAGAAAAAGATGTCGCAATTTCACGACATGTTTCATTTTCGCGATCCAAAGCGAAGAAATGAGGAGAGAGAAAAAGGTGTCGCGATTTCGCGACATGTTTCATTTTTGCGGTCCAAAGCGAAGAGAAAGAGGAGAGAGAAAAAGATGTCGCGATTTCGCGACATGTTTCATTTTCGTGATCCAAAGCGAAGAGAAAGAGGAGAGAGAAAAGATGTCGCGATTTCGCGACATGTTTCATTTTCGAGGTCCAAAGCGAAGAGAAAGAGGAGAGAGAAAAAGATGTCGCGATTTCGCGACATGTTTCATTTTCGCGGTCCAAAGCGAAGAGGAAGGCAGAGAAAGAAAAGTGTCGCGATTTCGCGAAAATTTGCAAGAAGGATTGTACAGACGAAAAAGTGTCGCGATTTCGCGACAGGTTCGAGAGAAAGAGCTCGCAGAGAAAAAGTGTCGCGGTATCGCGACATGTCAAGTTTTTGCAACTTGATGAGAAGAAAAGCGCCAAGGAGAAAAAGTGTCGCGATATCACGACAAAAGGAAAGGAGGAGAGTACAGAAGCGAAAGTGTCGCAATTTCGCGACATGTTCTGTTTTCGCGAGGTCAAGGCAAGAAAAGGCACAAGGCAGCGAATGTGTCGCGATTTTGCGACATGTGTTTTCGTGGGCGAAAGAAAAAGAAGAGCACAAGGCAGCGAATGTGTCGCAATTTCGCAACATGTGTTTTCGCGGGCGAAAGAAAAAGAAGAGCACAAGGCAGCGAAAGTGTCGCAATTTCGCGACATGTCATGTTTTCGCAGGTGCAAGCCGAGAAAAGGACAAAGAGGCGAAAAGTGTCGCGATTTCGCGACATGTCATGTTTTTGCAAGTGCAAGCCAAGAAAAGGACAAAGAGGCGAAAAGTGTCGCGATTTCGTGACATGTCATGTTTTCGCGGGTGCAAGCTGAGAAGAGGACAAGAAGGCGGAAAGTGTCGCGATATCGCGACATGTCATGTTTTCGCGGTCAACAGCCAAGAAAAGGTCAAAGGGGTAGAAATGTCGCGATATCGCGACATGTCATGTTTTCGCGAGTAAGAGGCGAAAAAAGTACAAAGAGACAGAAGTGTTACGATTTCGCGACAGGTCGCAACAGCACGATTACGGATAGTTAACTGAAGTAGAATGACGATTCACGAGGCGATTGCAAAGGAAAATCATGTAGCCAATATAAGAAGAGTCAACCGAAGTTAGTGCGACGATTCACGAGGGCGATTATGAGATAGAAATCATGCAAGCTAAAATAAGCACAAGTGCATTAAAGACAAAATGGCGATTCTGAGGCCCGTCAAGCGGTGTAATCGTCGAGCGACAGTTATACTGAAAGTCCCACACAAGAAACAGAGCTATTAATAGACTACATGTGAAAATTATTGTGCAATAAAGGAGTTACTTATAGAAGTGGCTATTAATAGGGTGCATGCAGGATTATGGAAGTCACAGAAGAACAGGTGTTTCAAGATGAAAATATTGTTATAAAAGGGCAGTTGCATGGAGAATTAGGTTGTCGTTGAATGTGTGAAAGTGTTGCCGAAAGAGTGTGAAAGTGCTACTGAAAGAGAGTGCACAGGAGGCGAGTGAGCAAGGTGTGTGCTGGGTAAAGAGTGGGCAATGTTGAAAAAGCAGTAGACCAATCAGGGTCTTGTAAGAGTGAAGGCATCTTTATGTCAATCATCTAGATTCAGAACGAAGTCCAAGTTGGTGTTTGGCATCGGGGGTTGGTGCTCCTTCCAGTTGGTGCTGGTAAATCAGGGGTTGGTGCTCCTTTCTGTTGGTGCAAATAAATCAGGGGTTGGTGCTCCTTTCTATTGGTGCAGATAAATCAGGGGTTGGTGCTCCTTCCAGTTGATGCTCGTAAATCAAGGGTTGGTGCTCCTTCCAGTTGGTGTTGGTAAATTGATTGTAAATTTGTTGCTTTGCAAAGGCTGGATTTGGATGGGAGTCCAAACAATCTATTTTTTGAGGTGTGTTGTGTGTGATGCTCTCTTGTTATATTTGCTTTATGTGGTTTTAAGCTTTCATTATTTAGGCATTAAGAATTGCAGATTCAAGTTTTTAAATAGCTACACTGATTCACCCCCCCTCTCAGTGTCATTGTGAGAATATCAACATCCCTTTAATAGTTTGATTCACGCAATTTCGTGAAATTCATCCGTGATGTAGAATTCGTTCGTGATGTCGTAGAATTCGTCCGTGATGTATCGTTGTCTGTTTCGCCAAATATCTATGATTTCACGATCACCTTCCATAATGATAATCTTGCAAAATAACAATTTATGTTCATGTCTCAAACCATCATAGCCGCCAGTATCATGATCTGTGCATTTGTGACGCATCTCTATTTGCTAGTATCACGGATGGTATAGACATATCTTCATTTCTTTAATTTATATTACCACCATCATCCTACATGCACCGGGAGAAAAGTGACAAGTTCTTTATAATCAACAACTCGCATAGGTTATTTCGATTCAGCCAAGCCATTAGGTGGCTCTTCGATATGCGCCTCTCTTAACCTCCTTGAAAATCGCACCAAGTGTTGACCGCGTTGACCGCATTGTGCTAAGTCCGTTGGTTTGCCTTGAAAACCATGTCGCTTTCCTTGAAACCTGCAAAACATAAAACAAACATTTTTATTAAAATCATTTTTTCAAAGATATATATATATATATATATATATATATATATATTTATATATATATATATATATATATATATAATTAAATTAATTTTAAATGTTTTAAATGATATCCAAATAAATTACAACATTTAAAATTAAATATCTTTTTAAAATTCAAATTCTATGATATTGAGCATTTTAATTTAATACATTTTTAAAGATTTAATTTAAACCTTAAAGAACTTTAAAGTTTTAACATTAAAACATTTAAAATCACTTTATGAAACTCGAGCAAAACATGAAGTAAATAGACAATCAAATAGAATTTTGTCCACCAAAACAAAGAACACAAATCAAACATCAAATATCAACCAATTTTCAGTGGTTCCCTAATCTAGAGGTAAGTTGTACAATGGCAACAACAAATGGTGACTCTACTGGAAAATGCTCCTGAGCATTTCGGACTAAGAACCGACTCTAAAACCAATAAAACCTAAACCTAAAAAAAAATAAACATTAATAATATCCAAAAAATGTGGGGTAGACAATTTCAAAATGGAACAACTGAATCATTTGCCTCTGCTCGGTGTGTGAACTGTGATTCATTTTGCATTCCTGAAACAATTCAGATTCCATTATTAGTTTTGCAATTAAGCTATAGAGTTTTGACTCAGTAGGTACACCTTTGCATTGCTCCACTGTCAGTCGAGTATCCATAGTTTTGGTGGAGATAACCTTGCTCTCTTCGATACCTTGCTCTACTGTCAGCCAGGCGTCTATAACCCCAGTAGAGATTATCTGAATCACCTAGATATTAGATAAATTTTGCTTTTGCTTCTTTTCTTTAATTTTGTCTAGACAACTTCATTGTCAATCAGGCATCTATAGCCCCGATAAAGATTATCTAAACTATTTTGACTGATTTGACTTTACTTTTCATTGTATTTTACTTTGCTTTTTGTATCAAGCTTTATGTTGCTTTGCAAAATTCACCTGCCACCTGGGTTAGAGATCAGGTAAGGCTAAAGATAGAGTATATTGGATTTTTCGCCTTATTCTGCAAAATCGAATAACTTCATCAACTGTTCAAAGAACACCTTTTTTAATGTGATGTGATACATGTGGAGCTTTTGCAAAATGGTTTCATTGTTCCAAATTTTTACTATCTTGATCCACATTCACAAGGATAAATATTAAACAATCTTACTTTCTTTTCCTTAAGTTTTGTTTGTTTTCAAAACAGACAATTTATCCTACATGACAAAATAACAAATAACAACAAAGTTTATTGCAATTACAAAACACTACCTCAATCAAAGGAAAAAAATCAAAACTTTCACAAAAATTTAAGCAACCCGAATGGGAACATGAACTGAAATCCAAAATTTGGCATAAGCCAATATTATTGAAAAACAAATAATGGAAACACATCCAAACTTTCATAAAAGCAATCAAGAACATAAACAAACAAGTGATAATTATCAAGCTCACAACACAAGAAATTATATACAAACATAAATCTACAAGATCAAAATACTATATACATGAGATGAATATATACAAATGATGAACATATTATTTTCCTGGATCCCAAACACAATTCTCCCTCTTAAAAAAATATCTATCATGATAGGCATGTAAAGTTTTATAAAAATCCAGCCCTAATAAAATTAGGCTAAACAAAACGAAGGACTTAATTTTGCCTTTCTCAATCCACCAATTTAATTCAATGATATTAGCAATTCCATGTTGAGACTGTGATATCTGACATATGTATATCATTATAAATTTGCACCCCATATTCAATAATCAATCGTTTAGTAACTCCAAAGCATTTATCTTTGTTTTGTTTAACATAGCAATCTTATTACTTGTGTGAGGAGAAATCAACTCAACTTTTTTGTCAACCACAAATGGCATTTCATCATTAATAACATTCGAATCCAACAATCAATTAAACAAACTTTTACCTAGCATGCAAGTGGTTGAACATAAAAAGTAAAATTCTACCTTTTGTACATTTCCATTTACCCAACCTTGGTGAGTTGTAATTCCCTCTTTTTCTACATTGTCTTTACCATCATCATCATCATTTGTAGCACTTCCTCTTCAGCGATCATCTGTTTTTCAAACACAAAAAATTAGTCACCCAATCAAAAAAAATGCCTCTCCTTTTCAAACCATAAATATTGTTTGTCAAGGGATGTGTTAAATAACATATCAACCTGATCAACTACTTGAGTCGTCTCAAATAAAGCAACATTTTTATGTGGATAAATTGAAGTTGATTCTAATTCCTTTTTAACCACCAATGGTATTTCCTTATTTGAATCTCTAAGACAATCATGACTTTGTACCCGAATCTTCAATAGTCAAAGGTAAAAGATGAGATTTTACCTATGTTTCATCCATAACAAATGGATCATAAAAGACATTGACTATTTCTTCCTTTTCGATTTCAGCAAGGGGTTCAATAAACTCATATTCAAGGTGATTGAATTTTGGAACCTTTTCTATTTCTGCAAGTGGTTTGCCATCTTCTGATTGTATAGGAATTGCAAGATCTTCATATGAGATAGAATTTACAGCATCTTGCATATCAAGTGAAATAGAAATTTCATCAGTAGAAGTGTGATAAACAAATAATTCTTCATACATTCCCCAACCATTTTAATAATTATCTTCTAAAATCAAGGGATAAGATTTTATCGTGTCTTCTGCATAATCTTCATATTCGTCTACAAATTCATATTTATCCACTTTTGTTGTTTCTAGTATTTCTGAAATTGAATCAATTCCAGCATTTAGATTGACTTGATTATCCCAATCCTCAATAAGTGATTTACAAGATGGAAATTCAACTTTAGATTCACTTGTAACCAACTTAGTATCCAATGTGTATACATCTAACTCAATATCATTATAAAGAATTTCATTAGCTTCTTTATTGTATTCTGTAATCATATTCTTGAGTTTAGGCTCTCTTTCTACTCTTATTTGATTGGCTACACCCTTCCAAGGTAACCACATGTGCGAAAATTTTGTAGAGAAATATCCATTCAAACTCCTGCTCCAATCCCTGCTCAACAACATACCATATTTGTCAGGAATATCAACAACATAAATGTCAATGTATTGTTGAACTCTAGGTTTTGATGAAAGTTGAATATAAATATTTTTAAGCATACCTACCACCTTCACTTCTGATCTGTCCAGTTGAACAACAATTCTATTAGAAGGTAAAGGTTTAAAACCCAATATTTGACAAATAGCCAAAGGCATAACGTTACTTGAGGCTCCCGAATCCACAAGGCAATTATGTAAATTAATGCCTGCAATTCTAATAGTTAAAAGAAAAGGAAGAGCTTCTCCTTTTTCCTTTCATAAAACGAAATGTGCCTCTGTGGTTTTCTTAACATCATTTTTACTTTGTTTACCAAAAGCATTAATTATCCAAAACCACATCAGAAAGATTAATAATAGAAGTTTTTTTACTAGAACTAATGGAAGCATTATTTTGATTAATAGCAAGAGGTACACCCCCATTATTTGGCCTTGTGTTCCACAGTTTCCTTTGAACCATAAACTTTCTATTTGATTGTGAACTGTGGTGTTTGTTTTTGCATTTGAACCATATCACTACTTAACTTATGATACATCCTTTTTAAATATGATATTTCTGAATTATACTCATTAGGTGGCACAACAGTAGTAGTAGGATTGGTTTGATTTCCAAAAGTTGAAACATTCTGATTTGGTATTACATTGTGAATGTTTTGATTTGGCAAAGTGTTTGGATAAACTAAATTATTTTGATTTTGAAATGTTTGTGGAAACATTGGATTATTTTGATGAACATTAAAATTTTGAAAAGATGATGCATTTTGTGTAGGTGTTACATTTCCAAAAACAGGTATATTATGTGCATTGTTTTCAATTGTTTTATGTGCAGTGAACTGATTTTCTAAAAACAATGGATTATTTGGATATGTGGGTGTTGTAGCATATGGTATTGTGTTTAACATAGGCATTTGTTGAGATAAAGCTTGATTAATCATTGAAATTTGATTGTACATACCCGGATGTCCGATTGATGGTAACTAACCTATTCCATGACTGTAAGGCATCAATTGTTGTTCAACAATGAGAGCTTCCGTGTATGCTGCTAGTATTTATCTCCAATTTGCATCTACAAGAAGGGAACCCAATGAACCTTTAAAAAATATTTAATACGAGGTTTCATAAGATGTATTCACAACTAACTGCTCCTTATGCTCGTGCAAAACCTGTTGCTGTGAATTGCACAAAGGGCAAATTGTTGTTCAAAAAAGGAAGACTTGTAATTAGGGTTTTTGTGCAAGGTAGGGCAGAAGAAAGTTGTCGTACAGACAATGAACCAAGGAGAAAGACAACTCTGAGTGAATAAGTTGGTTGGAAAAGATACACCAATACAAATAGCAAGATAACCGGCATAAGGAGGAAATGGAAGCCATGAGAAAATAAGTAGAAACAATGAAAAAGGAAGTTGCAACAAAAATTGCCAGCCTAGGGCAAAATTATGAGGAACAGTTGAAAGCCAAGGACAATGAACTTGTTGTGACAAAGGACATGGAGAGGTGCAATGAGATAATTGTAAACTATAAGAAATGGTAGTAAGATCACAAATGCATGAAGCTCAAGAAAAGAAGTTAGAGCATAAGGATCAACTCATTGCTGAAAGAGATGAACAATTGGCTATTGCAGCCAGAACTGAGGCTGAGTTGAAGCAAAGAATACAAAAGGGTGCTACTAAATGAGAAAAGGAATTGGTGATACAATTGGCATAAATGGAGAAGAAAGCCAACCACTATGGGCTACAGTTTCTTCATTTCAATAAGTATGCGGAGAGACTGAAGGATGAAAAGGAATCCCTACGACTCCAAATAACCGAGATGGGCGGAGCACATGTTGTCAATTCTCAACGGAAGCAGTCCAATGTAGAAGAGTAACAACAACAACAAGCGTCAATGAGGATATCGATTGGTTTAAAGGGGAGGACAAATGTGGGCGACAAAACTACTTCTCAAAAGAAGAAATAAAAATTGTACAAAGTTTTGTTTGTAATTTTGGTAAAAACAAAATTTAGATAGGTATTTGAAATGTACATAAAATGATGTTAAATGAAATTAAAGTGAAATTAGACGAAATTAGAATGAAATGTATATGAAATGAAATATTAATAAAGAGGTACTTTAGACTTTCGGAAATTGACAATTTATGCAAACATTGGATATGGGGTGGCAGTTGGAAACAATGCATTGTCCTGGGAACCACTTGGAACAGCCCACGCAGCCATTAAAAAGGCCCCCCTCCTTCATTTTGCATCTAGGGATAATCTAGAATGTATGGAGAGAGCCAATTGCTAAGGCGTATGGAGAAGTGTCGTGTATGAATGCATATTGTGTATAGACTACATATTGATATTGTTGTACTTGTTATAGATTATTAAGCCATTGTATTGCCATTTTACTGCTTATTACAACAGCCACTGAACAATATATGATACAACCATTGCACTTATTTGCAGCTTGTGTTATTGTTTATGGATGTGATTGTTAGAATGTTGCATGCAGTATTTCATTAGTATTGCAAAGTGCCCAAGTTATTGTTTGGATGTAGGAATGCTAGTATTTGCATTGCCATAGGGTTGTTAGCCTTTGCAGGTGACAAAGAAGACTACAAAGGATTGTGGATGTTACAATAATTGTAGACCGTACAACCAATAGGCCATACAATGGCAAACCATACAAAGTTAAATGCATAGGGTGTTTCCTTGGAGGAACTAATTGTTGCTTGGAAAGGATTGTGATTCTATACGTGTGACTACTGTACAAATCACCACCATAGGCTAGGATTGGGGTTTGCTAGGACTATCTCGTACTGTGTCGTACAAGGGATTGTGTCGTATGATAAATTTAATTGTAGAACCGTACAAAGGAATTGGATTGTACGAGGAATTGCATCGTACAACAGTTTGTGTTGTACAATCAATGACATGCAGTTGAGACTTGAGACTATAATCTCAAGGGATGTTGTACAACGGTGTCAACAGTCTCATGACTGCAGTACCGTTCAAGTACCGTTCAATTCATGAATCTGTCAGCATCTCATTACTGGGAATACCGCCACTTGTGGTACACTCTTTCCATTAACTAAATGAGATATGCTTGTCTATGAACAGTCCATAAACTATGTGAATGTAGACTCCCATGTAGCCAGTTCCAAAGCAGTTTTCAACCACTCTAACTATATTTGTAAATCTATTTGTAGTTCACACCTAAACAATGTAAATCCATTTATGGTTTACAATGTTACATTTCACTAATGAAAAGTGTACAGCATTAGTTTTGGCAGCTATCTGCATATCTGTTTGTGGGGAGTGCTATCATCATTTACTGCAAGACTCCAAACTATAAATATTCAACATTTCCTATTCTCACACATTAAAATTATTAATCTCCTAAAAACTACAAATATTGACCTCCATGGAATTAATACATTTAAAGAAAACATAGTCCTTGAGATTGAGGGTACCATTAAAGTGGCCTGTAACAGATGATATTGTCACTGAAATACAGTTTTACTAGAGAAATGTAATGACAGGACCCAAGAGCAAATGAGAATTAAATTCATTTAAAAAAGATACACAGTAAGGAATAAAAGACTAGTAATATTCATTAAGGCATCTCTTTCCTCACTTGACTTACCAGTCCTATTTGAAGACCATGTAACAAAGCTCATATTAAAGGTAAAAGGAATTTTTTTTTAACTTCCTTTCAGTTGTATGCTCAGACACATTAATAGGAGCTTGTTATATTTCACAATGGCAAATACTAAAAATGAATATTGAAATGGTTGGAGGAAATTAATTGGGAAGTCCTTAAGACCAAGATTTAAAAAAACTTGGATAAATTAATCATTGGGAACCAACCTTCCAGAATCTAGGGTTTGAGTTTATGACTTCCATCCTGATTTTATAAATTTACATAAAATATTCAAGCTTTCTTTAAGACATCTATTGATTGTTTTTTACATCTATAAACCTTTTACACAACTTGACAGAATGAGATGTCTTCCAACAGCAACCCAAGAACATATATTCCACATCTATGTTGCAAAAAATGTAACTAGAGGACCTCATTTTTCTATGGAAACACTGTTCCTTGCCAGTTTTCTTGTGTTACTGATAAAGATAACTCTATTTGCATCCACAGATAACTGGAGTAGGCCAATGGGACTCATCAAAAAGTGTTGCTATAATGCATAGTAGTAACCAAAAAATACTAATAAACTAAGCTAAACTAGTGGAAAGAAACCAAGGTAAACTACACTAAAATGGAACTGTATGGCATAAATTTACAGCCTTGGGGATTGGACCCAAAAACGGCTAAACCCCAACATGATAAAAATAATGATAAAGAGAAAGAAGATCTACTAATCAAGGTAAAAGAGAGAGACAGAAAAGAGCTAAAGTGGATCCAAGAGATAACCCTTATTTGTCGTCGGATCTAAAGTAGAGAGAGTTGTCATTACCAACCATACCAAAAGGACCAACACAAGATCTAATGATGCTCCCAAGAGAATGGCCAGGAGTAAGAGGACCCAGATGGATAATATTGGAAGGACATACACTTCAACCCATGAAGACTCTCCTAGCATCCATGGCCAAAAAAGCAATAGAAAAACATAGGAAATGTTAAGTTATGCCTGTCTGCAGCTTGAGCCAAAGAACTGCAGCCCTATCCCACAACAAAAAGAAAGCATCAAAGCCCTAGTAGCAACTCTCTCATGGAGATAAGGATGAAGAGAATCTGCAATGTTTTAAGCAAGAACAGTACCCTTGTAATGGCAACAAGCTTACCTAGAACTTGTATTAGGAAAAAATTCTAACCTTAATAAGCTAAGCTATATATCTCTTTTGGAATCCGTAACAAATCAAAAATTCCTTTCCAGACACTACATATTAGTTATAAAACAAAAAATAAGAATCCTTTTATACATATATAAGTAGGTGAACTTTCCGGTTTTAGATTGAGGTTTTGTTAGTCAAGGACCTTAGCCATAGACAGGTTTTGTTGGTCAAGGCCCTTAAGCATAGACATGTTTTGTTGGTCAGGGCCCTTAGCCATAGCAACAATATATGACTAAAACGCAAATAAATTAAGGTAAAAACTTGTTTCCCAGATGTATGGAAATCCATTTCCTACATTGCAACCTTAGCAACTTCGTTTTCTAATTTTACATATATGGAAATATGTTTCTTATGTTGCAACACTAGCAACTTTCTTTCTCCTCATTTTGCCATTGTGGCTGTATTTCTCATTTCTTGTTTCTGGCAGCATAGGTAAATATCGTCTCCATTGGTGAAAAAGAAAGTTGCACTCCTCAACTACTCCATCATTTGCTGTTTCAACAGAGTCTGACTTTCTCTCCAGGCAACAGTGGCATGGATTGATAATGAGTGATATTCAAGGAAATGTGCATGCAACTCTCTTCCACAAAGGCTTTTTCGCAGATGCTTTTGCAGATCAAGAACACATGAACATATCAGTGGGGACAATGAATTTTGGAGGATGCTAGACTCTTTACGAAGTGGCGGTGTCCAAGCATTGATGCCAATCAGGAAAAGATTATGGGAGTTCTGGACTGAGTAAGAATCTATGGCTTGCCACTGGAATATTGGGATGGGATCTTTCTGAACACCATTGGCAACTCAGTTGACCAATTCATTTGCACTACTAAACCAACTGTTTTGGGATTGCTTGAGAAGTGTGCTTGGGCCTATGTTATCATGGGCAGCTCCAAGACACTCGCCAAGGAGATTTGTTACAAAGCAGGGGAATTCTCCAGATGGCAGCATCAGTTCATATCAATTGGGATTCAGTGAAACAGAAACCTGAACACCTCAAATCCTCCATCGGCTTGGGACTTGCTGACACAAACTTGAACACATTAAAATCCTCCATCTATGGCTTCAATGGAGTCTGACTTTCCCTCCAAGCAACAATAACATGGATTGACAATGACTGGAATTTTCAAGGAAATGTGCATGCAACTCCCCTCCAAAAAGGCTTTTTCACAGTAACTTTTGCAGATCAATAAGACAAGAACAGTATCATTAATGGGGGACTGATTTTTTTTGGATGCCAGACTCATTTGAAGTAGTGATGGTAATCAGGAAAAGGTCAAGGAGATTCCAATCCACATGAGAATTTATGCCTTGGCACTGAAATATTGAGATGAGACTATTCTAGATTTCCTCAACAAAATCAGCCAATTCATTTACGCTGCTAAGCCAATTGTATCAGTATCACCTTTAGGTCATATGCTTGGGCCCATGTTACCATGGACATTGCTGACACTCCCCAAGGAGATTTGGTTTGAAGCAGGGGAATTCTCCTGATGCCATTCCCTCAATTATTAGAAGTTACCATCTAGACAAAGATGTTATTGTGTCTAGGGACACCTGAAGCACAACTGCCCAACTTTAAACAAGGACGAGGAGGAGAAAGAAGAATGGTAACAATGTAAGAAGAGATGGAAAAAAAAAAAAAGATCCACGAATCAGCAAAAAACCAAAGGAATAATTAACATTGGGTTAAGAAATCCCTGACCCAACAAAACCCCCCCACCATTCAGAAGCCTAGAAGAAAGAATTCCAAAGCGAATAATCCGATGGCCTCCCCCAACTCAACTTACTCGCCAGCTTACTGCCCAATCAATTGATGAAGGAAAATATAAAACTAATGCGCTTGATTCTCTTTAGGCAATTTTTACTGAAGACAAAATTGCACATTATGATTCTGAATCACCAATAGACTTGGGATCTCAGTCCATCAAATGCAGGTGGCAAGGAAAGCCCATGACACGAGGCCATTTAGAAGGAGAAAAAGAACCAACCCAAATGGATCTTCAAGCAATCCTTGAAGCTAGTTCACAGGAGATAATTTTGGACAAGATCCAGAAGGATGGACTAAAAGATGAGAACATCAAGAAATAGAAATGTTCTCAAGGATCTAAATAACCTTCTCAAAAGAGAAGAGGCATTTTGCAATCAGAAATCAAGAGGGAAGAGGGTAAAAACAAGAGATAGGGTAACTAAAGTTTTTCATCAATCCATGATTATGAGAATACAAGTTATCAGAGTAACAAACTTCTGGCAGGCCAATGGACTTGACACTCTAGAGGAGCTAAATGGATCCTTAGTCAAGTTCTTTGAGCAACTACTCTCTTCAAAACATAGAGAAAGAGAGGCTAAGCAAAACAAATTGTCCTCAGAACCATTTAAAAAGTGAACTTTCAGCCAAAATACAGCAATAATGAAGAACTCAATGAAAGAGGTTAAAGTGATGTACTTTTCGACAGGTAACAATAAAGTTCTTGGCCTGATAGAATTCTTTCGGGTGCTTTTGCAAAATCATTGAAAACGATGTTGTCCAGGCAGTTAATGAAGCTAGAAAGGTTAAGATAATTATGAAAGATTGGAAATTCTACCCACATTGCTTTGTTCATATGGAAATACAATAATATGACTATGGCAATGGCAAGTAGACTTAAAAGCATTCTACTCAATGTCATTACTGAGAAGCAAAGTGGCTTCATCCCAAGTAAGTGAATTTTAGAATGTATCATCATGATCTATGGGGCGTCCTCTATCACTGGAATAAAGAAAGGGGAAAGGTATCGTCATCAAGGTCAATATCTCCAAGGCCTACAACCACTTTGAATGGGAATTTTACAGAAAATTTTCAATGCCATGGGCTTTTCAAATACTAGTGTGTCTAAATATTTAATGTCCAAAAAAAAATTATGATCATCAAAGTCAATATTCAAAGCATATAACCATGTTGAATTGGAATTTTATTGAAAAGTTATAATGTTATGGGATTTTCAAATACTTGTTCTCAATATGTCAAAGACGGAATATTTGGCATCCACTTTTTGGTTCTAATCAACAATTCCCTACATGGTCATCAACAGGACTTTGCCCAGAAGACACTCTCTCTCCACATCTGTTCACTCTTCTGGTTGAAACCCATGGTCGGGCGATCAAAACTTATGTGTATGTGGGAAATCTTAAAGGTCTATGGGTCGCTTCAGTATCTGCCCCCATGACCCTTCAACAAATTATGGACGACACCATCTAAATAGTGGTGCATAGCATCAAAGAAGCCATAGCATTGGAGATATTATATATATATACAAAGAGGCATCAGTTCAAATGGTGAACTAGGATTATTTTAATTGTGTCTTCTTAAACGTAGATGAGAAATGGCAAATGAAAATTGCAAAGATATTAAAAAACTAGACAGCAATCTCCCTAGCTCATACCTTGGGATCCATCTCTTCTTTGAATAAATGCAACAGAACTCTCTACACTGGTCATATGGAGAAAATGAGGCTTTGCTCAGGAGCTTGGAGGAGTCATTGTTTGTTACTGGCTGGCAGGATAGCTCTGATCCATGCAGTGTTGCAAGCCAATCCAATCAATTATATGGACCTGAAAAGGATCATCCGAAATTTCCATGACAATGTTCTAGGAGGTCTATGGGTCGCTTCAGTATCTGCCCCCATGACCCTTCAACAAATTATGGACGACACCATCTAAATAGTGGTGCATAGCATCAAAGAAGCCATAGCATTGGAGATATTATGTATATATACAAAGAGGCATCAGTTCAAATGGTGAACTAGGATTATTTTAATTGTGTCTTCTTAAACGTAGATGAGAAATGGCAAATGAAAATTGCAAAGATATTAAAAACTAGCAATCTCCCTAGCTCATACCTTGGGATCCATCTCTTCTTTGAATAAATGCAACAGAACTCTCTACACTGGTCATATGGAGAAAATGAGGCTTTGCTCAGGAGCTTGGAGGAGTCATTGTTTGTTACTGGCTGGCAGGATAGCTCTGATCCATGCAGTGTTGGAAGCCAATCCAATCAGTTATATGGACCTGAAAAGGATCATCCGAAATTTCCATGACAATGTTCTAGGAGGTCAAAAACCTTTACCCCTTCCCTACTGGGATAAAATTTTCAAGCCTCTTACATTTGCCAATGTTAATATCTTTAAATTAGGGAACATGAATCTAGATTTGGAAGCCAACTAACCTTGGCATAGACTCCTCAGCTCAAATAGCAGAGATAATTTTCTGTCCAGCATCAGGAAAAAGGATGTTGTCAATCCTAGTAATGAAGTTCGAAAGGTTAAAGCAATTCTAAAAGATTGGAATTGTACTCGTATTGGTCTGACTTCTAAACCATATTCCATAAAGTTCTTGGGACAGGGTCATTGCAAGACAGAAGGCATTTCCAGGATGGCAGGACAAGTTTTCAGGACAACACCAAGACAATGGCATGTGCTTCCACGATGGTGGCACAGGTCTTCTTGATGGATACCAATGCCGAGGATGCATCCCCATGTATCATTTCTTAAAAAAGCAATAAATAAATACATGAATAAAATAAAATCATACTCTAAAGCTGAGCATATCTCCACCTGTAGCATGATATACAAAATCATGACTATGGTAATGGTGAAGATACTTAAAGCCATTCTGCCCAGCCAGCCTCATTTAATGAGCAATACAGTTTCATCCCAGGTAAGTAAATGTTTGACAATATCATCATGGCACATGAGCTTCTTTACTCACTAGAATCAAGGAAAGGTTTATTAATCAAGCTCAATATCTTCAAGGCATACCATCACGTTACATGGAAATCTTCACTAAAACTTCTGGATCCTCTAGGCTTTTCATATGCTAGTAGTGGATGGGTCAAATCCTATATTAGTTTTAATCGACAATACCCTATGTAGTTTCTCTAAATCAACAAGGGACCTCCACCAAGGAGACCCTTTCTTCAAAAATTTGTTCATTTTTATGGACAAAGCCCTTGCTCAAGTGATCAAATTTGAATTAAAAGCTGGAAATGTTAAAGGTCCACCAATCACCTTTAGCCGCCCAAAACCATTAACCATTTGTGGATTTACATCGTCTTAATGGGAGTGCTAACTCTAAGCATCAAAAAGGCCAAAAAGCTAACAGAGATATTATTTGTATAGGGGGCAAAACCAAGGTGGCATCAACTTCAGTGCCACTGCAACAATGAGTCGTCAAGCATATTTCTTGTATATAGTTGTCGTTTGTCATACATATTATGAGGTTGTCACACGTGTGCGCGTGACACCCTTCATGTCTATAATAATGTACATCCCATGAAGTTATGGGGTGCTTCAAATTTTAGGAATGTAATTACATATCCAATGCATGGCATTTGGTTCTAATTGCTCTTGATAATCTTCTTGTGTGTATAATTATCCCTTGACCATCTAGTATGGTATTGTATGTCTTTGTGGTTGATCACAGTTATTTTATAAATAGTAGATGTCATACATGATGAGACCAATTCGTCAATACTATTTCAAAAAATAACGTTGTATTTGTTTTTACAATTATTCTAATTGCTGCATGTTTTATTGTTATTTTTCTCTATATTATTGTTTTGAAATACATGAAACCTATATTATATCTGGCATCCTCGCCATAACGAATTTGAGTCTAGGAGAATGGAAAAACAAAAGAGGATGACAGACAAACCATAAGGCATGTGTGGACATAGACAATGACAACAATGAGAAAATCTGACATGCAACTCTATGCAAATTGCACTATCCATGATCATGATGAACAATGGATGCGATCTCAACAATGTGCACTTTAAAGCACAACACAGTTCGATTGAACCATGAAAGCCCCTTCAAGGAAAGAAGGGAAGGAAGTGTAAAAGACAAACCTTCTCCATATCGAGGGAAGAAAGGGTGTATAAACACCCCTAATTCTTTTTTAGTAGAGACCCATGAGAGATTTGACAATGTCATCCCAATTGTCTAGTTGACTAAAGGAATCTTGCCACCCAACGCATATGGCCCACTCATGAAGAGGGAAGTCTTCAAATAGAAGATTCAACTTTGAACAAAGAACAAAGTACATTATAAGAGAATTGGGCTCAGTTGGAGACATTGTCTTTGTTGGTAAAAGGGAGAAACATTGACCTAGAGCATGCTAAGTGAGGCATGACAAAGGCATTTGTGACAAAGTGAGGCATAACAAAGAAGTTTGTGATGAAGTGAGGCACGACGATGCAAGACGTGATGAAAGCATGTGTGTCAACGAAGTTCATACCAACAAGGTTGGTGACAATTGCCTATGCAACAAAGGTGTTTGTGACGAACCCATAGAAGACAAGGTTGTTAGTGACGAAGTTGTAAGAAATGGAAAGGATAATTAGCAAGTGACTATGACTAAAATTTCGTTATAGAAACAAGTGCAGAGGGTGAGTTTGATAATGCACACAAGATGAGACTCTAGCATGATAGTAACTATAGAGGAGTGTGTCCAAAAGCAAGTGGAGTTATGATAGTTGAACAGAGCCGACAGGGGTCTATATGCCACAATAGTCACAACCTTTAAGCATGAACAATGCTATGTCTTAACACCAAGTTTGAACAAGAAACCCATAAGTCATCAATGATAGCAGACATGACAAATTAGGAGCAATTCAAGAACAATATGCAAACACCTACCGGATTGACTTGTACACAAGCAAAAAAAAACCAATAAAGGATAAATGTGAGTGTCGTACAAGGGGCAATGGTTGTTACAAAGCATAAATGTCTAAAAAAATTCAACGAAGGCAAAGAGGACCCAGTTCAACACACTAGTACATGCATCTCCATTTGGAACACGGGTGTATAACATGATAATGAGTATTTGATATCTTTTCTTGTGACACTTAGGTGTGGCAATGGATCGGACCTAGAATTACCAAAACCATATTCCACCTGAGACAAGTTGAAGAATGCATACAATGAGTTTATAATTCTTTCCAGTTACAACACGATCATTGCATAATTGTATAGCACTAAATAGAAAAAAGACGAAGATGTGAAGTCCTACAACCATCATTTAATGCAACTACTTAGCAAGATGGAGATCCAACCACCACATAGATTGGAAAAATAATGGTTAATGGATAAATTTCTTCCAAGTTTTAGAAAGAATATTAAGGTAGTGCCACCACCTCCACTTAAGAAGTAGACATAGCACTAAACCTAGAGGTCTGATGAAGACAATGCATGAGGAAAGTCAGAGTCGACTGATGAGCAACTCCAACAGTCATAGTAACAAAGAGGGAGAGGAAGTGTCAATTGAGGTGCTCAGAAGGGATATGTTGTGCATGATGCAAGAATCAAATATGACAAGGAGAAGGAGGAAACATATGGTGCACAAAATATTGTATAGGACACTAACACATCAATACCAACTACCCAAATCAAACCAACTACAAAATTTGTGAGATGCAAGGACATCCACCATCTACGTGCCTATTTAACATCAAGAGAAACACATCTCACGTTAGCACTCCAAAAGAAGGTCAACGAGAAGCCCAACACCTTTGAACGTGGCATAACAAGTAGTGTTAGGAGGTGAAGTGAATATCCAGATCTCCAATGTTCTTCAGCAGAGAGGTGCATGGTGGTGCAGTTTATAGTGATCTTTTGGGAGAGGAAACGAACAGTTTTTTGGAGTCTTCCTTTGGGAGAGGAAATGAACAGTTTTTAAAGTCTTCCTTCGGGACAGGAAACGAACAGTTTTTTGGATTCTTCCTTTGGGAGAGGAAACGAACAATTTTTTGGAGTCTTCCTTTGGGAGAGGAAACGAACAGCGTTTTGCCTTTTGTTTTTCTATAAAAGGGGAATGACCCCTTGCATGTAATAGTTTAGTGAATGTAAAAATTTTGCCAAAATCAATAAAAGAACGAAGCTGCCATTGCCTCGTGGTTTTTTCCTGCACACTACAAGTTTTCCAAGTAAGAATTTGTGTTACTATTTTTTTTGCGTTATTGTTTTGCTTGCTCATAATAGTTTTTTTCTAACATCTGGTATCAGAGCCTACGGTTTTGTGTGAGTGGGAGCTGCAACAATGACAGGAGGTGTAACCAAATTTGAGAATGAAAAGTTTGATGGCAGGAACTTCGTCCTATGGAAGATGAAGGTGGAGGATTTGCTGGTTCAAAACGACCAAGCCCTAGCCTTGAAAGGGGTCGCGAATAAACCTAGCAGCATGAAAGATGAAGAGTGGGCAACGCTGGACAGGAAGGCGGTTTCTACAATCCGTCTCTGCCTAGCAAACTCTATCTTGTTCAATGTTGTTGAAGAAAAAACTGTGGAAGCCATTTGGAAGAAGCTTGAAAAGTTGTATGAGACGAAATCAGCAACAAATAAGGTTTTTTTGAAAAAGCAACTTTATAGCCTTGAAAGGGGTCGCGAATAAACCTAGCAGTATGAAAGATGAGGAGTGGGCAACGCTGGACAGGAAGGCGGCTTCTACAATCCGTCTCTACCTAGCAAACTCTATCTTGTTCAATGTTGCTGAAGAATAGACTGTGTAATGTCCCAAAATAATTTTTGCATTGTAAATATGGTTTTTTTGTGTTTTGAGCGTGTTGGGTCGTCATTGAGGGTATTTTGTCATATTTTGGGGTTAAAATGAGGGTTATAAGGGTTAATAAATGTGTTTTGGCAAGTTCGAATGTTAGTATATGGGTTAGGAAAGTTATTTAAGTGTTTGGAGTGAGTTTTGGGTTAGAAAAAGGTATTAATTTATGCCTTTATGTGGAGTGACGAATTTGTAATATGTTTAAGTGACCTCAATGCAAGATTATATCCCAGCCGTTGGATTATCTCAAATCTAAGGGTTAAGATCTATTCTTCCCTTATGGTTTGTTTATAAAAGGAGGATAAGGGTTTCATTTGTCGGGGGTTGATTTGGAAATTGATTTGGACTTGGGAGAATCGTTGTTGAGGCAATATTCTTTGGCTCTTTGAGATTGCTGGATATATCTCTTGGAGATTAGGGTTTCTGGTGGATCTGCCATTGGAGGAGCTAGGCCAGCTAGCTTGAATACCTTGCTTGTTGACAAATCCATCTAGGGTTTGTACTTGTGCTGCAAATTGTGTGAAATTCGTATAAAAGGAGAAATCAGGTATTAGAAGGCCATAGAAGTGGAATTTTTGTTGTGCTGAAGGTGGAGAAGTCTCTCCAAGTGGGACGTCCAATTTGAGGGAGTTTGTTTTGCTATTTTTGAGGGTTTTATTCCCTCTAGGTGGATCGCCCAGCCTAGGGAAGGCATTTTCTATGAATTGGAGGTGTAATTGGGCTCTTGGGAGCTAGATCCAGCCCTTGAGGGTTTGAAATAAATTCTGGAAATTTTTTGTGTGGAGATCTTGTCATTTGGCCCTTTCTGCAGCCAAGTAAATAGCCCTTTGGGCCATTTTCTGAATTGTAATCAGCTGGAATCAGGTGCACTTGTTTGTATTCATTCTGGGTTGTTTGTTGTTGAGGTTTGGCAATAAAATCAGAATTACTTTACTGCCATTTTGCTGTGTTTATTTCAGTTTTCTGTAACTAGGGTTTTGAAGTTAGGGTTTTAAAAAAAAGCAGAAAAATTTCAGTTTCAGTTTTGTTGTTACTTTCTACAAATTTTAGTTGGTATATTTCAGTGGTATCAGAGCAGGTTTCCTGCCAGCCTGTGTAGTTGATGGTGGTGCAAACCAGGAGTCAGAGTAGATTAGAAGAAGAAAATATGACGGGATCCGGATCTGAGGGGAGAAGACCTGAGAAATCTGTTGCAGAAAAAGAAGATGATGAAATGGAGGAACGGATGGCTAGAATGATAAAGACCAGCGTTGTGGCTGGACTACAATCTAGCATGTCGGGCATCATTACTCAAGTTATTGCGCAGCTAGGGCAAGCCAAAATACCAGCAAATCAGGGGCAACCCAATAATGCTGGAACTAGTGGTGCGAATCAAGGGGAATCTTCCATTCAGGGAGGAAACCCTCGCAACATTACTAGACCCCGCAGTACAAGGATTTGGCAGCCTTCTACTCCCATGTTCGTTCAGCCCCAAGAAGTTGAGGTTGTGGCAGAAATGGAGGCAAATGAGATGCACGCATTGTGGACTGAATTTCGTACTATGCCGGAAGATTTTCAGGAAACAGTGGGTTTTGAGGGTTTCATGAGGTACAAAGGAAAGGAACCAAAAGGCAGGTTTTACGGTGGAAAGAAGAATGATTTGGATCACAAAATTGGTAAGGTTGAACTCCCTCTTTTTGATGGTAGTGAAAGAATGACTGCTAGGGGTTGGTTGCAAAAGGTTCAATCTTATCTTGCCCTCAGACCTATGGTTGAGAGGGATGCTATACAGTTTGCTGCATTACATTTTGATGGTGTTGCCCATGATTGGTGGCATCATGGATTGGTCACTAGGGATCATGGAAAAATTGACTCTTTTGAAGTTTTCACTAATAGACTTTTGGACAGATTTGAAAGGCTTGATGAAAATGATTATTTTGATGAGTTGACCTCCATTAGACAAAGAACAAATGTGGCAAGTTATGTGGAAGAATTTCAGAAAATTTCAGTTATGGTTCCTGATGTACCTGAAGATAGAATAATCCACTTCTTTGTGAAGGGATTATTGGATCCTATTAGGGGTTGGGTGAAAGCATTTAAGCCCCAAACCCTAGATGAAGCTGTTAGTAGGGCTATGGACTTGGAATCATCACGAGGGAGCAGCAGATCCAAGTGGGGGCAGCCTACTAAATTTGAACAGCCGAATAAATTTGGACAGCAGTCCAAATTTGGGACTTCTAGACCATTCCAACAAGGTGGACAGCCTTGGAATAGGTCAAACCAACAGCAGAATAGGTCATATCAGCCACCTAAAAATCAAAATCAGCAAAGGCCTAGGCTTGATGAAGCAGCAAGAAAGGAGTTACAGCGCAAGGGTTTATGTTTTTCATGCCATAAACCATGGGGACCTGGCCATCAATGTCAAGGTAAGGGGCAGAATTATCTTGTAGAATTTTATGTGCCTAATGATGATGAAATAGGAAGAAAAGATGATGGTGAGCAATCTGAAAATGAATTTGAAGATGCTGAAGATGCTGAATATGCCGAGATGGAAATGGGTGAGCCTCCAACTCAAGCGGTGGATGAAGATGAAGTTGTTTTGGCTACTATTTTTGGTGAGACAAAATTCACTACTCTTAAAGTGGCTGGAAAAATTGGTGATAGTGATGTAGTTGTGTTGATTGATGGAGGAGCTTCTCACAACTTCATTGATGCATCTTTTGTGACTGAAAAGAATTTAACAGTTGAGAGTTTTGCTGGTTTTGGTGTAAAAGAAGCAAGTGGGCGCATTACTACTTGTAATCAGGTGTGTAGGCAAGTTGAGATTAAGTTTGGAAAACATAAAATAGTTGAGGACTTTTATGTTTTTCCTATGGGAGGCAATCCCCACGCTGTTTTGGGAGTGCAATGGTGGCATTCTTTGGGAGGATGCTACATCAACTACAAAACTTTGGTGCTGAAATTTAAGAAGAATGGCCAAATTGTGACCTTGAGGGGGATGAAAGACTTTTACCCACAACAAGTTTCATCTAACAGAATGGAAAAGATCCTTAGAAAAAGGGATATTGAATGGGGAGCCACTCTCTTCATGCTAAAAGGTATGCCAAATCCATCTACACAAGCTAGTGTGAAGTTTCATCCTCAAATACAAGCTGTATTAGATAAACATGGTGCTGTGTTTGGTGATTTGCCTAAGGGATTACCACCTGATAGGGGTTTTGAGCACATCATAGAATTGGAACTTGGTACTAAACCTGTGATGATTACTCCCTATAGGCATCCCAAGGCTTTTAAAGATGAAATAGAGAAAACCATCAAGGAATTGCTGGTGTTGGGCCATATTAGACCTAGTTCTAGCCCTTTTGCCTCTTCTGTTGTGTTAGTTAAGAAAAAGGATGGAACTTTGAGGATGTGTGTGGACTATAGGGTTCTAAACAAGAAGACAATCAAAAATAGATACCCAATTCCTAGAGTAGATGAGCTAATTGATGAATTGCATGGAGTTGTTTACTTTTCCAAGATTGATTTGAGATCAGGTTATCATCAAATCAAGGTTAGAGATGAGGATGTGCATAAAACAGCTTTTAGATGCCATTTTGGACACTTTGAGTTCTTAGTTATGCCTTTTGGCCTAACTAATGCACCTGCTACATTCCAATCAGCCATGAACCATGTTTTTAGAGAGCATCTTAGAAAATTTGTGCTTGTTTTCTTTGATGACATACTGGTCTACAACAGTACTTGGGAGTTACATTTGCAGCATTTAGATGCAGTCTTGCTGATTTTGGAACAACAGAAGCTTTTTGCAAAAATGTCCAAGTGTGAGTTTGGACTTTCTGAAATTTTGTATCTTGGTCATGTTATTAGTGCAAAAGGAGTACAGGTTGATGAGCAGAAAATTTCTGCCATTAAAAATTGGCCTACACCCTCTACTTTGACTGAATTAAGGGGATTTTTGGGCCTATGCAGCTATTACAGGAGGTTTATTAAAGGGTTCTCCAAGCTAACAGCCCCTTTAACAGATTTGACCAAGAAAGGAGCATTTAAGTGGGATGAGACAGCCAATGAAGCATTTCAGAATTTGAAATCAGTCATGATGACTTGCCCAATTTTGGCAATTCCTGATTTCTCTCAGCCATTTGTGGTTGAGTGTGATGCATCTGGTTTTGGGATTGGTGTTGTTTTAGTGCAGAAAGGTAGACCAATTGCATTTGAAAGCAGAAAACTTAGTCCTGCTGAAAAATTATTTTCTATCTATGAGCAAGAAATGCTTGCAGTCATGCATGCATTGTCTAAGTTTAGACAGTACCTTGTTTGCAGCAGATTTATAGTTAAGACTGATCATAACAGTCTTAGACACTTTCTGGGACAGCGTGAATTAAGTGACAGGCAGCAAAAATGGGTCACTAAATTGCAATCATATGATTTTGAAATTCAGTTTGTGAAGGGTAAGGCAAATACAGCAGTGGATGCACTTTCTAGAAACCCTTCTTTTCATGCTGTAACTGCTGTAAATGCAGATTGGAAGGTACAAATCATGGCAGAATATGCAAAAGACAGTTTTGCTTCAGAGTTGTTGGATGGGCAGATTGTAGATGAAAGATACAAAATCAGAGATGGGCTGATTTTGTACAAAAACAAAAAAAAAATTGTGCAAAATTCCAAGGTGAAAGAAAAATTGTTAGCAGCATTGCATGATGCACCTTTGGCAAGTCATCCTGGTTTCTATAAGTCCTACAGGTTAGTAAAGGAGATATTTTCTTGGAAGGGCTTGAAGGATGATGTTTTGAGGCATGTTAGGGAATGTACTACATGTCAACAAAACAAGCACGAAAATACCCATCCTGCTGGTTTGTTACAGCCTTTGCCTATTCCAAATCAAAAATGGGAAGGCATTCCCATGGACTTCATCACTGGATTGCAAAAATTTCAAGAACTTACCCCAAGCACTAGTTACTGTTGGTTACGAATCTGCCATGAGGAAAGGATTTGTTGTTATTGCGCCCAGATTCGCCCACCAGATTGAAAGGCCGGAAGGAAGGGATGCCTTCCGTGCCAATCTCCGGAGAAGGCCGACTTCCTGTGGGGTTGTGTTAAGATAAGAGTGCGGGGAAAGAGATAAAAATGCAGAAAGAGATAAAAGTGCAGAAAGGAATTCCAAATGTGATTGGAGTTGGGTGGGGGGAATAAGCAGCACGGCAACGAATCAATCACCACTACTAACAGCATTCATATACAAGCATACATTGAAACTACAGCTGTCAGCTATCCTATGTATCCTCTATCTATTCATTCCAGGAATACTTGGTCACCAAATGCCGGAGTCCAGAGTTCAGTACAATAGCAAGCAATGACACAAGAAACATGAGGCAGAAATGACAAGGAGAGGCAACATACAAGATAAAAGACAGTAAGAGGAGCCAGGTATATGCTTATATTTGAGGCAAACGCACCGCTACAATTGTCCCCTAGCAATATATTCCCCTTCCACCACTTTACAATGAAAATGTGGTGGGTGTTTATAGCCCAATTTCCCCCGATTACATCCATGGGCACGAAGTCCCAAACAAGACAGTAGCTGACACGAGCGACTAAGGAGCTGCTGATGTTGACTTCTGTCGAGCACGACTGTCCTTGCAGCATGGTGTCCCTGAAGGTGGTACAGCTACGTGGCAGCGCATCGGGTCAAATCTTAGGTCAGCGGTAGGTGCGGCAGATGGCACTTCACATCGGCTTAAATGGTGACAGTTGGCGCCGGTAGTGTAGCCCATGCTTTGTCCTTACGCGGTCAAGTCTTGGCTCGAATCCCAAAGGTGGATACTTGTCGGATGCTGATGTATGACACGTGTCTGCCTTGAAAGGCAGTTTATCCAACTTCACCAGGAATTCGGGCGCTATCGGCTTGCGCAGGCTGAAAACAGCGCAATTGGAAGGCCTTCTTGCCTTAGCATTTTCTGAGTTAGTTTTACCCAACTGCGCACTGGTCAAAGGGCGCACTCCGACTTCGCTGCGAAGTCGGGTGTCGCATCGGTGCTTGTTGTCTTCTTCCGCTGCTCGGACTTCGCACTGGAAAGGGGGCGCACTCCGACTTCGCTGCAAAGTCGGGTTGCGCCCCTGACACTTAGTCAGATTCTGCTTTGATCCTGCCTACTTGCGCACTTCGGGTTCCCTACTGCGCTCCAACTGAGGGGCGCACTCCGACTTCGCTGCGAAGTTGGGTGTCGCCCCAACACTTAGAAATTTTCGGGGAACACCTCTGTTCTGGAAACTTTACTGGGGGAAGAAAGGGAAAAGAAGAAGGGGGAATAAAATTGCACGGAAGAGGGAGAAAGGGAGAAATGAAGGAAGGGGAAAATGAGGAGAAGGAAAGGGAAAGAGCAGCCCACTTACAGAAACCAAAAACATGGCACCCTGTGCAAAATGTGGCAACAGTTACCATCCCCAAATTGATGATCAAACTGAAATTGTAAACAAGTGGATTGAAGGCTACTTGCGAAACTATGTTTCTGGACAGCAGCAAGCTTGGATTAAGTGGTTGAGCATGGGGGAAAACTGCTACAACACTTCATACCATATGTCCATCAAAATGTCTCTATTTATGGCACTATATGGGTATGAGCCTCCAAATTTTTCTGATTTGCTTTTGGAAGACAGCAAGGTACCTACAGCTTCAGATTTTATTCAACAGCATCAAGATATTCTAAAAATTCTGAAAGAAAATCTACAGCAGGCTCAAAATCAGCAGAAAAAGTATGCTGATCAGAATAGGACTGAACGCAGTTTTGAACTGGGGGACATGGTTTACTTGCGTTTACAGCCCTATAAACAATCTACAATGAAGAAAAGTGGTGCAAAAAAATTGCGGACACGTTTTTATGGACCATACAAGGTAACTAGGAGAGTTGGAGAAGTAGCATATAAGCTGCAACTACCTCCTAACAGCAGAATACAAAATGTATTCCATGTATCATGTTTGAAGAAGGCTTTGGGACAGCATGTTGTGCCATCTCAGATTTTGCCACCTCTTGATGAAGAAGGGAAATTGGAGCTGATTCCTAAACATATACTTGGGATGAGAGAGAAAAAGTTAACAAAAAAAATCCTAAACGAATATCTAATTAAATGGAAAGACTTGCCTGAAGATGATTCTACTTCGGAAGGTCCTGAAATTCTCAGGCATCCAGCTTTGATGAATTGCTTGAGAACAAGCAATTCAGGAGGGGCAGACTTGTAATGTCCCAAAATAATTTTTGCATTGTAAATATGGTTTTTTTGTGTTTTGAGCATGTTGGGTCGTCATTGAGGGTATTTTGTCATATTTTGGGGTTAAAATGAGGGTTATAAGGGTTAATAAATGTGTTTTGGCAAGTTTGAATGTTAGTATATGGGTTAGGAAAGTTATTTAAGTGTTTGGAGTGAGTTTTGGGTTAGAAAAAGGTATTAATTTATGCCTTTATGTGGAGTGACGAATTTGTAATATGTTTAAGTGACCTCAATGCAAGATTATATCCCAGCCGTTGGATTATCTCAAATCTAACGGTTAAAATCTATTCTTCCCTTATGGTTTGTTTATAAAAGGAGGACAAGGGTTTCATTTGTAGGGGGTTGATTTGAAAATTGATTTGGACTTGGGGGAATCGTTGTTGAGGCAATATTCTTTAGCTCTTTGAGATTGCTGGATATATCTCTTGGAGATTAGGGTTTCTGGTGGATCTGCCATTGGAGGAGCTAGGCCAGCTAGCTTGAATACCTTATTTGTTGACAAATCCATCTAGGGTTTGTACTTGTGCTGCAAATTGTGTGAAATTCGTATAAAAGGAGAAATCAGGTATTAGAAGGCCATAGAAGTGGAATTTTTGTTGTGCTGAAGGTGGAGAAGTCTCTCCAAGTGGGACGTCCAGTTTGAGGGAGTTTGTTTTGCTATTTTTGAGGGTTTTATTCCCTCTAGGTGGATCGCCCAGCCTAGGGAAGGCATTTTCTGTGAATTGGAGGTGTAATTGGGCTCTTGGGAGCTAGATCCAGCCCTTGAGGGTTTGAAATAAATTCTGGAAATTTTCTGTGTGGAGATCTTGTCATTTGGCCCTTTCTGCAACCAAGTAAATAGCCCTTTGGGCCATTTTCTGAATTGTAATCAGCTGGAATCAGGTGCACTTGCTTGTATTCATTTTGGGTTGTTTGTTGTTGAGGTTTGGCAATAAAATCAAAATTGCTTTACTCCCATTTTGCTGTGTTTATTTCAGTTTTCTGTAACTAGGGTTTTGAAGTTAGGGTTTTAAAAAAAAGCAAAAAAAATTCAGTTTCAGTTTCGTTGTTACTTTCTACAAATTTAAGTTGGTATATTTCAGACTGTGGAAGCCCTTTGGAAGAAGCTTGAAAAGTTGTATGAGACGAAATCAACAACAAATAAGGTTTTTTTGAAAAAACAGCTTTATAGCTTAAGGATGAAGGAGGGTTCATATGTGGCAGATCATCTGAATGAGTTCAATACCCTAATCAGTAAACTGGTCTCAATTAATGTGAATATGGAGGATGAGGATAGAGTTATCACCCTACTTTGTTCCCTCCCGGACACTTGGGATCATTTGGTGATGACCATCAACAATTCATCATCAGGAGCTCTAACTTCTGATGATGTGGTAGCCGCTTTGTTGGCAAAAGAGTTAAGGCGGAAAACGTCTTTGTAACCCTCAACCAATGAAGCCCTAGCTGTGAGAGGTCGATCTTTCAAGAGGAGTCAACAAGGTAGATCACAGTCCAAATCTAAGTCTAGAGGATGCAAGTTGAAAGGGAAGTGTTGGCATTGTGGGAAGCCAGGGCACTCAAAGAAGGAATGTTGGCATCTGAAAAAGAAAAAGAATGGTGAAAAGCAATTTCAGCCATTAGTGGAGGCCATTACGGTAGATTCAGGAGATACGGCAACATGTGAGGCTTTCTATATTAGCAACAGCAGATATGTTTTATATACCTGGGTTTTGGACTCGGATGCATCTTTCCACATGTCTCCTCACAGAGACTGGTTTGTCAAATATCAGCCACATAGTGGTGGGATGGTCTACTTGGGTAATGATCACCCTTTAGAAGTTGTGGTAAGAGGGGACATCAAGATAAGGCTAGACAATGGTAGAGAAAGGATGTTATGTGATGTACGACATGTGCCTGATTCACGGAAGAATGTGCTCTCAATCAAGATGATGGATAAGCTAGAGTATTCTATCACTTTCGGTAATAATTATTGCAAAATTACCAGAGGAGCCCTTGTAGTAGCAAAAGGAGAATCTTATGGGACCCTATATCATTTGTGCGGTGATACGATGACGAACCATGCAGCAGCAACAACTTCAGGAAATGCTCAAGATGCAGTAATGCTATGGCATCAACACCTACGACATATAAGTGAAAAAGGTCTGAAAATTCTGCATGACCGAGGTATGCTTTCTGGGATTAAGTCTTGTAATCTAGACTTGTGTGAGCACTGTATATTTGGTAAACAAAAGAGGGTTCGATTTACTACAAGCTCTGGTAAGAGTTCTGATTTTCTGCAACTTATACATTCTGATATATTGGACCTATTGGTCACGAATCTGCCCTAGGAAAGGATTTGGTTTGCTTACACGCCCTAGACCCGACCAACCTTGAAAGGCCGGAAGGAAGGAATGCCTTCCGTGCCAATCTCCAGAGAGGGCTGGCTCCCTTACTACACTAAACTGGGGTTTCAGATTAAGGAACTGGAAAGAAATTAGGAAATTGCTGAAAGGGATGAAAATAACTGAAAGGGATGGGAAATATGGCCGCAGGCCAGTGGAGTCCAAAGGGGAAGAACAGGCAGCACAATCACTTATCTCTACTTGAACCAGCAACAATCAATACCAAGAATGAAACAAAAACTAACACTAAAATTCCTCTGACATGTATCCTTCAGAATAATTCCAGCTTTCGTTCTTTACCAGACGCTTAAATCCAGATTACAGAATTACAGCAATCACATAAAGAAACGAAATTAACAGAAATGGCAATAGAAGGCATCATACACAGAAGAAATCCAGAATCAGAGCCAAAAGTCTTTAGTATTGATGCAGAGCTTAAGTACAACAGTTCTCTAGCAGAACGTTCCCCCCTTTTACATTGCATTGAGCTAGTTTTTATAGAGGATTTCGCCTCTGGAATATTAATGTCAAACCCTAAAACCGCTAGGGCAGCTGAGATTTGACCCTTGTCAGGCAATTATGAGACATGGCTCACACTGAGATTATCGCTGGGAACTCACATCAGCAGTTATGAGGCATGGCTTCGGACAGGATTTGTTGTTGAAACTGCTCGTCTCATTACTGCGGTTGGTGAAGTCCGCCTCCAGAGGCTTCCTTGGACCTGGCAGCGTCGTCTTGATGGGATAGGGGGAAGACCAGAATCCGTGCGCCATGAAGGCTCCTTAAATTTGCATCTACTGTCCTTTATCTCTGGAAACGCGCCCTTCGGATGCAGCCCTGGCGCTGAGAAGAGCTTCGAGGAGGTTTCGCTGGAAACCGGGCCAGAGATGCTGTCCATGAGTCCAAAATGGACTTTCGCTCTTGGTAGGGCGCAACAGGAGGTTTCGCTCAAGCTGAGCCCGAAATGGACTTTCGTTGGGAGTGTCGAGCGAAACATGGTTTGACCTTTCTCTGAAAGTAGTGCCCGAAATTAGCTTTCGCCCCGGCTAAGTCCGAAATGGACTTTCGCTGGAGTTGGCATTCTTTATGAGCTTTCGCCTGGGCTACGTCCGAAATGGACTTTCGCTTCAGCTAGCGCCCGAAATAAGCCTTCGCCCCGGTTAAGTCCGAAATGGACTTTCGCTGGAGCTAGGGCCCGAAAGGAGGTTTCGGCAATATTATAAGCGAAAGCTGATTTGACCCCATTAACCTTTGCTTTTCGTCCAAGTTGGGGCCCGAAAAAGACTTTCGCCCAACCAGTGCATGAACATGGTTTGACCTTGCTGACTTTGCCTTAGCTTCCCTTTGCCCGAAATGTGTTTTCGCTCTTGGCAGGGTCCGAAATGGACTTTCGCTATCTCCTAGGGGCGAAAACGCCTGGCCTGTGCCTTAGCCAATTTTGATGTTTTTTAGGCATGAAGTGCGCTCTCGCTCCAGCACATGAGCGAAGCTGCCTTTCGCCTTTCCCCTGAGCGAAACCTCCCTTTGCTCTTGATTTGTGAGCGATCTTTGAACTGGGAGGAAGATACTTGTTTCCCGAGGCTGCCCCGAAATGGGATTGTGCTCCAAAAGGTGAGCGAAAGGGAGTTATCTCTGAAAAAGCTAGTTGGGCCTTTGCGCCATGGAAACGTCAGAGAGGAGCAGCAGAGAAAACTGCTCTGTGGGAGAAAAAGCAAATTTGGACAAGAAAAAAGCATTGCAGCAACAGCAACTCAAAATTTTATACCTGGTGATATTTCTTAGACAAAATGTGGCAAAAATGTCAACATTCTTGGCGGCTCGCGGGGTATTGAGCTCGCCTCAATGCAAAGACCCCAGGCCTTATCCGTTGGGCTCGGAGTCATCATCGGTCCCCTCCTCTGACTGCCTGCTGCTGACCAAGGGATCTTCTTCAAACCTCTCCCCTCCTCTTCTTCTTCTTCTTCATTATGCTCTTGGTCTCCGTCTCCTTCTTCATTATCAGGCTCTTGGGCCAGCTCTGGGGGAGCGAGGCGTGCCCAAATGCGCTCATAGGTGGTTTGAACCTGGGTCCAGGCCTCTTCTTGGAACGGCGCACGGTCATGGAGCTCTTTAACCAGATATTTGAAGCTTTCAATCTGGTTTATATCAGCATAGTTAGCCCTCTGGCTAAGATCGACCAGGCAAGCTTCAATCTGACAGAACCTTGTTATCAATTGTATCACCTGTGCTTCCATGATAGGGTCTACCCAACTGTCGATTTCAGTAGTATCCTCCTCGAAAGCAGCCCATGCTGGCTTCAGCTCGTCCCTGGGCAGAAGGTTTCCGTCGTCATCCGTGAAGCTGGGGAAGCCGAGCTGTGTGAGGGTTTGGAAATACGCTAGGGAGATGCGCTTTTCTTGCTCGAAGGCGTCCAACAACCTCCTGGCCTTCCTGACTCTTTTCAGCTTAGCAAAGAAAGCTCGAAGAGTCGTCCTTGCAATGGCCCATTCCCGAGCAGTTCGGCTCATCGAAGGAACCTCGAGATCCATGCGCTCAAATGTTTGTACTTCTATTGCCAGATTGAGCCAGCGCTCTACGTCACGCTCGACCCTCTCCACAATAGGTCTGCCCTGGGAAGCTGCTTGCTTGGCTTCCCAAATGAACATGAGGACAGCCAAGGCTTTCGACGCTCTAGGTCGGAAATTCTCCAACAAATGAGAGCGAATCTCCTTAACCCGGTCTTTTGTGAAGACCTCCATCTGCAACTCTCTCTTTGTGAACTGTTCCTGCAATTCCTGGACCTGGGCATCCAATTTCTTTACCTTGTCTTCTGCTTCCTGATGCGCTTTGAGGTGGCGCTCAGCCACACTCTTGTGCTCGCTCACTTCCTGCTCCAAGAGGGCCACGCGCTGCCGCAGCTGCTCTGATTCAGACTGCGCGTCCTCCAGTTGGGCCCTGGTTCGCGCTAGGGTTTCGTCCAGCTCAATGCTTTTGGCCTCTGCCACGAAGCAACGCTCCTTAATATGTTCCCCATGCAAGTAGATTGAGCCCATCTTAACCTGGATGGTTCCCATCTCTCCCGCTACGTTGATTGTCTTCAGGTCTTTGACAGTATGGTGATAGGAGTAGTCTGAGGGCGTCATCTCCTGCAAGGGCTTCTAGACCTTAGGCACCTTTTTTACTTTGTGAAGCTCCATCTTCTGAGGATTAAAAGCAGCGCATTTTTCAACTCTAGCAGGGGCCTGCGCGCTCTTCCTTTTGATGTCCTTGAGCCATTTGGATGAGCTTTGTCGTGCTTGGTGCAGGCTCTCTGCTATTGGGCGCTCCTCTAGCACCTCTAGCTCTGTCTCCAAAGGCTCCAGTTCTCCAAAGATAGGCGAGAAAAGAAACAAGGCTCGTTGAGGGAGGGCTTCGGCGGACAAGGTCAGGGGTAGCGGAGATAGGGACTTCAGTGACTCTTGGGGGTGCAGGGGTTTGGACGATCGTGGGCGGGACGCTAGGGTTTGGCAGTGAAACATCGCCAGGGGCCTCTGCAACAGACGGAGGACTGGGGGGCGATGATGGACTTTGATTAACGGCGCCTAGTCCGAATGATGCAGAGGCTGCGAATGCATTGGTAACAGAAGCGTAGGAACCGAAAGCATGATGGACAAGCTGGGAAGACGTGGGGAGTAGGGTCTCTGTGACCAACGGCTGGGAGACCGAGAGGGGAATAGCTGACATGGGTTCGCTGCCCAAAGGCAGGGCGGATACTATGGTTTCACCACCCGAAGATACTGCAGCCAGAGGCTCAGAGGAGGGAGGAGGGAAGAGAGAGTGTGTACCTGCGTGCTCCATTGTGAGAGTTGTCGTGGTAAAGTGTTGTGTACTAGGGCTCTGGCTTGTCCTCCCTTCCTCCGCGTCTGGTGTATTTGCCTCCACATCGATAACTTCTGTTTCCTGTTGTAGTGTAATGGAGGGTGCAGTTGCGCTTGTGTCTGCGGTAGCAGGAACTTCAGGAGGGTTTTCGCCGGATGGGCGGGCTGATCCGGTCCGAGGCCTTTTCGCCTTCGGGGGCAGCGTCTGCGTTGCGCTAGCTGGCCTCTTCATCGGCTTATCCTGCTCCTTAGTGGGCGGTTGCACGCTCTTCTCAGCAGCATAGCTAGATTCTGCACCTTGTCCAGCCGGCTGCTCCTTCCGCTCGAATACGTCCTCTATTCTCCCGGGGCTTTGAGTGCTCCGAGGCACAATGTTTGCGAATAGGACTGGCTGGTAAGTGTTGCAGTTCGCATCATAGATTTCGGAGAATTGGGCGTCAATCACGAGGGACCCTTCAGATGCTTCCTTCTTGTTGTGGACCCTCATGACCCACCAGTTTGCAATCTTTTCTTCAGACCACCCCTGCAACTTGTCCTCCATCTTCTTGAAGAAATCAGGATTAGGGTCATGCGCCGGGTTTTGAGACGGGTTGTATTCTGCTTCCATGGTTTAGAAATAATGCCACGGTAGGAGCGACTGCATCCTTTCTATGTGCCACTCGAGATCGCGCCCTGATGGGTTATTGCGCTGCTTTTCAATCTCTGGGCGAGGGCAGCTGTGGAAGGTTTTTGCCCCGATGAATTTTCTGAATGAATCCAGGGGGTCATACTTCCAGCGCTAGGGGAGCTCAATCAAGCCAAAGTCCTTCAGTGTTGCCACGAGGAATTCGTTCTGCCCAGTGACAAAGACCTCAATGTCGCCCCACTTAAAAGGGAAGGCACACGTGTGCGGCCATCTCCTCCCATGGCCATAGGTGTCATCCGTGAAGTCGCTCTGCCGAGCGACCTCTAGAGCGAACAGATATTCGGTGGTGTAATATGGCAACAAAAAGGGGTTGCCAATGAACCCAAAGATTCTGATCACTAAACCCTGCGTGAGTTGGAAAACGTCACCCAGCTTGCCTCGCACCACACCATCTCTCATTGCCCTGGGAACGCGGTGGCAAGCGCCACAGATAAGTTCCAGGGCAGGGCCAAGGAACGCTTGGTTGAAATTGTAGTAAGACTCTCTTCTTGACAGAGCCTGAGTCCACTGGTATACTGGCAACCTCTTTCCCTCCTGATTGGTGCGGTTGGTGGCGATGAAAGTGAACTTGTTGTGCATGTGATAAAAGAAAAGCCACGCCAGGAAGGAACAGGACCTGAAAGACAAATCTCTTCCTTTCTGCAGGTCGGTTAACCGGGTATGCAAAATACGAGCCACCCAATCTGCCCAGTCAAAGAACACGGGCTTTGTCCCTGGCCCCATGGCGGCGGGAGAGTAGAACTCCCCGTGTGAAATGCACTCTGCGAGGGCGACCTGCCACGGGTACACCGTTGCGTCAGTGGAGAGCCCCATCACCCATGCCAATATTGAGTAGATATCGGGGTATTTGAAATGCTTCAAGGACATGGGCATCTCTGGCCATTGATCAGGCGCTAGTTTCGTCCTTAGTTGGGCCTCCATGAACTGCCGCATCTGTGGGGTGGGCTGGTACCTGCTGGTCTGCTCATTGGTGTTGATCGTTCTGATGGTGTAATCTTTGGGCGGCATTTCCCCGGGAGCAAAGGCGTCCTGGACGTTGTCAGCGTAAATTGAAAATAATTTCTTTCCTCCGGCATCCCGAACTGTTCTGGTCTGAGGGTTATAGAACCTGGCGATAGCACACACCAGTTCCGGGCAGTTATGCACAGGAGTGCATAAATACCAGTACAAGTGGGAGTAGTATGCAACAGTCCTCTTACTTTCGGAAGAAACTTTTGCCAGCATCTCGTCAATAGTTTGGCGCAACTGTTCGACACTCTTGTTGGTGAGGACACCATCCCTCATCTTTCCCAACTTGTCAATGGGCGGAGGGATTTCAGCCTGTGCTTCCTCCTCTTTCTGCTTCTTAGCACTCTCCGAATTTTTCGAGCCTCCATCCTTGGGCGCTTTCCCCTTCTTATCAGCACCTTTCTTGCCCATTATGAACAGTGAAAACACACAGGCGTAAGGACCAAAACACTCGGCGCCTTGCTATAGTACTCTTATGCTCTCACTAGCAATTACTTTCGCTCAGGGCTTTAGCACAACAAAGGGGCGATTCTTAGAAGACCAAGTGATTTTCTACTTTGGAGCGCTGGTCTTCTTATAGACGTGGGCTTGAACCACCCCATTAATGGCGCACGCAGGGAGTAAATGCCCGGAAGGGGAGTGGGTGGAAACCAGTGCTTTCTCATTGGTGACCGCCTATTGATGCGTGCTTCTCCCGAGGTCAGAAACTTCCGTGGGCTGCAATCTTCCTTGGAAATCCCAACTTCATCGCTTTCCGTTCTCCAAGGCACTATCTTTCATTCTAACGACCCACTTTGGGATGCGCATTGAGTCACTTCCACTTCGAAACGCGTGCCTAGGGCCTTAAGGGAGCGTCGCCTTCTTTCACTTGCTTCAATGCTTGCTATCTTCAAAGGCCCATAGGGGAGGGTTTTCGCCCAAATCTTGAGCGAAACTGCTTTTCGATCACGAAGGCGCCCGAAATAGGCTTTTGCGCCTCCCAAGAAAGATTCACCTTTTAATTTTCGTCTCCTTTAAGTCATTCCTTCTTGCACTAAAACGTGGCGCGCTGCGACTGGTGGCGTCAACTCTGCCTTTCGCTCCAAGCATGGGCGAATCCCATCTTCGCTCCAAAAGCTTGCCGAAACTTGCTTTCGCTCTGGGAACGAGCGAAACACCAATTTGCTTTTGAAAATAGGTGGAACCTCCTTTCGCTTCTAGGACGAGCGAAACTCATTTTCGGAGCGATGCCCAAGCGAAACCTCTTTTTCGGCCGAGGGTAAAGCGAAACTTAGTTTTCGATGCCTGAAAGATAGACTCCTTTGTTGAAGGCGAAGGGGGTCCTTTTCCTTGCTTTGGGGGTTTCGCTCCTGGGAAGAGCGAAACCTAGCTTCGCTCCCAAAAATGAGCGAAACTATCTCCTGCTCACCAAAACTTCAAAAACGCACTCTTCTGGAGGCAAACAAAAACTTGACGCCCTTTCCCAACGCCCCGGCTTGAGCCTCAATTGCATCTAGGTCCGAGATGGACCGCCTGGAGACGCGAGAAAGAGAAGAGTGAAAGGCAAACAAAAATGCTCCATTATGGAGCGCAATCGCTTGCTGAAAGCAGAAACATATATACATACGAAAATAAAAATAAAACTTATGTACACAGTTTTGAAACCTTCTGATGCTCCTTACTGGTGGTAAACCTTCAGGTGAAGGCCGTTAACGGGTATGGGCAGAGTACGGCCCTCCATGTCCTGTAGAATGAAAGAGTTTGCCTGATTAACGCGGGAAATCTGAAATGGGCCTTCCCAGAAGGCATCGAATTTATCATGATTTCCGAGTTTTGCTTTCCACGCGTTCCATTTCAGCACCAAATCTCCAACCTGGAAGGCACGGGTGGTGGCCTTTTTTCTGAACCAGTTCCTGGTGGTCTCAGTATGCTTCATGAAAGCTTCATAAGCTTTCTCCCTTTCTTCCTCTAGCTGCAGCAACTGAGCCAGTCTGGCATCCATGGGGTCAAGGTCCTCTCTTTCATCGTCTAGCATCCAAAGTGCAGGCATCTCGATATGTGTAGGCAGAACTGCCTCTTTCCCGTATACCAACGAATACGGTGTCGTTTTGATGGATTTCTTAATGGAGGTGCGGTCGGCCCAGAGTGCCTAGTCCAGGAGCAGATGCCATGTTCGCTTGTTGCTCTCCAGGGTCCTCTTCAGGATTTTTAGCAAGTTCTTATTTGTAGACTCTGCCAAGCCATTCCCCTGCGGGTAGTAGTTAGACGAGGCCTTTAGGTAGATTCCATACTTGCTAGCAAACTCGCTGATTTTGGCGCCTATGAAAGAAGGGCCATTATCTGTCACAATCGCGTCTGGAATCCCGAAGCGAGTTATCAATCTTTCCAAGAAGGTAATAACTACTTCCTGGTCAGCTTGCTTCAACCCACCGGGTGAAGTAGTCCGTGGCAGTTAGTATATATTTGTGCCCTGCCGAAGAGTTTGGCGATATTACCCCGATGAAGTCTAAGCCCCATTGTTGGAAAGGTGCTTCGACTTGAATTGGGTGCAGGGGCAAAGGGGCATTTCTGTTTCGGCCGACATATCTTTGGCATTTGTCGCACCTCCGGCTGACTGAGAAAGCATCAGCAAAAATTGTGGGCCAATAATAGCCCGCTCTGATTATTTTCAAGGCCATAGGCCTTCCTGCAAAGTGACCCCCGACATTCCGGAATGGAACTCGTCGAGGATTTTCTTTTTCTCTTCCCCTGACACATCTTAGGAGAACCTCGTCAATATTTCTGAAAAACAGCCCATCAGGGCGCAATACGTACCTGCAAGCTTGGAGCCTGAACCTTCTCCTCTGCAATGCATCGAGGTGGGATGGGCATCTCCCGGTGTTAAAGTACTGGATCAAGTCCTCCGTCCAGTCACTGTCATCCGCAGATTGGTTGGCGAAGTTGCCTTCTAGCACTGGGTCTTCCCACTAGCAAGCTGTCACTTCTGAGGCGGCGCTCCTTGCGAGTTCCTGGCATAATGCCCGACCGCGGATCAGCTTGGTGGGTCGGATTTCAATGTCAAACTCCTGGATTTTAGAAACCCAACCAGCCCTCTTGTTGCCCATTTCTCCCTGGATGATAAAATTCCTTACGTCTGGATGCACAACATACACTGTTGTCTTGCTCTGGGAGACGAAGTGTCGGAATTTTTTTAGGGACCTCATGACCGCGTGTACTTGTCTTTCAATAAAGTTGTACCATTCTTCGTGCGGTTGGATCACCTGGCTCAAGAATGCTATTGGGTGCTCATCGTCGTCTTCTCCTTTCTGTGTGAGGACTGCTGCGTAGCTTTCAGGTTCTCCGACTGCGTAAAGGATAAAGTCCTTAGAGTAGTCAGGGTTCACCAACACAGGGGCTTGGGCGATTCGGGCCTTGATCTCTTCAAACGCCTTCTTCCTCTCTTCTGTCCACCTGAACTCGACATCTTTCTTTAGGAGTTCGGTCATCGGCTTGACAACCTGGGCGAAATCGGGCACGAACTTCCTCACAAAGTTGATCTGGCCAAAGAAAGATTGCAGGCCCTTCTTGTTTGCCGACAACGGGAGTTTGAAGAGGGCCTTTGCTCTGTCAGGGTCAACAGCGAGTCCTTTCTCTGAGATGACGTGGCCCAGGAGTTTTCCCTCTTTCACCGCGAAGATGGACTTCTTCGGGTTTATGGATATACCGAATTCTCGACATCTCTCAAACACTTGCCGCAGGTGCGAGCCATGCTCCTCTCTCTTGTGCGAAAAAACGGTCATGTCATCCAGATAGATGACAATGATCCGGTTCAGCAATTCGCCGAACGCCAGGTCCATGGCTCTCTGGAAGGTGGCCCCTGCGTTTGAGAGGCCGAAGGGCATGCGCTGATAAGCGAACGTCCCCCATTTGGTGGTGAACGCTGTCTTATGTTGGTCTTCGTCTTTTACCCAAATCTGGTTGTACCCAGAGAAACCATCCAGGAGGGAGAAGCGTTGTGCCCCTGCCACCACATGGAGAATCTGGTCGATCTGAGGGAGCGGGTAGTGGTCTTTCAGCGAGGCCTGGTTCAGATTTCGAAAATCAACGCACAAGCGGATATCTCCATTCTTCTTCCGGACAGGAACCAGATTGGCGACCCAGGATGAATGCTTGATTGGATAGATGATTTTCGCTTCGAGCATCTTCAGGAGCTCGACCCTCATCAGAACTTCGATCCTTGGGTTAACAGGCCTTTGCTTCTGCCTGCAAGGTTTGACCCCTTCCTGCAGTTCAATGGTGTGTTGTATGACCTCCCTGTCATACCCCTTCAGATCTTGGTAGCACCAGGCAACAATGTCTGGATATTCTCTGCACAGGGCCCGGATCTGTTCCAGCTCTTCAGGAGTGTTGTCTGCTCCGATTTTGATGACCTTTCCAGGCTCCAACTCGAGCTCTTTGTATTGCTTCTCGTCTACTTTGATCCTGTGAGCGATTGCTCTATCGTTCTGATCAAATAGACTCTCTAAAGTAATTAGCCCTTTCGGGACATGGTTATTTTTCAGCTGTATCAACCCCTCATATTCCTCGTCATCAGGGTCTCTACCTTCAATTGTGCTTGCTTCATGGATCAAAAAATTGACGATCTGCTCGTCACTATCAAACACCTGCCAGTGGGTGTCTTTATCAGGCACAGAAGGCCTGTAAATGGTTCTTACCATCTTCGGCTTCTGCATCATGTTATCAGCCGGGGAGTATCTGGCTCCAATAGATGCTAAGACATCTGCGTGTTTATTTCTTTCCCGCGAGATAGCCTGGACATTCAGTGCCTCGAAAGACTCCAGCAGGTCCCATACCCTATTGCGGTACGCCTTGAGATAGTGCTGCTTCGAGACGCACTTATTGGTGACCTGTTTGCAGACTAACTCTGAATCTCCGAAGATCTGCAACTGCTTGATTCCCAGTTTCTCCGCCTTCTTCAACCCTAAGCACAGGGCTTCATACTCCGCCGCATTGTTGGTACAGCTCCAGGCGAGTCTGTAGGAGTAGGCCTTTTGATTTCCGGAGGGAGAGATCAAGACAACCCCAGCCCCAGCGCCGTTCTTGCATCGGGCGCCATCAAAGAAGAGTTTCCATAGTTCGTCGGGGACAGGGTCCTCGTCTTTCTGCACCCTCTCTTTCGCTTCTTCATGGAGTAACAACCTATCTCTGACTCGATCATGGCGTTAAAGTCAGTCAGGGAGGACTCGTCCTTTGTTCGAAGCTCCTCCAGGGATTCTTCCAGCAGGTCTACCTCCTTTAGCTCCTCTGTCATCAGATGGACTGATTTGTTCTGCTGCTCTTCATCGGCTATCTTCTCAATGTGGAAGCTGGAGGGTTTCTCATTGTAGATTTTTATCTTCCTCCCTCTGAATGGAACCTCCAGGTGCGAGTAGTCCAGAGAGAGGTAACCTCCCAGCTTAGCAGTGAACTCTCTCGAGAGGCACATGCTGAAATATGGTTCTAGATCGACGACTACGACCTCCTGGATTACAACAATCTGGGGCATCTTGTGCAACTGGATTGGGATATCCTTGATGACCCCCACTGTCTTTACGGGAGTCCCGTCAAGTTGGAGAACACCTGGACTGCTCCGTGTATATTCCATGCCCATGACCTCGCATACTGCTTTGGGCATGACAGTGGTTGTTGCGCACCAAAGTCGATCATACAATTATGCACGACCCATCCTTTCCATCCGAAGAGACAGATAGAACGGAGGCGGCCTGTTTTTGCCAGTGGCTAAGGCGGTCAGGGCTTGAGTCAGCACGGTCTGGGTCAGCTTCTCTCCCTTCGCAGATTTCAGCGATTCTTGCAATAAGTCAACTTGTCCAGGGAGTTGTAGGGCATCATAGAGACTTACTTTGGCGGGAGTTTTCTTCAGCTCTTCGACTATGTTATACGCCGAGGTAGCGGATCCTTCTGGCTCCTTCGCAGTTTCGTACTTGGTGCGGTACTGCTGCGTGGCTTCGACCCTTTGTTGTTTGGTCAGCGATGGGTACTTAAGCTTTTCCCTGGCTTGCTCTTTAGTTTCGCCTTGAGGCTGCGGTACTGGCGCTTTTGCCGGCAGGGTTCTTTCTTTCGCCGACGGGGGTAAGGAATCCTTGTCTGGAGCTTTCGCCGGCGGTTGCTCCTTTTCACGGCGAGCATACACCTTCAGGGGCTCCATCTGAGCCGCGTCCACCTCAATGGGTTTCTTCCCAGTTCTGGTAAGAACTGAGACCTGTTCTTCAGCAGGGATCATGAGGTTACGGTCCGCCTCTCTGATCATATTGACTTGCTCACTGGGGGCGTTGCCTACCAACGTTTGGACGTAGTTCAGGTGGACCATGCAAGTGTCTTCTCCATGCGGGTCGTTGCAAGTGGAGCACCAGTACACTTGGTCTGATGTGCTCGCCTCTTCATAGTTTAAAACAGTTGCATTCCTCCCGGGGGGCCTAACAGCCGAGGCTGCTTGGTCTCTTGTGATCGCCGGAGGAGGAAATCTCCTTGGCTGGAATTCACGTTCAGCCTGCTTCCTTTTGATGACAGCAATCTCATTTGACATCGTCCTCATGGCGGAATTGATAGACTGCACCTCTTGCAAAATCTTTGCTTGCGGGTCAGCGCTCGCAGGCGTTGGTAATGGCAATGGCGCCATGGGTGGAGGTAATGCCGGATATTGTGGTGGTGGAGGAAGTTGTGGAGCTGGAGAAGTGGAAAATTGTGGAAAGGCCGGCGCAAGGTTCGAATTCCATGATGGAATCGGGTACGTGGAAGATGCAGGGGAGGGTGATTGAGCATGATGTCGAGGCAAATCGGGGAAGATTGGCATTGTCATCTTTGGTGGAAGTTTGTCGATGGCAATTAAGTCAGCCTCCGCCTTCTGCGCCTGCGTATACAAGTCCGGAAAGGTGGTGACATTAGCAAACCGGATGTTCATGTTGATGTCTGAATGGAAAGCTCTGAGGAAATAAAACGCTGCTTGCTCAGAGGTTGGCCGAAGGCCGTCGGGGACCCTCTGCCAGGTCCGAGCAAATCTGACGTTGAAATCGGCAACTTCCTCCTGCGGGTGTCTCTGGATGGTTGTGAACTGGTGCAGCAGGGAGAAAGGGTCCGCCGATTCGTTGAATCCTCTTATCAACCGTTCTGCCAGTTGGTCCCAGGAGGTGATGGTACCGGCCGGCAACGATCGGTACCAGTAAAGGAGTTTTCCTCTAAGGGACAGGACTAGCAATCTCACCATAATATTCTCTTCCGTGATGCCATGGATGGTAGCCAGAGAAGCGACGTCTTGGACGTGTTCATAAGTCGTCTTCCCGATACCATCATAGGTGGGAATGGCCTTTAGCGCTGCAGCTGGGATCTGGGCTTGTGCCGCCAGATTCAAAGGTCCTGAATGGTTCCAGGCCGGGAACTGCCTGGGCGGAGCTTGCTGCGCCATATGTGCGTGCGGAGCAGTTGGTTGAATCGGAGGATTCGGCGGCAACGGCGGCTGCAATGGTTGGTTTGGAGTTGGCGAACGAATCCGGAACAGTCAAAGCACTTGGTTGAACGTTCGGTGGAACCGAAATATTCTGATGATCCGGAGAATTTGGAGGATTCGGGGGCAAGCTAGTTGCTGTGCTGTCTGGAGTTGGAGTCCGCGCAGCAACAACAGCTTCCTGCGAAGATGTCCCGTCTAGCGGGATATTCGGCCTGACCACCCTAGGATGCTCTCCCAGAGCGTTGATGTCAAGCTCGAAGAACTCGATCTCTTCTTCTGTATTTCTAGCTCTCAATCTCGTGTGCATGAAGGCGGGCTTTTAAACTGGTCTTCGAGATTTGGAGGTGTCTGAGTTCAACTGAGTCGCCAGATGTTCAGATTTGACAGCAATAAGACGAACATCACTTCTTAATGTTGCTTTAACGTGGAACGCTTGTGTCCCACCGGGCGTGCCAAAAAAACTGTTGGTCACGAATCTGCCCTAGGAAAGGATTTGGTTTGTTTACGCGCCCTAGACCCGGCCAACACTTGAAAGGCCGGAAGGAAGGAATGCCTTCCGTGCCAATCTCCAGAGAGGGTTGGCTCCCTTACTACACTAAACTGGGGTTTCAGATTAAGGAACTGGAAAGAAATTAGGAAATTGCTGAAAGAGATGAAAATAACTGAAAGGGATGGGAAATATGGCCGCAGGCCAGTGGAGTCCAAAGGGGAAGAACAGGCAACACAATCACTTATCTCTACTTGAACCAGCAGCAATCAATACCAAGAATGAAACAGAAACTAACACTAAAATTCCTCTGACATGTATCCTTCGAAATAATTCCAGCTTTCGTTCTTTACCATACGCTTAGATCCAGATTATAGAATTACAGCAATCACATAAAGAAACGAAATTAACAGAAATGGCAATAGAAGGCATCATACACAGAAGAAATCCAGAATCAGAGCCAAAAGTCTTTAGTATTGATGCAGAGCTTAAGTACAACAGTTCTCTAGCAGAACGTTCCCCCCCTTTTTACATTGCATTGAGCTAGTTTTTATAGAGGATTTCGCCTCTGGAATATTAATGTCAAACCCTAAAACCGCTGGGGCCGCTGAGATTTGACCCTTGTCAGGCAATTATGAGACATGGCTCACCCTGAGATTATCGCTAGGAACTCACATCAGTAGTTATGAGGTATGGCTTCGGACCGGATTTATCGTTGAAACTGCTCGTCTCATTACTGCGGTTGGTGAAGTCCGCCTCCAGAGGTTTCCTTGGACCTGACAGCGTCGTCTTAATGGGATAGGGGGAAGACCAGAATCCATGCGCCATAAAGGCTTCTTAAATTTGCATCTACTATCCTTTGCCTCTGAAATGAGCCCTCTGGATGCAGCCCTGGTGTCGAGAAGAGCTTCGAAGAGATTTCGTTGGAAACCGGGCCTTAAATGCTGTCCCTGAGTCCAAAATGGACTTTCGCTCTTGGTAAGGAGCAACAGGGAGGTTTCGCTCAAGCTGAGCCCGAAATGGACTTTCGCTGGGAGTGTCGAGCGAAACATGGTTTGACCTTTGACCTTTGGTTTGACCTTTCTCTGAAAGTAGTGCCCGAAATTAGCTTTCGCCCCGGCTAAGTCCGAAATGGACTTTCGCTGGAGTTGGCATTCTTTATGAGCTTTCGCCTGGGCTAAGTCCGAAATGGACTTTCGCTTTAGCTAGAGCCCGAAATAAGCCTTCACCTCAGTTAAGTCCGAAATGGACTTTCGCTGGAGCTAGGGCCCAAAAGGAGGTTTCGGCAATATTGTAAGCGAAAGGTGATTTGACCCGTTGACCTTTGCCTTTCGCCCAAGTTGGAGTCCGAAAAGGACTTTCGCCCAGCCAGCGCACAAACATGGGTTTTGACCTTGCTGACTTTGCCTTAGTTTCCCTTTGCCTGAAATGTGTTTTCGCTCTTGGCAGGGTCCAAAATGGACTTTCGCTGTCTCCTAGGGGCGAAAACACCTTGCCTGCGCCTTAGCCGATTTTGGTGTCTTTTAGGCATGAAGTGCGCTCTCGCTCCAACACACGAGCGAAGCAGCCTTTCGCCTTTCCCCTGAGTGAAACCTCCCATCGCTTTGATTTGTGAGCGATCTTTGAACTGGGAGCGAAACCTTGCCCGAGGCTGCCCCGAAATGGGATTGTGCTCTAAAAGACGAGCGAAAGGGAGCTATCCCTGAAAAAGCTAGTTGGGCCTTTGCGCCATGGAAACACCGAGGAGGGGCAGGCAACGAACACTGCTCTGAGGAAGAAAAAGCAAATTTGGATAGAAAAAACATTGCAGCAACAACACTTCAAAAGTCTATACCTGGTGATTTTTATTAGACAAAATGTGGCGAAAATGCCAACAGGACTAGTCCCCACTTAGTCCTTAAATGGTGCGATATATTTTCTAACATTTATAGATGATTATTCTAGAAGAGTGAGTTTATTTTTTGAAGAAGTCGGAAGCTTTGCAGAAATTTAAAGAGTTCAAAGCACGAATAGAGAAAAGTTTGGGCAAGCCTATTTTATGTCTCAGGACAGTTAATGGAGGTGAATATTGCTCCAAGGAATTTGATAACTTTTGTACACAGGAAGGAATTAAGCACCAAAATACTGAACTTTATACTCCACAGAAAAATGGTGTGGCCGAGCGGATGAATTGCACAATCATTGAATGTGCAAGAAGCATGCTCAGCACAACCATGTTAGATAAAAGGTTCTGGGCAGAGGTTGTTAATACAGTTGTTTACCTCATTAACAGGTCACCTACAACTGCGTTGGATAGGCAAATTCCGAAGGAGGTTTGGTGTGGTAAGCCAGTTGATTACTCTCATTTGCGTGCCTTTGGCTGTAATGCATTTGCCCATGTGCCTAAAGAAAAAAGGTCCAAACTTGGCCCAAAGTCAAGCAAATGTGTTTTTCTTAGCTATGGAGATACAGTAAAGGGGTACAGACTGTGGGATCCTACTACCCACAAGGTAATTATTAGCCAGGATGTTATTTTTGATGAAAAATCCATGCAAAGGAAGGAGGTACAATAAACAACTAATGTTATACCAATTGAAATAGATATGAATGAAGATGAAAATGAAAATCAGCATGTCGAAGCTTTTGATTAGCATGCAGAACAACAAGTAAAGCAGCCACAACTGTCACAAGACCAAGAGCCACAATCAACAGATCATTGGGTTATAAGATCTACACATCCACAAAAGTGTCCGAAAAGGTATTCTCCCGTTTTTCAGTCTTCTTTTGCTTTGTTAACTGATGATGGTGAGCCTAGTTCAATTCAGAAAGCTAGAGAATCTGAGAATGCAAAAAAATGGAGGAAATCCATGGAGGAGGAAATGGAAGCACTTTGCAAGAATAAAACGTGGGAACTTGTGGATCTCCCACCTGGAAGAAAGGTTGTTGGAAACAAGTGGGTGTACACAGCTTAAAAACGGTGATGGGTTGTTGGAACGCTATAAAGCTCACTTGGTGGCAAAAGATAATGTGCAAAAGTCAGGTATAGACTTTAATGAAATTTTCTCTCCAGTTGTGAAGATGACTACTGCTACAGTTTTACTTGCACTTGTAGCAGCACATGATTTAGAACTGAACAGCTTGATGTAAAGACTGATTTTCTGCATGGTGATCTCAAGAAGGAGATTTATATGGGTCAGCCTGAGGGCTATGACGAAAGAAGCAAATAGAATTTGGTTTGCAAACTCAATAAATCTCTGTATGGGTTGAAACAGGTGCCAAGGATGTGATACAGAAAATTTGACACCTTCATGAAGAGCCAAGGGTTCAGCAGGAGTGAAGCTGACCATTGTGCATACTATAAGAGGTTTGATGATGATAGTTTTATTATTTTGCTGTTGTATGTTGATGATATGCCGGTTGCTAGCCCTAGCATGAAGAAAATAATTGATCTTAAGGCTCAATTGGCTAAGACATTTGAAATGAAGGATTTAGGAGCAACAAACCAAATTTTAGGGATGAAGATACACAGGGACAAAATAGGAAGGAAGATCTGGTTATGTCAACAGTCATATAGAGAAAAGATTTTGTAGTGCTTCAATATGCAGAATGCAAAACCAGTTAGTACCCCACTTCTTTCACACTTCAAATTGTCTTCCGAACAGTGTCCTAGAACAAAAGCAGAGACAACAAGCATGTCTCATGTACCGTATTCATCAGCAGTAGGAAGCCTCATGTATGCCATGGTAAGAACCAGACCGAATATTGCCCAAGCATTGGGAGTTGTCATCCGGTACATGGCAAATCCTAGTAAGGAGCATTGGAATGCAGTGAAGTGGATATTTAGATATTTAAGAGGAACTTCAGATGCTGCTATTTACTACGAATCGACAAATTTGCAAGTTAAAGGTTTTGTGGATTCTAATTACAGTGGATATAGAGATTGGAGAAAGTCCACTACAGGATATACTTCCCCTCTTGCTAGTGGAGCTGTGAGTTGGACTTCTAAGTTGCAGTCTATGGTGGCTTTATCAACCACTGAAGCAAAATACATTGCAGCAACTAAAGCCAGCAAAGAGTCAATTTGGCTAGAACGACTGTTGGGTGACTTCAAGATAATGCAGGAGAAGATTACATTGCATTGTGATAGCCAAAGTGCTATTTAGTTAGTGAAGAACCCAGCATTCCATGATCACACGAAACACATTGATGTTAAGTACCATTTTATAAGAAATGTGGTGGAAGAAGGTAGGATCCTGTTACAAAAAATTGGTACTAAAGTGAATCCAGCAGATATGCTTACAAAGCCGATCAAGACAGAGAAGTTTGAGTGGTGCAAAACTTCTTTGGGCTTGCTGAAAATGTGATAAGGGCAGCATTGGGCAATTGGCACTTGGATGGAAAACATAGGCAAATAATTCCTGTATATTGACTTCAAGTGGGAGAATGTTAGGCGGTGAAGTGAATATTCAGATCTCCAATGTTCTTCAGCGGAGAGGTGCATGGTGGTGCAGTTCATAGTGGTCCATTAGGAGAGGAAACAAACAGTTTTTCGGAGTCTTCCTTTGGGAGAGGAAACGAACAATTTTTTGGAGTCTTCCTTTGGGAGAGGAAACGAACAGCCTTTTGTTTTTCTATAAAAGGGGAATGACCCCTTGCATGTAATAGTTTAGTGAATGTAAAAAGTTTGTCGAAATCAATAAAAGAACGAAGCTGCCATTGCCCCATGGTTTTTCCTGCACACTGCAGGTTTTCCACATAAAAATCTATGTTATTGTTTTTTCTGCGTTATTGTTTTGCTTGCTCGTAATATTTGTTTTCTAACAAGTAGCAAATACAAAATTAGTCATCAAGGAAAGCAAGACAATAACCAAGGCAATGCAAAGAACATGAACAACTACATACAATACAATACAACGAAGAGGCCTATCATACAAAGACACAAGTGTTAGGAACATAGACACTTCACACACAATTGTACCAACATTGCCAATCCAAGCAAGCAAATGATGTACAAATGGTGTGAGCCTCGCAACTATACATGAGAGAGTTGTCCCAAGAAAGGAGGCAACCAAACTGTTGATTTCAACAACATCAAAGAGACAAACTTAAGGATAAAGCACATTCTATCAATCACATAGGGACAGGTTATGAAGGCTAACTATTTTGATCCATCATTTGAGCAAAAGCGATGGCAAGAGATCCACACAAATATCGAGGAAGAGATGACAAACAAACTTGACAAGTTGAAAGGTCAACAAAGCGTGCCTATCAAAACTACATCTAAGTAGTTGTCAAAATCACAAAATTTGATGAATCAACTCTTGCAATCAAGTATATCAATGGAGATGGCAACCTTGTTAGCAATTCCTCACTTGCATGCCAACATTGAGGAGATGGTGCAAGATTTGGGAAATAAAGAGAACTACTCCACATCACCAGTACCACCAAAGCAAATGACTATACTCAAGGACTAGTTATCAACCCGAAGGTACTAACGATTAATGCTAGAAAGCAATTGCCATTGTTGCACATTGATATATTACACCACATGTTGACACACATTATAGTAGACGAGAGATCAAACATGAATGTGCTCCTAGAGAAAACCTTGTGATCACCAAATTTTTTGACTTCTAGGAGCTAAGTAGTATGGCATTGAGATGAAGGAAATATATGTATGAAAAAAGTCACTATTGCAAAATAATTGGAAAATAAACACTTATCTTGGACTTCATCATGATCACATTGCATAAAGTGCACGGAATCCTTGATGGGTCGTGGTTGTCTAAAGATGGAGAATGTTGACCACAACTTTGATCCAATCAATAAGAGAGGATCTTGCATCCTCAAATGAATAGAACCTTTCCACGTTCAACGATAGAGAAAAACACATGTCAAGATGAAGCTAAATGATGATGTTTTTCCACTTTGAGTGTATGGAGAATAAATGACAGTCTGATAACAGTCTTTGTGATTAGAACATGGAGGATTACGAACTCTTCTAAAAAGGATGGTTGTGTCTAGATGTCGAAGCGAACAAGAGTGTAGATATGAAGGGGATAGCGATTGTGCTTGACACCTTCGAGGTGAATGGGTAAAGAGATGTTGCAACTACAAGAACTCAAATGAGCAATGCATTCCCAACAATGAAGAAAGAGGAAAAGTCAACATTTCCCCCATACTTCGGAGAATATGGCATTGGTGACGCATAGATTGATAATTGGCCAACACACCTATATGATGCAAGCAAAGTACCTAAAGGACCTATCACCATGAAGGACCAAAATGTTATAAGTTAACCTTGGTGAAACTAAGAAGAAGAAAATCATTTGTTGTGGTAATGATTTTGATCCGGTTCTGAATATAACAACATTCAAAATCTATAAATATTTGCATGGGCTTACAAGAACCTCAACATGATTCCACCTGCATTGTGCATCCATCGAATATCGTTGGCTCCAAGAGCATAGTCAGTGTGATACATATCATATCACATGAATCCAAAATATGCAACATTAGTCAATGCAAAGATTAAAAATATGTTGGATGCTAGCATCATCTTCAAAGTGACTATCAGTGATTAGTATCACCAATCGTGATTAGCCTGAAAAAGGAGAGTGTGTTTGTAGAGACTTCATGAGCTTCAACACAATCACAATTAAGAATCCCATACCTCTTCCATTAGTAATTCAATCTTGGAACAAGTAGCCATACAAAGATATATTTGTTTCTCAATAGACACTTGATATACAATTAAATCAATATTATGGTGAAGGAAAAAATGAAGACCATCTTTATCATTGAATATGAAATGTACAAGCACCCCATGAATCCAAAACATGAGGTGTTGGTGAATGCAAAGATTGAAAAGATGTTGGATGCTAGCATCATCTTCAAAATGACCATCAACATTTGAGAATATCCACTCCTAATAAGATTGAAAAAGGAGAGTGCGCATATCAAAATTTCTGTAGACTTCAAGAGTTTGGACACAGTCACAATCATGGATCCCTTCCCAATTCTATTCACTCATTTGATCCTAGAAGAAGCAACTGGACACAAGATATATTTATTTCTCGATGGATTTTAGGGCTATAATCAAATCAATATTGCAATGAAACACAGATTGAAGACCACCTTTGTTATTGAGAACACAGTCATAAAGTTTGGACACAGTCACAATCATGGATCCCTTCCCAATTCTATTCACTCATTTGATCCTAGAAGAAGCAACTGGACACAAGATATATTTATTTCTCGATGGATTTTAGGGCTATAATCAAATCAATATTGCAATGAAACACAGATTGAAGACCACCTTTGTTATTGAGAACAAAAATTTAGAGCCTATCAACTGGAAAATCCAAGTCTTTTTGGATGATAGGTCGTTATATAGGCAAAGGAAAAAGCACTTGAAAGCATTGGAGGAGGGCATGTCCCTATGCATGAATGCCCACCTTTTGCTTAACCCTAAGAAGTACAATTGGAATTTTATGTCTTTTTAGATGATTGGTCATTGTATGTATAATAGGAAGAGCACTTGAAAGCATTGGAAGAATGCATGTAGCTATGCATGAATGCCCACCTTTTTCTTAACCCTGATAAGTGCAAGTTGTCGGTGCCCTCTGGGAAGTTGTTGGGCCATGTCTATTAAACCAAGTTGGAGACAGATCGTGACAACATTGGTACAAATAGAAAAAAAAAGGATGCCAACTCACATAAATCTTTTATGGACCATATGGGATATTAGCAGATTTTCATTAAGAACTTCACAAAGTTGTCACATGCCTTTGACACCCAAACGTTCATTAAGAACTTCACAAAGTTGTCACATGCCTTTGACACCCAAACATTCATTAAGAAATTCACAAAGTTATCACATGCCTTTGACACCCTCACATGCAAAGGTGTTCCATTCAAGTGAACATAGTAACACCAATAAGCCTTCGAGCAATTAAATGCCAAACTTGTCAATGCACTTATTCTAATGTTCAGAGACTAGGACAACAAATTTCACATCCACGTTTAACGCGTCAAACTTCGCAACTAGGTGCGGATTGGTGCAAAAAATCAATCATGAGTTGGATCAATCCATCTACTTTGCAAGTTGGTGGTTGTCATGCACAAAGAAGAATTATAGCACAACGAAGTGCAAAACATTGGGCATGGTGTGCATATAGCATAAAAGCTCTATCACTATCTAGTCACAAACCCATTGCATTCTATGTCAATCATTAGACACTCTTGTATCAAATAAATAAGCCAACAACTCACAAGTGAGTCAACGAGTGGCCCATCACATTACATTAGTTTGTATTTAATAAGTGGTCTAGCCAATGAAGAAACACATAATAGTTGACCAGCTATCCTAAATCCATTTGAGAGATCCTACAAATGATGGGCTGCCAAACAAGTTTCAAGATGCTTACCTAACCCATGTCATGATGGTACCATCTTGGTATAAGGCACTTACCTACCAACATGATATTTACCAAGAGAGTTGAGGAAGTAGATAGAACATCATGGCCATTGGCATGGGATGTGTTGATTAATAGGACAAATCAACTAACACAAGAACCGATGCGTTCTCTCTCTCTACACACACAGGCCAAAGGAGACAGAAAGTGCATCTGCATTTCCCAAACACAGAGTTTTGCTCAGTTTGGCGTGTGTGTTGTGACGTGGCATGGCACACCATTGAACTAGTCAAGGAACATGGCAACACTAAACAATGTAGAATGGAGAAAAAAGTAAGCCCAATCGTCACACCCCAAAGGTAGGTGCTTACAACATTTAGTGGCCAAGTTCTTCAAGAAGTAGATAAAAGGCTTGGTAAACCCTCCATACTTCACGATGAAGAGGAGCTGAGACATTTGATGAACAAACTCCATGAACAAGTGGATCACAAAGTTGATGGAGCTGACAAACCCAATACACTTTTGTAAATCAAATGCTTGTAGTAGAGTAAGCTCCCAGAGATGGAATAGGTGTAACATGAAAGTGAGCAACAAAACCTGCATGTAAACGAGCTACGCAAGTAATGGCAAATAGATTTAGAAGAACGGCGTAAGTCAATATGACAAAAAATAAACGAACTAGGAAATGAATAAGATTAATGACAACATATTAAAAAATTTAATGTCAATGAACCCATGAGAATTCCAAGAACTCCACTAAGCAAGAGGAGGCAAAACATCGTCAAGTAAATTTTTAAAAGTTGCACAAGGTCGAAGCGAGGACTCCCAACACTTCAGTGATTGAGGGACCCACCAAGTCAAGCATAACCATTTTTCAAATAATAACGGTTTCATCCATATGGAACATAATATAAAAATCATTAGAAGAGGAAAGTTGGGAAAGTATTGCAAGGGTTTCCTAAAGCAAACTAAGATAAAGGAACCTAGGCGAAGCAACCATGAAGGGCATCTATACAACCTGGTTCACTAAGGCGACAACTGATGAATAGAAACTAACTTGAAAAAAAGTTTTGATTCTACCAAGGCCTCAAGGAGTTGTCATCCGTCAACCAAGCTATCTACACTTGTCATCTGTCTACCACACCATCCGAGAGCTATGGTATGTTTATTCCAAGGATTCCGTCATAAGGGCATCATTTGCCTATTGCAAGGTTGTCTTTAGAAGGGCAACTTATACCTATTGTAAGGGTGTCCTCAAAATGCAATCATCTATTTGTTGTAAAGGTGTTGTCTTGAAGGTGTCATCCATTTGAAATTCGGGTTTTGCTAAAGAGCAAGGAGCAGTTAATGGCCTAGTTATTTGAGGCCTAGTCATTTGATAATAGGTCGTCCAAGTCTAGCCCTAAGCAGTTTGAGGCCCAATCACTGGACACCAATACTTTCGGGATCCAACCATCCAACATCAGGTCACCTAGGTAGTCATTTAAGAGAAGCTCCACTAGGTCGTCTAAAACGTTTTTTGGAGCACAAAAAACAACAAAGACAACGAAAAATCATGACAAGTTGATACCCTAGTTGTCCATGTTGTTGCAATCAAAGGGGCAACCATCAGAGTTGCTAACTTTTGAGGGGAAGTTGTCCAAGCTATTGCCATCACAAAGGTTGTCATTTGAGTTGTCATGACAAACCAACAATTTGAAAGGTTGTCATCCATGCCATCTCAATAGCATCAATGGATGTCTAGGATGCCAGGAAGAGAGTCATCCCTTTTTGTAGTGTTGTTTGAAAGATCCAAGCACCAACAAGAGGGACCCATTGAAGTTGTGATGTGTGTGCTCAATACTCCTCATCTACAGTTGTCATCCGTCAACCAAGCTATCTACAGTTGTCATCTGTCTACCACACCATCCGAGAGCTATGGTATGTTTATTCCAAGGATTCCGTCATAAGGGCATCATTTGCCTATTGCAAGGTTGTCTTTAGAAGGGCAACATATACCTATTGTAAGGGTGTCCTCAAAATGCAATCATCTATTTGTTGTAAAGTTGTCTTGAGGGTGTCATCCATTTGAAACTCGGGTTTTGCCAAAGAGCAAGGAGCAGTTAATGGCCTAGTTATTTGAGGCCTAGTCATTTGATAATAGGTCGTCCAAGTCTAGCCCTAAGCAGTTTGAGGCCCAATCACTGGACACCAATACTTTCAGGATCCAACCATCCAACATCAGGTCACCTAGGTAGTCATTTAAGAGACCCTCCGCTAGGTCGTCTAAAACGTTATTTGGAGCACAGAAAACAACAAAGACAATGAAAAATCATGACAAGTTGATACCCTAGTTGTCCATGTTGTTGCAATCAAAGGGGCAACCATCAGAGTTGCTAACTTTTGAGGGGAAGTTGTCCAAGCTATTGCCATCACAAAGGTTGTCATTCGAGTTGTCATGACAAACCAACAATTTGAAAGGTTGTCATCCATGCCATCTCAGTAGCATCAATGGATGTCTAGGATGCCAGGAAGAGAGTCATCCATTTTTGTAGTGTTGTTTGAAAGATCCAAGCACCAACAAGAGGGACCCATTGAAGTTGTGATGTGTGTGCTCAATACTCCTCATCCAAGAAGTTGACAGATTGATGTCGATGGGTCAGAGAAGGATTCAACAAACTATCGTTGAAGAACATGCACAAGTGTTAGTGCATGGGGTACTAACACCTACAGGAGAGGCGCTCAACCAACCCATGACACAACCGCAAGACCATTGCCCAAGCAGTTACAATCATCAAGTTCATATCCTCCGAATTTTTTGAATACCAACCACTTGAGGGATTTTGAACTATAGAGATGCAAAGTTCAGCATTCGTGGAAGCTTGTTGAGGGTGAAGGTTGCCATGACAAAGTGTGACCAAGAATTAGCATTGCAACATATTCCTGCAATTATCCCAAAGACCTAAGTCGCATGGAAAGGTGTCATGGCATGTAGCACACCAATGTATAATGTCTTAATGACTTGCACATTGCCATCATACATCCACACCAAGAATTGCAACTAGGACTATCTACATGTCGCACAAGAGCAATCCCAAGTCTAGTGCATCTCAATGTTTCAACATCATTCATTAACATCACCAATATAGATACTAAGGTAGCCAAGGCAACACCATATCTAAGCCATGCTGAGGGCTAAAATGGATAGCAAGAGGATTTGCTCTATCTTGAAAATCAAAACTTGATCTAGGCCAACAAAAATGAACACTAACACGTATACATAGCAACATGTGAGATCTAGTCGAAAGGAGAAAATATGTCATAGCCCCTTAAGCAGAAAGAATGAGCAAAGGGCAAAGGTGACAAACCAATGTTTAGCCTTGAAGATAACACATGGATTTCATTAACAATAGATGCAAAAACTAGTAAGTCATACATTATTGACCATGAACTCAAGAGTGCGTTCAGGAGGACTTATAGTTCATAATATGCTCCATGAAGTTTTGAAGGGATACTTGGTAGAAATTTTGTGGGTGTACAAGCCACGCACTAGGAGTAGCAAATTTGAATTAATTAATAAACGCCATGTATTATGTTCAACCCAACAGTTTTTACGGGTGTGTTCAAGTTGCCTAGCCTTCCACACAAACAAATCGAAAGGGATAACTATGGGATAACCATAGTCATAACAAACTATAGAAATTCAACAAGTTCTACTATGACTTTAAATTCCTATCAACGAGTCAAGGCTTGCAAATGCAACTACTGCATAGGGAGGAGTATCTATGTGTGATGTGCCTAGTGATGTCATGGTTATCACATGAGCAATAAGCATCGAATTTTCCAACATAACTCAATCCATACATACGAATAAGTCAAATTTGACTAGCCGTGATACCCATCAAAGTGTGTGCACCCGTTCCTATGATGAACAATAAAACTTCCCCATAACCTTCCATGTCATTGTCTTGATGTTTGACGTAGTGCCACAACAACATATATATGTGCCAAAATGGGGATAATCACTCAACATCATACAAGACATCCACAATGTTATGTTGGGTAAATGTCATGCCTACTTTATAGAGATAATAACAATGTAGTAGTGGTGGTGGCAACAACACGAGTGCAATATGTGGCTTGTATCATAGGGTGAAAAGGCCATGGTAAGACTCTTCAAGATAGGAATCCGCATATGAACAGGAGAGGACGACAAGGAAGAGGACACGACTAGCCTCTAGCAGCCTTTACAACATCACAAACACCTTGTGACCATTATTCCACCGTCTCTTCCTCAAGGGAAAGACCCAGCCCTTAAAACTAAGGATTCATCAATTGCAGTTTCGACAAAGCAAAATCTTCAATAAGGCAACAACAACAGACCAATCAAGCTTAACAATACCTATGCGATGGACATAGACGAACTAGATGAGTTTGAAAAAGAGTTGGAGTCACCCTCTTCAAAGGCAATAGGCACAAAGGGAGCCAACTCAATTATGGGTATTCCTACCAATGGGCAAGATGTGCTACAGACAAGATCTTTGACTAAACCAAACACACAAGTGAGATGAGCAAAGTTGGAGCCAAAGAGTGAGCCTCATTAGGATACTAAGAAACAACAACCTTTAGAAAAAGATGCATGGAAAGTAAAGGCAGTTGCCACATGGGAAGGTGGTACATCATTGGAAGACTAACCTATGCAACAAACAAGGGTGTGATATAGATATAACTCCCCCCCACAAGCAAGTAGTGAATTGACTTGCACTAACAAATAGGGACATAGCGCAACATATACAGGAGGTGCACATAGCTAGATTTATTTACCACCTTATTAATTTGGTCGTGAGCTAAGAGGACTCCCTAACAAGTCTTGTCTTGAATGGCAATTATGGGCCTTCAAATTGACACGAGATCAATAAGCTATACAACTAGCCTCGAGGAGACAAACAACAATCCCACTTGGATAGTCTCAAGGACATGCACATAGACACGTCAGATTCAATACCTAGTTGAAATGCCAAACTTACCCCTTGTGATCCGAAACTCGAAATTTCAACTGTTCCAACACTCAGAATTTTGAGTTAAGGAAGATCAAGAAAGAATGCAATTCAAAAATAACAGGATATAACAAACCATAAGACGAGTACATAAATAAAATAGCAAAATGATTTTATTGCTCATAAAACAGAGTACAATGCAAGCAATCTCTAAGAAGAGATGTGAAGCTATAACATTCATCTATTACTCATGATTTTTTACAGTCAAGGGTGCATCTCTCTTTATACAAAAATTGGTGTGTTCAAAATCCACGGTATTGAATATGGAAGATCACCCATGTGGAAATGTGGTGGTTCACCTTCTATTAGTTAGGTGGTCACCCATATGGAAATGTGGTGATACACCTTCCATGAGTTACAAAGTGCATATTAAATGAAAAGTACATACAAATGACTTGTCCTTTTGTGATTTGTCTTCTATTAATGCATCAACATAGCTAGAGATGCCTTTTGGCTACAAAAATCTAAAAATAGAAAATTGCTATTTTCAGCAAGTATTTTGCTTTGCATTTTTTAGAATCTCTAGAGCGTTTTTCAACAAAGTTATCAACAACTTTGTCTATGCCTGGTGAAATTGTTGTTCTCTCTCTAATATTTCCCAAGCTTCCTGAATGGATTAAAACAGAGTCCCAAGCAGAAAGTTGTGACCTAAGAATGCAGTTAAGATCAAAAAATAGATTTTCAAGCATTTTCGAGCACGAATCCATGCCCTAAAAAGGTCACATGCCTGGATCATTCGTCCCACCTTGAAAAGCAACGGTCCCCACTGTGTCAATTTTTGACATCAAGTGCGAAAATTGTTTCTTTATTTGATTCTTGGTGAGCCATTCCCCTTGCTAACCAAGTTGTCCTACCTTAAACACTTTGTACATCTGAATAGACTGCCTTCTAGTGGTCTTAGTCCATGTGTCAACAATATGATCCTCCTCCAATGGTGCTAAATTGTTTGGATTGAGTTCTTCAATGTCCAATTGTTCTACTACTACGGAAGTGTCCAATAGAGGTGGATAATAGGGCCTAAGAAGTTCAACATTGAAGATTGGATGCAAACCAAGATAAGATGGAAGATTCAACTCAAAGGCGTCTTCTTGGTGATGATGTATGGTCAATAGCAAAGAGTTGATCTTCCTATGGGGTTTTACAAGTCTCTTTTTGAAGAGGTAACCATACCTTCTCTCAAACCTTGAATTGATATGGGACCCAATGTTGGTCATGGCATTACTTGTATTTCCAATTTGTCTTTTCCAAGAGGTAATGAACCTGTCGTTGGATGTGCTGAATCTGTTTCACAAACCATGCTGCCTTCTCTACTTCTTTTTGTCCATGAGATAAGTACTCCATGGGTTGCACAAGGAGAGCTACATCAGTGGGTGCCAAGAGTTGGAACCCGAAACATACATGAAATGGGTTGTATTTGGTAAAGCTATGCATAGCTCAATTGTACCCATGTTGAATGTATGGGAGGCTCTCATCCCATGTGCGTCGTTGCTTGAAATTGTACATTTGAAGATTTATAATCAATTCACAACTTTTGTTAAAGCTTAACAACATCCTCATCTGAAATGGATTTCTTGAAAGGAATCATGATAGCCATCTTTGAAAAACAATCAACTACTACAAAAACACAATCAAATTACCATGCTTAGATGTGGGCAAACCTAGGAGGAAATCCATGGAGACAAATTCCCCAAGGCATGGAAGGCATTGGCAATGGTGTATGTAGTCCTTCCTTCTTGTTGGTTAGTTTGGCAACAACATAGGGGTACATGACTTCATGTACCTTTCGATATCATTCCCCATCTTGGGCCAACATAAATACTTTTGAAGTACTGCCAATATTTTTTTCCACCGCAAAGTGACCAGCTACTTTGCTAATGTGTGCTTCCCAAATCATCTATGAGCACTAACGAGCTAGTACACAAATATGTCCTATGTGGCAGAGGAGATCATCTTGCAAATAAAAAACAGAAACATGCATGCATGCATGAAAAGCTCGAAATGCATTTGCAAAATTAAAATTTACTTCATACAAGGTGGACCAATTGAAACTATCATAGCCACAGGAATCAAGAATGGTGGTGAGTGCTACGATTGGAGGTCGGCTCAAAATATCTGCTATTGAATTAGCACTCCCTTTCTTATGCTTGATGATCAAATGAAATTGTTGTAGATATGTGGCCCACTTTCAATGTCTTCCATTCCTCCACTTCCTCTGCATCTAAATGAACTCAAAACGTCTATGATTTGTGTGGATGACGATTTCCTTGCCCAAGATGATGTGCTTCTATTGTTTACATGCTTTGACAATGGCATAGAGCTCTTTGTTGTATGTGGGGTATTTTCAAATTGCTTCATTGAATGTTTCATTGTGATAGGCAATTGGATGCGCATGTTGTGTGAGAACAACTCCCAATGCGTACTCTAATGCATCAGTCATTACCTCAAAAGATTGATGCAGATCAGGTAGGGAAAGTTGAGCTGAACACAATTGGTCCTTCAACCTCTCAAATGCCCTCTGTCATGTATCTCCCCAATGGAACTTGGATTTGGCACCTCCTTTGGTCAGTTGGTAGCAATGTGTTAGAAGTCCAATACAAATCTTCAATAGAAAAGGCCAAGACCCAAAAAGTTTTGAACCCCTATAAGAGTTTTTGGGGTATGTCAATCTCTAATTACCTGAATCTTCTCAGGATCAACATGGACTTCCTCTTTGTCAAAAATATACCCAAGGTACTAAATCTTTGTCACGACAAATAAACACTTCTCCAACTTAGCATATACCTTGTGGCTTCGAAGAATCTAAAGTATCTGTCAAACATGTTACAGATGTTCCTCCCATGTCTTACTATAGATGAGACTGACGTCCAAGTAGACTACCACAAATGAGTTGGTGTAGGGATGAGGATGTCATCCATCATCCCCACGAATGTGGCAAGAGCGTTCGTCAAGCCAAAAGGCAATCTTCCATACATCAATAGGCTCTATGGGTACATGATGATAGCTAAATTTGAGATCAATTTTGGTGAAGAACTTTGCCCCACAAAGTTGGTCCAGCAAGTTATCTATCTAAAGGAGTGGGTAGTTGTTCTTCACAATGACTTTATGATACAGGGTCTCCACGTTTCATCTTTCTTTGAAGCCAAGAGAATTGAACTGCTACATGGTGAAGCACTTGGTCTGATGTGCCCCTCTTGAACCAATTCTTGGATTTGCCTCCTGATTTCATCATTTTCAAGGACTTATCTACGTTAAACAAGAGCATTAGGCAAAGGAGAACTGGAAACTAAATCAATGGAATGCTTTACCTCACAATGAAGTGGAATCCCAGTTGATGACTTTATCAAATCATCATATTCTGCTACAATCTAGTCCATCTACTTCTGTTGTGCATGGCCTGCAATTGATGTAACAACGGTCCTCCTACTTTGCAGCTTGATCATCAACAAAACAAATTGTTTTGTTTTTGACCTATCATCTTTGTGCATTGTTTAGCACTAATTAAGGAAATAGAGGTAGGAGGAGATACCTCTGGTATCCTAAAAAACTGACCTTCGATAGTGATGATGACACTTCGAGACCTTACACAATGCCTCTTCCACATAAATGGTTGGCCCAAAATCACATCACAAACATCCAAGGGCACAACATCAAACAAAACTTCATCTTTGAAGGGCTTGATGGTATAAAAGAGAAGACACTGTTGAGTGACACGGATGTCTCTCCCTTGTTGTAGCCATCCAATATATATGGTTATGGGTGTGGTGTGACAAGCAGATTCAAATCCTTCACCATCTAAGCAAAAATCAAATTCTTTTGACTCCCACTATCAACAATGAAATGTAATGGCTTACCCTTGACCCACATTTGTGAGTGAAACAAGCATTCCTCCTCTTGTGACTCCTCTGGTGCAGTATGTGTGGTGGCAATACTCACACTTTGTTCAGCTTCCACGATTTGCTTCCCTCTCTTCTCAGCCTATGGCTGTGGAGGCATGAATGTAGAGGATTGTGACTCAACAAACATTGCCTGAATTGCTCAACACTCCTCCCTCAAATGTCAGTTGCTCTTGTGAGAATCGCACCTTTTGCCGCTCTTGGCCTTTGAGGGAAACTTTTCTTTGAAGTCTTTTTTCTACTTCCAATTCTAATTTTGGGACTGACCCCCTTCATCCTGATTCTTTGGAGTGTCCCTCTTGCCTTTCTTTGGCTGTTACTTAGTGTTCTTCTTTTTGTTATTTGCTCCTTTTCTATTTTTTATTTTGTGCTTCTACTCCAATTTGACAGCGAGTTTATATGCCTCTCCCAATGTCTTGAATTCAAAGAGATCCATGTCCTCTCAATTGTACACCTGCAACCAACTGTGATACTTGAATATTCAATGCCTTTTAGTATCTTAAATGCCTAGCTTTGTTGCCATGAAGTGGAAAGCATCCATATAATCTTGAACATATTGGTCTTGTCCTTGACGCAATTATTGCCATTGCATGTAATGGTCTTCATAGGCTCCCATGGGATAATATTCTTTCTTGACAACCTCTATGAAATTATCCCATGTGAACACTGCTACATATTCATTCTCTTCTATAACCCTGTTACAATATGCTTTCCACCAATTTTGAACAAGTAATGAAACTTTCAAGAGTGCCAAAGTGATTTTCTCAATATCGGTGAGTTTATTTACAGAGAAGTATAAATACAATTGATCCAACCAGTTTTCTAGGGCATTAGCATTAATTTTTCCTTCAAAATTAGAATATCAAAATCCACCTGCACCTTAATAGGTGTGGGAGCACTGAATGGTGCTAGGGCAATGAGAGGTTATGCGGAGGAGGTTGCACAATTTGTGAAGGAGTCATTGAAGATTTGAGTAAATTGATCCATCATCTCATTCCTTTGTTTCACAAGGGCTTCGTTCAATATCTCTTTGAAATGATCAATTGTATTGGTATTATCCATTCTAGTTCTCACCTGAGATTGTTTGGAATGACAAGGTAGGTAATTAGAGGGATCTCACATCTGATACCCAAACTTTTGATATCTTGATCTCATGTTTATGGACATACACTCAAAAGATAGACCACTTTGATATCACTAATCCAAAACTCAAAATTTCAATTGTTCCAAAACTCAAAATTTCCAGTTAAGGAAGATCAACAACGAATGCAATTCAAAAATAACAAAGTATAACAAACCATAACACGAGCATATAAGCAAAATGGCAAAATGATTTTATTGCTCAAAAAACAAAGTACCATGCAAGCAACCCTGAGAAGAGATATGAGGCTATAACATTGCATCCATTACTCAGGTTCTTTTACAGTCAAGGATGCATTTCTCTTTGTACAAGAATTGGTGTTGGAAATCCACCTTATTAAATATGGAAGGTCACCCATATTGAAATGTGGTGGTTCACCTTTCGTGAGTTAGAAGGTCAAAAAATTATATATAGATGACTTGTCATTTTGTGTTTTGTCTTCTACTGATGTGTCAACATTGCTAGAGATACATTTTGGCTATGAAAATCTAAAAATTAAAATTTACTATTTTAAGTATTTTGTTTTGAATTGTTGAGGGCCTCCAGAGCAAGTTTTTTTAGTTTTTTGTCACAAAGTCATTTGACAAACATAGTTGCTTGCTGAAATTGTTCTCTCTATATATTTTCCAACGCTTCTTGAATGGATTAAAACAAAGTCCTGAGCACAGTGTTATGCCCCTAGCAATGCGGACAGGATGAAAAAAATAATTTTGGGCATTTTCAAGAACAAATCCTTGCCCCGAAAAGGTCACATGCCCAAATCATCCTTGTACAATCATATTCTCAACTGTTAGCGTACTTAACATATTTTGTCTCTATTTCATTATTTAGCTCACTGTTACAACTCCTGTAACAGTTCAGTTTACGCCGGTGTGCTATTCCCGGCATTGTAACTATTATTTAAACTGCACTCTGAATAATATTTTCTAGTTCGCACATTTACATGGTACCAGAGCCAGGGGCGAGGTGAGGAGCAGAGCGCGATTTTTTGATTCGGACGCGTTTTTTTTCTCGCAGTCCGTGCGTTTAAAAAAAAAAAAAAGGGACGTTCAGGACCTCGCGCAGAGCGGGGAGGAGCCGAACGCGCGTCCAGTTCGCGACGATCGAGCACTGGACGCACGACAGAGGAGCCGAGCGCGGCAGTCGAGGAGGGGAGAACCCCCCCGCGCAGCGCAAACGTTGCGCGTTGGAGGGAGGTCGCGTCACGCGTCAACAGACTGAGAGTAATTTTTTATGAAAAATAGCAATTTGGCATTGTAAAAGGTGCATTTTCGGCTGTGACCGACACCTAGTGGGTTATTCTAGTGGGCATTTTTTTTGTTGTATGTTGCATATTTCATTTTTGCACTATAACATTAAAAATTAAAATCAAACACTCCTTAAAGTCCCCGGAATATAAAACCCATCTGTGCAATTTATTTGCACTGCAGCGTTCGGTATTTGCGATACCTCTGGCCAGCACTTACAGGTAAAGCTGTCGTGATTTGGCTACTGTATCCGCCGCCTAATATAGCTGCTATAACGACGTCTGAGCTTGTTCTCTATAAATCGTCGGGGAGGAATAAGTACGCCATTTTTGCATTTTTTACTCCATCCACTACCCTTTATCGCACTTGTGTTTAGGCGTAAATCCTGACGAAGTATTCTTCATAGTGTTTAGGGGAAGTTACGCCCACGCATGAGAAGAATCTTCTATGGTAGGTGCCATCAACAAGGCGATTCCCTTTCAGTACCGCTTATGTTCCACGTATCGTATGATCTCTAAAATTCACCTATAGTCTCCCTCACGTAAGGGCGGGTGATTTTTGTTGATCTTTCTAAATACCTATAGTTTCCCTCACGTAAGGGCGGGTATTTTGTACGGTATATTGGCCTAGCAAAAGGTATATCGAAAGGGGGACCAATTTGGTGATATAAGGAACCTTCACTATGGCCGTTGTTGCAAAATTGATGACTGATCCGCATCAGTTATTGAAAGGTCCAAATTATACACCATGGAAACATAAGATGAAGGCTATTCTCCAAATGGAAGATTTGTGGGATATTGTTACTGGAGTAGCAACAAGGCCTTCACCAACGAGCGAGATCCACGGGTCCTTCGACGGATCAGATTGCTTTTGACAAGAAAGACAGGAGAGCAAAGGTGCTCATTTTGTTTGCTGTTTCCGATGAAGTGCAACCTCATATAGCTGATAAAGCAAGTGGTAAAGAGGCATGGGATGCCCTTAGAACCATCTATGAGGGGAAGAATGAATCCACCATTCTTCATCTTCAACAACAACTTCATAACCTGAGTTTGAGACAGGGTGAAACAGTTGAACTCTTTACGTGCGAGTGTCTGAGTTGAAAGAGAAATTGAGTTCTCTAGGAGATATTGTGGATGAAAAGCTTCTCATTTCACTTATGATGAGAGCTTTACCTTCTTCATTTGACATGTTGATAACCTCCATCCAGGTGTCCCAACGACAAATTACCTACATCGAGTTGGTCAATCTGCTTCAACAACGGGAAGCACGCCAACTTCACAAGGATGATTCTTCCAATACAGCCCTATACACCAACAGGCAGGGTTCTAGGAAGAAAGGTAATGGGCAAAAAGGAGGCAACTTTCGGAAAGGAGGAAATTCTCAACAGGATACGAAAGGAAAAGGCAAGCAACCTCAACAGAAGAAGAGGTGGTGCAAGATCTGTGAGAAAGACAACCATGACACCAACAGGTGTTGGCATAAGAACAAGCAAAAAGGCCAAAACAAACCACAAAATAAAAACAAGCAACCCCAGGCGAATGTTGCTGTTGAAGAATCTGACTCAGATTCTGAATGGGCACACAAGGTGCTCATGACTACCACAGATTCCACTCAGAGGGATCCTATTTGGTATGTCGATTCTGGAGCTAGTAAACATATGACTGGCGACAGATCGTGGTTTGAATCATTTGTGGCCAAGGAGGGCAAACCTGTCACCATTGCTGATGATAAAACCTACAGGGTTCAAGGAGAGGGTACAGTTTCAGTCACTCTTCCTGATGGCAAGTGTCAGATTGACAAGGTCCTCTATGTTCCGGGATTGGCCAATAATTTGTTGTCAGTGACACAAATCCTGGACAGAAATATGGTTGTCAACTTTCGTGTTGAGAATGGAAAGAAGTGTTGTACAATTACCAGGAAGGGTAAGCAGATTGCAATGGCTTCATATAAGCATGGCTTATTTGCACTAGATGCTATCTCTATTCCACATGTTTCCATGATTGTCTCTACCAAGGAGGCAACTTCCCTATGGCACAAGAGATATGGGCATCTTAGTTACGGCTACTTACTTGAGCTCGGCAAGTATGAGATGGTAAAGGGTCTTCCTTCCCTTTTCGCCACATTGCCGGTGTGCTCGAGCGCTAGCGGGAAAGCAACATAGAGTACCATTTGAGAAGAGCTCTACAAGAGCACGAAAACCTCTGGAGCTAATTCACACCGATCTATGCGGTCCTTTCACACCCAACAGTGTTGGAGGGAAGAGGTACTTTCAGTTATTCGTAGATGACTACTCACGAAAGATGTGGGTTTTCTTTCTCAAACTGAAATCGAAGCTTTCGCATTCTTCCAACGGTTCAAGAAATCCGTTGAGAAGGAGTCAGGGGCTTCTATTAAAACCCTCCGCTCAGATCGAGGGGGAGAGTTTACCTCTACTGAATTTTCTGCATTCCTAGATAAACATGGGATCAAGAGACAGTTAACAACTGCCTATACTCCTCAGCAGAATGGAGTTGCTGAGAGAAGGAACCGTTCTATCATGGAAATGGTTCGTTGTATGCTCACAGGTGCAACTCTTGGGCAACAATATTGGGCAGAAGCTGTCACCACTGCAGTATATCTTTTGAATAGGGCACCCACAAAGGCCCTAAAAGGAATGACTCCACAGGAAGCATGGAGTGGTCGAAAACCCTCCATATCTCATCTACGTATTTTCGGGTGTCAAGCTTTCATGCACATACCGAAAGAAAAAAGGAAGAAGCTAGATGAGAAAACACTGAGATGTATTTTTCTTGGATATTCTCAGCACTCTAAAGGATATCGGTTGATAGATCCTTTGACCAAGAAAATTCATATCAGCGGAGATGTTGTCTTTGATGAAGCTTTCACATCACAGAGCACATCTACGGTACACCGAGGATATTGTGGAACCAAAGGAAGAGGAGATTCCTTCGTCAACACAGACAAGAGGTCCTTCTACATCTTCTTCACCACCACCGAAGCAGAATCCTAAATGGTGTACAAATACAATCAGAGATGCAAATTTATCCACTCCTCCCAATTTGAATTTGGATAGACCTCGTACACGCAGTATGGCTCAACAGGAAAGAGAAGCCAGAGAAACTGGTGAGGTTGATGATCTTTGTCAATCTTTTGAGGAACTTTCTGTGACTCCAAGTAGAGAAGTTGAGGATATGGATATTGATGATGACAGGGCATTCATGTCTACCATAGATAGTCTTGGACCTGCATCAGTGCAAGATGCTCTTAGTGAGCCTCAGTGGAAGGCCGCTATGGATACGGAGTATGAGTCTCTGATGAAGAATAAAACTTGGAAGCTTGTTGATCCGCCGCATGGAAAGAAACCTATTGGCTGCAAATGGGTATACAAAGTCAAGTACAAGGCGGATGGAACAATTGATAAGCATAAAGCCCGTCTTGTTGCAAAGGGCTATGCTCAAAAGGAAGGCATCGACTATGAAGAAACTTTTGCACCTACTGCTCGGATGACCACGATTCGGGTTATGTGTGCTATGGCAGCACAATATGGGTGGAAAGTTCACCAAATGGATGTCAAAAGTGCCTTTCTTAATGGTGATCTCCAAGAAGAAGTCTATATGACTCAGCCTGAAGGATTTGAAGTGGAAGGCCAACAGCAGAAAGTTTGCAAATTGGTTAAATCCTTGTATGGTCTGAAACAAGCTCCTCGAGCTTGGTATATAAAAATGGACAATCACCTAATGCAGCATGGATTTAAGAGATGTCCGTCAGATGCAAACCTCTATTTCAAGAAACGGGGTTACGAGATAGTGTTGCTTGTACTCTATGTGGATGATCTGCTCATTACAGGGAGTTCAGAAGATTTGATCTCTATTGTCAAAAGAAACTTGTGCAAATCTTTTGAGATGACAGATCTTGGACTTCTCCATTACTGTCTTGGTCTGGAATTCAGCCAGAAGGAGCACACCATCAAAGTGTCTCAGAAAAAGTATGCCAAGACATTGCTCGATAAATATCGCATGACTGACTGCAAGCCAATGGCAACTCCTATGGAGAATGGACTTCAGTTATCGCGATATGATGACTCACCCCAGGTAGATGGCACTCTCTATCGACAGTTGATTGGGAGTCTCATATATCTGACCAATACTAGGCCAGATCTCGTATTTGCTTGTAAACTATCTTTCGAGGTTCATGCGGGAGCCTAAGATTACTCATTGGAAAGCGACAAAACGTGTTCTTCACTATGTCCGTGGTACTATAGAATATGGCCTAGAATACAAGAGGAACAACAAATTCTTCTTGCAAGGATACACGGACTCCGACTATGCCGGATCATTTGATGATCGCAAGTCAACTTTGGATACATTTTTCATCTGGGATCCGGTCCTGTCTCTTGGCACAGCAAGAAGCAACAGGTGGTTGCTATTTCTTCAACAGAGGCAGAATATCGCGCCGCACGTGAAGCTGTGTGCGAAGTGATATGGTTACGTCGCATTCTAACAAGTATGGGCCATCCATCAAAATCTCCAATACACTTGTTTTGCGACAATCAGGGTGTTCTGAACCTCGTCAAGAATCCAGTCCATCATGAAAAAACAAAGCACATTGACACACAATGTCATTTCATTCGAGAGGAAGTTCCAAAGCACCGAATTCAGCTTCAGAACATTCCCACCGATGCTCAAGTTGCAGACATTTTCACTAAGGCACTTGGACGTGTCAAATTTGAATTGTTTCGCAGCTCACTTTGTATTGCAAAATAATGTAAGGGGATGTTAGTATAGCTATTAGTTATTACATTACCCAAATAATGTAATAAAGGGGGATGTTAGCGTACTTAACATATTTTGTCTCTATTTCATTATTTAGCTCACTGTTACAACTCCTGTAACAGTTCAGTTTACGCCGGTGTGCTATTCCCGGCATTGTAACTATTATTTAAACTGCACTCTGAATAATATTTTCTAGTTCGCACATTTACATCAACCTCTATGATTTACCTCACGCTAGACAAAGTAAAAGGTTTCTAGACACCACCCAAAATGAAGCAGTTTGCTATCACAAAGGAATTTGAGGTGCCCTTACATCGACTCAACTACCTTACATACTCTACCTGACAATTACGACTAGGATTGAGATATAGCACAAGTTGTCCAGACATTGACATAAGCTAGCCAACCCCGCAAGACAACATGCCCACCACCCTAAAGAGAACTTGCAATTCTTGCAAAGGTGATTCGAGGAGGCAACAACTAAACAAATAGAGATGAAGTTACTTTATCCCCAACAAAAGCAATAATAGCATGCTACATCATTTGAGTCTCAGCTCCACAAAGACAAAGCATTGCATCCCTTCATCCTCAATTGCAAGAAAGGGTCGAGCAACTGCATGCAACAAGGTAGCAAGGGAAAACCATGCAGTTCTTCATGCAATAATGCTGAGAGGAAGTTCTTCATTAAGAAAGAGATTTTCCACTTGAAGATTCTTGAACACATGCAAGTATTAGGACCCAAAGCTTCAATGGAAGGTTAGGAATAGATTGAACTTTGAATCCTACAAAGGTTCTTGGATTTTATAGTATCCTCAACATGGGAAAGATTAGTGTGAGAATAATAACCTTTGTTATTTAGGACAAGAGACACCGCTAGAGATCTACTATGAAGCAAGAGTGTCTAATGGCTTGCTCCCCATCACCAATAGGTTTTCAACAAGTGACAATATGTATGACTACAAACCTCTTAAGACTATATGTTAAAACTTGCCTAGGCTAAGAATAATTTTCAACAAGTGACAATATGTATGACTACATGTTAAACCTCTTAAGACTATATGTTAAAACTTGCCTAGGCTAAGATTTGGCCCTTGCATGGGCTCTCTTATATGGTTGGTTGCATAGGATAAGATATTGGAGATAGGCTTCCACAAGTGTTATGTGTAATAATGCCTTGGCCCTTCTAAAAGTGTCATGTGCAATAATGCCTTCATTAGCTTTGACGTCGTAAGTATGCCATGGACATATGTGAAAGATTCTAGAGTTAAATCAAATATCTAGTGGTGAATTCAAACAAACATCATGAATTTCATTGAGGCCTAGATGTTGGTTGGTCAGTTAGACAGATTTATGGAAAAACAATAGGAATAATCCTCACAATGATTTGGCTCTAAAGTGATCCTAGAAATTTCAAGGATAAATCACTTCACTTTGATAGTAGAATTTTCAAGGATAAATCACTTCACTTGGTCCAACTTTGTGTTAGAATTGAGACCCAGATGCTAAAAAGTTTGAATGCTGACAAGAAATCTCAAAGCATTAGCTAGACTCTCAAACAAATAGCACTCATCCCCTTTGCTCTCTAATCTACCAATCAATGGCCTCTAGAATGTTGTGAATGATGCAGTTAGTTGGTCCCAAACTCCAAAACGAATTATACCTGACCCTAAAGGATAACCCTGATGAGGTGACTGACAATTACAATATAATATTAGAAAACTTTCCTTGGGGATTGAAAAAAATAACTCCTCATGTCTTATTAAGATTGAAAAAGGGAACAAAAACTATAATAATAGAAGAGTCTTCATTGGTAATCACTAGAGAAAAATAAATCAAATGCATTACCCAAGAGGCATGGACATGAGGATATAGATTGTATAGTCATATAAAGAGGAGCAAAAGCTGGATGGCTCATAAACTTGTTAACCCTAGTGTTAGTCTTGACCCACATAAGTTGCCTACGGTTTGGGATGGGGAGTGTCTTGTGAGTTATGTGGCAATATTAGCGGTTGAAAAGCCAATGAAGTTGCTTATCATTCTTCCTATCTCATGCTTATCATTCTTCCTATCCCCATGCTTGAGAACGATAGCATTTCTCATGTCAAGGAATGTGGGTTGGGTAAAAAGCCTGCCGCAATTTCTAATTGTGTCAATATCACAACCCATAAACCCACAATAGTATCACCAACAACGTTCACAATAGATCAATATCAATACTATTTATAGATCCCCTAAACCATCAAGATGGGTCAGATGGTATATTTCCATACAAAGACAAACTTGAATTGGTCAATCAAGTAGTCTTGTCAATTCATACTCCAAGGTCTAGATTTCTAATAGATGAGACTGCTGTTTTAATAATCCTATAACTAACTATAATCATCTTTGGCCGCTTTTTTCTCAGACTTTGTTGCTTCATGTCTCATGGACAAGAATCCTCAAGGTGGCCATGACAAAGAAGCTTCAGATGTTGGTTCCATAATTGGTTATGATGATTAAAACGATGAAACAAAAGAGGCAAGATATTGAACTGATATTTGAGCTGCATTTAAGGATGAAGAATTTGCAATCAGTGCTTTAGTATCACAACTCCTAGACCGATGGGTATTGCCAAGAGTCTGCTTGGCCAAGAAATGTGCACTCCTAATGCAACTATTCTACAGAGGTGATGATAGTCAGACTCTTCATGAAAATCAATGCTAAAAGCATAGAACCTTAAATTTCTTCATTCATGGTGCGACGTGAAGATTAGTTCGTGCAAATTGAGGAGAAAGTGCATCTTAAGAAAGGGTGTTTCAGCAAGCTTTTAGGATAGGACATCTGCTCCAGAATTCTTTATGAAAAGTTTTGAAAGTTGGAAAATACCTATGGACTCGCTGAAGAAAGGTTGATTTTTCTTTCCCAAATATTTTATAAAATGCCAAATGTCATTGCCATTATGTGGGACCATCATTGCTGCTGTGAATTCTTGGAAGCCAGTCATGTTAATGCCAAGTTTAAGCTAGCTAAAAATGGTGTTAAGCAAGCCAATTATTCTGACTTTTCCACTCAGCAGGTTGTCTATAATGTCATGCAACAACTGATCAAAGAATGGGTGGCGTATTCAACAAGATCATAAGTAATTGTTGGCATAAGGCTCCAGCTGGGTGGCTAACAATGAATTGTCACATCTTCTGGTACATCAGATAGTGATCCTCCTCCACAATAGCATGTCTAGAATGTTCCTGGTGGTTGCTCCCAATGTACATCAGATAGTGATCCTCCTCCACAATAGCATGTCTAGAATGTTCCTGGTGGTTGCTCCCTAGATGTTGCGATGTTATGTTCAGCTATCTAATGGGAATACAGAAAATAATACCACCTCCTAATGATGAACAGCTATATAAAAGAAAGAGAAAATATAAAAAATAAATAAATTATAAATAAAAAAACATTTTTGAATGCACAAATTTGAGTTAATCTCTAAACCATTATAGACAAAATGAATATATAATGACAAACCATTGAGAATGTAGTGACTGCCAAGAACCACCTTCAAAATATAGTGTTCAACTCCTTGTTTCTGGTGACAAACTTTTGATTTTCTGTGGCTATACCAAAACATCAAAAAAATATCGTGGCAATATCATCCATTCACTGTATGTGCATAACTCAATTGCACAACATCTCTAAAGATAATAAAGTTAATTTTCAACAGAAGCTATGCAAGCATCCATATATTTATCTTTAGAGATGCTAGAGTTAATCTTTCAACAGAAGTTATGCAAGTATCCACATATTTGTATCCTTGTCTCACTAACTAATAAGTCTTTTGAGTTTTGGAATATAGACGAATTAAGTTTCCCAATTTGAGTTGATTATTTAATCTAACAATTCTCTATATTGTGCACACTACTCTTCATCTTTCAGTTGTGCAGGTGCCAATTTTATTGTATTTTGGTCTCTTTACATAAGGTTTCCAGATTTAACCTGGAAAACACTATATATTACATAAGAAACTTCTCTCCTCAAGGCGAGGTTTAGGTGTATGCATCCCCCGTAAATAAAGGTAAAAGGGAATAGGTGGGGATGTCCCTAGAGGTGATGGTTGGGGGATGCCCCCAGCATGTCCCCATCCCCTGGGTATACAACTATACTATACCCAACTTTAGATAGCATCCCCATGTATCATAGGTTTTTAGCTATTGTGCCATCATTATAGGATGATAACAGTGGCTCGTTTGAATATTCCAATGCTATAGGATGTCCCTAAAGGTGATGGTCGGGCGATGTTCCCCCTCCCCATCCCTTGGACATACAACTTTGAGAAAGCATCCCCATGTATCAGGAATTTAGCTATTGTGCCCTCATTATGGTATGACAACAGTTGCTCCAATGATATAGCTTGTATAGGATAGCTTATCAATTAATATGACTTGATTTCTGTCATTAGATGGTAGCGGTTTCACCCTTTCATGATATTTAGTTAATGGGAGAGCATCCCTCCCATTTTTAGTGATCTTTAGTTAATGGGAGAGCATCCCTCTAACCCTCATTGAGGAATAGAAAAAGAAAAATGAAAAGAAGAAGATAATGAAAGTAACACAAAGAAATTCAGTTAGCATTGAAAGCCCACTGAATTGTCTTCCCACTGTAAGACGAATGAACGTTTCTATAAAATAGGTTCGTCTCCACAGAAACTGTCAAAAGTTGTTATCCAGTGAAGTTGAAAACATTGACAGAACAGCCGTAAAAAGTTGTTATCCAGTGAAGTTGAAAACATTGACAGAACAGCCGTAAAAAGTTGTTATCCAGTGAAGTTGAAAACATTGACAAAACAGCTGTAAAAGCAAACTCATAAAAAGTTACTGTCCAGTTAAGGTGAAAACATTTCCAAAACAGCTGTGGAAGCTCAATCATAAAATGAAGACTCACTCACTCATAAAATTAAGACATGCACTTATAGCTTACATAGCTTACAAACAATGCCTTGGATTCTTGCTCCCTCCCCCAAAAGAAGGGAAAAAAAAATGAAAAAAAAAAAAAAAAGTTCTAACATGGACCCATATATCTTTGTGAATACACTCTCAAGTCCTTGCAGCACATTGCTTGCATCCAATGAAGACATACTACCCAAGCACCAGAATGTCCAAACCAAAAAAGAAAAAGAAAATATGCATACATATTGCAAAGCCTAAATTTCATTACATAACAAAATCTCATTCTCAGATTCATAGTCCTGAGGTATAACATCTCGATCTCAAATTCATTGTCTTATAGCTATCAAAACCCCTTGGACTACCTTTGAATTAGAAAAACTCATCAAACTCTCTTTCGAAGAGTTAGCTCACATGTTTTTTTTTTCTCACACTCACCATGTCTATAAGCTGTAATCCATTCTTAATTTGACATTGTCCATCATTTATAGGAAATCCACTAATGTTATAAGAATGCATGGTAAAATATAAAATCGTGCTGTCCTGCCCCCAACAGTTCTAATCTTTGATCCTTAAATCTTCTCAATGCTTTCAACAAACGCCCAATTTTCATCCTACGACAGAGAAAGACCCTCCATAAAATTGAAACTAAAAGAGGACCAGTGTTATCACCTGCAAATAGCCATACAAATACTGCATTATTATACATACCCTGAGATTGTGGAACAAGAGAATTTTTATAGTGAAAATTTGAAGGGGAAAAATATCTTAATTTAAAAATATTTCCCTTCTCATTTTTCAAATTGGATCTGAAAGGAACTGCAGTCACATATCTCTATTGTTTATTTCAGACTCTTATACAAATTTTTAATCGCTTCTCAATATATATAAGCTCCTCAGATTAAAGTGTTACTTCTCACCAACTCAAAATCAGATTGACACATAGATTAGACAAAGTGAATGCATACCTTTATTTTCCTATTTCTGAGGACGCTTTTGAGCCAAGCAAATATCCAGAGATGAACCATACTTTTTAAGAAGAGCTTCAATGCACCAACCATGACCATCGTCCACTGTTGGCATCCTAACTTCCACAAAACGAACAACAGGACTCTCAGCTTCTGGCATCGTCACTCCAGCAAATACTCTCAACACATTGGATGCATCCACATCCATGCATACATTAATTATTGGAATGCCTTTGGGAGCGGGTGGAATTCCTGACATCTTGAAAAATCCCAAAAGATGATTATCCTCTGCTTTCTTACCTTCACCTTCATACACTAAAATCAAAGCCTCAGACTGATTATCATGAATTGTAGTGAAAAATGCATCCCTCCTTGCTGGAATGGTCGCATTCCTATGAACAACAGGCACGATATCAGTACCATCAACCTTGACACCTAGGCTTAAAGGAGTTGCTTGAATGGTCAACAAATCAAGATTAGGATCAGAAATTCCTGATGCAATTGCCCCTTCCAAAGCAGCTCCACATACTGCAGCCTCTAGCGGTTTCATGCCCTCATATATAGTTTTGCCCTTGCAAATTGACATTAAAAGACTCCGAATCTTTGGGATGTGAGAGCAACCACCAACAAGTATGACATCCTCTATATTACCCACATCTATCTGTGAATCATGCAAACACTGCATAATTAGGCTTTCACACTTAAGAAACACCTCCTCATTGATATGCTCAAATTCATCTCTTCGAATAATTTTTGATAACTTCATTCCATTACCCAAGTCAACCTCCACAGAGGCACTGTTATGTGAAGACAAAGTGTGGATGGCATTCTGAACAGCAATTCGAAGCATGGCTGCAACTTTGACTGCATCCCCACTTTTGCCCACGGACAGAGGATTTATATCCGGGGCAACATAACGCATGACATTCTGTAAAATGTCCTCACCACCAACAACATCACCTGCAAGGGCTTTAATCTGTGAAACTCCCCCGGCTGTTGCAGTCACTGCGACATCACAGTACCCAGCACCCATGTTGAAAATGACTGCAATCTTCTCAGATCCACTTCCCAGATTCCCCTGAGATGCCATTTGTTGCTGCTGAGCATATAAAAGGGCTACAGCCGTTGGCTCCGGCATCAAGCGAAGAACATGTAATCCAGCCATAGCACATGCTCTCTCAATTCGAGTTTGTTGAAACCGACTAAAGGCAACAGGCATTGTCAACACAACAGTTCGCACCGCACGCCCCAACTGGACCTCAGCCATGGCTTTCAACTCCACAAGAAGGATAGCTAGAACTTCTTCAGGTGTGGTGGACCGCCACACACCATTGTTTAATGATGCAATAAAGGGCCGAACACCTATATCCAAGGTCTCTACCATGAACGGCAAATTCTTACTATCGTGCACAACAGGATCTGTGTCCATTCTCCCAACTAACCTTTTCACATTGAAAACTGCACTTCCTGAGAGCAATTCCTGTTGATTATAAGATGTTTCCAAGCTTATGCCACTGGAAGGAGTGTCCCCCTTGAATAGAACAAAAGAGGGCATCATCCTATGTCCTTCCAAGTTATGCAAAAGCTCGACCTTGGAATCCTTCCATGCCGCCAGCCTGCACTGGAAGGTCCCGAAGTCGATTCCGATTGCCGTTTCCACAAAAGGAATGGTCGGTTCAGCATCATCACTTGCCGCTTCATTGTCAGAAGCCACAGTGTAAGCTGCCTCTGGCTCCGTCATTTTCAGGCTCAAAATCTTTACAAATTAATATTAACTAAAACCCTCCCTGGTACCCTGAAAAGTTTTTCTGGCATCAGTCCCCCAGAAATATTGTATGAAATACAAAAACGGAAGAAAAGCTACGCAAGTTCAACTGACATAAAATAAAGTTAGCGCATTCAGGGCAATTTTCTCAAAATTAATTTAGCTCCAAGGAAACGCACCAAATTTTTTGAATATTCCAGCTCTGTCAAACAATTGTTGAGAATTGACAAACTATAAATGAACCCGGTGATTTAATCCAGTACAAGTAGAAGACCTTTTTAAGGCCAAAATTTTAATTTTTAAAAAATCGCTGAAATTAAAACTACTCTGGTGAAATCGCAACCATCCAAAAACGAATTCCTAACGACATTAATGCTACCCTCAAAATCCTAATTTCCAACAATGCATGATCAAGAATTTTCCATGTTTAAAATGTCGGGCCCGGCCATCACATGATGGCGTGGCCGTAAAATTGTAACAAATTGTTGTAAAATTCCACAAAATGACCTGATTTAAAAATTCAAAATAAAAAAAATGAAAAAATCTACCTTCATGGCTTCTACCATCATAAAACTCTCCAGTTTCCCCAGAAAACAAAATAGTTTTTATACTTAAAACTCTCCAATTTCCCTAGAAAACAAAACTGCTTTTATACCTGAAGCCAATAAAACTTTCATTTATTAACAGTCTTTTAAGAAATCCAGCACAAATTTTCAAATTCTAAGTAAAGAAAAGGACCATTCAACGCAAAATAAAGTCCAACGAAAAGCTAGAAGTATTTAAAAAAACACACTGATTACCTGAAAGGAAAATAAAGCCTATCTGAAAGCAAAGCAGTATCAATCTCCACCCTCTACAAAATTAAGCAAGGTGAAGCAAGAACGAGGAGATGGCACCAATCTGAAGCTTCGGCCAACGAACATTAATATTTAAAGGCTTAAATGAAGATGATCAGAAAACAATTTTGAGTTGAAAGCATGGGCAACTTAAAGAATACAAGAAGCGGGGTCATTTCCAGACGTTTCCGGGAATGGCCTAGAGACTACACCGTTTCTACGAGAACGATCCAGAAACTGCTTTGCATACGTGGCAACTAGAGCGAAGCCGTGCGTGTATTTTCAATATTAAGGAAAAAATGTCAAAGGGCCCATGAAGGATAGAGATCTAGATGTTCTCTAGAAACATTACCCAAGGATAATTGATTATGGTCTAGTAAATTGAAATAATAGTTATTTAATTGTGCCACCTGCACTTCGCCTAATTTCAAAAAGAAAATTAATAATAATTTTAATTATTTATTATAGTTAAAAAATAAATTATATAGTTCTTCTTTGTAGGGTAAGTGGAGAAGACGAGCTTGGCCCTATTGAAAGATTTTAATTACGTGAACAGTAGGTCCACGGTTTGAACTTTTGCGATGTAAAGGGGGACACAAAAGTTGTGTGTTAAGTTCCTTATTGATAAGTATAGTTCTTGACTTTACAAGGGGTCATGGTTGGGAGGAGATTGCTCAGCCCTGTGCGTTGGTCGTAGGGGTTTCTCACACTAACCTAAGATTTTAAAAAGGATTTCCCTTTACAAGGGGTCATGATTGGTCATGGTTGGGAGGAGATTGCTCAGCCCTGTGCGTTGGTCGTAGGGGTTTCTCACACTAACCTAAAATTTTAAAAAATATTCAGCTTTACGAGGGGTCATGGTTGGGAGGAGACTCCTCAGTCCTGTGCGTTAGTTGTAGGGGTTTCTCACACTAAGACTTTACGAGGGGTCATGGAAGGAGACTGCTAGGGGTTTCTCACACTAACCAAATAAAAAAAGTTATATATATTTTTATAATAAACTTTTATAATTTTCTGATAAAGACAAAGTTAACATGATCTTAACCTCACCCTTTAGACCAACAAGCACTACCAACCAGTCTATCCCTTTCTCGAAAAAACTATTAAGATAAAACACGAGTCAACATGATCCTATCCCCATTTTTGTGCTCACTACCAACCAGCCTATCCCTTTCTCTGAAAAAAATGTTAGAATAAAAAATGAATTTTTATAAGAGTCTTGGTCCCCTTGCACTGAATTTAAGTTTTAAAAAAAGAACTTAAAATACTTACCACTGTGATATTCCATCTTAGATATAAATTATTAATATATATTTATTGTTATGTATTTTTTTTATATTTAATTGATAAGATATTTTATTTATTTAAATAAAGAGGAGAAACAAATTTTATTAAAAAGGACATGAGCTCTCAACCCGTAAGAAAGAGATTCAAGTATGAATTCGGACATGAGCTCTCAACCCATAACAAGGAGATTCAAGTTTGAATTCTTTAAATAAAATAAAATAGAAGGTTTTTAACGATCGTAAGGCCAATTCAATCTATGGGATATGAACTTTACATAGAATTGTAAGGTCAATGCAACCTATGGATATGAACTTTATATAAAATTGTGGTTGTTAGACTTAAATAATGATCTAATGTAAGTGGTATCCTTGTGGTAAACCCCGACTCCCTGGGATATAGCATTAATCTTTTACTAATGATTTTGATTGTGAATTATCTTATATTTTTTACTTTCTTTTTTTTAAATAATTTTTGCAATGATTTCATTGTTAAAGTGTTCAGCATAATTTGCTTGAATATCATTATATATCTTGGATTTTAAAATTAAATGCTTCTTTATCTCAATTATTTTTAATATACAAAAATCACATATCCTCTCCTCTCTTTTGGATTCTTTCATCTATTTGTTTTCTATCTAAATTGGTGTGAGTTGGTTTTCCTTTATATCATGAGCATCTTTACTTTTTAATTGACATATGTTCCTATATAGGCCTTTTAAGGGTATTGGACCTATCTTTAAATTTATCAAGATAAAGCTCTCTCTTGCTTCCTAACTTACTTTCCCACAGTTGCTTTGATTTTTTTCCTAACAAATATCTTTGTCTTTGTTATTATTTAGGCATTTATCTAAGTTGATATTCCATTTATTCATTCAGTTGTTTTGTTTCATTTTTTTTTTTTTTTTTGTTCAAATCTTTTTTTATTACAACTTTGAATTCTTTTTGTTCAAAAATTTTAGATATTCTAAAAGACAAACCTTAGCAATTGCCTCTATACGGAAGGTACTTCATTTTGCTAGAAGAATTTTAGATGAATATGACACTTTTATTTCGAATTTATTTTTAAAAAAATATTTATAAATCCTCTCTATTTGCCTCCATTTAAAGTTTGATATACTACTAGCCTACACTTCACACCATATAGCACCATAGGTGTGTTTGAGATGTCCTAGTACCACTTAAGGGGGGTTTTAGAGTATATATTATATCCTAAGTTGTTATTAGGATAATTTGTATGACTGAGATTAACTTGGTTAATTATAATCCAATGGATCAGATTGTACACCTTTGCTATTTAAGCATTTCTCATGGGAGATTTCTTTCTCTCTTTTTTTTTGTAATTTTTTTTTCCTTTCAAATCAGGGAGTATGCTCTTCATCTTTTGATGGATCAGAAACCAGACATTTTATGGAAATATCTACGGCTGCAAAAATTTTAGAGTGATTTTTTTTTGTGTAGTTTTTGTTTTTGGGTCTATCTTGGCAGTTGTCACCATCGGCTTGTCTCGTGTATGCTATTGTTCAAATATGCGTGAAGGAGGGACAACAGATCTCGAAGTTGCAGTTAATTTTTTTTCATGTTTTGTATTTCGGATCTACTTGGCGAAGAGCTTTGTTAACAAAGAAGGGGCATATTTTTCAAGAGGTAAGATGAATTTGCTATGGTGTAAGTGGTAGACTAGATTAATCAAAGATCATATGGGCCCTATTTTTTTCATTTTTTCCCTCTTTCTCCTTAGAACGCGTGTAGTTGAGGGCCCACGCACCTGCATGATTTGGGTGTGATCTATGCTGCTAAAGCTGAAATGGAAGTAAAAGTGGAGACAAAGCCCCACATAAAGTTGTTACGAGGTCGTCCAGGAAGCTTCTACTGTTTCTCATTTGCATTTCATGGAGTCTGTGATCGATCCCACTGCAACACTCGCGCATAGAGTATCCATCGTCGTCCTTAGGATCAGTGGATCGTAGTTTACCACCTCCTCTTGCTTGGAGGTAAGCCACCGCAGTTGTGATCGCTATAGCATCACCACAATGGCCCCATCCCGTGCCCCTGCAACACTCAACTCCGCTAGGCCATATTTCTTTTACCATATTTTTTCAGATCCATAAATAGTGCGAAGGGGGTCTGTAAACCAAATCCTAGCACCCAGATGAAGTTTAGATAACAAGACTGTAATGGCACTACAAATCCCTCATTTTTTGGTTGACAACGTGCAGCTGAATGTGGTACTTTTTACACCACTCGGCTATGCGTCTCTTCTGACGAAGGGGGGTGTTTTTTGGCAAAAGGAAATTTTTTTCAGTGGTTGTTTTCTGATCCGACCCTCCTGCAATTTTTTGACAGACCTATGGAGGTGTTTCAATTTACCCATCACCTTTCTAAAGTTGACGCATATATCCTAGCCTTTCGAAATTCTAGATTCTTCCATCGAGCTTGCCCTTCTTCCTTGACATGGATCTCAACTTGATCTTTTGGCGGGATCATTTGAATCACGGGATATTCTGGTGGCGCAATGTTGTGTAGATGTGCACGTCATGTGTGTAAATTTGCAGCAATGAATCGAATGTAGAGGCTTTAATCGACAGTAAGAGGAAGGGTTGAAAAGTTGTTGTTCATAGTGCAGAAGGGTTGAAGATGATATTTTGAAGATTTGGTCCATCCTGATTCGTCTGATCTCTGTTATTTCATGTCTGGATGTTGAGCTCGGTGTTGGTAAGTAGTCTAGTTCGTTGTGTTTAAATTCAAGGAATGTTACTACCCAAAGATGCCCGAAGTTGCCCGTATGATGTCCAATAACCTATGGATATGATGTCCAACCAATTCGAAGCCGTAGTTTCATGTTTCCTTCATCTGTGTCACGACAGAGAGAATGGTCCAACCCAATGCCAATGTCTTTGTTATCGACGAGAATCCTTGTGATACGTGTGATTTTCTCTATCAGCATCTTTGTGAATGTTGGGCATATTGCTCAACTATTTATGGATTTTATTTTTCCCATGTAACACTGCTCCAAATTAACCACGTAGATGAAGGTGATGCATCGGGAAGAAAAATCAGGTTTGTGATGATGTGGACAGAGGATCTGAGGAGCCACCCTACGTAGCGCTCATGGAGGAGTTCAACGAAAATACGGGAATGTTCTTCATAAATTTGTTTCTTCTGCTAGAATATCCACATTGAGATGTAGATTAGGAGAAACACGTCTCACGCAGCGGATATTTTGATCGACGGTTAAAGGGCTAATGGAAGATTCAAGGTCCGAACAAAGTCAGATAGACTTTTTCCCATGGCTTGATTTGTGGTATTTTCAGGTGCCCATTGTCGGTTGAGTCTGTTGTAATCAAAGTTGATGTTCATTAGTGTTGAAGATTCGCACCCATATGCACCCTTTTAGGATGATTTGATTTGATGCATAAGCATGAGTCTTTCTCATCTACAACATGATAAAAAATATTGGCACTTGCAACAAGGGATTTTTCACCTACGGAGTGGGTGCCAAGGCGTTGCAAACAATCTACCAGAAGCTTGGTTTCCAAATATGTCACCGTCGTGGTGGGTGAAGTTGCGGTGGTTTTGGGGGCACCGACTTTAAAAAGTTTAAAATTGGTGTAGAGACGTTGCCACCGTCATCGTCGTCAAGGATGCAAAAATTGCTCATGGTTTTGTTTTTCGTGGGGCTTGCATTTCGAGGAGGAAGCCAAATCCAAAATGCCACATTGACTTCGAGGAGTTTGTGGCTTATCTAAGGAAGAAGTTATGTGACATGTATCTTTAGGTGTACTATTATTCTCAACACATTTAAAAAGGGGGTGCTGTAGAAAGTAAAAAGGGGGGCAGCATAATTTTTTGCATTGAAAAATATAAAAATTATAGTAGGGGATATCATGCTTTCAAAGCATGAAAGTTCTTTTTTTTTGGCTATTATTTGAATGTTTTTCTTTTCCCATAAAGGTGGAAAAGCCATATGGTCCTTTGTTGTTTTTTCCACAACATTTAATTTTGGCCATGTAAAACTTTCAAAAATTAAAAATTCCGAAGGCATTCCAGAATATTTCCTTTTGAGGAAAAGAAGAAGATTATTGTTTATCCTACAGATGAAGGCCTCATTGACACTCGATCATAGGGGTATTTATAGTCATCGAAAATGTTTTTCTGTGCTAGACACATTGGCGATGTCCATTTTCCATTTTGAGGCACTTTAACCTATGTTTTTTAGCCTCAAATATGTTGTATCATGGAGTGCACTATTGGTTGAACCCGACACTCCTAAGGCATTGTATGTGATCATAGTATCTAGTCATATTCTCTATAGCACCTAGCGGATGTAGCGGCTGGTTACCCATGCATTTCGATAGGATGAGGAGGTCACCATAAGGACATGTTTGACAACTAATTTGGTGTTTCATTTTTATTCCCTTGTTTTTGTTGTTTGTCCACAAGTTTTGGACCTTGTTATTAGCCTATTGTGTTCATATAGGTGGAAACCACATATGCTTGTGGAGTCATTTTGGACTACCCTTGCGATATTTGTGGTTATTTCTCCATCCTATATTCTCACTCTTCTTTTGTGAGACACTTTGGTTTCAGGGGGTTTTCTTTAGTGACTTATTTTCATGGTTCATAGCCTTGTTCATTGTCACAAGCACCAGTCTGGGAGTAAGATTTCATTCAGTTCGACGACGAGGCTTCTCTACTTTTTTGAGACATCTCATGGATCCTTTGCAGGCTTCTTGATGGAAGTTGTCCTAGGGGGGTTGAAGAGGACATCTTCCTCTCCATCCTCCTTGCACATCTTCCTCCTTCTTCTTCTTCTTTCTATTCTGGTAGGTGGTTTTCTCCCTTGTAGTTTTTTCATCCTCTTTCAACAGGTTTTTCTTATGCATATATTGTACATGAGAACCTTATTAGGCCTTGTTTCTAGGACACATACTTGTGGATTTGTTCTTCACTACCTCCTAGTATCACTTAAGGGGGGTGTTAGAGATATCCTAGTACCACTTAAGGGAGGGTGTTAGAGTATATTATATCCTAAGTTGTTACTAGGATAATTTGTGTGGCTGAGATTAACTCAGTTAGTTATGATCCAATGGATCAAATTGTACACCTTTGCTATTTAAGCAAGGTCACTTTCATTGAATAAATTAAGTTATTTTGTTTTTCCAACAAGGTGACACTTGTAGCTCAACTAAAACCCATATAGTCTCATAGTCACATAATTCAACCTCTTGAAATGCAAAAAGTGGTCTCCATCCTCCCAATTTTCTATTCCACATTTTTTCCAACTAAGCTTATTATTGAAGTTTATCATAATGTGTAAACTCGTTGAAGAAGATTTTCGTAAGATATTTGTACTCTAATACTTCTTGAAGAAGACCCCTTCAAAATAGAAATTTAAGCAATTATTTTTCTTTTGATTGAAAAAGATTATGATCTTGGTTTTGTTGGTATATGTTTGCATGCTTACCTCAGAAAAGTCCTCTATGACCTTTCAATGCTCTCTCAAACCCTATGTTGGCCTTTTAATAAAAATAAGATCATTTGTATACAAAGGAGACCTCACCACATAAATTCTCAAATGAACACCATTCCCTCCTCTCTTATTTAACTATTCTTCTAATTTATTAATATATAAAGCAAACAATGTAGGGGATAATGGGCATCCTTCTTCAGACCCTACATCATATTTGAAGCATTTTGGAAGGTCTGCTTAAGTTTTTATTTTAGCTTGGAAACTCCTCATAGAGTATATGAACTACTACTCTATACTTTTATAGTATAACTAATTCTTCCATTTTACTTTATAGTTTACCTCTAGGAATTACGTCAAAAGCTTTCTTAAAGTCCACAAAAAATAATAAGATTCTTCTTTTACATTCTATATTTTTTCAATGGCATGTCTCAAATTAATGGCATGATCTACGATCGAGTGTTTTAGATTGAAACTTATTTGTCATTTTGTCCTCTTTCCTTTTTCTTTTATCCACTTACTAATTCTCCTCTCAACCATGCTTCCAAAAAACTTTACAAAGAGGCAATTGAGCATAATGGTTTGGTAATTTAAGAGAATTATTAAGTCTCCACTCTTGAAACTAGGTATTGTTAGACTTATTCAAACCCTTAGAAAGCCTTGTTGGATGATGTTGTTGAATATCCTCGATGTGTGGTGCCAAGTATTGTACTCCCTATTTCTAAGTATTTTGCTTATAGTCTCCACGTCATACACTTGATGTATCCTCAACTTTCTAATATCTTCCTTGGCCTCCCTTTAAGGTAAAAAAACTTCTTGTCATGATAATTATGGGAAGGGACTCTTCTTCTTACTCTTATTCAAAAAGTTGTTTTTCATTTTCTAGTCATTGGATTGTTGTAATATTATGTTTATGTTGAAGTTCCTTCCAAAATTACTTTGGGTTATTCTTCCCTAAATTAATTAGTTTTCTCGTCTTACACTCACATAATATTTTATTTTGCTTTCATTATCTATTTGTACAAACTTTATTTTCCTCTTCTTTACTTGGTTCTTTCAAGTGAAGTAATACATGCATAAATTCCAAAATGTTAATATAATATCACTAGGTGGTCATGACCAAATATAAGCCATGTATAGATTTTTTTTACTTAGAAGGTTTCATAAATATTATAAAAGTATTTCAAGATTTGGATAAAGTTATAAGCATATTTTAATAGTCGGTTTAAATTTTATATGAAACATAGAAATTACAAAAAATATTTTTCTTCACAAACAATGATTAAAAGCTTATGTCTCATTAGAGAGGGTGTTATTAGGTTTTGTTCTTGTTGGATTTGACTCCTAGTTAACTTTTATGGATTATATACCTAAATATTATGGCAACTTAGTCAAATGGAGGCTATCAATGGTAGATGTATGCTTATGTAGCCACCAAATCAACCTTCTCATTGTAGAAATGTTGATACTTATGTATTCACAAGATTTTTATCCCCAAAGAAATATTAATTATGAAGATACAAATATTCTTTACAATTGCTACTTTTGTGATGACAAACCATCATACATTAATCAATCACTTCTCTTTTTTATGGTTTTATTCAACATAGCTTCAACAACTTCCTTCAGAACCTCTTATGACCCATTTATTAATTCAATTAAAACATATTTTTTATTGGACCTTTGATTCATTCTAGAATTACCATGATGGGAACTATCTTTATATAAAACTACTGCAAGCATGGCAACAACTATGCCAATTTTCTCTAACTTTATTCATTGCTTCATTAAAAATCAACCTAAAAGTACCTATTTCAAATTGTGATTCAATTCTTGCTCATGAATAACTTTCGTATCAAGATAGGCTCAAGCAAAATGTGCCACAACTAGTAATTTTGTTGAAACCAATGCAATATAAGTTTTGCTTTCCATCAAGATATATTGATTCCTCCATATTCATCTCTCTACAAGATGCCAAATTCTTGATTTTATCATCCTCTCTTTTCCATAACATCTCGCCCAACCAAAGCCATACCTTCCTCCTCTATTCTATGTAGTGAAAAACTTAGAATGCTAAATCTCCATTGTCATTTTCATGAAATGGATTTAGATAGTTTGATCACCTATCCCTAATTTACAAAATATGGTGAAGAATAAAGGAAGGGGGTTTTATTGAAATTTGTGTAATCTAAACCTATTTTAGGCCAAGGCCAAAAGTGTGATGAGGTTCTTATGAGCACCATTTATGTAGCCTATGGGCATGTGATTATGTAAGCCTATGGGTATTCCTCAATTATGTAATCCTACAAGCATGAAAAGCCTTCAAGCCCCTTTCATATTTCACTCTTAGTGGTATTGGTTAATCCATATTTATGGATAACCTCACTTAAAGGGTAATTTATTATTATTTTATTATAAGGTTAACCTCAAGGTTAAGTTAATGTCAACCTAAGATTAACCTCTCATTGGGGATTTGGTATCACTATAAATACCCACTTTATACTTCTTGTCATCTCCCTTCATTTATCTTTCTTCATTTACTATTGTTATCTTTTAATCGTTTTTTCTTTTTTTTGGCATACAATTGTGGTGAATGCATGTTTTGGAAGGTTTTTGGAAAATATTGCAAATTCAAACATGCTATCAGAGCCAAATCTAAAGCAACTTCACTCATCATTAAAAAGGAGAATTTTTCACATCAATGGTTAAAGAGAGCATTCACATCAAATTTTAATTTTTGCATTTTCAAAATTATTTTAGTGATATTCATTTGGTGTCATCCATGCACAACTTTTGTGCATGCCTGTTTTGCACAACCTATCACCACTTGATTGCACAAATTCGACATATCAGTGACACATTGATGCAGTTAGTGCAATAGTTAGGATGAGCACCTTAAGGCCAGTAGGGTGCGCAATCGAATCTTGGACCCCTTATTAATAGGTTGAGTGCTCCTCTTTGCCCTTTTAAAAAATCCTACTCCCTTAATAAATTATAGATAAAGAGCTCCTATAGTTGCCATATTTTGTCAAAGGCACTTGGGCTCTCACTTGAAAACCAAAGGATTGGCATAGTGCTAGTTCTATTGCCTAGTTTGGAGGACATCGTAGGGTTGAATCCTTATAACTCTTTAGCAAGTCTCTTCAAAAAGAAGGTTCAAACAAGACTTATTTCCTTCTTTCCATCACATGCGACATTGTGGCACAATGATTAGTTTACTTGCTTGTAGCTTGGAGGTTGGTGGTCTGGAACCCATTGGCCATAATTTTTTAAGGGGTAAGCATCTAGGGATGGCTACATGCTAATATGTCTTCACCTCTCTTCCTACCTAGTAGCACTTGTGGTTTAGCAATTGGTTTGCTAGCTTGTGGATAGCAAGTTTCAAGGTTAAGCCTCGACACCATTGTCTTTTTCTCCCTCTTAGGCTTATAGCAAGGTATATGCCATATCATTCCTCTTTGTTTTCAAAATATGCAAATGGCACACTGGTAAGGATGTTCACTGTATTGAGCAAGGTCTTAGGTTAAGGACCCATCTATTCCAGAACCCATTCATATATATATATAGATAGATAGATACATAGATATGATATCTCAATCCACCAATCACATCAAACCAAGGGTCAAACACTAATTCATAAATTTAGCAATCAATCCAATGACAACACATCGTAACAACTGATTTGACAAAAGAATTCTAAGGTTTGGTATTTTTTTATTTTTTATTTGAATGCTAATTTAACCAAATCTTTTAAAGGCTCTATTTTTTGCATACATAAGTGTTTGGAGCCCATTTTTTATATTACACAATTTCTTAAGCTCTACACAATGTTGAAATCAATCTATGGATGGACCTGTTATAGATCTATTTAGGATATTTTACAAGGTGGAATCCTTAGGGTATATTACTTGTCTCAATGGATGAAATTATAACACTTGGTCAATTCAAATGTCAGGATTACTTAAAAGCAAAAATCTTTGGTTTATATTCAATAGTGAGTTAGAAGGTCTCAATGATCATGAACTCAATAAGATAAATGATAAAGCTCTTAAACTATTCTTCATGTTAGTGGAACTAGATGTACTTTTCTACATCAGAGAGAAGATTGATCATGTTGATGTATGGACTACTTTGAAAGATATCTATGGAAAAGTAAGTGCTAATGAAGTTAATAGAATAGAAATTGAGCTCTCCAATCTCAAATTTTAGATTTTAGTAATGTTGATGACTATATATATATATCACTTTAAAGCTCTAAAAGTTAATCTAGCTATGATAAGAGGCAAGGTAAAGAGTGATGTAGAGTACGTGAAATATATTACTTCCATTGTCCTTTTCATACAATTGGTATGGCTCTTTATGTGAATACTATGACTATTAAAGAACTATAACCCATCTCTCTTGAAGGTCTTTTAAAGCTTATAATCTATTATGAAGTGGTAATAATGAATTGTGGAGCTCTTTCTCATACACAATATTATTCAAAATGCTTCAAGACTAGAATCTAAGTATTAGGTGCTAAGGCAAATCTAAGGTTGTAAAGAAGCCAAACATTTGTGAGTATTGTAAAAGGAAAGGACACTCCATCAATAATTGTATTATAAGGTTAAAGAAGATTGAGATAGAATTCTTGAGGGTTGTATTGTCCTCTCCAATTGTCACGATCACCAAATTTGATGATCAAATGGTCGGACCATTGCACCTCACTTGGAGTGACACATCAGGGTAGCTCCAAGAGCACGGGGATTGACTCAATTGGATTGGCTTCAAGATTTTTTGCAAGGATGACTCTTTTTAAGATGTGATATTTAGTGCTCTTCCTACTCTGTCTTAATCTAACTACCTTTAGGGAGAAAAGTAAAGAGAAACTATAGAAAATAAAGATAGTAGAAAGGAAAAAATATCCTAAGCTAACTTAAGCTAATAGAAGACGATACACCAAGATGAAAAAAAGATTCCTTTGCATAACAGTAAGCTTAGTTATCAAGTTCGAGTTCGTATTCGAAATTGATACTTTTTAAGTTCAAAAGAAATTCGACATGTTTAAAAATTCGTAATAAAATTCGATGTATATATATTTTCATAAATATTTTATAAAAAATTTAAAAATCAAATATACAATATATATATATTTTAAATATAAACATTTTTATAACTTTATGTAAATATAATAATTTTTTAATACATGAGAAGATTTTTAAAGGTTAAATCAATATTTTTTTTGAAATATAAATTATAAGTTTTCTATCAATTATAATAAAAAATCATAAAAAATAAAAAATAGTTAGATCATGCATAAATAAAGCACTTAAAATATCTTATATTATTCAATTTTAAATAGTAAAAAAAGTTTAATTTTAGCTAGGGTTAAAGAGCAATATTTTTTCTTTTATTTTAGGGTTAGCAGCAATGTTTTTTTAAAGAGCAATATTTTTTTCTTTTATTATTTTAGGGTTTAAAGGAGCAATGTTTTTTTAAAGAGCAGTGTTTTTTTTCTTTTATTTATTTTAGCGTTAAAGAGCAATGTTTTTTTCTTTTATTTTAGGGTTAAAGAGCAATGTTTTTTCTTTCTTTTATTTTGAAGAACTTGCAGATTATTTGAGACAAGGAGCATTTTAAATAGCATGTGCAGAAATAATGAAGCCTCCAAATGGGATATTTGTTTGTCAACTGCACTTTTAGAGCTATCCATTCTCTCAAATGATGATAAAGAAATAAAGAAAACAACATCCCAATAGATTGAAAATGGTTGCTTCGGATATTATCTGCAGAAAATTTTAAGCTTCCAAATTGCAAGTTGCAAAAGGGTTTGTTCATAGTTGTTGTGTTTATAGTGCTTCCTTTGTATTTTTTTAAACTAAAAATTGATTTTAGGGTTTTTAATGCTTGTTTTTCACCCAATTTTTTTTTTGTCGAATTTAAGGTTTGTTTGCCAAATTTATTCGACAGGGTTTTAAATTCGATGATTTTCGAATTTCATATAAAAAATTCAACGAATTTGATAACTAAGATAGTAAGACACATGAATGTGTGAGTGTAATGAACTAGCAACTCGAAGGTGGACACTTCCTCCTCTCATCATGTTAAGCATAAATTGCATATAAATTAAATGATATAGAAATTAGATAGTCATAGCCTCTAGTATACACATATAAGCATACATACATACAAGAAATGAGACAAAAGAACCAAATAGTCATGTCCTTAAACACACACACACATATATATATGAAAATTAAAAATAATGTGAGAAGTGGGGGCTTGAAAGCTTTCTTGCAAGACCACTCAAGGTCAGATACTGCTATACAAAAAAATGAAAGAAAAATTATATATGAAGATTAAGGCTTGAATAAGCAACTCGTGGATCCTTTACAATGTCTAAAATTTTGCTATTTATAGATAAATTGGGAGACTTTTCCCTCCATAACTATGAAAGAGTTTCAAAATGACTACTCTTCTATATATTAGATCATATCTTCATTCAAGTCCTTGATTCCTTCGAGGTCTCTGGATCTAGACTAATTAAGGTTGAATGGTTCTAGGCCTCTAGATTTGTAGTTGCTATTAATGTTGCCAACCAACCACCCTATTTAGGGATTCCCAAAACTACATGTAAAAGTTCTATGCAATCAATGCTCTAGGTTTGGGGTTGTTCTTATTGCGGCTCCCATGCTACTACCTTTAATGTGTTAACCACTTTCTTGGATTATTAGGTTTAAATGGTTGGACTTGAGGATTTTCTTCCATCGTTGCCTTTATGAGATCAAATACCATCTCTTTGAGATGTATAAAATGATTATACACCTTAGAATACTATACACCTACACAATGTGCGAGGTCTAGGGTTGCAACCTTGGTTGGGGGGTAGGGGGCCAATGGCCTCCTACGTGAGGGTTCACAGGTAGGAGCCCCCAAGGTGAATTTTGGTCCCCTAAATTATCAAAGCATGAGTGGTTTTAAGCCATTACATTCTTATCCATGTGATGTTTTGGGATTCATCTTTAATTAGATGGTTGGCACAACTCTTTTAGATCACCTTTAGTTTTGGACTTCTTTTTTAGGCCATGAATTGCTTAATCTAGAGAATTTCAAAACATAGAATGGACCATTGATCTTTTTGTCGTAAAATTTGAAGTGCTTTTTCTTTCTTCTCTTCATCAAAATCTCTCAAAAGATTTTATTTTCAATTTTTTTTTGGTAATTATTATAGTAGATTAAAAAAGGGTTTTTATAGAGGATCCCAAAACCTTATGTACAAAATCAGCCTTGCATCATGCCTCCTGGCTTTATGTATAAGCCTATTACGTAAATTGTAACCCCTAAAAAAACCTGATTACATAAGCAATGGGCCTAGGACATCAATCCCTTGAAACCGAACACCAAAACAGAAATCCCGCCTAACTGTAACAAAGTAAGCATGAAACAATCCCTCTCACCGGGAAACAAACAAAAAAGAAATAAAGTAGTTTTGGAGATCCCGCCAGCGGGGAGTAGCCAAAAACCACCATCAAGAAGATCCCGCCTAGCAGGAAGCAAAAAAAAAAATCGTTACAATAAAATCCCGCCTCGCGAGAAGCAGTCAAAACCACCACAAACAGTCCCGCCTAGCGGGAAGCAACAGGGAAATCCCGCCATCCGAGAAACCAGCAGAAAAGAAAGGATCCCGCCTCGCGAGAAAATTGGCGGATTTGGCGGATCCTGCCCTATGGAGAAACCATCCCGCCCACCGGGAAAACATTTCGTTCAGCGAGAGCCATCCTGCAGGAAGTCGACAGCCAGCATAGAGAGGATCCAACCCATCAGGAAGTGACCAGAGAGTTGCACCATAAGGAACCCGCCCCGGGAAAACAGAAGAGGATCCCAGCAGCAGGGACCAAGAATCCCGTCCAAGCACAGAGCCCGTCGAGGATTCACAAGAAAAAGGGGGAAGCTGTCCAAACCCTAAACCGTCACCTCCACCACATCGAGAAACGCAGGGGACCAGATCCACGCGAATAACCTGCAAAAAACCCCAGGGGGAAGCCTGAGGGAAAAAGGGAAGGGATACCCAACCAAACAGGGATCCCTAGGAAGCACCAGTCTAAAAAAACAACCAAGGAAACCCTAGCCGACCGGGAGGGGCACAGATAGTGGAGAAGGATCTCCCCCCAGGAGATCATCTGCAAACAACCACTCCCCGGGAGGGATGACCTGGGTTGAGCCAGGGATTGGGCAGGAACCAGGAGCCATGGGAGGGGGAGCAGGGGAGGGACCAGAGCCCTCCCCTCTCTACTTTCTTCCCTCTTCTCTATTTTCAATTTTTTTTACCTTTTGGTCTATGGAACTTTATACGCTTCATAGGCCATCAAAAATTTTACCTTCTGCTTTTGGTTGAAATTTTTATAAAGTGGTGTTGGCCTTCTTGCCACATTTTGTAAAATTTTGAGTTGTGTGCAGTTTTGGGAGTTATCATTGTAAAAATTCTCTTTTTCCATAAAAAATAGTTAAGATGTTATTTTTTTTTGTGTTTTCACTAGTTGTCTCCTTTCACTTTCTTCCTCAAAACTAGTTTCTTTCATGTCCTATGGTTCCTATGGTTTTTTTGGACAAATATTGTCGTTGCGAATGCAAAATTGTGAATGTTTTAGCATGGGGCAATTTCATTGATGTGTTTTCTACTTAAAATCTGAATTTTACAGGTTTGTTTCACTCTTCTCATGTGGTGGCAATTTTTAGAGACTTGACAATTGAATAAGTCTTGGCTAAGGCACAAAGTGCTTTCGCTCCACTTGTGGAGTGAAAGCCCTTTGTAGAATTAAGTGTGCACACTGACCAAAGACTTTTGCTCCACTTGTGGAGCGAAAGTGTTTTTGCTCCACAAGGGGAGCGAAAACCCCTTCTTGAAAACCGCAAAGTCAAAGTGCAAAACAAGGTAGTCAAGGTCAAAGGTGGTTCTATTGCTCCACTTAGGGAGTGAAACTCAAGAAAAATTGCAAGGTCAAAGTGCAAGACAAGGCAATCAAGGTCAAAGGTGGTTTCGCTCCACTAGTGGAGCGAAACTCTCTGTTGCTCCACTTATGGAGTGAAAATCAAGAAAATGGGCAATGGTCTTGAAGTATAAGGCCAAGGGTGCTTTTGCTCCACTTGTGGAGTGAAAGTTGGCTAGGAAGCGAATTTTCTCAAAGGCTTAAATGAAGCAAAGGGATGCTTTCACTCCACCTTTGGAGTGAAAATGCTTTCGCTCCAATTGTGGATCAAAACTCCAGGCGGGCCCCCCAGCGTAGCGAAAACTACACAAAACCACCATTGATTGCCCAATTGACTCCAAAGATGTGCTCTGAGCCATCCGATCATGGTAGATCAGGGGAACATTATGCATTCAATGCTAAGTTATCTATAAAATCAAATTTATGATGTTAAGTAGGTTCCAGATCAAATCTATCTGCCACCATCATAGAAGTGGTTGGGCATTAATGTTTTGAGAGGCAAAATCATCTATAAAAATTAAATTTTCACTGTAAATAAGGATGGACAATATCTGCTAGAAAAGTAGTTGTATATCTTGAAATCTGCTTCTAAAGCATGGACTTTTGGTTATGGTCTTGAATTTTCTCTCTTTGTGTATGCCTTCTATCATGTTATTTATGTTAAGTTAGTCACTTTGTTATACGACTTGAATTATGTTTCTGGATTTAGCTGTTAATGAAGGATTTATGCTGGAGTACCCCTAGAGGTTATGCGGTTGAGAGGATTTAGTGTCTATTTCTGTTAAAAGTCTATTATTTCTATTATTTTTGGTTTGAGTGTAAGTTGTGTATCATGCTTCCTATCCATCACCCTCGTATTTCAAGCTTTTAGCCTCTTTTCCCATTCCTTTCAATAATTTCCTTCCCTTTCTACATCTTCCCTAACTCTTATCTCAAACACCACTTTTATTTTATTTTTAGAACTAACCCTACTGGTCTAGGGCACTGTAGACTCAAAAAATATATACCTGGGCAGATTTGATCGCCAACAATTTCTAGCATGCCCGGTGGGACGCAAATGTTCCACTTCAAAATCAGTATTAAGAAGTTGATTTTCATCTTGATTACTATCAAATCCGAACATCTAGTGACTCAACTGAACTTAGAAGCCTCTAAGTCTTGAATGTTGGTTTAAAAGCCTACACCTTCATGTACATGAGACGAAAGGCTAAAAATACAGAAGAAGTAGTCAAGTTCTTCGAGCTTGACATCAATGCTTTGGAAGAACATCCTAGAGTGGTCCAGCCGACTATCCCATTAAAAAGGACATCCTCGTAAGTAGCTGTTGTAGCTTTGTAGACTCCAAGTCCCGCTAGCATAATGACTAGCTTGTCCCCATAGTTGGATCTTCCAGTTCAACCAAATGTTTCAAAAAAATTTGTCTAGCCAAATCAACCAAATCCGCCAATCCAGATGGTGCAGCAAGCCACCCCTGACCAGTTCCCTACATGGAATCATTTAGGACCTCTAGCTTTGATGGCTCAAAACTAAGTACTACCCATAGCATTGAAGGCTCTACCCACATATGATGGTACAAGGAAGACAACTTATGAGCTTCTCCAAGACATCATCAGACTAGCACCCATTCACCACATCATCGAAGAAGATATCATGGTGAGACTCCTAATCTTCTCACTCCAAGGTAAGCTCCTCTACTAGTACCGATCATTTTCATCTGGTACCATCACTACATGGGATCAATTTGCAGAATAGTTGATAAGGGGATTCAACAAATAGACGGACCCCTTCTCTTTGTTGCACCAGTTCACCACTATCCAGAGGCATCCCCAGGAGGAGGTAGTAAACTTTAACGTCAAGTTTTCTTTAACCTGGCAGAGAGTCACTACTGATATTTGGCCCACCCCAGAGCAAGCAACGTTCTACTATTTGAGAGCCTTCCACTCTGACATTAGCATGAGCATCCAATATGCTAACATCAACACATTCCTTGGCTTGTATGAGCAGGCATAAAATATCGAGGTGGATTTAATAGCTATCGAAAAGTTGCCTCCAAAGGTGACTATGTTTATCTATCCAAATTTCCCTTAGAACATGTATCCTAGTGCATCTTCTTAGTCTATTCCTACACCCTTGATGTATCCCAGTCAATATTGGAATCCAACCCCCAGAATCAAGTGGTACCCACTCTATAATTTTAGGCTCTTGTTGTTCCCCAACTTCTAGCTCCTATCCAATATCCAACATTGCCTACACCATTGGTGCCATTTCCATTACCTGCATCTCAAGAAGCCTTAAATGTAGACCAGGTCAAAGAATTCAAGATTTATGAGCATTAGTGAAAATGATGGCGAATGAGATGACTGCCATGAGGAGGAGCCAAAATGATCAAAGCTTCTAGTCGAGAAGATTTCCTCTTTTGATCACTAGGGAGTAAGCTGCTTCCACCAACAGGGCTCCTAAGAGAAATGTAGCAATGTTAGAAAGTGAAGAAGTTGGTTCATCCGATAGAAATTATTGGTGTACCACTTACAATGATCCACACAACGAAGAAACCTGCATGGTGCACATCAACTATGTCTAGACACTGGTAGGTGGCACTTATGATAGACAAATCAACATGATCAGAGAAGCTAGACATAATTTCATGATGCCTTCTACCGATCAGGTCTGAGTCCTCACCAGGGCTAGGAAGAAGCCTATTTAGGTAGATCCAACCTAGATGGATCTACTAAATGTGCATACCACATCCAAACCATGAAGCGAAAAGGCCTAGTCACTGGAAAAAGATCCCAATCCAATAACGACTTTGAAATAGTTTGAGTTACTAAAGGACTTCCTACGACCACGAGCTACAGAAAGGGGTTTCCAATGCAAAGCTTTGAATTCTTAGCCACAAGTCGAGATGTGATATCAAGCCAGGGAGAAGCTTTGATACCCCTCACTGACCAAGAGTCAAAGGGTGGATGCCACACAATAGTACCAGAATACCTACAAGTCTATAAAATGAGTGGTAAAATCCTACACTTTAACCTACAACATAGTCGAAGAGATGAAGAAGGCCCCTATGAAGGTAAGCCTTTATGATGCCCCCTAAGTTCCTGGTTAGGTAGACCTTTTGCAAGAATCTCTCAAGTATACCAAAGACAAGGAGAGTAGGTTGACGCAAACAGTGTTTGCTCAGTCGTTGACGACTTTGGCCATAGGTAAGAATATACCCCCACCATTCTACCTTTCCCTTTGAATGGAATGATGTATCATACACAACTACATGGTTCACTCTAGCGCTGTGATGATTGTCATGCCCAAAGCGGTGTGCGACATCATGGGCATGGAGTATACCCGGAGCAGCCCTGGGGTGTTGCAACTAGACAGGACTCATAAATATGATAGGGATGATCAAAGATGTTTTGATCCTCCTGCATAAAATGTTGCAAGTCACGATCATACAAGAGATCATGGTGGTCAAAATTGAGCCATATTTTAGTATGTACCTCTCAAGAGAATTCACGACCAAGTTGGGAGGCTACCTCTCCCTCAACTACTCGCACTTGGAAATCCCCTTCAAGGGGAAGAAATTTAAGCTCTTCAATGAGAAGCCTACTATTTTTCATGTTAAAAAACTTGGAGATGAGGACAAAGGGTCAGGCTCTGTCAACATGATGATAGAAGAAATGCAAGAAGTGAACCTGATGGAAGAATCTCTCGACGAACCCCAAGCTGAAGATGAGTTTTCCATGACTAATTTTAATGCCATCATCAGGACAGATTTAGGGTGCTACTCACTCACTAAACCTGAAAAGGCTAAAACAAAAGCACCTAAAGAAAATCCCTTGATATCTGATCAGTTATGGAAACTTTTATTCAATGATACACGATGCAAAAATGGTGTCGAGGTTGGTATCGCTCTTATCTCTCCATATGATGAACAAAAGAATTACCCGTACAGGCTTGCATGGAGTTGTATGAATAATGCAACAAATTATGAGGCTCTGTAACTCAGAATCAAAAAATACAAGAAACTTGACATCAAGTAGTTGCAGATATTCAAGGATTCTGAATTGATCTGCAACTAAGTCACCAACAAGTGCTCCTCCACATAGCACTATCTAAAGACATACCGTAACCAGGTGTGGTATTTTATTGAATCCTTCACCACACTGAGCATCCAGACAATTTCACGAGAGAGAAATAATCTTACAAACATCTTGACCTCCATCAGTGCCTGATTCTCATTGATAGATAATCTGATGCATAAGCCAAAAATTATGAGGTTTATCTATAGGCCTTATGTGCCTGATAATAAGATCCACTGGTAAGTGTTCGACAATGATGAACTACTTGTAAATTTTTTTGGTTAATGAAGCGTCCTCAATTGAGAATCAGACTTTGGACGATGAAGACCATGAGGGATTAATCCAATTGAAAACAATCATATCCCCAAAGGTATGATCACATTAGAAACTTTGTTTGATCGGAATGACATGTCTGTCACCCACAAGATCAAAGTAGACAAAAGAGTTCATAGGCCTGGAGTTAGAATAATGGAAAGTTATCAAAGTAGGGGTCGATTGCACAACTAAGGAGCTCCAACAGATTTACACCCTATGCAAGGAGTACCCCGATGTCATCACTTGGTGTTATCAAGATCTAAGGGGGTATGACAAGAATGTCATCCAACACACAATTGAGTTGGAAGAAGGGATCAAACCCTTTAGGCAGAAACAGAGGCCCATTAACCTGAAGATTTAGATGCTAATGAGAGCTAAGCTCTTGAAGATGCTTGAAGCAAATATCATATACCTAATCAAGCACTCCTCCTATGTGGCAAACCTAGTCCCTATACAAAAGAAGAATGGGGACATTCGCTTGTGTATTGATTTTCAAAATATTAACCAAGCATCGCTCAAGGACCGCTATCCGCTACCTCAGATTGACTAGATTCTTCACGTAGTGGTGAAAGTGCAGAGGTTCTCTTTGCTGAATAACTTCTCCAGCTACAACCAGATATGGGTTATGCTGGATGTGTCTCATTATTTTTCAAAAAAGAATTGTACGACAGGCATTACAATGCAAAAGACGATGGGTAGGGGGGTCCGGGGGGGCCGGAGGCCCCCAAGGACCCCCGACTATGGTAAAGGTGATTACGTAATAGGTGATGGCTCGGGGTGCATAGGGGGACGCCCTCGGATACGATGAAAGCGATTGAAGCCGACGAAGCCGACGTCGAAATTTTCACCTACTTTTATCGCTACTTTTCACCTACTTTTATCGCTACTTTTGGAGCGACCCCCGGGATTCCCATGGTTGGTGGGTGGTTAGTGGGTGTGGGTGGTTTAGCCCATTGTGTACCCTATTACCACTTGGTGGTTTAGGGTTGTATGAGTTTCCTTATATAATTATTGTAATGTCTCGTTTTAGGGACAAGAGAGAGAATAATATATCAAGGAGGATAGACTCTTGTTTACTGGACTAGCCCAAATTGGGTGAACCAGGGTAAATCTTGTGTGTTATATGTGCATTGAATGGTGTCATTATTTCCTTAGTTATTATTTTTGCATTATTTCTAGAATATGTTTCTGTAAATTCTCTTCATTTGGTATCAAAGCCAGGTTATTAGCCATAGGGGGACGCCTTTATTGCTAGGGTTTAAATCCATTTGAAGAAGATCTAGGGTTTCTAGGAGTGAGAGGAAACCTATTCTGGAGTGGGAGTTACGTAGAAGGAGTTTGAAGGAAAAATGTCAAGAAATCATTCAAGGATAGAGATCGAGAAATTTGACGACAAAAGTTTTGAGCTATGGAAGTTAAATATGGAAGATATGCTCGTGGACAGAGATCAGTGGGCTGCTATTTTAGAAACAACAAAACCTACGGGTACTTCCGATGAATATTGGGAGAAGATGAATCAAAAAGCAAGGAGTCTGATTCGACTATGTCTTGCAGATTCGGTGCTCATCAATGTTTCGGGAGAAGCTACAGCAAAGGATATCTGGGAGAGGTTAGGGGCTTTGTATCAATCGAAGTCCCTAGTGAAAAAATTATTCCTCGGAAAGAAACTGTACAATCTTAGGATGCATGATGGGGATTCGGTTGCAGATCATTTGAATGCATTCAATACAGTGGTAAGTCAACTAACATCTGTAGAAATTAAGTTGAGTGAGGAAGATAAATGCATTACTTTGTTATGCTCTTTACCAAATTCATGGGATAACTTAGTAGTAGCAATTGGTAGTACAACTTCATCCACATTGAAGTTTGAAGATATAGTGGCATCTCTATTATCTGAGGATATGAGGAGAAAAGCCATGGAGGGCACATCTAAGGAAGCCCTAACAGTGAGAGGGCGTGCCAAGGAGGACAAATCTAGATATGGTGATAGGTCTAAGTCTAAAGGTAGATCCAAGTCTCGGGGGAAGTTTGAGAGAAAATGCTGGAATTGTGGCAAGCCTGGTCATATGAAGAAGGATTGCAGATCAAAGAAAGCTAAGTCTGGAAAAAATTCTAATGAATCGACTTCCACAAAGATGAATAAATCCATTGATGAAGCAGGGGATGTATATCTAGCATCCTGCTCATTGTGCTCCACATGATCAGATAAAAATGATTGGTTGATTGATACTAGTGCCTCTTTTCATATGACTCCTCATAGAGGGTGGTTTAGTGAATATGAAAGATATGATGGAGGGGAGGTACTATTGGGAGATGATTCACCACTCAAAATCATGGGTCGTGGAAGAGTGAAAATTTTGCTGCAGGATGGTAGGGTTAAGACCCTACCAGGTGTGATGCATATTTCGGGACTTGCTAGAAATTTGATTTCGGTAAGCAAAATGGTCGATGCAAGCAGTGAATATCAGTTTTGGCAAGGATTCATGCAAAATGGTTCATGGATCAATGGTGTTGGCAAGGGGAGTTCGGATTGGAACATTGTATAAGCTATTGGGAAGCACTATGACAAATGAGTGCAATAGCTCAACTGTTCCTGAGGTTGATTCTGATAAAAGCTCAACACTCGGCATCAAAGGATGGGACATATTGGAGAAAAGGGATTGCGTACCTTGTACACAAAAGGTATGGTTCATGGTATCCCTAATTACTCAATGTCTTTCGAGTTTTGTGAACATTGTATTTATGGTAAACAGAATCGGGTTAGTTTTCCATCTGGTGCCACAAGATCTAGTGGGGTACTAGATTTGATCCACAGTGATATTTTTGGTCCTGTTCCTATGCCGTATCTTGGAAAATCATGGTATTATGCTTCCTTTGTTGATGATTTTTCAAGATATGCATGGATTTACTTTCTTAAGAGCAAAGATGAAGTGTTTGAAAAATTTAAGGAATTTAAAGCACTTGTTGAGAATCAAACTGATAAAAGGATTAAGGTGTTGAGGTCTGATAATGGAGGGGAATATTGTTCTAATATATTTGAGAAATTTTTTAAGCAATGTGGTATTGCAAGACAGAAGACTACTCCATATACACCTCAACAGAATGGAGTTGTAGAGAGGTTGAACAGATCACTGATGGAGAAGGCTAGAAGTATGCTCAGTGGTGTAGGTTTGGCACAAGAATTCTGGGCAAAAGCAGTGAGTGCAGCATGCTACTTGCGAAATCGGTCACCTACATCAACATTGCCAGATCAAACTCCATTTGAAGCTCTATTTGGTAAGAAACCTTCTAGGCTGTGATGCATACATGCATATTCCAAAGGAGAAAAGAAGTAAGCTAGATAATAAGGCTGTTAAATGTATCTTTATTGGTTATAAAGATGGTGTTAAAGGATATAAGCTTTGGAATCCAAAAACTAAAAGTATAGTGTATAGTAGAGATGTGGTGTTTAGGGAGATGATCAGTGATTCTAGGAAGGTAGTTACAGAAGAGGAACCTGGAACGGTCCAATTTGATCTCATGGAAAACTATCAGACAGTAGAGGATCTGGAAGAGGAGCATACAGATGAGGATATGGAAGAGGAGCATACAAAGTGAGGATCTGGAAGAGGATGAAGAAGAGGTTCATACACCTATGGTAAGGAGATCAACACGGGAAAGGAAGCAACTCGAAAGGTACAATCCATCCGCTTTTCCTACTTCTTTTGTACTATCTCATATCGATGAAGATCCTAGAACATTTAGAGAAGCTGTTAATTCTAGAGAGGCAAACCGTTGGGAAGAGGCCATGGATGAGGAAATGATGTCCCTGAAAAAGAATAGAACATGGGATTTAGTGAAATTACCAAGTGGTAGGAAAGCAATAGGTTGCAAGTGGATCTTTAAGAAGAAGTAGAATGTTGAAGGTAAAGTGGAGAAATATAAAGCTCGCCTGGTTGCTAAAGGTTTTTCCCAGGTTGAAGGAATTGATTATGGTGAAGTTTTTTCTCCCGTTGCAAAGATAAAATCAATTAGATTTATGTTAGTTGTGGTCACTGCATTTGATCTTGAAATAGAACAGGATGGATGTGAAAACCGCATTCCTTCATGGAGATTTGGAGGAAGAAAGCTATATGAGGCAACTCGAAGGTTTCACTCGTTGCGAGGAAAGGAGGATCCCGTATGTAAGTTAAAGAAATCATTGTATGGACTGAAACAATCACCTAGAATGTGGTACCAAAAATTTGATACTTATGTTTTAGGAATTGGTTTTGTTCGTAGCAATGCTGATCACTGTGTGTATTCAAAGAAAATTGGTAATGTAATTGTCATTATAGTTCTTTATGTTGATGACATGTTACTAATTGGAAATAGCAAGAAATTGGTCAGGGAAGTAAAGTCTCAGTTGGCATCGCAGTTTGACATGAAGGATCTTGGCCCTGCAAATTTTATATTGGGTATGCAAATAAAAAGAGATCGCTCTAACGGAAAGTTGTGGTTGGATCGGAAAAAGTATGTTGAGACAGTGTTGAAAAGGTTCAATATGCAGGATTGCAAACCGGTGAAGGTACCTATTTCTTTAGGTGAAAAATTGTCTACTGAACAATGTCCAAAAATAGAAGAAGAGGTAGAGGAAATGTCACATATTCCTTATGCAAATGCCGTAGGTAGTTTAATGTATGCCATGGTTTGTACTAGAGCAAACATTGCCCATGCAGTGGGAGTCTTGAGTAGATATATGTCTAAACCTGGTAAAGAGCATTGGACTGTTGTGAAAAGGGTTTTCAAATATTTGCGTGGCACCTCTGATTTTACAATTTGCTATGAGGGTACAGGTAAAGAAAACAGGCAATTGGATATAGAAGGGTTTGTTGATGCAGATTGGGCTAGAGATCTGGACAGGAGAAGATCTACTAGTGCTTATGTATTCAATTTGTTCGGAGGGGCCATTAGTTGGATGAGCAAGAGGTAGACTGTTGTTGCTCTTTCAACTACTAAAGCTGAGTATATGGCAGCCACTGATGCAAGTAAGGAAGCCGTATGGCTGCAAAGACTATGTACTGAAATTGGGTTCTTTCAAGGAGCTGTGAAGATAAACTGTGACAGTCAGAGTGCCATATTTTTGGCAAAGAACCCTGCTTACCATTCAAGAACAAAGCACATTGATACAAAGTTCCATTTCTGTAGGGACATGCTTGAACAGAAGAAAGTGTTGCTGGAAAAGGTAGACACCAAGGAAAATGTTGCAGATGCTTTAACCAAGGCTGTAAGCACTAAAAAGTTTAGATTCTGTACAATTGAAATGGGTCTGGCAAAGTATTCAACAAGTGGGAGAATGTTGGATGTGTCTCATTCTTTTTCGAAAAAGAATTGTACGACAAGCACTACAACGCAAAAGACGACGGGTAGGGGGGGTCCGGGGGCCGGAGGCCCCCAAGGACCCCCGGCTATGGTAAAGGTGATTACGTAATAGGTGATGGCTCGGGGTGCATAGGGGGATGCCCTCGGATACGGTGAAAGCGATTGAAGTCGACGAAGCCGGCACCAAAATTTTCACCTACTTTTATCGCTACTTTTCACCTACTTTTATCGCTACTTTTGGAGTGACCCCCGGGATTCCCACGATTGGTGGGTGGTTAGTGGGTGTGGGTGGTTTAGCCCATGGTGTTGTATCCACGGTACCCTAATACCACTTGGTGGTTTAGGGTTGTATGAGTTTCCTTATATAATTATTGTAATGTCCCGTTTTAGGGACAAGAGAGAGAATAATATATCAAGGAGGATAGACTCTTGTTTGCTAGACTAGCCCAAATTGGGTGAACTAGGGTAAATCTTGTGTGTTATATGTGCATTGAATGGTGTCATTATTTCCTTAGTTATTATTTTTGCATTATTTCTAGAATATGTTTTTGTAAATTCTCTTCAGGTTAAGGATGAATACCAACATAAGACTACGTTCACAACCAAGTGGGGAACCTTTGCCTATCAGTGTATGCCCTTCAACCTCTCAAACACCAGAGCGACTTTCCAAAGGGTGATGGACCTCACTTTTAGTGAACTGTTAAATCATGTCATCATGATCTACTTGGATGATATGAAAATATTCTCCTATAAGAGGGAGGAACATGGCCTGCATTTATGAAAAGTCTGAGAAATATCGGGAGTTCGGGGTCTCCATCAACCTCCAAAAATTGATTTTTTTAGTGAAGGAAGGTAAACTTCTCGAGCACTTAATCTCTAAGAAGGGATTAACTGTCGATCCTACCTGAGCTAAAGTGCTCCTTTGACTTCCACTGCCATTGAACAAGAAAGCCCTGTAGTCCTTTTTTGGATAAATCAACTTTGTTAGGAAGTTCATAGCCGACTTTGCCTAAGTGGTGAAGCTGATGACCAAAATTTTGAAGAAGGATGTCGAGTTCAAGTGGATTTATGTAAGGAAGAAAACATTCCAATAAATCAAGGAGCGGATCGCTCAAGCTCCAATCCTCATAAATCCTAACTACACAAAATATTTTATCCTATACTTTTTTGGGGAACCAGAAAGCTACATAGCTATTTTTACCCAAAAGGGGAGGATGGAGATGAGCACCCGATAGCATTCTTGAGCCAGATCATCCAACTGCATGAAGGAAAGTATAATTTTATCGAAATACAAGTGCATGTGATGATGAAATCGCTCAAGAAATTCAGATATTTTATCTCCTAGAATAAGACGATAGTGTATGTGGTACACCTTGACATTAGGAGTTTCATTATTCAGGGAGAGCTTGGCAATAGGACGGTTGTATGGGTCTCCAAGATAAGAATTTTATATTGAATTATGCACTACCAAGTTGGTTTGAGGCTGAGAACTTTTTTAGGAACTAGCCAGAAGCACTACAGTCAAAGTGGCAAACCCCAAATTAGAGCACTCTACACCTGAAAGCAACCTCACCAACCTATCGGTTAGCAGTATAGATTGGATGGATGACCTTGTTGAGTACTTTGACATGGGAAAATGTCCTTCTCACTTTAATGCTTCACAAAGAAGGAGATTTCACTTACAGGTTGGCCGATATATTTTGACACCCAACAGACTATTCCATCAAAATATTGATGGAGTCCTCTTGAGGTGCATTAAAGAGTCAAAGAAATCAAAGATCCTTGAAGAGTTTCACTCTAGGATTTTGGGATGTCATTTTGTGGGTAGGCTAATGGCCCTGAACATCATCAAGTCCAGTTACTACTGGCCCACCCTCTTTGTCGATGCTTTCAAGATCAGTTAGTGTTGTGACAAGTGCTAGCGCTACACAGACAGAACCTGGAATGCCTCGTTTCCTCTCCACCCCATTCAAGTAGAAGCTCCATTATAGTAGCAGGGTTTAGACTTCATCATGATCATTAACCCCAACTCCTCCACTGACCACAAATATATTTTGATCGCTATAGACTATTTCACTCGATGGTCAAAGGTAATGCTAAGAAAACAGGCCAACCAAGATGTGGTTATCTCTTTTCTTCAAGGGTTGATCACTCATTTTGGCATGCCTGTTGCAATTATGTTTGATAATGACACTCCTTTCATCGATGCAAGGATCTATGAGTTCACATTCAAGTACGATATTTATTTTAAGACCTCGTCTAACTATTACCTATAGGGCAATGGATTGGTGGAGTCTAAGAACAAGAACCTGCTACAAATTCTGAAAAGGTCCTTGGAGGAGAATAAGAGAAGCTGGCATATGCTATTAGACCAGTCACTTTGGGCCGATTGCATTTCAATCAAGCACTCAATCAAAACATCTCCCTATTCGCTGGTGTACAGGAAATAGGTAGTCTTTCCCACACACATAGAACTACCCGTATTGCAATTGCTGAAATGGCTCGATGCAGAAGAGGGTGAATTCGACTCGATGGATGCAAGGTTAGCCCAACTACTACAGTTGGAAGAAGATAGAGAAAAATCTTATGAACCTTTCGTAAAGCATGTCGAATCCACCAAAGGTTGGTTTGGTAAAATGACTTCTGACAAAGCCTTCAGTGTCGAAGACTTGGTCTTGAAATGGAACAAAAACAAGTCTAAACTGGGGAACCACGATAAGTTCAATACATTCTGGGAAGGCCCATTTCGAGTCTCCAACATCAATCAGATCAATTCCTTCATCCTGTAGGAAATGGAGGGTTTTACTCTCCCAATTTTGGTGAATGAATTTCTTTTGAGGGTTTACCACCAATGAAATCCTGAGAAAGTATGATAGTGACAGGTATGATCTTTTGTGTATATATACTCATGTACATAGTTTATATTAAAAAAAAGTGTTTTTGTTCCACTTTTGGAGCGAAAGCACTTTCGCTCCATTTGTGGAGAGAAGCTATTTCAAAAGGAAAAATAAATGTGCTTTCACTCAACCAGTGGAGTGAAACCTCTTTTTGCTCCACTTAGGGAGCGAAAGCCTCCCCTTCCTTCCTTCTTTTGTCTTGCAGTTTTATTTTTATTTCTTTTTAAGCCATTTGTTCGAGTAGTGCCATGTGTCAAGGGATAAACTTAAAAGGCATTTTCTAGCCTAGAAAAATGTTATAAAGGCATTCAACGTCTTTATCCAAGCAAGTCATTTCACTCCATAATGCTTCAAAGTGTGCCTCCCCGTGGCAAGTCCAAGTGAGCACTCCTCCCAAGAAGCACATGTCCCAAGGAGGATTTTCTTAACCAGTGTTGTTATTCATAATTAAATAGGGAGAACTAACGACATGAGGGCAAATAAAGGGCACACGATTTTATGCACAATCTCTACCTACATTAACTCTCGATGCTAGCATTTAAAGTGGTAGATTTGATCATGGTTCTCTAAGGAGAAGGGTTTGCCAAAGCCATTTCATGCCCATCACTTCATTGCAGTCACATTCCTATGCAACCCTTGTACCAATATAGTTTCTCGATCGTTTGTCTATGCAAGAGTTTGCATCAGGACAATTCATTATCCAAAATGGGTAATAAGATTGGGGAACATAGAGACAAGGCATCCAAGAAAGAGATGACACCCACAAAGGAGAGCGGCTCGAAGAAGCCATGAAAGCATGAGAGAAATCCAGTAAAGTTGATACCGCTCGAAGACAAGAAGAGTGAGAGAAAGCTAGTAAAGCTGACGTTGCTTGAAGATAAGCTTTACGAGATTCAAGACTTTTTGATGACGCAAAAAGACCTCATAGAACTAAGCTAGGACATCGATAGGGAATTTAAATAAGATTCGGCTAGAAATGCATTGGCTGTAGTTTACCACTCTCACCTATTCTTTTACATGTGTATGCATGTGAATACATGCCCAGAGCGTGTGTGGGCAATTTCACAATTTTATGATGGTTAGACAAGGATAGTGTGAGATTCTAGGGGGAATAAGCTATTTCCATTACATTTGATATCATTCAAGAGGATTGTGCTTTTAGAAAGAAATCCTTGGTTGATTTACTCCCTAGAAAGATCACCAGGTTTGAGTAGAGCGAGAGGTATCAGCCCACACCTCAGATGTGCCATTTCTTGAGATATCAATTAGGAGGAGTGCCCTCATATGAGGAGCTTACTGAATTACCCAGGTGCCTAATAGAGTTTGTGCACCAAGATATTTATTCAATTCTGGTATGGGTGATGGGGCTCTCTATCGATGCTATAGTTTACAACTGGTAGGTGTCCATGGTAGAGTCTATTTTATACAATGAAATCTATTTCCCATCCAGGATGAATCTGGATACCATACATATTTTATTTGACTGGGTAGAGTGGGTGACACGATAGATGCACCTCTTGTTATCCTACCTATAGAGCAGTAGATATGATCAATTTAGACATTGCTCCTTCCTTGCATGGTATTTCTTCTACCACTTACATGAACGCTTTGTCTTCATCCCTAAGAATTGGTCTGACGAAAAAGGCAAGACATTATTGATCTATATCTAGATGCAGGGCTTGTCCAGGGATGAGTCCTACTAAAATTTTAACTGAGTTTTCTTGGGGTTGATATTGGAGCTGATCTATGATCACTACGAGCGAATTCCAATGGTGATGAGGGACAAAGTGGTGGACGAGAAGTTGACAGACATTTTCCTGCTCACTTTGGTCTTAGTAATCAAAATTTTTGGGTTCATAGGGAGGCCCTTCTTGTTGCCTTACTACACCATGTCATACCTGTTTGCCCTAGAGCTCACCTGACAATGCGACTACATCGATGATTCATATGGGAAAGGCAGAGGGAAGAAGCACACATGTCCTATGCCCTTCGAGTTCGAAGATATCAAGGTGATGCAATGTGGTTAGAACATTGTCCTTGTGATAACATTGTATGAATTTGAGTTAGTTAAGCTCCCCCAATGCTAGAAGTACGATCTACGTGACATATTCTAAAGTTTCATTGGAGTGAAGTCTTTTCATTGCTGCCCTTGCTCGGATATCATTGCCCAGTGAAATAACCCTACGGGATGTGAGTTGAAGTGGTGCATCGATGAGATGATGTCCTTGCCCCCTGGCATGAATTTTACACCATAGAGGTTGACTATGACCCAAAAATCAACCCAGAGCAGAGGCTTCCTAGGGATGTGTTCTAGGAAATGAAGGAAAAGCTGCAACATTGGTCAGATCACAAGATAATTGAGTGGTGGATCATGCGAGTCCATAATAACAAAATGCTTTTTGACTACCCAATGGTGTTGGATGACAAATTCTCCACCACGTATGATGAAAACATGGACACCTATCAGGCCTTCTCATTTTTCAAAATTGTGACTTGAAGCACACAAAGCCCTAACAAAGTGGAGGACCTAGAAGTAAAGAAGCATGTGGTGCAAGGCAAGGGCAAAGCAGTCCTGAGTGGTTCAAGATTGGTTGGAGAGAGTGGGTCATCGCCTCATAAGGATTAGAGCACCCTCCCAAAGAGATAAGTTAAGTAAATACCTCTCCTAACACATGCAACGAAGAGGTCATGAACCAGTGCTTAGAGACCCCCTAGAACGAGGTCCTCTATGACACCAGTAACCCCTCCATATAGCGCTCCTGAAATACCTATTGTAGGGCATTTGGAAAAGTAGAAAGGGGAGGTGGAGGTTATTGACATAAAGGAGAGAGAATATCCACATGCATAGCATTCCACTTCCTCGAATCCTTTGATCACGAAGCTCAAAGGTACACGTTCACTCTTTTTCCTTTCTTCTTCCTTCTCTTTGGTAGTCGTTTCCTCAATGGCTGAAACCCTAGTCACTACTCCTTTTTCCTCTAGCCTCTCCATCCCTTATATTTATCTTCCACTGTCCTACTCCATAGTTTTTGGCATTTTGATTTCCCCAACCCTCTATTCACCCTCAATAACATTCACATATTATGCAACCCGCCTTAATGCTTTCACAGTCTCTGTACCTGTCGGCCCCCCTTCCTCTATTTTGGAAGACCCTATCGCTGACCATTCTGCTACCATAGAGATAAATCCAGTTTCCATTTTTCCACCCTCCACTATCATGGCATCGACTTCCTCTGATGTTTTAATACCTAAGCCCACCATCTCTACGATTGCTATCTAGACCCAAGTGCCCTTAAATGTTAGCATAGTTTCTTCCCCTCTTGTTTCTCATATACTATTTGAAATTGATCCACAACCTTCTCTCTTTCCTTACACACTGATCCTTAGAGTTCAAGATCTTCTCGAGATCAATTTGGAGATGACGCAACACCTAGCAGTTGTAGAGATCATTCACAAGGCATGTCATAGCTCATCGTGCTGACAGAGGGACCGCAGGAGGAAGGAGGCATAAAATTTGCTGCTAGCTAAGAAGGCATCCATTATCGATCCATAAAGGATGGAGTTCCACATGATGGAGAAGGTACCCATTGTTCAGAAGCCCCTAGGGGAGATGACCCCAATTGATTACACTTACTACCATACTATGGAGGACGTGATGAGGATTAATACAACATAGAATATGGGCAACATTCATGTTGAAATGGGCTTCATCTATTTTCATGTTGAGCACTACAAGGAGCACTTCTTTGAAGCATAGGCTAATAAATTTGAGTTTGAAGAGGCCTTGGCAAAGGTGAGGGGACAACTTGAAATGCTCGAGTCCGAAGTCGTGTAGTTGAGACAACATGTGGTTTCACTAGAGGTGAAGGTCGATGAATATTCTAAGGTGTGCATCCAAGTAGATTAGTAGGTATAGACACTAGGCGTTCAGGTCCAATAGTTGTATGTACAGTTAGTAGAGAGGATGTCACAAATTATCACGTTATCTAAGGAGCGCATCAAGGAGATGCACCTACAGTTCCTGACAGATTTCCTAACAAGGGTTGTATAGGGGGTCACAATTTTAACTTTCTTCAGGGAGACGCAGGAGAAAGTTGCTGCTGGCAGCTCCATTTTAAAATTTGCTCAAAAAAATGTTGATCTTTGGATAGACTTAGCCACACAACTCAAGAAAAAGTAAAAATGTGGATGCCCACCTTACTCCCATGAGCCCCATGGCTCGATCTTGGGTGAAAGCAAAGATGATCCTGCACTCTTTCTTCATGAAGATTTAGCTGATCAAATAAGATTATAAGCTCTTAGATACCCTCGAGTAGGAGAGAGACATTTTGCTGCAATACTTTAATGCCCTTGCACAAATTGGCATCCCCGGCTTCATAGACGATGAAGGAGACATTCCACCACTCGAGGAGTTAAGGCTGATATGGGCAGAATTCATAGCGATGCCTCAAACATTGATGCTTGGGAGGACTCAATTTTAGATTCATAGGTGATACCTTTCATGGTAAAATATGCCATGATCAAGTCTTGATTACAAGAGTTCGATCAAAGGCTGGATATTTGAGATATTGAGAGAATTGAGACCTTCCATTACCTGATATAGGAGCTCTAGAAACAACCAACCTTTTGCCCCAACCATTGGGTCAATGCTTTCATGGTGTACAAACATGTGTTTAAGATATTTCTAGAAATATTTCTGCCCCCACCGTGCAAGCTAGATCCCAATGAGGAGGTAGAAGGTGAACAAGAAAATGAAGAGGAAAAGGACCGACTTGAAGAACAACTAGGCAACAACGATGAACAGTTTGAGGATACTAAAAGTGAAGATGAATCTGCAATCCAAGGATAAGGCCTAGTATCTTTGCATTGAGGCAGGATCAATACCCCATGAGCCACCAAAGATGTTGGCCTTCCTGCAATATTTTTTAAAATTTTAAGTTGTGTGCAGTTTTGGGAGTTATCATTGTAAATCTTCTATTTTTCCATCGAAACTGGTTAAGATATTATTATTTTTTGCTATGTTTTCACCAACTATCTCCTTTCACTTTCTTCCTCAATTTTTTTTTCTTTCATGTACTATGGTTCCTCTAGTTTTTTTGCACAATTCCTGTCATTTTGCATGTAAAATTGTGAATGTTTTAGCATGGGGTGATGTCATGGATGTGTTTTCTACTTAAAATTTGATTTATGTAGGTTTGTTTCACTCTTCGCATGTGGTGGCAATTTTTGGAGACTTGACAATTGAATAAGTCTTGGCTAAGGCACAAAGTGCTTTCACTCCACTTGTGGAGCGAAATCCCTCCATAGAATTAAGTGTGCGCACTGACCAAAGACTTTCACTCCACTTGTGGAGTGAAAGTGTTTTTGCTCCACAAGGGGAGTGGAACCCCCTTCTTGAAAACCATAAGGTTAAAGTGCAAGACAAGGCAGTCAAGGTCAAAGGGGTTTCTCTCCACTAGTGGAGTGAAACTCTCTATCACTCCACTTAGGGAGAGAAACTCAAGAAAAACCGCAAGGTCAAAGTGCAAGACAATGCAGTCAAGGTCAAAGGTGGTTTTGCTCCACTAGTGGAGTGAAACTCTCTATCGCTCCACTTAGGGAGTGAAACTCAAGAAAATGTGCAATGGTATTGAAGTATAAGGCTAAGGGTGCTTTTTGCTCTACTTGTGGAGCAAAAGCATCTTCGATCCACTTGTGGAGCGAAATCTGGCTAGGAAGTGAATTTTCTCAAAGGCTTAAATGAAGCAAAGGGATGCTTTCGCTCCACCTCTAGAGTGAAAATGCTTTTACTCTAGTTGTGGAGCAAAAATCTAGGTGAGCCCCCCAACGTAGTGAGAGCTGCATAGAATAACCATTGATTGCCTAACTGACCCTGAAGCTGCACTCTGATTCATCTATCATGGTAGATCAGGGTAACCTTCTGCATTCAATGCTAAGTTATCTGTAAAATCAAATTTATGCTGTTAAGTCAGTTTTGGATCAAATCTATTTGCCACCATCACAGAAGTGGTTGGGCATTAATATTTTGAGAGGCAGAATCCTCTATAAAAACTAGAATTTTTGTTGTAAATAAGGATGGATAATCTCTGCTAGAAAAGTAGTTGTATATCTTGAAATTTGCTTCTAAAGCACGAACTTTTGGTTATGGTCTTGAATTTTCTCTCTTTGTGTATGCCTTCTATCATGTTATTTCTATTAAGTTAGTCACTTTGTTATATGACTTGAATTCTGTTTCTGGATTTAGTTGTTAGTGAAGGATTAATGTTGGAGTACCCCTAGAGGTTATGTGATTGAGAGGATTTAGTGTTGGTTTCTATTAAAAGTCTATTATTTCTATTGTTTTTGGTTTGAGTGAAAGTTGTATATCATGCTTCCTGTCCATCACCCCTGTATTTTAGACTTTCAGCCTCTTTTCCCATTCATTTCAGTAATTTCCTTCTCTTTTCGCATCTCCCCTAACTCTTATCTCAAACACTACTTTTATTTTATTTTTGAAACCAACCCTATTGGAGATTGGCATGGAGGAAATTCCTTTCCTTCGGCCATTCAATGCTTGGCAGCGGGTCTAGGGCACTGTAGACTTAGAAAATCTATACCTAGGCAGATTCAATCGCCAACAAGTGGGCACCAAACTTTGATTGAAATGTTTACATTTTGCATTTCGCCTTTGATTATAAATTTTCATCATTTGAGAAGACTTCTCCCTCAAAAATCCTTTTTTTTATCAAACCTTCAAAAATTTTCATCACCCTTTGAAATTCATAACCTTTAGATGACTCTATATATGCTTTACATTAATAGAAATCAACTTGTAAATAACAATATATCACAAATAGAAAATAACAAATAAATGAAGGTACATCTATAAAGATTAATTCTAATTTAGTTTCATAGAAATTAACTATCATTTTTTGTATTAGCACACAATTAGAACAAAAAATAGTTCATTCTAGTCCATACTTGTAATAATGTTAAAAATAATCTCTTTCACTATTTGAGTAAAGTGGGCTCTTGCTTCAGAGTTCGACAAGAGAAGAAAATAGTAAAAGAAACTAGTCCTAAATGCTTATGTAATTAAAGAAAAGGTAAATATATGTTTTAATTAAGGATGCATGAAATACTATAATAACAACTTCTAATTCATATATTTTATAACCTCTTTTCTCTTTGACTTACATTGATATATTTAAAATAATCCCTTAACTAGAAATGTTATTCACCAAGTAATATATCCAATTAGGAGTCCAAAACGATTGACATGTTTACACATGGCAGGCTAGCTACATATTACTATATTTGTACAAATCGAAACAACTTTAGGTAGGTGCTAAATTTTCCATAGAGCATGAAAAGGAGCATGCTACTAATCCACAAGACAAGACAAACAAGTATTTGCCCAAATCATCAAAAATGAAAAATCTTCCAATGTGTGATTTGGTCAACCTGGTGTAACTACTCTTGAACTTTCTTGGCTCTTTTATTTGTCATATTTGGTGCACAACATCTATTTTTATCGTGTGCATGCAATAGGTGATTGTGGCACATACATAATCAACAATGATTTTGATACACATGTATACAATAGATATTTTTTGCACACATGTATTCCAAGAATGTTTCTGGCATGCATGTCCATAGCAATATTTCCAACACATGGGTATTCCAAGAAATTTTTGGCATATGCACATAAGAAGTATTTCTAGCACATGTTCTTAGTATGTATTTCCTTCAATCCTAGGGTACTTTGTTCAAGGTCCAATAATATTAGCATTGAAAAACCTACACGTTATTAGTTGCCTAACCATTTCCTAAATTACATCAACATGCAATTAGACCCCTTAGAACACAAAAAATCATTATAAATAGATAAATACTACACTCCCTTTATTTACTAAATTTAACCAAAATATTAGCATAAACTCTGGTTTAGTCCATTTTATACATATGTTATATTCACACAAAATAGGGCAAAAAGGTGTTACTTGTCCATATACAATGAGGTATTTTCAAGCCTCATCACTCCTACCAACTTATGATAATGCATGTCCTTATGTATTACTCTCCTTTATTTCAACACTAATGTCAAGATTTTTATCCATATTTGACCAAAGATTTTATATCTTGGGTTGATACCCTCATTGAGTTTGAATGTCTCTTAGCTATTTTCTACATTCTTCTTCATTTTATGGTCCAATACATTTGAACCAAGGGATATGGGATATAATTGTAGGTAACATGAATTTAATTTCAATCCACTAATGCCTAACAATTTGTATGACCTTCACCACTATCAAAGCTATATGATAAGACCACTCAAAATTGGTGAGGGAAAATGATTTCATTTTTCTTAATGGGAGACTTAATTACTTCCATCTATTTCTACATGCTATCCAAGCATTATTCATGTTCTTATTGGAACACTCGTTAAATTCTTGAATACACAAATAAAAAATATTTTTATAGTACTCCCTTATGTGATCTATAGCCATCAAGGTGCAATTCATGTGAACAAGTGCATTTGGTTTGGGGAAATTAAATTGTAACAAAAATCTAACTTTCATCTTCTTAGTTTAATATTTTGATAACATGTTTACTCTGTGAACTTGGTTTTGAATGGTAGATGTAAAGCCTCATAATTGAATATTACCAATATAAATATGGAGGAATTTTGCTATTTTGGTAGTGCATACTTATGCACATAGAATTTGCATAGTAGATTCTTTTGTTCTATTTAGTCGGTTTGATAATTAGTAAGGAACCCTACGATAGAATCTAAATTATAGTTCACACATTTTATCCTTAGGATTTACCACCTATAATATTATTCCCATAGGAAAAATTTGTACACCCATGTAGGTCATCTACACTCCAACATTCTTTCTATGACTTGACATGCACCATTGAGTATTTTCTACAACTTTTATTCTTTTCCTCAAAGGCTTTGAGGTCCTTTGAGTTCCAAATAATAGTAGTGTTTTATCCATATTTTGATAGCCATACTGTGATTGTATAATGTAACCATATTTGGGGGAATTATTACTTGCCCTAGAGCTTCCCAATTTTCAATTTGTACTCCTTGCTTTGTTTGGTCAAGCACTATTGTAGTTTATTGTAATTTCTATTCTAATTTTCTTTCTGCATTTTTTGATGCCACTGGTATCTATGTGGGTGTTTTCTCTGTTTACCTCAAGTCTTCCACTATTCTTTATGATGCTTCATGTGATGTCACTTCCTATTTTTTTGACATATTAGCACCAAAATATTCTACTAATGTCATTCTATCCACCAATTCTGGTGCAATCATCACTAATTAAAGGTTTTATTCTTCTTGCTCCTTCCCCTCAAGTGGATGTCCCTACATTTCTTCTTGTTATTAATTGAATCTAGAGGTTACTTCTAGTAAAATAATGGCTCTCTCAAGCCTAGGACTCTGTTCAAGTGATTCATCTTCTTCATTTTGAGCATCTTTATTCCTTAGCACATCTAATTCTTATAGAAGTTGAGTAATATACCTATATTTTTCCTATAACTACTACTTCTAAGTTTTGATGATTTCCTTGGCATGTGTTAAAGTTAACCTATCAAGAGTTTCAATTTCCTTCTCTGTTACATCCACATCTTGTTCTTCATTTGACTTTGAAGGCTCTTGTGGTTCATCCAATTCAATGATATTCTCTTTTTGTATTTTTGAAGCCTCCTATGATTCAACAAACACCTAGATATTTTCTTTTGTAGATTTGGAGATTCCTATGGCTCAACAAAAATTTCAAAAGTTTGTTCATCATTTCTTTCTATTATCATATTTCTTCTTCTCTTTTTAATATTAGATGTGTTCAAGGCTTATTCTAGTATTGTTGTCTTTTCTAGCATAATAGATGTGTGTCTTTCTCCTTTTTTTCTTATATGACTAAGTGTCTTCTTTCTACTTGATACTCCTTGTATCTTACTTTTTGACATCAATTTTTGCTTTTTAGCTAGTTCACTATAGTTGGGTGTATATCATTGTTGCAGTGACAACAATTCCTCCTTACTACTATTGATAATATCTATCTTTTTAATTCCTTGATTTTGCTTCATAACATTATGGAGCACTATCATGTTGGCCAGACACCTACTATCCTACCTACTTGGCAAACCTAGTTATGCTGCTCACCCCTTGACCTATGCCATACCTGTTAGGTGTTGTTTTTTCCTGGTCTTCCTTCCATATTTTTTTGAATTAAAATTTGATACCTCTTTCTACCACTGCTATTAGAGCCAACCATTTTAGGTGTTTCTTGCTCGGTTTGCTCAAGAATTTCTATAACTACAAATCTAGGGCATCTTTTCCTATTTTTGGAGCCCTCACAAAAATCTTGGGCTGGATTCTTAGGTGTTTTGGCTGGTTTCCAATGACTGAGGAACTCTTGCCATAGTCTTTCATCTCCTTCATTTTTGGTGAAATAATATTTTTAGATCAATTTAATTAAAAAATGGTGTCTCACGGAACCATTGCATTCCTATACTCTTTTTACCATTATATGTAGAGAAACATATAGGTAAGAGGGTAAGTTAATCCTCACATTGGGTTTATGGATACAATGCCTAAGATGTGTCAATATCTTCATATGCAACCCTGATAGGATACCATATTGGCCATCATAAGTAACAAACTTCGTGACTCACAAAGCCACATTATCCCATGGTGCCATTAAACTAAGATATTTAATTCCTTTACATAATGTATTTTTATTTTGTATTTAGGCTCAAAATAATAATTATATTTAAAATATTTGAATAATTTAGAAAATGTTATCCTAGATCTCAAAAATATCCTCACATTGGCAAGAAATACTAGAGTTTTCTTAGGAATTTTAGAGATACCTCTATTGTGGTCCTATTGATTGTTATGGTATTCTCTTGGAGGCTGAGTGCAAATTCTTTGGCTAGCGCTTTATTATACCCTTCAAATTTGTGTAGAAAATCTAAAAATCCTAGTTGGCAAAATATCTCCACCACTTTCGGGTGTTGTGCAAGCTGAGAGGTATTGTTTAGTTTAAAATTTCTTTTATATCCTCCAATGATGCTTCCTTTGTTGCTCCTTTTTGTTGATAATGAAAATATTGGTATTGCTAGTAAACTAAACACTTTTTCTACCAAACCCTTCTAGCACTAACCCTTTTTGAATGCCCTTTGTAATTAAATAAAATATAAATGCTTCCTTTTTAGATGCACATAGATCTGCCCAATATGTTTCTAGCACATGCTAAAATTATGGCAGGGGATGAATGTTTTACACTAGGTGTTGAAGATCTTTAATGCATGCATAAATTTTTTAATTTCTCTATCCTTGGTGTTGGTGAGTTTATGAGGCATGTGACAATATCTAATTTGCAAGTTGGAAGAGCCTTTCCATATTAGCATAGTTCTCAAAATTCTCATGGTTCTTATGTATGGAAAAACATGTGTCATCACCTGCTTTAGCCAGGGTAGCTATATGGGATGAAATATTATGTAACTACTTACAGTGGTGACAAATCCATCATTACTTCTCTTAATGACCATGATCATGTCAATATTGACTCAACCTCTATGGTGGTGTATCTTTCAACTGTCAAATTTAATCTAATATATTTTCCCAGTGCCATCACATCATGAAGTGTGATTAGAATGTAAACTTGAGGAGGAGTATAATATTTATCATGCTTCTCAAGTATGCAACTTCCCTGGTATACATGTGATAGGTGGTATGTATCACCTTCCTATTTGTGACCCTAGTAAAATATTTTATTATCAAATTGGTGGTAAATTTTTCTTACCCTTTTTTAACAATTTCTATTCACATCATCTCTCATTGCTGATGTGGTAGCTTTACAATGTGTTTGCCTTAGAACATATCCTACATGACATCCTTTTTTCCTCATTTAAAAAAAGGATAAAGTCGAATTGCACTAGAGCATTATCTTTAGGCGAATGGGTACCAAAGTAGTTCGATGTAAATTAAAGTGCACAGAAAACAAAATAACATTAACTGGTGCCCCTTTTTGGTATGAAATTATATCTAAGGTGGACTAAATATAATTTTATGTAATATTAAAGCTAAATAAGAGCAAAAAGAAAGGAAATGTACCTTGTTGTAGTAGATAGTTTCATGGATTGGTTGGAGTAACTAATTATAAAGTTCCATTGTAGAGTAGGATCATCTCATAGAGGGCTAAAGCAAAACCTATTGTTTATTATTATTATTTGTATGCTTTAATATGTGTTTTTTATTGATTGAATATCTAACACCTTTTTTACTTTATATACATTGTATGTACTATAAAAATAGACCATTTCTTTCTTAAAATAAATGGGAGTTTTTTTAAATCCATTTGATAGTGGCTCTCTTACTCATTATTGATACATAATGTTGAATAAGTAAGTTGTAGTATAGATATATATTTGTCATATGCTTGTGTATGTGTTCTTCTATTACAATTTTGCTTTTAGACAAATACCAACAAACGTAAATTATACATTTATCTATTTTAATGTAGTTAAAAATATATTCATTATATGTTTATGAATATGATTTTTTAATTATTTATCTTTTAGTTTATAGCGACAAAGAATGTTTAACATCATGTAATATATAAATATTTATTTATTTTTCCCAAAAAAAAATTGTTTATTGTATATATATATATATAATTCATCATGCAATAAGTTGGCTTGGATTTACTTTCTTTATTTTTTTCTATGAATGAAAAGATGATAAATATTTTTAAAAATATTTTGCACTTAAACATAATAAACAAAATCTCATCTTTTCTATGATATTCTTTGCTTATATACAACATAGTCAATGGCTTGGATATGTTTTATAACTAGGGCATTTTTTTATTTTCCTATAATTTGCTCACATACTTTCATTGGGAATATATATATAATAATACATTCCTTGAATTGTTTACTTAGAGTGAATCGTTTCATTTCAAGGTTTATTGCTTTGAATTATGGATGTCACATGTAAATATACAAACAATCATAGCTTAAAATACTTCTTGGAACAACGTACTAATACCCCAAAACAATAAAAGTGGGTTACAAAACTACTTGGCTATGATTACGAAATTACATACAAAAAGGGAAAGGACAACATGGCAGCTGATGCACTTTATAGAAAATTTGAAGACACACCTCAAGTCCATGCCCTTTCCTCCCTTATCCCAAATGGCTAGATGAGGTATACGAAGAATGGATTAATGACCCTACTACCCATGCCCTAATTCAACAACTCCAATATAATTCTAATAGAAAACCTCCATACACTTGGACGAACAATTTATTAAGGTACAAAGGAAGGATGGTCCTTGCCCCAAATTCCTCCTATCGTGAAAAACTTCTCCATGAATTACATACCTCACCCATGGCCGGACACTTAGGGTTTTTAAAAACATATAAAAGAGCAACTAGATATTTTTATTGGGTAGGAATGAAAAACTACATCAAAACATTTGTAAAAGCAAGTGAAACTTGCCAAATACGTAAAGGAGAGACACTTGCTACTCTAGGATTACTTCAACCTCTTCCTATACCTACCAAAACATGGGTGGATATTTCTATGGAATTTATTGAGGGACTACCAAAGTCAGGAGGAAAAACAACCATTTTTGTAGTAGTTGATCTCTTATCTAAATATACCCATTTTTGTCCAGTGGCTCATCCTTATATCGCTAGCACTATAGCCCACCTCTTCCTAGATAACATATTTAAATTACAAGGCATGCCTTCAACAATTGTTAGTGACCGTGACCCAACTTTTACTAGCATTTTTTGGAAATAATTGTTTAAATTACAAGGTACTCAACTTTGTATGAGCTCCGCTTACCATCCTCAAACTGATGGCCAGATGAAAGTTGTTAATAAATGCTTAGAAACTTACCTTTGTTGTTTCGTCTCTACTCAACCACCCCATTGGATAAAGTGGCTTCCGTTAGTAGAATAGTGGTATAACATGTCCTACCACACATCCATCAAAATGACTCCTTATGAAGCATTATATGGCCAAACACCGCTATCACTCACTTCTTATATTCCAAGAAGTACAAAGGTACAAGAAGTAGAGACAAAAATCTCTACTCGAGATGACATTCTGCAGATACTAAAATAGAACTTACACATCGCCCAAAATCGCATGAAGCAACAAGTCGATCAACATAGAAGTGAGCATAGTTTTCAGGAGGGTGATAAGGTTTTTCTATGCCTCCAACCTTACCATAAATCCTCTCTCAAACAAAAGGGTTCACAGAAGTTAGCACCCAAGTTCTACGGACCTTATAAGATTCTCCAACATATTGGGGCCATTTCTTACAAACTGGAGTTGCCACAAACTTCCAAAATCCATCCCGTATTTCATGTATCTTGCCTTAAGCCAGTGGTGGGAGCCAACATCACTATACAAACTAACCTTCCTGAATTTATCGATGGTGGAGTACTTTTGGTTGAACCAGAAGCTATCTTGGATCGTCGCTCTCATCACCTTCGTACTCGCAATATCATGGAAGTTTTGATTCATTGGAAAGGTCTACCTTTAGAAGATGCTACTTGGGAAACTCTTCACGATATCCAGCAACAATTTCCAAATTTCTAGCTTTGAGGACAAAGCTCTTTTAAGGAGGGTGGCATGTTAAGCCCCTCCTCACATAAAGTTTAATTCTAATTTATAATTAATTATTGTCACAAAGGGTCATACCCTTTGCCCATTCACAACCTTTGAATGGGTATATTAACCCATTCAAAGACTCACAATTTATCATCATCGAACATATACATTTTACTTACCATTGAGTGGTCTCTTATATATTTAACTGCGATTCTTTTCAAAGCGATCCTTGTTCCATTGTTATCCAAGTTATTCAATTAAAATTCTTGTAGGTATAAGTTGAATCCTTGCAATATTATAGAAGTATAAAACTCAAAAATAACTTCAAAAATCACTCATAAACTTGCCATTAACGAATGCTAAAAAAAATGGTACAATAGCTTTGAAAGTAAGTAAGTATCACGTCACGTCGTGTTGTGTTGCATAACTTTACACATACACATACACATACACTACATATATAATGTAACGTGACTCTTCATATGAAGCACTCTTGACCTTCACTCTTCTAGAGACTCTTCCACTACCTATTCTATGGACACATGTGCACATGGACAACTATGCACATTTACAATACCAAAATATTTTTGCACACTTTAATAATACTTGTGCACTTATTACATTGCATAAAGTGAATCATAACTTCTAGTCTAGAAGACTATTCCTAATATAAGGAGGTACCTAAGGTGGTACATTAGCATGTACCAAATAATGTAATATATTCCAACAAAAAAACCTTTATAAAAAATTTAAATAGAACTATATTTCATATGATGTTTGATAAATTGCCAAAAATACATAATAATTATAAATCAAAGGAAAGATATATGTGCATGTTTGCAAATAAATAAATTTTAGAGAAATTTTGTTGAAAAGCTTATTATTGTCAATAACTTAATTTGATTAAAACTTGTAACTAAATTTAGAATTTGACCTTTGTTTAGATTTAATTAGATTAATATCTTTTGATGCCTAGTTAAATTTAGTTTTTACTTACTAAATAAAATAAATAATAAATAAGGTCAGAGGGTCTAGCCCATTGGTCAAAGCGCTCCCTTGGGAGGATGGAGACCATGGTTCAAATCCCTCAGGCCTCATAGAATCAAAGGGCATGTTGTGCTAGTGCCATTGGCTACATTAAAAAGTTTACCCATTGCAACTAGAGGTTATAGTGGCAACAAGGAGCAGGATTCGAACCCACGAAGAGGCAATGAAAAATGTAACGAGTTACCGATTCCTCTACAATACACCAATAATAATAATAATAATAATAATAATAAATAAAATAAAATAAAACTTAATATCTTTATTTTAGTTATTTCTTTACTTTGAATTCATTAAAAATCCTATTCTACATGAGCATGCATTATTTTCTAAGCCTAGGACAAAAAATTTATAACCTAAGACTAATACCCAAATAAGATATGATCTAAGTCTAAGACCTTCTGCTTTTCATGTGGTGCTCTAAGGATCTACAAGCTACCCAAGACCGTATCTCCTGGAGGCCGATTTATTACTATTGCAAATATTTTAGTCTAGTTCCACTATGACTTTTATCATGTCACTTTTGAAATTTTATCCTTCTTTTTCAATTATGGTTTGAATGTTTTATTGTTTGTAGTTGAATTTTAGGGTACAAAGATATATTTTATTCTTATTATAGTATCTTTATTGCTTTACTCTTGAAGGAAGATTATCCCAACTTGACATTTTAAGTATAAAATTTACAAATTGATGTCAAGACTTGAATACACACACATGTGTGTGTGTATGTATTTTCTATCTCATAAGTGACCCCTCTAATTTCCCCTCAACCTTTGTTATATTTAATGGACTAGCTAGACTTGACATTGTTCTATGATTGTAGCTTAGTTATAGGTTTGACCTTGGAGATTACTTACTTTCCCATTGATTTTGAGCCTTCACACCAACATGCACACTAATTTTCAAATACAAAGCCATTTTTTCAATTCTTTCCAAGTGAATCAATAACTGTTTTATTGATACTCAATGGATGACACCACCTCTCAGATTCTCCATATCATCTTCCTCATCACATTATTTTACATTATTCTATGGTTAAACATACCACATATACATCCTTTCCCAAATTGATGAGTGTCTTGGAGACCTAGCTTTGAATCTTGCTAGATATTATATGCATCATTAACCTCAAATGCTAACCTATCAACCAACAATTGTGGACATGGAAAATCAATCATGTGTGGCTTGCACATTGTATGGATCATTCCTACTACACCATATTAACACTTGCAACCTATTTTTATCATAAATTATACATGCCTTACTGATGAATTAGATCCATGATCCATTACCTACCTCCTTTGTGTCTAACAATGGTCTACGTGGTGTATTCAAGCTTCAATTTTATCTTTGACCACCTAATTAGATCACATTGATGACTAAAATTCTGAACTCCCATGTTCCCTCTATACTTCTTCCAAGCATGTGGAGTTTGGTCATGTATAAATTTTACATGCATCTTGTCTTTGACAAATTCCTCAAATATATCCATATTGGATAACCATGACCATATGCTACCACTATCTCCATCCCATAATGCAAAGAACCTTATTTCTCTTTATTTTATAACCTAATGAGGATACATGCAATACCCATGATGGAAGTTGATTGATCAAATCTTTATGAAGCACCATAAATGTTTTTCATATAATTTTCTAGTCAAGATGACTTAAATTCCCCTCCTCATACTAAACATGGGATTTATTACATGGTAAAGGATGTATATGCATGCATGGTTAGACCACCCATTATTATATCCTTCATGCACAAACCCATCCAATCATTGGATCTTAACTTGAAAGTTAGGAACTTAGGAAAATCAATATCAATCCTTTAAATAGAGGTCTACTTCAAAATTTAAGCCTAGGGATTATTTGTACCACATTTATCATATAACATAAACATAAGTCTTGTTTACATAAGAAGGGCCTTAGACCCCAAAGAAACCTTGGTAGGAGGATTTTAGTTTTGGTGCTTTGAATCAAATTAAAGCAAGTTTTGTTTAAGATCTAAACTAAACCTTTATTTTGTATGGGAGAGATATAAATCAAGTGGTATATAATTAGACACTAAGTATGATATGTAGATAAGTGAATCGATGCTAGAATAGGAATGGATTAGGGTCATTGGAGTTAATCTTAGCTACATATTAAGTGCAATGCATAGAATTTAATTAAGGTTTAGTAAACACAAGAAGAATGTAGGCAAGTAAAAGTCTTAAGTTACAATAATAGATATTTAATCCAAGAGAACTTGATCTAAGTAAATTTCTATTACTTTTTTTTTTTTTGTGGAAAACATCCTAGAAGGGATGCCACTTTTGGGTAAGACCCAAGGAGGCAGGGGTATCTCTTCCGCCAAAATCGCCCAGGGCTCGCACCTGGCCTACCACCTTTGACATACTCAAGGAGCAAACCTGAAACAACAAAAAACAAGAACACACAAACACAAACACACAATAAGATTAAAAAAAACATGCTCCTTGAGTGTGTCAAAAAGATAAAGCACAACCAAACACACACACAATAAGATAAAAAACACAACACGAACCACATAGAAAAAACACAAGAACAACATAACAAAACACAAACATGACAAAAACAATAGAATGCTACAAAGACACAACCAACAAAAAAAAAAAAAACAACCAAAACCTAAAAAATAAAAAAAAAAACAAAAAAAACAACCAAAAACAAACAACAAACAAAAACAAAAACAAAAACAAAAACATAGAAAACACTCACACACCAAAACACAAAAAACCAATTAACACAAACATAAAAACACAAGAACAAGAACAACAAAAACACAAGAACAATAACAAAAAACACAAAACAACAAAAACACAAAACAACAAAAACACAAGAACAACAAAAAACAACACAAAAAATACAAAAACAAAACAAAACAAACACACACACACACACCTCAAAAAACTAAACAAAAAAAGAAAAAGAAAAAAGAAAAAAGAAAAAATTGAACACAACAATGACCTTTCTAGACCAAAAGACTTTTAAGGCAAGAATCAACAGAGGAAACAAAAGAAATATTAGTTTGAGCTAGGGAACTAAAATACCCTGACCGAACCAAAGAGAAGCAAAAATAAAGCAAGAAGAAACTAGGTACCTCCAGAACTGGAGCCATCCAAAGAAATGATAGAAAGAAGAGCTTCCCTTATTTGTGAAGCCCACCATCTAGGAGGGTGGCCGTAGCAAGTAAGATCACCTTTGTCCAAAGCCCAATTAGCTAAAGCATCAACACTCTTGTTCTGATCTCTGACCACATGATTGTAATCAACTTTCAAAAATCCCATCTGGATTAACTGAATCTTCTCAATAATTCTTTTTATTCTCCAATCAACCTTATGATTCTTAGGAGTCTTCAAAATATTAATCATGAGTTGAGAGTCAGACTCAACTAGCACCTTTTCCCATCCAACCTTAGTAGCCTCTTGAAGGCCTCTAAGGATACCATACCCCTCAACAAGGTTATTGGATAGAATACCCAAATTCTCAGCAAAAGTAAAAACCAGGGAGCCATCTGAAAGTCTACCAATTCCTCCTACACTAGCTTTTCCAGGGTTCCCTCTAGAGGCTCCATCAGTATTGACTTTTCCAAAATCCTTAGGAGGAGGTTGCCAATTCCTTGTTCTATCCATATTGCAATTACTCACATTCCCTTTAAGTTGGTTGCCCTTAGAAGAGTTAATCTTCAATCTTTGCATCACTTGATCCCATCTTTGGTGGGAGTTTTGGGGGTGATTAAGGAGTTGTTGGACTGATTCAACTAAGTTGGCAATGGTCATTTTGCCAGATATAGTGAATATCCTTCCTATCTTGATTAAAAATTTGGTTGTTCCTTTCATTCCAGATATTCCAAAGAAGAATGGTAGAACCCATCCAAACTAACTGCCTAATAAAATGATCAACACCCTCTTGTTTAGGCCAATCCCTCCAAAGTTGTTCAAAAGTAAAAAAATTGGACCACTATAAGCCAAGTAAAGTGGCCATTCTCCTCCATAGCTCAGAGGCTAAAGTACACTCAATAAAAATATGGCTGAGAGTTTCCACATTCTCTTCCACACATTTCACATCTAAAAGGGCCATGAAAACCACGCTTCATAAGTTGCTCACCAAGTAAGCACCCTGCGATGCAATAAAAGCCAAGTAAAGAACCTCACCTTAGGCCGGAGCTTTTGAGCCCACAACTGAGAAAATATGTCAGATGATTGGTTGGGATTATTATGGCATAAGGCCAAATAACCTTGAGCAATTGAATACTCACCCTTAGTAGTGTTGTTCCATCCAAAACAATCTTTTTCATGGGACCAAGAGAGAGATCTCATATGAAGGATGCATTGGATATCTTGTCTTTGCCTTTCTAGGATTTGAATAGGCCAGTCCTCAATAGGGATCCAATATCTACCAACCTTTGAATTACCAAGTATGGTACCGACAGTAATTAGCCACCTTTATCCAGTTAGCTCGGTGAAGCTCCTCCATCCAAGGCCTCCAATCGGGAAACTGAGTTATCAAAGGCTTGTGACCATCCCAAGAATCTATCCAAAAATTTACCTATTGACCATTATGAATGATCCAAAATAATTTTTTCTTTATCAAATCCTCACCAGTCTTAAGAACTGCTAAAATGGGAGAACCTTTGGTAGGCAATTGATAGCGAACAAGGTCTTCAGGACTTTTGTTCTCAACATATTTAGCATGAAGATTATTGGCCCAAAGAGCATTGGGGTTATGCAAAATCCTCCAATATAATTTAGTAGCTAAAGCTTTGTTGTTATTAATAGCAGACCAGAATCCTAACCCCCCTTCATTCTTAGGAAGACATAAAGTGTCCCATTTCACCAAGGCCCATTTTATTTTCTCCTTAGTACCACTCCAGAGGAACCGATGACTGATTTGATCCAGTTCTCGAAGAACAACCTTTGGGATATTCAACATGGTAGAAACATAAATAGGAATAGCTTGAAGGACTGATTTTACCAAGGTGATTCTACCCCAGAAGAAAGCCACCTATTGGTCCACTTTCCAATTTTCTTCTTGACTTTGTCCAACAACCAATTCCAATATTTTTTTCTGTCTTTGAATATTGATGGGAATACCTAAATAAGTGATCGGAAGGGAGGTCTTCTTATATCTTAATTTATCCAAGACCATGGATTCTTGTCTGGCAGAGCAGTGAAAGAAAATGACTTTAGATTTATCTTCATTGATCAATTGCCCAGTAGCCTTAGAAAAATAGCTAATGATTTGCTTAATATTAGAAGCTTCCTTAACTGTAGCTTTACCTAAAAGAGTAGAGTCATCAACAAATTGAAGATGAGAGATAGGTCTAGCTCCATGAGCAATGGTAACTCCCTCAAGGGTTTTGTTTTCTCTCTTTTTGGTTATAGTCCTACCCAAGCATTCAACAAGAATGATGAATAAATAAGGGGAAAGGGGGTCACCTTGCCTAATACCTCTGGAAGCAGGGAACAACTGAGAAGGCCTACCATTGATAAGAACTAAGTAGGAAACTGAAGAGATACATCCCATAATCCAATCCATCCAATCCTGAGAGAAACCAAATTGCCTCAAAACTTTGATAAGGAAGTGCCAATCCACTCTGTCATAAGCTTTGGATAAGTCTAACCGAATGAACATGGAAGGAGATTTTTGCATATCCATGGAATGGATGGCTTCTTGAGCAAGAACTATCTCATCCACTATTTGATGCCCTTCCACATAACCCCCTTGTTCAGGGGAAATAATCTTATGCAAAAGAGGCTTCAACCTTTCTGCCATGATCTTAGTAATGATTTTGAGAAGAACATTACATAAAGCAATAGGTCTAAAAGCTGAGATATGATCAACCTCTTGAGATTTTGGAACAAGAGTAATATAATTTTTATTGATAACCTTCAAAATTTCTTTGGCTTTCCTGGCTTCTTCCACCACCTCTAATAAATCAGCATGAAGGATATCCCAGAACTCTTGGTAGAACTCAATGGGAAAACCATCAGGACCTGGGGTTTTCCCTTTTTGCATTTTAAAAACTACCTATTGAAGCTCATTGATAGTAATAGGAGTAGTCAAAATAGAGTTATCCTCAGAAGTGATAAGAGAAGGGATTGCTTGAAGAACATTTTGTTGAGAAGCCGAGTCAAGAGGAGTAGCAACAAAAATATTGGAAAAGTAATTGACAACAATAGAGTTCATGCCATCCCAAGTGTAGACAACATCTCTAGAATATGATTTTAGGGAAGAAATAAAGTTGTGAGATCTTCGAGCTAGAAGATATTTGTGGAAGAAATTTGTGTTTTGATCTCCTTCTTTGAGCCATTGAATTCTAGATTTTTGCTTCCATAAGAGTTCTCTTTTTTCCCATTCCTCTAACTGAGTTGTGAGATTAATTTCATCTGCACTTCTACTCTCTGTGAGGCCATCTAAATGGATTTTCTTATTCAAATTTTCAAGCTGAGCAATAACTTCATTTTTTTTATGAACATCCCCAAACTCCTTCCAGTTCCAAGTCTTGATTTTGGATTTAATATATTGCAATATTTTGGCAAAATAGAACATCTTAGTCCCATACCTAGGTTTACCTTCCTTCCACCATTGTTGCACTCGAGGTCTAAAGGAACTGTCTCTAAGCCACATTAACTGGAATAAAAAAGGAGAGAAACTCACATTGGTTTTCCACATTTCCACCATGACTAGCCAGTGATCCAAACCAACATTGTTAAGAGTCTTCACTTTAGGAATGTGACCATGGATTAAGAAATTTTCAGAGAGCAAGAACCTATCCAATCTCTCCATTATACAAGCTAAGCCTTGCCTTTTGTTAGACCAAGTCATAAGGCCATTATCTGGTTGGATGTCCACAAGATGGAGGTTTGCAATATATTCACTCATGAGGTTAGTGCTCTTGTCCAAATTTCTATTTCCCCCATTTTCTCATCCAAAGAGAGGATGGTATTGAAATATCCTCTGATCAAGATCCAAGCTTCAGGAAAATGAGAGATAATATAAGTTATATCCTTCCACTGTCTTCTTTTTTCCTCCAAAGTAGTCGGAGCATAAATAGTAATGCAGAGCATAATTTGGTTGGAATGTCTACTTTGAATAGCTATAGCCAAAAGACCCCAACTGCCAACCATATGGTGAATAACTACCTCTTTTGGGTCCCAAAGGCAAGCAATGCCACCAGAAGTCCCCTGAGAACTGAGGGAAACCACTTTTCCAGTTGGCCAAATTTTACTAGCAATTGATTCCATTTCCTCTATTGACATCTTCATTTCTTGAAGGAAAACAAGATGTGGATGATTTATCTGAATCATTCTTCTAATTTCATTTTGTTTTGAAAGACTCCCTTTGAGTCCTCTAATATTCCAAGTGATGATCTTCATTAATACTAGGGCTAAAAAAGTTGGGAAGGGTATTAATATTACCTTCCTCTACAAGCTTTTCACCTTCTTTTTCCTATGATGTTGATTGGTCTTGCGACCTGCCTTTTGATTAGAATCCATCTTCAGTTTTTTTCCCTGTTTCTTGACTTACTCCAATTGAATATGAGATGGCTTCTAACCTTGAAGAATGCATGTACACAGCCAAAGTGTTACCAAAAGGTTCAATAGAGTCTATATTGGAACTTGTATTATTTGAAGTTTTAACATTTAAAAGATTGTTTTTCTTATGTATATTTTCTCCCTTTTTTTTGTTGAAAACCTTTGATTTGTTGGTTTATCTCTGAATTCTTCCCTTCATATTTAAATTGTGTTTCTAAGATTTTTGTTTCCATTATTTCCTCTTCCTCACTTGGGACATCATTTGTGGAAATAATTTCAAACATATTAGCAGATAACTTAGATTGATCCTTCATAATTAGTTTTTTCTAAGTGTTCTTCTTCTTAGGCATTTGGAAACCTATTGAGTTTATATCTTCTTTCTTTTGATCTGGAATTTTATTTGGGCAAACACTAGCCAAATGACCATATTCATGGCAAATTCTACAATGAAAAGGAATGTTCTCATAGTCCACTACTTGCTCCCAAGTGTCCTCCCCAAATTGTAATGTGATATTTTTAGGTAAGGGGTTTGTCAAAATCCATTAAAACACAAATCCGAGCATAAATAATATGTTCAAATTTTTTAGTACAATCAACAGTCATCATAAAAGTTCCTAAAGAGTTTCCAATTGAAGAAAAAATAATCGGATTCCATAATTCAATTGGGAGGCCAAAGAGTCTAACCCACATGGGACTTATAGAAGGCATCTCTTCTTTGGCTTTAAATTTAGTATGCTAGGGCTTCATGAAAAGCCATGCCCTTCCAAAGAACCAGGGACCCCCTTGAAATATTTTCTCTCTATCTTCATTATTAGCAAATAAAACAAGAAAATAACCATTTGGATAAATAGAGATTTGTAACTCACCTTTAGTTTTCCAGCTTTTTGCAGTCCAAATTTTGAAAGAAGATAGGCTCGGACGAAAACCCACGAAACGACAAATTAGTCCTCTTTTTTCTAGATCTTCAATGCCAGTTTGAATGTTACCCATATCAAGCTTAACAATAGGAGTTCCATCAACTGCTTTAAGACATCCTGACTCCGTTTTCCTAGGATCCATCTTAGGCATTCTTAGAGGTTTATGGGAAGCCCTAAGATTAATATTAGCATTAGGCTGAGGCTGTCCACCATGAAGGGCATCCCTAAAATTCATTTTTGGGGTTGAGTCTTGGAAATTCTTACCCTTGACAAGGGTTTCCACAGTGGATTTATTTTGTGGGTGCACCTTAGCACCAGATTCACTTGAGATCTGAGCCATTTTTTGATCAATTGATTGAAACTTGTTTTGTGATCTCTTTAATCCATGCCCTAGACACCGTGGAAAGGTATGATTTTCACTTTTCTTTTGTGTAACAAATTGGAAGTCGTTGTCAATCAAGTTCACATCATGAAGATCTATTGAAAGACAAATTTCTAACCCATATTGGATCCCCTACAACATATCCTACTAAAATATTGAGAAAAAACCACAAAAATATTGGCCGCTAGGGCTCGAAGGCCCTAAAAACCAACCTCTGGAGTTGCTTGCACTCAACCCAGATGAAACCCTTGCATAGTCGCTTGCCAAAAATATTTTTCACACATAGGGATGTACTAGGATCTGTGTTGCTCCAAATGATATAAAAATTTGTGGAGATATTCTAGGATTTTTCAGGCATCTACCCTCAAAATTTTAGCTCAATCCGAGTCCGGATGAGTGAAATATGGCCAAAACAAGTTTGAAATTTTGTGCAGTCCTATGAAAAAATTCCTCTCATTCCATCACAATCCGTAAATTTCTATTACTTATTGCATAACTAAATTAGAATATAATTTTTGTATAGAAATCATTATTTAGAAAAATTATAGGCCCTTCTAGATACAATACTCACCTATAGATAAAGTTATTAGTATTTTTAATTATTAAATAAATGTATAAATCATCACCTTTATAAGGTTGTGCTTGTCAATTCTATGTTTGAACTAATGGTCAAGTTAGATGATGATAGTTTAACAATAATGAATATGGTGTTCTAATAATATAGATATGTAAATATGGAACTATCAAATGGCGACTTCTACTGGTTAAATACATCAACTTTCAATTTATAGGCCCATGTTTTAGTTATGTTGATGATTTAATTAATAAATTCTAACATAAAAATAAATTAGGATTAAAACCATTTCCAACCACATTGGAACTTATATTTTTCGTATAATAAAAACATGTACTAGGGTGTTTATCTTTGTAAAGACGATGGTGTACTGGTCTTGTATCTAGAACTATCCTAATTAGAAGCAAACTCTTAAGTCAACTTAATAACTAGATTTCATTATTAAGAATAACAATGAACGATTAATCTATAATTACTTTCTTTGAACCTTTTGGTTATTTATAGTACTTGATAAATTTAATATTTTGTAGTCATAAGTTTGACCATTTTAGACAATTGTTTCATCTAGTATTAGAGCCCAAGTGCAACGGTTGGGCTTAATAGGTGAAATAGGAGTTGACATTTGAATTTTAGTGGTGTGGATGTTGACAATATGAAGAGAATTCCAGAGTGTTAACCAAGGGTTCCCACTCCATATTTGAAGGAATGATATCACACTATATCTTCTATAGCCACTCACGAGGAAGAAGAGGAAGCCTAAAAAGAGCAAAATTAGAGTCAGATATAGGGATACTTACGAGAATATAGATGAGGATAGATATGCTTATCCATAATATATTATAAAGGCAAGGGATAAGTAGAGGTTCAAATTTTTCAAATGAAGCAATTCTTCATCATATAGCCATAATTGGGTATTTAATATTAAGGCAAATAATAGTTCCCTAGGTACAGGATTCGCTTGAGTTGATTTTAGGCATGTGTAGTTGTGTGTGAGAAAAATGTAGGAACTATTAATGTGCTACTAGATGGGTAGATCTCAATTGAAATTACTATAAGAGATATTAGAGAGATTTTAAAAGATAATCCAATTGTCCAATCGATTGCATGCAACCCCAGTCATAACATAAATTCTATAAGAAGCATGAGAAACTAAAATGTAATTTTTTTTGTAGAAACTATTAATAAATCCAAAATATGCCTAAAATTTTGTACATGTAACATGTTTAGCCTAAGGGATTGATAGGACCTTTTAAAAAATTCTTTCATATTGTAGGGGATGCATGATGAGGAAGTGTATGAGCACCATTTGACAATTCTCTTCTAGATGCATAATATCTATGATTTTTTCCTAAGGAATTTGGACTACTAAGAGTATATCACCTACCAAACAAGGGACCAATTGAATACATTTGAAACTAAGATAGTTTTATGCTACTCCCCTTACTTAGTGTGGTTTATAATCAAACAAAATATTTGCTAGTTATACCCACTAGCCATGGACCAAATGAGATCTAAAGGGTATATTATTCTCATTGTGAAACGGACCAAGGAACCCAATAAGGCTAAGAATTTGACTACATATAAATTTTGTGGATGTTTTTATGTATAGATAATAAGAAATATATTTGCCCTACAATATTGTTCAAGTCAAGTTGTTTAGCATTAAATACATTTGTCTATAATATTTGAGATTGATATTTTTACTTACATGAATTCTAGGAGGAAGTATAAAGTAAGGGGGGAAGGATGTAATACTTGATTATCTCCTCCCACCCAAAAGAAAAAAAACTAATTAAACATTGGCCAATCTTATAGTTTGAAATGACATTGGAATTCTATTGTTTAATGGAATTAGACATTCAATTATGATAGTTGATTTACATGGTTGAAGTGGATTTAGATAAGGATATGGCTAATTATCAAAATAAATTTATTCATTGTGTGAAGCTACATAGATAGTCCTATATATTGTGTTATTTTGAATCATGAGGAGAACTAAATAGCAACATGGGTCCAATAAGAGGAGTCTAAACCAACCCTATCAACTCATCCAATCCCTAATCTAGAAGTAGAGCCTTGAAAGATGGAGTCAAGTCATCAAATGAAATTATGATGTTGGGGATAGGAGAAACTAAAAGAAGGCAAATAATATAAAGTGGAAACCATCAGATGCGCAGTTGGTCAAATTGAATTTTGATGGAGCATCTAAAGGAAATCTAGGACCAACAAGAGGAGGAATAATTAGAAATAATAAAGGAGAGATTTTGTCTCATTATGCTTTCAATAGTGGATTTAAGATAAATATGAAGCTAAAGCTTGGATAGATTTGGAAGTTTTAAAAATGGGCAAAAAAATTAAATGGAACAAACTATGGATGTAAATTGATTCACTCATAGTAATAAATGCTATTTTGAGGAAAGCAAAGGATCCATGGAACAAATAAGAGATAATTATGGAAATTCAAGACCTTGCTATAAAGTATGAAGAAATCAGGTTTACACATACATTAAAGAAAGGAAACAAGTGTGTAGATAGGCTAGCCAATAGGGGGATTTTAATTGAGGATCGTGAAGTTAAATTCTCTTTTCCTTGGTTAGAGGAAGTAGTAAGTTTAGCTGAAATTGACAAGAAAATATTGACTGCTTGAATCAAATAATGATTAAAACTTACTTTAATATTTTCCATTGGTAATATATACTTTATTTTATAACATTAATGTGCTTTCATATAAACTATTTATTACAATTTTTGTGGTTGCACTTGTGCTTAAGGAAGGAAACCAACATTCCAGATCTGGTAAAGTGGGCTATGATAGTGTGATGTTTTGGAAATATTACTCTACTAATATGTAATGCATAGATAGTAGAGGTGAAGTTTTGGTATTGTGAAGGTTGTTGTAGGAAAATTTCAAGAAGAATGCTAAATTCTGGAATATTTGTATTCACACAAAAGATTGAAAAAGTTCTAAAAAATGAAAATCAAGAGTCCAGACATTTTATGTAAAATGATATAACGACTCATTTGAGATGAGATTTGGATTTGTTTGTAAAATCTCATGCTCTACAGAAGAGAGTTATGATTTTCAAGGGTGGGGGACCTGAGTACAACCCCTTGTTCTCCAAAAAAAAAAAATATGGGTCCAATAATAAATTTCATGTTAAAATTTTATAAAATAGGTTAATTGATAATTAAGGTAAAATTAATAATACTAAATTTACAAGCATTATAATGTTACAAAAATATATTAATTTGTTAAGTAGATGGAAGAAGAAATGTAGGTGATAGAAGTCAGAGTATAAGAGGAGTTAACTAACATGAGGAAGGAGTTAGAGGAGGAACTAAAATGGAGGAAAGAAGAATAGAGTTTCGTAAGGTTTGAGGAGGTGGGAAAGTCACCTTGAAAGGTAATTTGCATGAAGTAGAGGTGGGAAACTCACCTTGAAATGTAGTTTACATGAAGTAAAGGAGGTGAGAAACTCCAGTCACAATGAGTTGTATGAAATATGAGTAGGTGGAAAAGTCACCTTGGCTAATAGTTGTAGAAAGGGATAGGAATTTATGCTAAGAGGAGGCAAACTCAACATAAGTGGAGAAGAAAAATATGTCTTGTGTTGGTGAAATTTTGCACCCCACACAAGAAGGGATAACTTGATTGCATACTAGTAAAAGGATGACGATAAATAGGATAAAATATGTAAGAATAGGTAATTTTATTATTATATATTTAAGTTTATGGTCATATTTAAGGAATTAAATTCATAATAATATATTAAGGATTTTATTAGTTGTTTTAAGTTTTTAAAAAATACACCTTTGATAATTCTAAGCCTTCAAGATGTGGATATTTTATATGTGTACTTGTAACCATTGTTGCATATATGAAATTTATTTCCTAATTGTTCTTGAGTGAAGCTCATATGGAAAATTATATACTTAGAGTGTAAGTAGTAATTATCAAAGGTGAAATTAATAATATTAAAGTTACAAGCATTATAGAAATTAATTTAGAAAGTTACAAAATATATTTTAATTTATTAAGTAGATGGAAGAAGAAAGGTAGTTTATAGAAGTGAGAGTGAAAGAGGATTTAGCTAACATGAGGAAGGAGTTAAAGGGGGAAATAAGATGGAGGAAATAATAATAGAGTTGCATAAATGATGAGGAGGTGGGAAACTCACATTGACTAATAGTTGTAGAAAGAGATAGAAAATTATGCTAAGAGGAAGGGGGAAACTTAAAAAAATTAGAGAAGGAAAATATGGTTAGTGTTGGTGAAATTTTGGACCTGCACAAGAAGGGGTAACTCGACTACACACAAGTAAAGGGATGAAAAATAGAGAAAAGGAGTAAGAAGAGGTAATTTTATTAATAGATACATTCAATTTTATGGTAATATTTAAGGATATTAGTAATTTTATGTTAATTTAAGTTTATGGTATTATGGTAATTTTTTAAATTTTATTCAAGTTTATTATCATAGTATTGGTAAAATTTTGGACCTGCACAAGAAGGGGTAACTCGACTACACACAAGTAAAGGGATGAAAAATAGAGAAAAGGAGTAAGAAGAGGTAATTTTATTAATACACACATTCAAGTTTATGGTAATATTTAAGGATATTAGTAATTTTATGGTAATTTAAGTTTATGGTAATTTTATTAATACATACATTCAAGTTTATGCTAATAGTTAGTTTTTAAATAATACAACTTTGATAATTTCAAGCCTTTAAGATGCGGATATTTTATGTGTATACATGTAACCATTGTTCCATGCATGAAGTTTATTTTCTACTTGTTCTTGAGTTACTATCGTATGTAAAACTAGATGCTTTAGAGTGTAAGTAGTAATCATTCTACCTTTTCTCATAAGTAGTAATCATTATACCTTTGCTGATAAGTGGTAATAATTCTATCTTTGCTAATAAGTAGTAATAATTCTATATTTGCATGCTATGTTTATAATTAGGAATAGTTATATTTGTATATGTTGATACCATGGGTGTGTCACTATTATTCTTGGTGGGTGGAAGAGTGGAACAAACCCTTCCTCCCAAGTTGGTTAGTGAAGTGGATTAGAGAAAATATGTTAGGATGCACCACTATATGGGATGGTACCATGTTTATAATTGTATACACAACCAAATCTAATGTTATATCTACAATTTATTATTCAAATAGATTATTTGATTGAGAAATGATAAGATTACAATAGTTTATAGTTGTGTTTTAAATGGGAAAATATAAACTATATTTTTAATGATAGTATAACTACATGTTTAAGAAAACAAGAGGTATAGTCAGTTGCTTTTAGGAAGAGGAAATTGCATCAATTATACCTATGTATTCTCATTTTCTAGATATTTTCCATTGTTGATTTAAAGAACAAATGCCTTCATAATGTATTGGAATGAATAATTTTTATATTATTATTTTAGCTATGAAATTTCTTGTAGAATAAGCTAGAAAATGTTCCTGAATAGGGATATGACCATTCATGAAATTAGAGTATTTTTGTGATTTGAGTGTTTATAATGATTATAGGAAAAAAATAATTAAATTTTATATAAAACTATATTTCATATGATGTCAAGAAATTTCCAATAATAAATAGCACATGCAAAGGAAGAAAAAATGTTATCACATGCATGTAAATATATATAGTTTATATATCAAGTGGAATTAGCTCAAATAGTTAAATTCCTCAAAATTCAAGGAGGAGACCAGGGTTAAAATCTTTCCAAGTGATACATGGATAATATCCAAGATTTGTTATAATAACACTATGTGGTGTTGATGTAATATGGGTGGGATCCATTTCAATCCTATATAACCAATTGAAAAAAAAATATAAGGATTATTATTGTCCATATTATTTGATATTAGTGGATGAATTTAATTTGAATACATATAGATAAATAGTGCATGGAGAAAAAATGCATGTATAGGATCTAATTTATGTCAAAAATGCACAATGAGTTCATTACCTGTGATTATCCTTGGTATTGATGTGGGAGAAGAATAAATACAACCATGAACAAGAATAGACGATATATAGAGTTATAACCACCTTCTTGTAGGTCCAAAAGGCTACATACTTAGCAAAATTTTATAAAATTGGCTAAGTTTTTAGAGAAAATTCAAGAGCAATATTAAACTCTGCTAAGGTGCAAAATTTGCGATCAGTACAGTCAAATAATTCTAAGAGAAATTCAAAGTTGTAGAATTCACAAGAGTGACTTCAACATAAGGTCAATTTACACAACGAAAGATCACAAGCATATCCATTTTGGAAAAAGGATGAATAAGTGTTGGAAAGGATATCTACCAAGTATTGACAAGGTTAAAGTATGTTGGAATGTGAAATTCATAGTTAGCATAGTCAAACAAGGTTTAGCAGAGATTGAAGTTGCAGATTCTGGATGTTAGGAGGCAAAGTAGTGTCAAAGCTACTCGAGGTTGACGTGAAATAGTAATTCCATAGTAAAACTAGTCAAACATGACCTAACAGAAAACCAAGTTGTAGATTCCGAAGAGGAGCACAATTTACTGCCAAATGATCGTTTCACGATCAACTTGATCAAACTCAACCTGACAAAAAATAAAGTAGCGGATTTTGCATAAAATCATCAAGCACCATAAGAACCCCATTTTTGTGGTCAAACTAATCAAACCTATCTTGTAAGAATTTAGAGTATTGAATTCCAAAGAGGAAGAGCATGCAGCAAATGCTAAGGAGAGCAGTAAAAAAAACTAGGAAAGATCAAATGTCACTGGAATCAAGAATCACCTGCATTTTTAGTTGCAGATCAATAGTGGAAAGTCTTCTCAAGAATGAAAGACAATCTACATTGACCTGTAACCATTCCAACTATAGAATTCAGTTGAGATCCGAACAACTTGTAGAGCTCATAATTATAGCATTCATGGAGAGCAAATCTTTTCTTTTTATTGGAAAGCAATGAGAGATCGCCACCTCATCATTCTGCTAATTTGAAAAGAAATTCCTTGTAATGTTTCTAGTTTTTTACTATCATTGTAAAATCTATATAAAGAGTTTCGAACCCTCATTGTTAAGGGTCAAATTTTGAGTGTTTGTCTGATATATTACTATAAATTTCTAAGAGATCAATAGAAGGAGTATTACTTGGATGTTTACCTCTAGCTTTTTGTCTTCATCAATTGTGAGTTTATTCTGTGAATGCATTTCTACTACTGTTGTTGTGATTAATCAATTATACTGATATTGTATTGCTAATTTGGAGCAACTTGGAATGATTCATGCCTAAATAAATATTGCAAAAGACTTCTATTTATGTTAGTCTAAGTGTTGATCTAATTATGCTATTTGGATTATTAGCATTTTAGATGTTTGAAATAGTTTTATGAGCATTTCTTTATTTTAATGATGAGGATAATAGATTTTGAATGATGTTAGTCCTAAGTGTGGCATACTAGAAATATGATTAATCAGTGGATTCTTAATATTTGTCAATGTTGTTAGTTCCATCCGATCATTATTCATTCAACTATTTTTAACTCTTATATCATTTCTATCCCTAAACTTACACTTTATTTTGAGTTTAATTGAGTCAACACTTGAATTGGTTGATAAAGTATACCATCGTACTCTGGAGGTTGGATTAAAGTAATATTTGATCCATCCAATGTTAGGGTTTGAGCTATGATTAGAGGGTATGCACCTCCTAGAAGTCATAGATTCATAGTCATAGTTCAAGTTTTCCTTGATGTCAATTCAAACCCCAACAATTGATGGGACCCTGTTTATAAGAACATTAGTTAACCCACAAAGTTTTATTTCTTTTATATCTCCCAGAGGAATTAAGATTCAATGGATTGTCTTGACCTTGTTAAGTGGTGAACTATAAATTCACTTGGCGACTCCCCTGAATGTGAGAAACCAAAAAATCCATTCATATAGCTCATATTTTTTCATGAATACTAGGTCGTCTATGGAAATAATCCAGAGCCTTTTATCTATTATGAGCTCCCTTTAAGAGGATCCAATGCCATAAGAAATTTATCCTTAGATTTTTATAAAGAAGGGAATCTAGCTAGACCACCTCCTGAAGTACCTCTAAGACCACCTCCAACAAGAACAATACCTAGAGATATGGTGAATCCAACTCCAAATAAACCTCTATAGAAATATCCCAATTGGAATACAGTTGGTCCCATAAGAATTGCTCACATGCATGATATCCCTCAAGCTGTATCTAGAGCTATACCAACCTATGATAAATCAAGAAAAACTGCATACGAGCATTACCAAGATATCCTAAATCTAGTAGCCTTTCATAACATCAAAAATGAGGATGTGATTGTCAGAATTCTAGTCCTATTTTTTAGAGGGGAAATCCTTCATTGGTTTAGGATCTTAGAAGACAACAACATTACTTCATGGGATGAATTAGCTAAGACTTTTGTAAAATAATTCAATGAGTTTGCTGATCCCTTTTCTCTCTTTTATCAGTTCACATCCATTCAAAAACATCAACGAGAGTTAATTTTATATATTAATATAAGATTCAATAGAACCTAAAAAAGAATTTGACTTGAATCTAGGCCTGCTGCCCTCCTTGATTTTATGTACTATATCAAAGCTTTTGGGTCAGAAATTGGGTTACAAACTCAATAGTCCAGAGTCTACACCTTCCCCCAGGTTTAGAATACAATTGTGCATGCTGAGAATATCCTCATCAATGTAGGAAGGTTACCTCTAAAAATTATTATACCTTATTGTTCTGAGATTCCTAATACCCAAATTCAACCAACTTCATATTCCTACATGACCCTCCTTTGTCATCACCACTCCCTCAAATGGCTCCAATTTCACCTCCTAAAATACCATCTCCTTCCATCCCATTTCCACCACTTCCATATCAAGCACCTCAAGAATCCACCGTGCTACTTGATATTCAGATTACTCTAAAAACACTCAGTAATAAGATGAATGCAATGAAGAAAAGAGAGATAGAAAGGTATCAACCAAATATATTTCCTTATATTAATAGAGATCAAAATCTTGGTCCCAGAAATAGTGTGGTAATCCGAGATAATGTGAATAAAGAATATCAAGAATATACTCCTGAGACCAGTATTGTTAACATGTGGTGTCTTGTGATAAATAAGGGTTAGAAAATGAGGATCCTACTGGTAGGAAAAACATTGAGCTCTGGCAATTTTTTCCTCTGAACTAGGGTTTCTGGAACTTCAAAAAATCTAGGGCATCAACTGGATTGCAGAAGTGCTTTCGGGGTACGGTGGATTTGAAGGCTAGATTGGTGCCCCAGGAGGGTCTAATGGGGACTTCTCCGGCTCCTTTTCCTGGGAGTAGCAGCTCATACGTAGATTTGTTTAAAGAAAAATCTCCTCTAAAGAATGATGAAGCTCAAAAAATGACATATAAAATGCTCTTCACGGCTACGGGGAATAGGTCGATAGCACATCGTGTGAATGGATGTTTGCCATAGGCCGAAACCAGGCCAAAAATTGTCATCAAGCCAAGTATGGTTGAAGAATCAGTCATTTACAAAGCTAATCATGATTTAATCTGCAAGTTCATGGGTATACGTCCTTCCCTAAATTTTTTGCACTCTTGGATCTGCCAAAACTAGGATCCTCACGGTGAGTATTCATTGTGGTTTATTAGCAATGGATACTTTATTGTTAGCTTTTCGTCTTTGGCCGATAGAAATAGGGCTTTCGAGTCAGAGAAGAAAAATCATGGCCTGACAGGGCTATTTGTTCAACCATGGAGAGTGGGATTCGATCCCCGAGTTGAACCTACTGCTGTCCCAAGATGGATCCGACTATATGCTCTTCCAATGGAATTTGGAGTGAGCAGGTGTTGGCAAGGATTGGCAATTCTATTGGAAGACATCTGGGTGTTGCCAGAGACAAAATTGAAGGGAGCATGGCAGTGTATGCAAGAATATGTGTGGAGATGGATCTCAGAAAGCCTTTGCCGACAGAGATGGAAATTGAATTGGCAGGTCTCTCCTGGATTCAACAACTGCACTATGAGGCCCTACCCTTTAGATGTAGGGTTTGTCACAAACATGGACATTTGGCCCATTTCTGTCCTAATAATATGAATGCTAAAATGGAGGCCCCTTTAGGAATGCCAAACCTACCTAAAGAGGATAAGGCAACACTTAATAAAGATTCTAATAGCACCGTTTAGGGCCAAGAAGCTCAGAGAGAGGGTTTTGAACAACCTAGAAGAAAAATACGAACAAAGAAAAAAGAGGGAAAGGAGCAATCCCATCTCAGACCTGCCAATAGGTATGAGATATTTAAGTCACTGGTTGACGAAGAGGAACAATTTATGGAGGGCATGGAGGGTATTAAGGAAAATTCCCGTGCAACTCCCCCTCTCATCTCCTCCCATCATACAAGTAGTTGAACTCTGTGAGGTATCATAGCCAGTGTGTTTAGGGGCTTTAGTAGTGCATAACCAGGAGTAGACAGTATCTTAGGATGTCAGCATGGGAATAGCAGAGAAGAACAGGGAAAGGCCAACTATGGGGATAACCCAGGTAGAAAAAAGATCAAAAAACAACAATTCTCAGGGAGTAGGTAGAAGATCCAATGAGTTGCTAGCAGCCCAAGGAGACAAACTGATCATGGGAGGATCGGTGAGGCCAATAGACTCTTATTGCTCCCCGGGTAACCAATGATTATACAATCATGGAATGTGAGGGGTTTAAATAGCAGAACCCATCAATATGCTATTCGAAGACTTTTAGAGAATCGTAATACTGATTTTTTGCTTTTACAGGAGACTAAGATGTCATTAGATCTTATGTCCAAAATAGTCAACAAAATTTGGAGGGGTGCTGGTCATATGGATGTGGCTACCCAAGGTACCTCAGGGGGATTGTTACTCTGTGGAACTCTCTTGAATGGTCTGCAATAGAACATATTGCCTGGAGGGGAGTTCTCACTTCTATTTTTAGGAATAATGTCACTATAGAACACGTTCTAATCATAAAATTTTATGGGTCTCAAAACCTAGAGAGTCAGAGGTGGCAGTGGAACGCTGTGCATAACATGCGAACCTCAAGGGAAGATCTAGACTGGATTACAGTGAGGGACTTTAACACTAAATTACCTTCTAGAGATCAGGAAGGGGGAACACCATTTTTGGACTCATGGGACTGTTTCATGATTGCCCAAGTCCAGGATTTGCACTTAGTGGACATTAAATGTCCTGGCATTAACTACACTTGGACTAATAAAAGGCAAGAGCCACATAGAAGGAAGGTTAAGCTAGATCATTTTCTGGTTTCAGAGGAGGCGTTTGTAAAATGCAATATAAATTTTTAGATTTTAGAAGGCCCAATTTCAGATCACTGTCCCATTCTGTTGGAAGGTGGGACTAGGATGGGGCAACGATCACAAACCTTTCGGATTTGAGAATTTTTGGCTTCGTAAAGAACTTCAGGAGAAAATTCTATAGTGGTGGGAAGAAGGCCGCCACCTTATGGGAGAGCAATGTTCGAATCCACAAACAACTACAATATGTCAAAACTCGGTTGAAGTATTGGAGGCATGCTAATAAAATAGACTTCCAGGCCCAAAGAGCTCCTTTGGTGGCCAGATGGGATGAGGTCCAAAAATAGTTCTGAGAAGGAGTAATTATAGACCAGATCAAAGCTGAGGATGATGCCCTGCGTACAACGGTTGAGGACATTGACAACCAGGAGGAGACCTATTGGAAGCAGAGAGCAAGAACCACCAGGTTATTAGAAGGGGACAGAAATACAAAATTCTTTCATCGGATTGCTTGTGCTCGAAGACAGATGAACAAGATGGAGGCCCTTCAAGATGAGAACGGTCATTCCTTTGATACACTTCCTGGTATGCATTCCCATGCTATGGATTATTTTTCTAATATTTTTAAGGAAAGTGTGGTACAAGATGTAGAGGACCAAAATGAAGTTATTTTTGAGGATGAAAATCAGGCCCTCCTCAAACCCATTGATAGAGATGAATTGAAAACTGTGGTCTTTGGAATGAGCACTGGTAAAAATCCAGGTCCAAAGGACTTCCCAATTGAGTTTTTTTAGGCTTTCTGGGACTACTTAGAGGAAGATGTAATGGCTGTTGTAGAAGAGTCCAGAGAAAATAAGAGAATGCTTAAAGCTATAAACCACACTTTCATTACCTTAATTCCAAAAGGGGAGGAGGGGGTTCATATTTTAGATTATAGGCCTATTGCCTTATGTAATGTGTCAGTACAAAATAATCACAAAGGTAATGGCTGAGTGCCTAAAAACTCTTCTTCACAACATTGTCTCCTCCGAGCAAGGGAGTTTTGTTGAGGGACGACAGATTTTGGATGGGGTGGTTGTGGCCCAGGAAGCAATCCATTCAATGCACACTTCTGGTAATAAAGGGATGTTCATAAAACTAGACATGTCAAAGGCTTATGACAGGGTTGAATGGAGTTTCTTGGCTAAAATTATGGCAGCCTTTGGTTTCTCTCAGGACTGGATAGAGTGGGTCATGAGCTGTGTCTCTTCCACGACTTACTCTATGCTAATCAAGGGCCTTCCTTCACATACTTTTGGAGCTACTTGGGGGCTGCGCCAGGGGGATCCATGTTCTCCTTATCTTTTTCTCATTTTTGTTGAAGGTCTTGGCAAAATTTTCTTGAGGAGAAGACAAGGTAGATTATTGGGTATCAGGGTGGGTGACAAAGTTTTAACGCACCTGCAGTTTGTGGATGACACTGGTTTTGTGGGAGTGGCCAGCTTCAAGGAAGCAAGAATGATTAGGGATACTCTAACTATCTATCTCAGGGCTACTCAATAGGTCATTAATGACAAGAAATCCAAAGTGGTTTTTTTAATCTGGAGAAAAGGCTTCAAAACAGAATTTTAGAAATCTTGGGATTCACAAGGACTTCTCTCCTAGTGGTTTACTTGGGGGTCCCCTTGCACTTTAAGAAGCTAAAATTAGACACATGGAGGAATCTGCTAGAGTGTATCAAGGACAAAATTAATCACTGGTCTCACAAGTGGTTAAGTTATGGTCGCATATTAATGTTCTTACAGTCAGTCATTCAAGCCATGCCAATTTACAAATTCTCTATCCTGGCTGCCCCGATTACAATATGGAAAGAGTTGGACAGGATGAATAGAAAGTTTTTATGGGAAGGAGCAAAGGGAGAGAGAAAGTGGGCCTTAGTGGGCTGGGACAAAGTTGCCCAACCCAAGGTTAAAGGAGGTCTGGGTTTGAGAAAATTTAAGCTGAATAATAAAGCTTTGGTCGGAAAGTTGTACTTGGAGATGGATCTCCCAACCCACCTCCCTTTTCAGTAGAATCCTAACTAGCAAATACCTGGGACAGGCCAACCCAAACTATGTAGCTCGCATCCCCTTGGATGGTTATGGGTCCCTAGTTTGGCAGGCTCTCAAGTTAGGGTCTTAGGTTGTTAAAGACCGCTTATTTTGGAAAGTGGGAAGAGGGGAGAAGGCTCGTTTCTAGATAGATTCTTGGGATCAGTTCCCACCCATCATTGCTGAATTTCTAGAATTACAGCCAATAAAAGCAACCATTGAAGCCAAGGGATGGATCCGTATTGAAAGTTATTTCACAACTACTCAGCTGGGGGAGTGTAAGTTTAAGTAGTTCAAGAAGTTGGATGAGTGGCCCATTTCAATCCCTCTAGATTTGACTCCCATCATGACTAAAATTCTGACAGAAAGATTTATTTCAGGGGGAGACATGGAGGATGAATTAGCCTGGGGCTTTGGGAGTCTTGGCGTCTATACAGTAAAGGACGGATATGACAACATTCTCCTAGAGCCCCCCTCATACTTTTCAGGTTGAGGACTAGAGGAAAATCTAGCACTCTAAAGGCTGGTCGAAAGTTAACTTTTTTGCCTGGTAGTGCATGCACAATGGAATCCTCACTTTTGATAATATCAGATCAAAAGGTATCATCGGCCCTTCTCAATGTGTACTATGCTACAAGAGCGAGGAAACTGCTGACCATTTGTTGTTTGGTTGCCCTTTCACCCGACAGATTTGGCTACGTTGGTTTGCATACTTTAGAATTCCAGTAAGTGATGACCTGAATCGGATGAATATCTAGGCAAAATGGTAGAAAGGTAGATTCAAATATAAAGCTCTTCGTATTGGCTGGGAGCTCGGTTTAAGCTTTATCTGGTGGCAAGTATGGCTGGAAAGAAATGCCAAAATTTTTAGAGAAACTTTTACTGCTCTAGACAGGGTTTGGTAGACCATTTGGAGTAAGGTTACCAAAACTGTGGTTGTTCATGTTGGGGAGGAAGCTCAAATTGACATTGGAGCTATGGAAGAACGCGTTGAACTGCAATAGGGACATGACAAAAATTGTTGGAAACCTCCCCCTGAAGGTTGGATCAAAATCAATACTGATGGTGCTACAAAAGGCAATCTGGGTAGAACTGGAATTGGAGTGGTGTGTCGAAACCATGCTGGGACTGTGCTCTATTGGGAATTGCAAGGCATGGGAAGAACCACTAATAATGAAGCCGAAGCTATTGCCATCAAGTCTGATTCTATTTGGGCAGTGAAACATGGCCATCACAGGATTATTCTTGAATCAGACTCGCAAATAATGGTTGGAGCTCTAGACTGCATGAGGAACTTTGATCTAAAAGCTTGGAGGTTGAGGGCTCTTGTTACCCAAATTAAGGAATTATAGAAGGAATTGGAGGACGTGATCCCAGTTTATGCGAGTAGATATTTGAACAAAGCGGCTAACTTTCTGGCTAAGATGGGTGCGAAAAAGGAAGTTGGAGTTCAGTTGCACAATGACATGGATATTGAGGATGAGGTGATTAGGCAGGGTCTTGAAAGGTCCTTGAGCCAGTGATCAAAGAAAAAGCAAAGGAAGTAAAGTTGCTGCGATATCGCGACATGTTGCACCGTCGCGGCCACTGGAGGAATGTTGTCACGATATCGCGACATGTTGCACCGTCGCGGTCACTGGAGGAAAGTTGTCACGATATCGCAACATGTTGCGTTGTCACGGTCACTGGAGGAAAGTTGTCATGATATCGCAACATGTTGCACCATCGCGGTCACTGGAGGAAAGTTGTCGTGATTTCACGACGTGTTGCACCGTCGTGGTCACTGGAGGAAAGTTGTTGCGATATCGCGACATGTTGCACCGTCGCGGTCTCTGGAGGAAATTTGTCGTGATATCACGACATGTTGCTCCATCATGGACAAGGGAGGAAAGTTGTCATGATTTTGTGACATGTTGCTTCGTCACGGCCAAGGGTGGAAAGGTGTCACGATTTCGTGACTTGTTGCTCCGTCGCGACCAAGGGAGAAAAGTTGTCATGATTTCATAACATGTTGCTTCATCGTGGCCAAGGGAATCATCACTGTAGGAAAATGACCAGTTTCCTATTCCATAAGTAGTGGATAAAAGTAATGTAGTACCCAAGAGACAAGAGAGGGAGGTAAACATGTGAAAAATAAAGGGGTAAAGAGCAAGAAAGTGCAAGAAGGGAGACCTAAGAGAAGCTGAGTTTCCCTTCCATTACAAAAAGCCAAAGAATTTAGGCTACACAAATATACATAAGGAACTATGGAGAGCCAAAAAAGAGGTACGAAAGACCTTCACCAGTTCAAGAAGAATATAACATTGTGGACGAGTTAAAAAGAATTCCATCTAGAGCAAGCCTGTATGATACTCTTTTTCTCCCTGACCAAATGGATTTGTTGAAAGCCTCTCTGTATAAAAGGTCCCAAGGGAAATAAACCACCACTATTTTTAATGTGGCTCAAGATAAAGAAAAAATGTCTCCCACCACCTTGAAGAAAAAGCCTCCTCCATTCTATATTTCTCTTAGAATGGAAGGATGGGTAGTCCACAATTGTATGATAAACTCAAGAACCTCAACGACTATTATGCCAAAACAGTTTGTAATGAGATGGGTATGGAGTATATAAGATCTTGTCAAGGGGCATTATAACTTGATGACACCCTTGTAAAGACCATGGGAGTCATAAAATATGTTTTGATGAGGTTGCATAGAGCCCTAAAAATTACCATTGTTCAATAAATTGTGGTAGTAGACCTAGAGCCTTGTTTTGGTATTTTCCTTTCAAGAGAATTCACAATCAATATGGGAAGATATATGTATTTAGAATACTCCACAATGATAGTCCCCTACAAATGCAAAATAATAAGAATAACCTCGAAAAAGCCTATGTCCTTCCACATTGGAAAAATTGAAGAAGACTTGTACAATCATTTAGTGATGGAAGAACCAGAGTTAGTAGAAATCTTGGAGGATCTAGAAATAAGAGATGAGTTTCCCTTCAAAGATGATTACAACCTATCAGAAACTGGGCTAGGTACATACAATATCTCTATAGAAGCCAAGAAAAATGTCCCTGCTATATCTAACCAGTCACTCAAGTAGACAAAATTTTAGATAATGCATTTTGATGAGGCTAGATGTAAAAATGAAGCTAGTGCTGGTGTAGTGTTGAAGTATCCTTTAGAAGGAGTGAAGAGTTTCTCTTTCAGATTCACTTGGGCTTGTACAAACAATGCTATAGAATATGAAGCTCTATGCTTGGGATTTATGCAAGCAAAAAAAATGAGAATCAAAATATTAGATATTTATGGTGATTCAAAGCTAGTGGTCAACCAAGTGATAGAAAAGTGTAGCAGTAAACATCACTATCTAAAAATGTACAAGAACATAGTATGAGACTTAATGAAATATTTTGATGCACTAAATATTCACTCTATCTCCAAATAATAGAATACACTAGCCGATGCTTTGGTATTTAAGGGTTCTAATTTTAATCCTTCCTTAGACCTTGGGTCAGCTACAAGTAGAAGAGTCAAATTAGTCTTCAAACCAGCAGTCCCAAATAGACAAATATTCTGGTAGGTTTTTGACAATGCTGAGTAGATAATTGACTTTCTAGTCAGAGAGGCTTGTCTAGCCAATGTGCAAGATGAGATTTCCCAAGAAATAGATCAAACAGATGTTATTCAGTTGAAGAACAATCACATTACTAAAGGCCTGATCACATTAGAAAGCTTGTTTGACAATGAGAATGGAAAGAAGTCAAGGACTAGTTGATGGTAAAATTTGCACTGAAATTGAAATAGAAGAAAATAAGAAGATTAATGTTGGAATAAGGTGCTCCTCAAAGGAAGTTGAGGGAGTCAAGGCACTATGTTTTAAATACCCAAACATTATTGTCTGGTCTTATGAGGATCTCAAATTTTATGATAAGAAGGTCATTCATCATACCATTGAGATTGAGCCTGATGCAAATCCATTTAGACAAATACAAAGGCATGTGAATCCTAAGATTGAGTCCATAATGAGACAAGAATTACTTAAAATACTTAAAGAGAAAATCATCTATCATATCAAAAATTCCACATGGGTTGCCAACTTGGTCCTTGTGACAAAGAAGAATGGAGACATCTGGTTATGTGTGGATTTTCAAAACTTGAATAGAGCATCGTTAAAGGATCATTATCCACTTCCTCAAATGGATCAAATTATGCAGATGATGTTAGGAGCAAAGAGGTACTCATTATTGGATGGCTTATTTGGGTACAACCAGATTTGGGTTAAGGATGAAGACCAGTTCAAAACAACCTTCACCACCAAGTGGGACACATTTGCTTATCAAAGAATACCATTTGGCCTATCCAATGCAGGAGCCACCTTCCAAGGGCCATGGACTATGATTTTAGTGAGTTGATCAATAAAATTATTATGATTTATTTGGATGATATGATAATTTTTTCTCATAGAAAGAAATCACATCTTGAAATTTTAGTTAAAGTCTTCCAGAGGTGCAAAGATTTTGGCATATCTCTAAATCCAAATAAATAATTCTTTGTGGTCCATGAAGGCAAATTATTGGGACATGTAGTATAAAAAAATGGGATGCCAATAGATCTAGATAGAATAAAATCAATTCTAGCCCTTCCCCTGCCTACAAGTAAGAAAGGACTATAGTCTTTCTTTGGGTAGATTAACTTTGTAAGGAAGTTCATCTCAGACTTTTCTCAAGTGGTCAGGCCCATCTCAAAATTACTCAAGAACATGGAATTAAAATGGACTGAGAAAATAAAACAAGCCTTTGAAGCTATACAATAAGTAATTGCAACTGCACTAGTATTGATAAACCCAAATTTAAGTAAATACTTTATTGTGTATGCCTATGGAGCTAAGGAAAGCTATGCATCAATGCTCACTCAAAAAGATGCAAATGGAGAGGAACACCCCATCTTCTTCTAGATTCAAACTTTGCATGAGTATAAAAAAAGTACAATTTTATTGAAAGACAAGTATTTCTTGTGATGAAATATTTAAAGAAGTTTAGGCAGTACGTAGTTCAAAGTAAGACTCTCATCTATGTAGTGCACCCATATGTAAGAAAATTTATCCTTCAAGGATAACTAGGTGATAAAAGAGTTAGTTGGATTACTAAAATACAAGAGTATGATGTACAAATCCACCCCACCAAGTTGGTTAGAGGAAGATAATTATGCTAATAACTCGTAGCTAAGGTAGATTCGAAACAAATAGTAGCCTGTCAGGGAGTGAAAGATGATCACAACGATAATTTTCTAGAAAGTTTAGATTGGATATATAAATTAATAACCTATTTTCAAATAGGGGTATGTTCGTAGGGTCTTAATACTTCATAACAAAGAAGATTCAAACCGCAAGCTTTGAAGTATGTATTACTTCTGGAAGAATTGTATAAGAGGAACCTAGATGAAGTACTCATAAGATGCCTAAAAGATAATGAAAAACAAAAGGTCATCAAGGAATTTCATGGAGATTTGTATGGAGGTCACTTTTCATGAAGATAAATACTATGAAAATAATAAGAGTAGGAGACTACTAGCCCACTATCTTTATAGATGTTTTCAAGGTAGCTAAGTCATGCGATAAGTGTCGAAGATATGTGGGAAGAACCAAGAATGCAGTATTTTCACTCAAATCAATTCAAGTAGAGGATCCTTTCCAGCAATGGGGGCTCGGATTTGTTGGGGTCATTAATCCCAATTCATCAAAAGGTCATAAGTTCATCCTTACTACCATTGACCATTTCACAAGATGGGTGGAGGAGTATCAGCAAAAAGATTGGAAAAGTAATTGACACCAATAGAGTTCATGCCATCCCAATTGTAGACAACATCTCCAGAATATGATTTCAGGGAAGAAATAAAGTTGTGAGATCTTCGATCTAGAATATATTTGTGGTTGAAATTTGTGTTTTGATCTCCTTCTTTGAGCCATCGAATTCTAGATTTTTGCTTCCATAAGAGTTCTCTTTTTTCCCATTCCTCTAACTGAGCTATGAGATTAATGTCATCTACACTTCTACTCTCAGTGAGGCCATCTAAATGGATTTTTTTATTCAAATTTTCAAGCTGAGTTATAAATTTTTGTTTTGAACATCCCCAAACTCCTTCCAATTCCAATTCTTGATTTTGGATTTAATATATTGCAATATTTTGGAAAAATAGAATAATTTAGTCCCATACCTAGGTAACCCTACCTTCCACCATTGTTGCATTCGAAATCTAAAGGAATTATCTCTAAGCCACATTAACTGGAATAAAAAGGAGATAAAATCACATTGGTTTTCCACATTTACACCATGATTGGCCAATGATCCAAACCAACATTGTTAAGAGTCTTCACTTTAAGAATGTGACCATGGATTAAGAAATTTTTAGAGAGCAAGAACCTATCCAATCACTCCATTATACAAGCTAAGCCTTGCCTTTTGCTAGACCAACTCATAAGGCTATTATCTGGTTGTATGTCCACAAGATGGAGGTTTACAATATATTCACTCATGAGGTTAGTGCTCCTATCCAAATTTTTATTTCCCACATTTTCTCATCCAGAGAGAGGATGGTATTGAAATATCCTCCGATCAAGATCCAAGCTTCAAGAAAATGAGAGATAATATAAGTTATATCCTTCCACTATCTTATTTTTTTCTTCAAAGTAGTTAGAGCATAAATAGTAATGCAGAGCATAATTTGGTTGGAATGTCTACTTTGAATGTCTATAGCCAAAAGACCCCAAATGCCAACCATATGGTAAATAACTATATCTTTTGGGTTCCAAAGGCAAGCAATGCCACTAGAAGTCCCATAAGAACTAAGGGAAACCACTTTTCCAGTTGGCAAAATTTTACTAGATTCCATTTGCTCTATTAACATCTTCATTTCTTGAAGGAAAACAAGATGTGGATGATTTATCTGAATCATTCTTCTAATTTCATTTTGTTTTGAAAGACTCCCTTTGAGTCCTCTAATATTCCAAGTGATGATCTTCATTAATACCAGAGCTAAAAAAGTTGGGAAGGGTATTAATATTACCTTCCTCTACAAGATTTTCACCTTCTTTTGCCCTATGATGTTGATTGTTCTTGCGACCTGCCTTTTGATTAGAATCCATCTTCAGTTTTTTTTTCCTGTTTGACTTACTCCAATTGAATCTGAGATGGCTTCTAACCTTGAATAATGCATGTATAAAGCCAAAGTGTTACCAAAAAGGTTCAATAGAGTCTATATTGGAACTTGTATTATTTGAAGTTTTAACATTTAAAAGATTGTTTTTCTTATGTATATTTTCTCCATTTTTTTTTTGTTGAAAACCTTTGATTTGTTGGTTTATCTACGAATTATTCCCTTCATATTTAAATTGCATTTCTAATATTTTTCTTTCCATTATTTCATCTTCCTCACTTGGGACATCATTTGTGGAAATAATTTCAAACATATTAGCAGATAACTTAGACTGATCCTGCATAATTAATTTTTTCTAAGTGTTCTTCTTCTTAGGCATTTGGAAACCTACTGAGTTTATATCTTCTTTCTTTTGATCAAGAATTTTATTTGGGCAAATAGTAGCCAAATGACCATATTCATGGCAAATTATACAATGAAAAGGAATGTTCTAATAGTCCACTACTTGCTCCCAAGTGTCCTCACCAAATTATAATGTGATATTTTTAGGTAGGGGTTTGTAAAAATCCATTAAAACATAAATCCAAGCATAAATAATATGTTCAAATTTATGAGTACAATCAACAATCATCATAAAAGTTCCTAAAGAGTTTCCAATTGAAGAAAAATAATCAGATTCCAGAATTCAATTGGGAGACCAAAGAGTCCAACCCACATGGGACCTATAAAAGGCATCTCTTCTTTGGCTTTAAATTTAGTATGCCAGGGCTTCATGACAAGCCATGCCCTTCCAAATAACCAGGGACCCCCTTGAAACATTTTCTCTCTATATTCATTATTAGAAAATAAAACAAGAAAATAACCATTTGGATAAATAGAGATTTGTAACTCACTTTTAGTTTTCCAGCTTTTTGTAGTACAAATTTTGAAAGAAAATAGGCTCAGTGAAAACCCAAGAAAATAGGCTCAGACGAAAACCCACAAAATGACAAATTAGTCCTCTTTTTTCTAGATCTTCAATGCCAGTTTGAATGTTACCCATATCAAGCTTAACAATAAGAGTTCCATCAACTGCTTTAAGACATCCTGAATTCGTTTTCCTAGGGTCCATATTAGGCATTCTTAGAGGCTTATGGGAAGCCATAAGATTAATATTATCATTAGGCTGAGGCTATCCACCATGAAGGGCATCCCTAAAATTTATTTTTGGGGTTGAGTCTTGGAAATTATTACCCTTGACAAGGGTTTCTACAATGGATTTATTTTGTGGGTGCACCTTAGCATCAGATTCACTTAATATCTGAGCCATTTTTTGATTAACTGCTTGAAACTTGTTTTGTGATCTCTTTAATCCATGCCCTAGACACCGTGGAAAGGTATGATTTTCACTTTTCTTTTCTGTATTAAATTAGAAGTCATTATAAATCAAGTTCACATCATGAAGATCTATTGTAAGACAAATTTCTAACCCATATTGGATCCCATACAACATATCCTACTAAAATATTAAGCAAAAACCACAAAAATATTGGCTGCTAGGGCTCGAAGGTCCTAAAAACCCTCTGGAGCTGTTTGCACTCAACCCAAATGAAACCCTTGCATAGTCGCTTGCCAAAAATATTGTTCAAACATAGGGATGTGCTAGGATGTGTTGCTCCAAATGATCTATAAATTGGTGGAGATATTCTAGGGTTTTTCAAACATCTACCCTCAAAATTTCAGCTCAATCTGAGTTTGGAAGAGTGAAATATGGCCAAAACAAGTTCGATAGTTTGAGCAGTCCTACGAAAAACTTCCTCTCATTCCATCACAATCCGTAAATTTCTATTACTTATTGCATAACTAAATTAGAATATAATTTATGTATGGAAATCATTATTTAGAAAAAATATAGGCCCTTCTAGATACAATACTCACCTATAGATAAAGTTATTAGTATTTTTAATTATTAAATAAATGTATAAATCATCACCTTTATAAGGTTGTGCTTGTCAAGTCTATGTTTGAACTAATGGTCAAGTTAGATGATGCTAGTTTAACAATAATGAATATGGTGTTCTAATAATATAGATATGTAACAATGGAACTATCAAATGGCAACTTCTACTAGTTAAATACGTCAACTTTCAATTTATAGGCCCATGTTTTAGTTATGTTGATGATTTAAGTAATAAATTCTAACATAGAAATAAATTAGGATTAAAACCATTGCCAACCACATTGGAACTTATATGTTTCGTATAATAAAAACATGTACTAAGGTGTTTATCTTTGTAAAGACAATGGTGTACTGGTCTTGTATCCAGAACTATCCTAATTAGAAGCAAACTCTTAAGTCAACTTAATAACTAGATTTCATTATTAAGAATAACAATGAACTATTAATCTATAATTACTTTCTTTTAACCTTTTGGTTATTTACAGTACTTGATAAATTTAATATTTTGTAGTTATAAGTTTGACCATTTTAGACAATTGTTTCATCTAGTATTAGATCCCAATTGCAACGGTTGGGCTTAATAGGTGAAATAGGAGTTGACATTTGAATTTTAGTGGTGTGGATGTTGACAATATGAAGAGAATTCTAGAGTGTTAACCAAGGGTTCCCACTCCATATTGGAAGGAATGATATCACACTATATCTTCTATAGCCACTCACGAGAGGAAGAATATGAAGCTTAAAAAGAGCAAAATTAGTGTCAGATATAGGGATACTTACGAGAATATAGATGACGATAGATATGCTTATCCATAATATATTATAAAGGCAAGGGCTAAGTAGAGGTTCAAAATTTTCAAATGAAGCAATTCTTCATCATATAGCCATAATTGGGTATTTGATTTTAAGGTAAATAATAGTTCCCTAGGTATAGGATTCTCTTGAGTTGATTTTAGGCATGTGTAGTTGTGTGTGAGAAAAATGTAGGAACTATTAATGTGCTACTAGATGGGTAGATCTCAATTGAAATTACTATAAGAGATATTAGAGAGATTTTAAAAGATAATCCAATTGTCCAATCGATTTTGCATGCAACCCCAGTCATAACATAAATTATATAAGAAGCATGAGAAACTAAAATGTATTTTTTTTTGAATAAACTATTAATAAATCCAAAATATGCCTAAAATTTTGTACATGTAAGCATGTTTAGCCTAAGGGATTGATAGGCCCTTCAAAAAAATTCTTTCATATTGTAGGGGATGCATGATGAGGAAGTGTATGACCACCATTTGATAATTCTCTTCTAGATGCATAATATCTATGATTGTTTCCTAAGGAATTTGGACTACTAAGAGTATATCACCTACCAAACAAGGGACCAATTGAATAAATTTGAAACTAAGATAGTTTTATGCTACTCCCCTTACTTAGTGTGGTTTATAATCAAACAAAATATTTGCTATTTATACCCACTAGCCATGGACCAAATGGGATCTAAAGGGTAGATTCTTCTCATTGTGAAATGGACCAAGGAACCCAATAAGGCTAAGAATTTGACTACATATAAATTTTGTGGATATTTTTATGTATAGATAATAAGAAATATCTTTGCCCTACAATCTTGTTCAAGTCAAGTTGTTTAGCATTAAATACATTTGTCTATCATTTTTGAGATTGATATTTTTACTTGCATGAATTCTAGGAGGAAGTATAAAGTAAGGGGGGAAGGATGTAATACTCGATCCTATCCTCCCACCCAAAAGAAAAAAAAACAAATTAAACATTGGCCAATATTATTGTTTGAAATGAATTGGAATTCTATTGTTTAATGGAATTAGACATTCAATTATGATAGTTGATTTACATGGTTGAAGTAGATTTGGATAAGCATATGACTAATTATCAAAATAAATTGATTCATTGTGCAAAGCTACATAGATAGTCCTTTATATTGTGTTGTTTTGAATTATGAGGAGAACTAAATAGCAACATGGGTCCAATAAAAGGAGTCTAAACCAACCCTATCAACTCACCCAATCCCTAATCTAGAAGTAGAGAGCCTTGATAGATGGAGTCAAGTCATCAAATGAAATTATGATGTTGGGGATAGGAGAAACAAAAAGAAGGAAAATAATATAAAGTGGAAACCATCAGATGTGGAGTTGGTCAAATTGAATTTTGATGGAGCATCTAAAGGAAATCTAGGACCAACAAGAGGAGGAATAATTAGAAATAATAAAGGAGAGATTTTTTCTCATTATGCTTTCAATAGTGGATTTAAGATAAATATGAAGCTAAAGCTTGGATAGCTTTGGAAGTGTTAAAAAAGTGTAAATAAATTAAATGGAACAAACTATGGATGGAAATCAATTCACTCATAGTAATAAATGCTATTTTGAGAAAAGAAAAGGATCCATGGAACAAATAAGAGATAATTGTGGAAATTCAAGACCTTGCTATAAAGTTTGAAGAAATCAGGTTTACACGTACATTAAAGAAATGAAACAAGTGTGTAGATAGGCTAGCCAATAGGGGGATTTTAATTGAGGACCGTGAAGTTAAATTCTCTTTTCCTTGGTTAGAGGAAGTAGTAAGTTTAGCTGAAATTGATAAGAAAATATTGACTGCTTGAATCGAATAATGATTAAAACTTACTTTAATGTTTTCCATTGGTAATATATACTTTATTTTATAACATTAATGTGCTTTCATATAAACTATTTATTACAATTTTTGTGGTTGCACTTGTGCTTAAGGAAGGAAACCAACATTCCAGATCTAGTAAAGTGGGCTATGATAGTGTGATGTTTTGGAAATATTACTCTACTAATATGTAATGCATAGATAGTAGAGGTGAAGTTTTGGTATTGTGAAGGCTATTGTAGGAAAATTTCAAGAAGGATGTTGAATTTTGGAATATTTGTATTCACACAAAAAATTGAAAAAGTTCTAAAAAATGAAAATCAAGAATTCAGACATTTTATGTAAAATGATATAACAACTCATTTGAGATGAGATTTGAATTTGTTTGTAAAATATCATGCTCTAAAGAAGAGAGTTATGATTTTTCAAGGGTGGGGGACCCGAGTACAACCCCTTGTTCTCCAAAAAAAAAAATATGGGTCCAATAATAAATTTCATGTTAAAATTTTATAAAATACGTTAATTGATAATTAAGGTAAAATTAATAATACTAAATTTACAAGCATTATACAAATTAATTTTACAATGTTACAAAAATATATTAATTTGTTAAGTAGATGGAAGAAGAAATGTAGGTGATAGAAGTCAGAGTATAAGAGGATTTAACTAACATGAGGAAGGAGTTAGAGGAGGAACTAAGATGGAGGAAAGAAGAATAGAGTTTCGTAAGGTTTGAGGAGGTGGGAAAGTGACCTTGAAAGGTAATTTGCATGAAGTAGAGGTGGGAAACTCACCTTGAAAGGTAGTTTGCATGAAGTAAAGGAGGTGAGAAACTCCAGTCACAATGAGTTGTATGAAAGATGAGTAGGTGGAAAAGTCACCTTGACTAATAGTTGTAGAAAGGGATAGGAATTTATGCTAAGAGGAGGAAAAATCAACATAAGTGGAGAAGAAAAACATGTCTTGTGTTGGTGAAATTTTGCACCCCACACAAGAAGGGATAACTTGACTGCATACTAGTAAAAGGATGACGATAAATAGGATAAAATAAGTAAGAATAGGTATTTTTTTAATACATATATTTAATTTTATGGTCATATTTAAGGAATTAAATTCATAATAATATATTAAGGATTTTATTAGTTGTTTTAAGTTTTTAAAAAATACACCTTTGATAATTCTAAGCCTTCAAGATGTGTACTTGTAACCATTGTTGCATATATGAAATTTATTTCCTAATTGTTCTTGAGTGAAGCTCATATGGAAAATTATATACTTAGAGTGTAAGTAGTAATTATCAAAGGTGAAATTAATAATATTAAAGTTACAAGCATTATAGAAATTAATTTAGAAAGTTACAAAATATATTTTAATTTATTAAGTAGATGGAAGAAGAAAGGTAGTTGATAGAAGTGAGAGTGAAAGAGGATTTAGCTAACATGAGGAAGAAGTTAAAGGAGGAAATAATAATGGAGTTTCATAAAGGATGAGGATGTAGGAAAATCACATTGACTAATAGTTGTAGAAAGAGATAGAAAATTATGCTAAGAGGAAGGGGGAAACTTAAAAAAATTAGAGAAGGAAAATATGGTTAGTGTTGGTGAAATTTTGGACCTGCACAAGAAGGGGTAACTCGGCTACACACAAGTAAAGGGATGAAAAATAAAGAAAAGGAGTAAGAAGAGGTAATTTTATTAATACATACATTCAAGTTTATGGTAATATTTAAGGATATTAGTAATTTTATGGTAATTTAAGTTTATGGTATTATGGTAATTTTTTAAATTTTATTCAAGTTTATTATCATAGTATTGGTGAAATTTTGGACCTGCACAAGAAGGGGTAACTCAACTACACACAAGTAAAGGGATGAAAAATAGAGAAAAGGAGTAAGAAGAGGTAATTTTATTAATACATACATTCAAGTTTATGGTAATATTTAAGGATATTAGTAATTTTATGGTAATTTTATTAATACATACATTCAATTTTATGCTAATAGTTAGTTTTTAAATAATACAACTTTGATAATTTCAAGCCTTCAAGATGTGGATATTTTGTGTGTGTACATGTAACCATTGTTCCATGCATGAAGTTTATTTTCTACTTGTTCTTGAGTTAATATCGTATGTAAAACTAGATGCTTTAGAGTGTAAGTAGTAATCATTCTACCTTTGCTCATAAGTAGTAATCATTCTACCTTTGCTCATAAGTAGTCAGCTGCAAGTAGAAGAGTCAAATTAGTCTTCAAACCAGTAGTTCCAAATAGACAAATATTCTGGCAGGTTTTTGATAATGATGAGTAGATAATTGACTTTCTAGTCAGAGAGGCTTGTCTAGCCAATGTGCAAGATGATATTTGCCAAGAAATAGATCAACAAGATGTTATTTAGTTGAAGAACAATCACCTTCCTAAAGGCTTGATCACATTATAAATCTTGTTTGACAATGAGAATGGAAAGAAGTCAAGGACTAGTTGATGGTAAAATCTGCACTGAAATTGAAATATAAGCAAATAAGAAGATTAATGTTGAAATAAGGTTCTCATCGGAGGAAGTTGAGGGAGTCAAGGCACTATGTTTTAAATACCCAAATATTATTTTCTGGTTTTATGAGGATCTCAAATTTTATGATAAGAAGGTCATTCATCATACCATTGAGCTTGAGCCTGATGCAAATCCATTTAGACAAATACAAAGGCATGCGAATCCTAAGATTAAGTCCATAATTAGACAAGAATTGCTTAAAATACTTAAAGAGAAAATCATCTATCATATCAAGAATTCCACATGGGTTGCCAACTTGGTCCTTATGACAAAGAAGAATGGAAACATCTAGTTATGTGTGGATTTTCAAAACTTGAATAGAGCTTCGTTAAAGTATAATTATCCACTTCCTCAAATGGATCAAATTATGCAGATGATTTTAGGAGTGGAGAGGTACTCATTACTGGATGGCTTCTTTGGGTACAACTAGATTTGGGTTAAGGATGAAGACCAGTTCAAAATTACCTTCACCACCAAGTGGGACACATTTGCTTATCAAAGAATACCATTTGGCCTATCCAATGCAGGAGCCACCTTACAAAGGGCCATGGACTATGCTTTTGGTGAGTTGATCAATAAAATTATTATGATTTATTTGGATGATATGATAATGTTTTCTCACAGAAAGAAATCACATCTTGAACTATCAGTTAAAGTCTTCTAGAGGTGCAGAGATTTTGGCATATCTCTCAATCCAAATAAATCATTCTTCGTGGTCCATGAAAGCAAATTATTGGGACATTTAGTATCAAAAAATGGGATGGCAATAGATCTAGATAGAATAAAAACAATTCTAGACCTAAGTAAGAAAGGACTGCAGTCCTTCTTTGGGTATATTAACTTTGTAAGGAAGTTCATCTCAGAATTTTCTCAAGTGGTCAAGCCCATCTCAAAATTACTCAAGAACATGGAATTCAAATGGACTGAGAAAAGGAAAAAAAACCTTTGAATCTATAAAGTAAGTAATTGCAACTGCACCAGTATTGATAAACCCAAATTTAAGTAAAGACTTTATTGTGTATGCCTATGAAGCTGAGGAAAGCTATGCATCAGTGCTCACTCAAAAAGATGCAAATGGAGAGGGACACCCCATATTCTTCTAGATTCAAAATTTGCATGAGTATAAAAAAAGTACAATTTTATTGAAATACAAGTATTTGTTATGATGAAATCTTTAAAGAAGTTCAGGTAGTACGTAGTTCAAAGTAAGACTATCATCTATGTAGTGCACCCAAATATATGAAACTTTATCCTTCAAGGATAACTAGGTGATAAAAGAGCTAGCTGGATTACTAAAATACAGGAGTATGATGTACAAATCCACCCCACAAAGTTTGTTAGAGGAAGATAATTATGCTAAGAACTCATAGCTAAGGTAGATTTGAAACAAACAGTAACCTGTCAGGGAGTAAAAGATGATCACAATGATAGTTTTCTAGAAAGTTTAGATTGGATAGATCAATTAGTAACCTATTTTCAAATAGGCGTATGTTCGTAGGGTCTCAATCCTTCATAATATAGAAGATTCAGACTGCAAGCTTTGAAGTATGTATTAATTTTGGAAGATTTGTATAAGAAGAACCTAGATGTAGTACTCATAAGATGCCTGAAAGATAATGAAAAACAAAAGGTCATCAAGGAATTTCATGGAGGATTCTATGGAGGTCACTTTTCATGAAGATAAATACTATGAAAATAATAAGAGTAGGAGACTACTAGCCCACTATATTTATAGATGTTTTCAAGGCAACTAAGTCATGAGATAAGTATCAAAGATATGTGGGAAGAACCAAGAATACAACATTTCCTCTCAAATAAATTTAGGTAGAGGAGCCTTTCTAGCAATGGGGGCTTGAATTTGTTGGGATTATTAATCCCAATTCATAAATAGGTAATAAGTTCATCCTTACTACCACTGACCATTTCACAAGATGGGTGGAGGTTATTCCAACTAAGAAGTTAGACCAGGAATAATTCTCTAGAGAATTTGATTACAAGGTTTGGAATTTTTGAAGCACTAGTGGGTGACAATGGTCTAGCTTTCATAGGTGCAAATTATATTGAATCCGCAAGAAAGTATGGCATAAATATAAAGAATTATTCCAACTATTACCCTCAGGGAAATGGATTGTTAGAATCCACCAACATAAATTTGCTCAAAATTTTGAAAAGAGCACTGGAAGAGAGCAAAAGGAGTTGGCATCTGTTACTTGACCAGGTTCTATGGGCAGATATAATCACTAGAAATAGGTCTATCAAAACATCTCCTTATACATTATTTTATGACAAGGAGGCTATTCTGCCTATTCATTTGTAGATACCAACTTTGAAATGGGCCAACCAAGATCCAGAGCTTGATCAAAATTATTTGGAGGCCAAGTTGATACATTTGATATAGCTGGAAGAGCAAAGAACTTAAGCATACGAGAAATTTTATAAATACTCCATGAATACCAAAGAATGGTTTGACAAAAAAACAAGGTTCAGAAAGTTCAAAGAAGGAGATTCAGTGCTAAGGTGGAATGCTGAAAAAGCTAAGCTAGGAAATAAAAAAAAAATGATTCTTTTTGGGAAGGACCATTCAAGATTGTTGAAGTGAAGGAGAGTAATGCCTTCCAACTCCAAGATCAAAGAGGAAACATACAACCCATTCCTATAAATGGGTATCATCTCAAACTATATTTTAGTTAGAGGAGCTCTCCTATTGTAATATATGTACATATGTTGTATTATATTTTCTTTATGTACGCATGTTGTATTATATTTTATTTATTAAGTACAAAAAGCAAATGGAGAAAATGAGGTCATTTTTTGCTTGCAAAAATGAATGTGATATACTCTGCAAGAAGGTAATGCAATGTAGAATCTGTAGTCAAAGTGGTCAAACAAAGCTTATCGAAATCAAGAATAGAAAAATTCAAATTTCAGCGGAGTTTTCAAGGGATTTGAAATCCTTTAGCAATTTTTGAGAATTAATAAATTTTTGAAATCTGTAGTCAACTTGGTCAAAGTTGCCATTACGAAAATACAACTGGTAAGATTTTGAAAGCACTAAAAGAAACATGCATTTTTAGATAAATAGAATCAGGAAAAGAAAGTATAGTTTTAAAATCCGCTGAGGTCATCATTCCACCACAAATATGGGTAAATAAATACACCTTGAGAAGTGTACCAACGAAAATTTTACCACCATCTGTCATGAATGTCGTCCAATCAAATATGTATTCTTCACTGATAAGCCACTCTTTGCAACATACCATTCGCTCATTTGAAATTGTGGGAGGTAACCACCCACTCATTCTCATTTATGGCAAAGGAGTTCTTGAAAACCTATTTAAGCAAAAAAATTAAAAATTTTAGTCATTTACGAGCAATCGAGCTGAGGAACTAGAGTATTGTTGATAATAGTTTGTTGCATACTCCCTAGAGCAATTTGTGAAGAGTGTGTTACTTAGAAGATGAAATGGCATCATATTCAGTAAAGTAGACTGGGAAATATGGCAAGGGAAAAAGACGATATTACACAAATAAGAAGGTAGGGTTCATGGACACAAGGATGACGTACTCAACCAGAGACAACCTGAGATGGGGATATGAAGATAATTGTTCAAGGGGAAGCCTCTTCTAGACCATGGTATTGGGGCTATGTATTCTTTCCTTGCTTATTATATTTGTGATGCAGTCCATCCTTACCCTGAATTAGTCTCCACCATAGTAAAATTCTATGACCCTGCATCTAAGTCTGTAACAACATCCCACAACAAGATTTTATTTCATATCACAGAGAAAGCTTGCCAAGATATGTTTGCAATGGAACAAAAACCCTCTATATCCCCTAGAGAGTTCAACTTAGAGTAGCAAGCCAAGTATTACACTCTGAGGAATCATGCACAAGATGGAAAACATTTTAGAACCTGGGTGTATGGCCAACTTAAGACCATTAAATCCAATCAAGCCCTACCCACGACTCCTATTCCTACCAATGAGTTTATAGAACCAGAGATGTACTCCATGTTGGCCATAATAGTTGGGCTTGAGTCAGACCTAGATGTAAAAGACTAGAATTTGACCATTGCATCTCCAACACTAGGATGTACACGGTGTAGCTAGGGGATAACAACAACATCCCAATTTACTTCAGTTGGCCTACATTTCTTACCAATAGAATGCATGAGCAGTTGGTGGATATGAAGGAATATGAAGAGAACCCAATATTCAGACATTGTTCCAACTTAGTTTGGATGTTATTTAGTGATACTAAGGATGAATATCCATAGATATAAATGGTCAATAAAGATGCAAATGGACATATACTACTAGTATATTATTTGACAAGGGTTCTGAGCACGACACAATCATATTATACTTTTAATTTTGAATTTCTTGGACCAGATCTACGAGTTATGTATGGTGACTACCCCATATTAGCCTTGAAAATTGAAATTAAAATTAGAGTGAAAGGAGTAGAGGAAGGAGACTAGTACCTCCTGACAGAGGGTATAGTCATAAGATTATATGGTTTCATAGAGAAGTCATTCCTATTGCCTCATTACGTCACCCACTGCTTATTCACACTAGAATATTATAGACAGGTGGACTACATAGATTACAGGTTTGGTTCTAGAAATAATAGGAGAGTAACTGTGAAGTATGATTTAAATGAGGGCAACATCACCATATGGAAGAAATGGAAATATGAACAAATCACAGTAACCTTGGAGAAACTAGGTCTTAGTCAACTTCCACAGAGGTGGGGATATAATATATATTATTTTTTCATGAAAAGAATTAAGGAGATGCATGGAGAAAAAGTAGCTAAATTGGTGAAATCCAAGCACACACACATGGAGAAGCACATGAATAATAGAGAGAAGTACCCCATATGATGGAATGTAAGTGCTATGGAACTACTTCCACCTTGGAGAGATTTCTACATGCATGCAAATGATTATGACCCAACTAAGAGCTCTCATCATTTGTTGACATCAAAAGGAAAGAAATGGAAGAAAATTACAAATGATCTCCAACCAAAATTATCAAATGGTGGAAGATGAGGGTTGAGAGAAATGCAATGAAGGGCAAGTATCCCAATCCTAAAATTGATGAAGAGTTTGAGAGGAGGTACGATGAACATGTTGCAACTTGGAAGGCCCAAAAAAATAAAATCCTAGCATTAGTTTTAGGAAAAGCAGAAATGAGCGAGGTTGGAAAAGGTAAAACAAAAATCAAGAAGGATGGAGCAGCTAAAAAGTAGTAAGAGTCCACGCCACCATCCACTACTTCTCTACATCAAAAGGAGGATACCATGAAAGAAGCAGATGCAACATAGGATACTCCAAGGAGAAGAAGGTCAGAATATAGAGCTGCTAAGGCAAAGACCCCTATAAAAGAAGATAAAAATAAAAAAGGAAAAGCATTAGACATCACTGCTATAGCCTCTTACAAAAATAAATCTAAATCAATCCCAAGTACATAATCCACAGAAGCACTTCCTCAATGGGAGCTAGAACCAACTATAAAATTTAAGATAAAGGTAGAAGGTATAGTATTAGAGATTGACACTGGAGATCTTAAGAAGCAAAAGTTGAATGAAGCAAAGGAGGTGACACAATCTCTCGCTACATCAAGAGAGGAGAGAACTCAGGAAGAACAATAGAAGAGTGCTGAGGAGATTCTCACACAGTCTACTATAGTAGGCTCAAGTGTGATTTTTGATCTATTTTATCCTTCATCTATTGATTATTCCTATAAGTAGTCTCCCTCCCCTTATCAAGTTCAAAATACATTGAAAATATCATCATAACCAAAATCCCCACAACCATATCCACCTCATCCACATTCACCTACTCATTCAGTCTGCTCTCCACTTCATACGATCAAAAATCCTAAAGCATCTTCAACACCTCCTTCATATTAGGTTCCAGTGTCATCTCCATATTCAAATTCCATAAATCCAACCCCCCCATCATCATCATCTCCATTGTCAATGGTAATATCACTACCATTAACTCCTCCATCAACTGTTTCAACTAGTTCCATTTCAGTTGCTATTTTTGTTGTGGACATAGTCTCCACTCTTATTACGTCCAATCCCCTCTCAGATATGGTGTCCCATTACTTCCCTATGAATGTAATTCCATCTACTCCCATGGATCACCCCATATTAGAGCATTATAGAAGGTCAAAAGTACCTCACTACGAGTGCAAAACTTATGGAGCATGAAACTAGCCCAGTCTTCCAAAATAATTGATAAGGTGAAAAAACAAAGATGGTTGATCTTGTGTCTCGGTAGAGGACAAAATATAATATGATTCCCTTGGTTTATAAACCAGAGGAGGATATGATAGTGGAAGACTATTGGACAATTGAAAAAACTGAAGATATAGCATAACTAGTCACAAAATATGTGTTGGTCATAGCCAAATCTAAAATAGAAACCATGTTCTTAAAAACTGACATCTATAAGGAGCAGTTTTCCGAATTGGAGGAAAATGTTGCCAAGATTCAAGCTACCATAAAGGATCAAAAGAAAGAAATGCAAGCTCTGGTGAATGACACTAGAAAATGGAAGAATTTTTTTGAAAAAATAGTCAACTTCAAGGAGTAGGTTGAGCAGTTGCAAGAGCAGAATAAAGGACATGTAGAGCAGATACAGGCCTTACAGCAATAGCTCCAGGTTGAGAGAACAAGGCTATCGGATTCTCCAAGACTAAGGTAAAATAGGTTAGAAAATAAATCTCATCAAAAAAATTAGAGAGGTGCTCCGAAATCTAGAACATCTTCGATTTCATGGATGAAGCCAATCAGGTGTTGCAAACGACGAAAGAGGATATAAATGTTATCACCAAAAAAATACGATCGATAGCTCCTAAGGCTAATGAAATTCTTAATTTGTTTGAGGCTAAGTGTAGCTAGCTAGGTAAACCTATCCCCAATAAGGAGTGGAACACCTCAAGAATTACAGATAAAATCATCCTAAAAAGAAATAGTTTGCTTCAAAAGGGGTGGTAATTGATTGAAAAATTGGAATATGAGCTTCATAAGATCATTGATATCAATGAAGAGATGGTGCAATATGGTTTTAGTATATTTTGGGATGAGAATAATATGATGATATCAAAAGATAAGGTCCAAAAAAGTATACAGGCATTCATTGAAGATGAATCATAAGTGGATGCATGGCAAGAGCCAATCAAACAGGATAAAGTAACCTAGATGATAAAAAATTCAACCAGATTGAAATATCTGATGGTAAATTTGGTGGAATGGGAAACTTCCTTCTCCTACGGTATGACGACAGAATTGCGATTAGTCCATTGACAACTTTTGGAGATACAAAACCCTTATCTACCATCTTGGAACAAGGCCATGAAGACCTTGACCTAAGCTAATAAGATCTTGAAATGAGATCCAAAATAAAAGGAGGCTAAGGACAAGGAAATGCAAGAGCATACAAAATAAGTAGAGGAGGAAGAAGAATATGAAACTGAACAGGCAGAAGACCAAGAAGGAGAAGGTAATGAAGCTGAGGAGTAGGAGGATCAGTAAGAAGATACACAAGAAGAAGAACATGAGGGAGAGGTTGAAGTAAAAGATGAAATAATAAATATCTTGGATGAAAATATGACAAAAGATACTACTGAAGAGAAGAACCAACAATAAAGGCATGCAAGTGCCAACAATTTTGTTGTTAAATAGTTCAAAATTTTTGAATAATTTTGATTAGTAGAATAAGCCATAGAGGTAGTTTTGTAAAAGTATTTTTTTGAGTCTGACAATGTCAGAAGGTAAAAGAAGCATGAGCCTATCTATGCATGTAAAAGTTGTGAAGTTGAGTTTTGGAGAAACAACTATTTGGTCAGGTATATAAAGGAGTCTATTCCTATGCATCTTGGGTATAGTAACAGTTGCTTCTAAGCATGGTTTCCATGTAAACTGTTCCTCTCTGAGTCTTTCTATAGTGACTTAAGAGTGTGGGGTTTGTAAGGAAGTTATTCTTGGAGTAGTTTACAACCAGTAGGAGTGGATTTCATTAGCTCGCAAGGAGTTCAATCAGCAAAAGCGTAAGACTATGGATGGATAAGGTACACAAACATGGTGCCAAGCTCACCCATTCATTTTTTAACTTCATGCCCAATTGATAAGGATCTGAGTTCGTAAGCCTTGCTAGCAATGCTCCCCAAGAGGCACAAAAATGTATGTCCAAAAGGCTACATACTTAGATTTTTTTTGTAAAATTGGCTAAGTGTTCAATGAAAATTCAAGAGCAATGTTAAACTTTGCTAAGGTGCAGAACCCGGGGTTAGCACAATAAAACAATGCTGAAGCAGAATTCAAAGTTGTGGAATTCATAAGAGTGACCCTAGCACAAGGTCAATTTCCATAGTAGAATATCACAAGCATATCAGTTTTGGCAAAAGGGTGACTAAGTGTTGGAAAGGATATCTGCCAAGTATTGAAAAGGTTAAAATCCATCGAAATATGAAATTCATAGTCAGTGTAGTCAAACAAGGTTTAGTGGAGATCGAAGTTGCAGATTCTGGATGTTAGGAGGCAAAGCAGTGTCTAAATCTGCCTGAGGCTGATGTAAAATAGGAATTCCCTACTAAAATTGGTCAAACCTGACCTAGCAAAAAACCAAGTAGCAGATTTTGAAGAGGAGCACAATTCACTGCCAAATGATCATTTCACGATCAACTCGGTCAAAATTGACCCAACTGAAAACAAAGTAGCAGATTTTGTAGAAAACTATCAAGCACCACAAGAACTCCATTTCCATGGTCAAACCAGTCAAACCTATCCTAATGGAATTCAAAGTAGCATATTCCAAATAGGAAGAGAATGCAGTGAAACCTAAGGAGTGTAGTGGAAAAAACTAGGGAAGATCAAACATCATCAGAATCAAGACTCGCCTACATTTTTAGCTACAGATCGATGATGAAAACTCTTCTCAAGAACAAAGGATGATCCAGATTGACTTGTAACCATTCTAGATGTAGAATTCAGTTGAGATCCGAACAACTTACAGAGCTTAGAATTGCAGCATTCATGGAGCACAACTCTTATTTTTTTTGAAAAGCCATGAGAGGCTACCACCTTAGCATTCTACTGATTTGGCAAGAAATTCCTTGTAATGTTTCTAGTTTTTAACTATCATTGTAAAATGTATATAAAGAGGTCAAATCCTCATTGTTAAGGTTTGGATCTATATTACTGTAACTTGCTAAGAGATCAATAGAATGAGCATTAATTGGATGTTTACCTCTAAATTTTTGTATTCATCAATTATGAGTTTATTCTATGAATGCATTTATGCTACTGTTGTTATGACTAATCAATTCTGTTAATATTGAATTGCTAATTTGGAGCAACTTGGAATGGTTCATGCCTAAACAAATGCTACATAAGACTTCTATTTTTGTTAGTCTAAGTGTTGATATAATTTTGCTCTTTAGATTATTAGCATTTTAGATGTTTGAAATAAATTTATGAGCATTTTATTATTTTAATGGTGAGGATAATAGGTTTTGAATGTTGTTAGTCCTAAGTGTGGCATACTAAAAATGTGATTAATCAGTGGATTCTTAATATTTTTCAATGTTGTTAGCTCCATTCGACCATTATTCATTCAATTTTTTTCTAACCCTTATCTCATTTCTATCCCTAAAATTACACTTTATTTCGAGATTAATTGAGTCAACACCTGAATTAGTTGACAAGGTATACTAGCTTACTCTAGAGGTTGGATTGAAGTAATCTTTGATCCATCCAATGTTAGGGTTTGAGCTGTGATTAGCGGGTATGCACCTCCCAGATGTCATAGATTCATGGTCATAGTTCAAGTTTTCCTTGATGTCAATTTAGACCCAAAAACTTCTCAACTACTCATAAATATTGTAATCATCTTATGATATGTCATAAAGATATAATATTCCCAACATCCCCCCATTATTACATCAATTCTCAATCAAAGTACATACAAAAAAAATCTAAGTTTTTCAAATTTCAAATGTGCTAGAGACTTTGGTCAAATTATCTACACATTGCTCCTTTGTTGGACAAAACCAGAGTTGTATATCGTATTCTTAAACATGTTATAGATGAAATGGAATTGAACCTCAATATGTTTTGTATGCTCATAAAATACAAGATTACAAATAAGCTTCTAAATTGATTGATTATCATAGATTAAGATCATTGGTTTCTTTTGTGATATGTCCATTCCTAACAAGATGCAATGTAACCATATCATCTCATAAAAAAACCCTCTTGCAGTGCAATATTTAGCCTTGATGGAAGAATGAGTAGCAATATGACGCTTCTTGGTTTCCTGAGAAATCAAAACACATCTTAGAAATAATACAAATCTAGAAATGGATCTTGCATAGTTTACATTTGTGAAAATTGTAAAGAAAAATTTATCATTCATCTTGTACTTTAGACTATACTCATTCGTACCATGGACATACATGAGTATCTACTTTATTGTTGTCCAATGACATACCTTTAGTTCTTGCATGAACCATAAAATATAGCTAATATATAGTTGATGTTTGATCTAGTGTATATCACATAAATGAGACTCTTAATCAAAAGATAATAGAGAATTCCATTCACCTATGAAATATAGTATTGGAATAGTAACAACCTTTCTTTACTTGGAATGTCCATGGGATTACAATATTATATCTAAAACTTCTTAAGCAATATCTTGGTATACTTACTTTTTGAATTGAATACATGGTTCTTAGTTTACCACACCTGAAAGCCAAGATAATAATGCATTAGACCAAGATTTATCATGTCGAACAAACACTTCAAAGATTTCTTGGTTTATTTTATTAGCTTCACTCAACTCCTAATGATGACCAAGCCAATGATATACATGATTTATCACAACCTCTCTTTCTTTCCTTTTGAATTATATTTTTGGATTATAAGGACTATGATGGAATGCATGCCATAAAATATGCTCATTGATGTTCACATATCAAGCCTTGCAAGCCTATGTCATACCATAAAGAGATTTGATGATCCTACATACCTTATTCTCTTGACTAGATATGACAAATCCTTAACCTCATAACCTCATTTGCATATCAATAAGAGATATCCTTTTGGGAAAAAAATTGGCTAAGTGTGCTGAAGACTAAAAACTTGCACAAAATTGGGATGCTCAAAATTGAGATTACATCAACAACATCAGCACGAAGTCTCTTCTACTTGAGAATGTAGAAAGTCAAGTGTTTGAGGATGATGCTCAAAACCAGGATCAACTCAACCATGACGTCAGCAAGCTTAAGTTAGAGCCCAGGATCATGCAAAAGAGAGGAGTAAAAAAATTTTCTATGCTCAAAGTTAGGTTGTTTAAACTGATGACATTAGCCCAAGGGGAATAAGGCCTAAAATTGTGCAAGTCAAACTATGAAGACCAAGTGCATAAAGTCACTATGCACAAAATCAAGCTACCTTTGGAAATGATGTAAGAATATTCAAAATAGAACCCAAGATTGTGCAAAGAATACTAAGATGCACAAAACCAGGATATGAAGAAACAAAACAAAAGCACACAAAGTCATACTGCTTGAGCCGATGACATCAACACCTATAATCTAGAGCTCAATATTATGCAAAGAAAGGAAACAACATACAATATGGAGCGAACACAACCAAAACATGTCTAAGGATGTGTCATCAAGCCAAAATTGTAGTTTCATTCCAAAGAGCTCTATAGATGAAATGAAGAGCCTAGTTTTGTTCAAGAACCCAAAAAATATCGATATCAGACCTATAACTACCATGGTGTCTGCCAGTTGGTTCTAGTTAATTACACCATAGTATGAAAATGATAGCTTTAATAGATTAGTTGTAATAATACAACTACTCACATAAGGCAATTGCAAATCAAGGGACCAGGATCAATACAAATTCAAATTTAGATGTAAGACGAAGCTTAGAGCAGCCACCTCAGCATTTTGGTTTCTTGCTAGGTTGTTTTTTTAACAGTATTATAGTTGTAAATTTCTTGTTTTAAAATTCAAATTGTAGACTATAAATAAGTTGAGAGATCTCAATACAAGGGTTGACTCTATAGTCCTTTCTTGGTATTGTTATATAATCTTGCTAATGATGAATAAAGTGATAGTTGTTTGGCCTCAATTACTATCTAATTGTCAGTTTTTTATGCATGAATTCTTTGTTTTAAGTCATTTTTGTTACACTTAACACTTAGTCTATTATGTTAAAGTGAATTCTGCTTTTTGGATCATTATTGGATTGCTAATTGTTCAAGTCCTTGGAATGATTAAAGCATTTGTTTTAAATTGAATAAACCTGTAATTGAATATGATAATGGATGGTCTGTTAAGTATCATGTAATTGGATTGGTTAGCATATTACTTGGTGAGATCCAATGTTGTTACACTATATCCCATCCACTTTTTAATATCCCTTTCTAACCCTTACTCTTTTCTAACCCTTTTTCCTTCAAAATTTCAATCATTTTAAGGAGTTAGTCTTCTTTGAAGGTTGAAATAGAGAGAAATATTGTTTCATCCAATTCTATACTTTGGATAAAGTCCAAGGCATATGGAATTTTTTTATCAAATAGTATAGTAGTTTCTGATGCATCTAGTGGGATGAATTTGTTGCTTTGTATTACTTTCTTAGAGAGCTCAATATTTGATGAACAATCTTGAACTCATTTGTAGAGAATGTATGTTCATCTGGTGACTCCTATGAAAATATTTTCTAGAACTACATTATAATAAGACTATCACTTCTATTTGTTTTTACTTCATAATTTGCATATTTTTCTTCATTCTTATATGATTACAAGATATGTAGTAAATAATTTAGAGGACCCACCACCATTTTTAGAGTTACCTACTCATAAGACAAGATCCATTAAGATTTCACTCCTTAAGTCTTGCTCCAAAAGTGTAGATTCCTCATTTTCTAGTTTTCTTGAACCATTAAGGACACCCAACCCTAAAGCCATGGCTTATAATCAACAACAATATCTAAATTTCCCCAATTGAAATACTTCTAAAACCCTAGGTCTAACACACATGAATGATATTCCATAAACAATGCTTAATTCCCTTCCCACTTATGATGGTATAGACAAAACCGCCTATGATCACTGTAATATTTGGTGTCACTTGTTGTAATTCACAACATATGAGATGAAGACATTATGGTTAGGCTCCTTGCCATGTATTTCAAGGAAAATATACTTCACTGGTATCAAACCTTGGAAGATGGATACATTTATTCATGGGTTGACCTAACTAGTCCCTTTATTGAAGAGTTCAATAAGCTAGAAGATCCCTTCTCATTGCTCACTCAATTTATAATCATTCAATGACATACAAAAGATATTATAATGTACTTTAACCTTAGGTTCAATAGGATTTGGAAGAGGATTTTGCAAGATATTAGACCCCCATGTGCCTTGGCATATATCTATTACATTAGGGCATTAGGTTCTGACCTAGGTCTACAAACATATCAGTCTAATGTAATCACTTTTCTCTAAGTTTACCAAGATGCTATTACCATCTAGAATACATTGATATTTATAGGGAGGTTACCCCCTTGAGTCATAATGCCATATTTTCTAGATATAGCCCAACATACTCAATAGAGTGAATCCTTAGTAACTCCTATTACAACTACACATTTTTATTTAATTGATCCAATTCATGTGCCCAAAGCATTGCATTTGATACCAACTCTACTAGCATTTCCAACACCTAAGCCTAAGGAATCATCAATTATGATAGAAGTGTTGTACACATTAAAAAAATTGAATAACAAGGTGACAACAATTGAGAAAAGATAGGCTGAGAGATTCCAGCCCAAGAGATTCACATATGTTGTTAGAGATCAGAAAGCTTCTAACAATAATATTGTAGAAAAGGTCAATAATAATTACCAAGATCAAGGACCAATGGTGTTAGAGCCTGAAAGTTGCCCTTGGAGCCTGGTATGTAGTGACCATCACAATGTTGATACATGTGTAATGTATCAATATCAGGCCCACTTAGCCACTAAAAATGATGAAAGAGCTTAGAGAGGCCAAGTTAACATGTTGTGGTAACCATAGCAAGTCATGATCACTCAAGACCCTTTGGAATAAGAATGCATAATGGTGTTAACTAGATCCGAGGAAAAGCCAATTCAAGTAGACCCACAAAAAGTAGAGCAATTTTGAGTTCCATATCAACCTCAAAACCTAAAGAGAAAGCTCTGCTTGATACTAAAAAAGCTTTAGATTAGTCAAAACCAGAGAAAATACCTTTTGCATCAGAGTTGCGAAAGGAATAGTCAAGCATAAACAAATAGAAAATACTAAGGACATTTTTCCTAAATCAAGGGAATAAGCCTAAGATAAGCTTAGATATCCTTTTATGACAAAAATACAAAGGATAGAAGCTACTCAAGAATATAAAAGAATGTTTGATGAACCATAGAAGAAAAAATAAAAGAAACCAGTAGAAGCACCCAATTTCAATATAGTGGAAGAGCTTAAAAAGAATCCTTCTAAAGTAAGCATGTATGACACCTTGATGATTCTTGACTAAATAGATTTGCTTAGATCTTTGTTGAAGACCACTCAAGGAGGTGAATCAAACCCAAAATATAATCTTGCTCAAGACTTGATAACTCTAGAAGCTCTAAAGAATATGCCACCTCCATTTTACATATCCTTGAGAATGGAGGGTTGGGTTGTGCACAATTGTATGATTGATTATGGAGTTGTAACTACTATGATGCCTAAAGCAGTATGTGAAGTTGTGGGTATGGAGTATACTCATTCATATCCTAGAGTTATCCAACTAAATAAAACTTCTATGAAAGTAGTAGGGGTAATCAAATATGTTTCTATGATGCCCCATAGACTACCAAAGATCACTATAATTCAAGAAATAGTGGTCATCGATCTAGAGCCACATTTTGGTCTCTACCTTTCCTAAGAATTCATAGCAAATTCAGGAGGCTATATATACTTGGATTATTTTCATATGATAATCCCACATAAATGTAGGAGGTTCAAAATCATTCTTGAAAAGCCCATGATTCATCATATTGAGAAAATAGAGGAAGATAAATATATCAATACAATTTTTGAAGAAGTATATCCTCTAGAAGACATATTGGAAAAACTATAGATAGAATATGAGTTCTGTCTAAAGAAATACAATGCCCTATTTGAGATATGAATTGGTACATACCACGTCGTAGGTTCAAAAATAAAAGGGTTCCATCAGTTACAAATCAAGATTTATGAACTTTAGAACTCTAAAAACTTTATTTTTATGGGGCTTGATGCAAAAACAAGGATGGAGTTGGGATTGCACTAGTATCCCCTTCAGAAGGGACAAAAATTTTATCCTACAGATTGACATGGAGCTACATAAATAATGTTGTTAATTATGAGGTATTATGGCTTGGTTTAATACAAGTAAAAAATATGGGCATCAAGCTACTTACAATCTATGGTGACTCTGAGCTCATAGTCAATCAAGTGATAAAAAAATGTAACAATAGACGTCATTACCTGAAGGTATACAGAACTAGGGTATTAGACCTAATGGAAATATTTGAAGCTCTAAATATAAAAGCTATTCCTTGAGAAAAAAATGAGTTGGCTAATGCACTCTCTGCTCAAGGAGAAAATTATACACCTACTGCAAAGTATTACCCCAAGAAAAAAAATAGAAATAGTTTTTAGACCAACAATCCCAAACAAAGAAATATTTTGGAAAGTATTTGAAGATGATTAGCAAATCATTGACTTCTTGATGAGAGAGGCAATCTACTTACCTCAACAAGAAGAGATATCCCAAGAGATATCCCAAGAAGTTGAATAAGATGATATTATTCAATTGAAGAATAATCATATCTCCAAATGATTGATTACTCTTATATTGAGAGGGGGGGTGAACAATATAAGATAACTTTTTAATTTTTATTACAATTCAATATTATGTTGTGTAAAGATAACAATATCAATAGCAGTAATAAAAGCAATGCATAAAAACCATACACAATAGAGACACAAAAATTTTCGTGGTTCACCCAATGTGGGCTACTCCACGGAGAAAATATTTTACTAAAACTTCCTCAATCAATATCTTTGGGAATCACTCCCAATTACAATGTTTATGGATATCTGTCCAAAGGAGATGTTGATCCCCTAATCTCAAGTTCGTGGATCTTTTCCATAGGAGAACTCTTTTTCTTTTTGCTCTGGCTATGTGATCTTCTATAAGACTTTGTCTCTCTACTGCATTGACTGGTGGACCTCTATCCAATTGAAGACTCCTCACTTAGATCTGTCTTCAACTGTGTTGGCTGCTAGATCTCTATACATTGAGACTATATCCTCTGTACTCTATCACCTCCAAAGCTTTGTCAATAGGCTCACTAAGAACCTACTCAATAGGCTCACACAAAACCTACTTAACAAGCTCACACATAACTTGTCAAATCTGCTCTAGCAAGCTCACCAAGAACTTGCCCAAATATGCTCTAGCAAGCTCACCAAGAACTTGCCCAAATATGCTCTAGCAAGCTCACCAAGAACTTGCCCAAATCTGCTCTAGCAAGCTCACCAAGAAATTGCTCAAATATTCTCTAGCAAGCTCACCAAGAACTTGCCCAAATATGCTCTAGCAAGCTCACCAAGAACTTTCCCAAATATTCTCTAACAATCTCACTAAGAACTTGTCCAAATATGCTCTAAAACTATCCACAAATCTGTCCCAACACTGTATTCAAATTTGTCCCAAATACCTTCTCAAAGGCTCAATTAATCATGCTCAAGTAGTACTCAAAACTCATCCACAAATATATCAAGGCAAATCTCAAAGACGAACTCAACAATGAATGACAATGTACTCTTCAATGGATGACAACAATGATCCACAATGATCTCAACTCAACTCAACTCATAGAAGCATAAAGAGAATTGTTAGAGACTCAATATTTTTGAATCTCAATCTCAACTCAACTCAACTCAAATCAACTCATAGAAGCATAAAGAGAATTTTTAGAGACTCAATATGTTCTAATATCAATATTAACTCAACTAAACTCAAATCAACTCATAGAAGCATACAAAGAATTTTTAGAGACTCAATATATTCTAATATCAATCTCAAATCAACTCAACTCAAATTTTGGAACCCCTTTGCAAAATCAGAAATATCTATTTACACACACCTTATTTCTCCTTCTAAATAATTTATTCAAATAAGCTTCGAAATAAACTTTTCGACGATATATAATATGCCCCCTTTCCAAAATAAATTGAAACCTTTACATAGATATATATATGCCAACCTCCATTAATTGCACATAGGTCGGCCCTCCATTAATTTAAACTTAAAATTTAAACTTTAATATCTTCATCACCGGAGGTCCTTTTTCGATGAAACAAAATTCCACCTTGGATTTTAAGAAAAGACCTTTCCACATAAGCCCACCATGGTTTTAAATAAAACCTTTTATTTTGCCTGCTTTGGTTTTCATAAAAACCCTGTATATATCCATGCTCTCCAAAATATCATAGATGATTATCTATGAAGTGCTTTTTCCACAAAAACTCAATGTGATATCAATGATCCATGTGACATCAATGACAACATAAAATAACTCAAATTTCCAATAATCTCCCCCTTTGTCATTGATGGCAACACCTCTAATGCAAATCACTACAATCACTGCAAAAGCCATCTCTGAGAATCAAAGTTGCTCCCATTGACTCAATACTCTCTATGGAGGCTGCTCCCCCTAACTAAATACTCTCTTTTGAGGCTTCTACTCTAAATCAATGCTCTATATGGAGGCTACTCCCCCTAACTCAAATCTCTCCCCCCTTACTCAAATCTCTCCCCCTTTGACATCAATGGCAAAAGGGACACCTATGGGGCTAAAAGATACGACTCTTAAGCTTAGCCCCCTCATACCATTTTCTTTTGAGGTGATTAATTTTGGGGTGGGAGTACTTTTACTCCCATATCACTTTGTTTCTTTCCTCTATCAACTTCCTTCCATGTTTTTTTGATATCCTTCTCTTGATGAATTACTTTATCTTCTTGTCTAGAACCTTTTTGACCTTCTTGCCTTGAACCTGTTTGGAATTGAGTTGTACACCATATTGTAATATGCCTGAAGTTATTGTAATTAAAATACTTGATATTGTAGCCTTTGGTTGGTGCCCATGTCCTAAAATTATTCTTAAAATAATTTCCATATCCATTCCTTTCCTGAACCCTGTATTGTGAAGCTTTGTTTTCATGACCATTATAACCATGACTTCTAAATTGTGTAGATATAAAACCAAAACCATGTTGGTCATTTCATTTGCACTAAAAAGCTTTGTGACTAATCTTGTTGCATAAGAAGCAATTTCCCTAAAAACCATACCTTCTTCCCTTAAAGTTTCTTCTAGAAAAATCAAACTTCTTTGATCCATGGATCTTGCAATGTATACCCCTGTGTCCAAATCCATTACAAGAAAAACAATATCCTTGAAAATCCCTTTGTTCATGCCTTGGTTCCTCATACCTTTCTTGACCATTATCCTTATGATCATATTCAACTTGTGCATTGCATTCTTGAACCTTATTTGTAGCATCTAAAACCTCTTCCTTGCCTTTCTCTTCAAGAATTTATTTTCCCTTTGAGCTTGATTCACCTATCTCAAAACAAGAACCAAAGTGAATATTTGAAGCCATAGGAACTTTGGAACTTTCTCACAAATCTTAGGTGATTCCTTTATTTCATATTTTAGAACTTCCTTTTCTTTTGAGTGTGATTCCCCAAACCTGAAATATGGGACCTTTGGTGCTTTGAAACCTTTCCAAAACTTGTGCAACTTATCCTTGGAGTCTTTCACTTCCAACCTTAAGGAAACAACTTCATGTTCTAATCTTTCATATTCTTGCTTCCTTACTTTTAATTGTTCAAGCATATTTTCTTCAATTTTCTTTGCCTCTTCAACTGTGATTTTTAGATCAATGAGATCTTGTAGGAGATTTACCTTTATCTTCTCATCCTCTTTTGCTTGAGCCTTTAGTCTCGAGTTTTCTTTTTTAATTTCTTCAAAAGCTTGTTCTAAAAATTTATTTTCTTCATTATCATAACTATGTCTATTTTTCTCTTCATGATAAATTCTTACTTGAGATTCCTACTTTTGATCTTTAGTAGGAGCTTCTTCTTTTCACTGACTGAGAGACTTCCATTATTGCTGCTAGAATCATTGATTGCTTCTTCCATATACAAGATCTTATTGTCATGCCTGCCTTGTTCATACATGTTTTCCTTTTATTTTTGATTCTTGCATTCATGTTCACTATTTTGATTGTGCCTGTCTTCCTTGAGTTCCATTTCATCTTCACTATCACTGAAGCCATTGCAGTAACTTGAGACATGATCGAGTTGACCACAAGTAGATTTTCTTCTTTTGAAACCTTGAATGCTATATTTTGAGAAACAATATCTTTGAAAATCCAGTCAATTTCCATTTCATCTCTATTACTGCTATACCCATTTTATGGACAATAAAATGCCATGTGACCAAGCTTACCACATTCAAGACATCTTACTGATTTTTATTCTTCCCTTCTTAGAGCTTCAATATTAGATTCATTTTTCTTCTTAGATCTCATGGTTCTTATTTTTCCTCTCTTTGCCATGTGTGTTCTTATAGAATCTTCCCTCAAGATGTTAGCCTTTCCGAAGGAACCTGCTCTAATACCAATTGAAGAACACAAGCTTATACTAAGAGGGGAGGGTGAATAATATAAGACCACTTTTTACTTTTTACTCCAATTCAATATTATGTTGTGTAAAGATAGCAATATCAATAACAGTAATAAAAGCAATGCATAAAAACCATACACAATAGAGACACCATAATTTACGTGGTTCACCCAATGTGGGCTACTCCACGAAGAAAATATTTTACTAAAAATTTCTCAATCAATATCTTTGGGAATCACTCCCAATTACAATGTTTATGGATCTCTATCCAAAGGAGATGTTGATCCCCTAATCTCAAGTTTGTGGATCTCTTCCATAGGAGAACTCTTTCCCCTTATACTCTGGCTATGTGATCTTCGAGAAGACTCTATCTCTCTGCTGCACTGACTGGTGGACCTCTCTCCACTTGAAGAATCCTCACTCATATCTGTATTCAACTATGCTGGCTACTGGATCTCTATCCATTGAGACTCTGTCCTCTGTACTCCATCACCTCCAAATATTTTTCAATAGGCTCACTAAGAACCTACTCAATAGGTTCACATAGAACCTGATTAACAAGCTCACATAGAACCTGATTAACAAGCTCACATAGAACTTGTCAAATCTGCTATAGTAAGCTCACCAAGAACTTGCCCAAATATGCTCTAGCAAGCTCACCAAGAACTTGCCCAAATATGCTCTAGCAAGCTCACCAAGAACTTTCCCAAATATGCTCTAGCAAGCTCACCAATAACTTGCCCAAATATGCTCTAACAAGCTCACTAAAAACTTGTCCAAATATGCTCTAAAACTATCCACAAATCTATCCCAACACTATCTTCAATTCTGTCCCAAATACCTTCTCAAAGGCTCAATCAATCATGCTCAAGTAGTACTCAAAACTCATCGACAAATATATCAAGGCAAAGCTCAAATATGAACTCAACAATGAATGGCAATGTACTTTTCAATGGATGACAACAATGATCCACAATGATATCAAATCAACTCAACTCATAGAGGCATAAAGAGAATTGTTAGAGATTCAATATTTTCTAATCTCAATATCAACTCAACTCAACTCAAATCAAATCATAGAAGCATAAAGAGAATTGTTAGAGACTCAATATGTTCTAATCTCAATCTCAACTCAACTCAACTCAAATCAACTCATAAAAGCATAAAGAAAATTTTTAGAGACTCAATATGTTCTAATCTCAATCTCAACTGAACTCAACTCAAATCAACTCATAGAAGCATAAAGATAATTGTCAGAGACTCAATATGTTCTAATCTCAATCTCAACTCAACTCAACTCAATCTCATAGAAGCATAAAGAGAATTGTTAGAGACTCAATATGTTCTAATCTTACTCTCAACTCAAATTAGAATAATGGAATAGTTTGTTTCATAGGACTTGAATAATCACTTCACACATCACTTGACTAGGCTCAATAAACTCAACTTCAACCAATCACCACAAGAGAAAACTCTCTCTCACACAACCCTAGTCCAAGTATGTATCAACCAACTCAAATGTTTCCAACAATGCTCAACCACAAATCTCACATAACAATGATACTCATGTTCTTTTCTAACTCAAGTTCTTTCACAACCAATGGGCTTCAAAAACTATGCTTATACAACAAATTTTAAACACAACTCTCAAATTATAAAACCTTGAAGCATTCAATCAACCACTTTCGAAAAGGAAACCACAAACAATCCTTTTCCCTCCAATGATATTTTAGAAATCAACCATCATAAACAATCAATAGAAGAATGTGCCCATACCTTTTATGAAGATGAAAAAACCTCTTTTGTAAATCTGCCACAATCACAAAATTCTTTTGCCAATCTTCACAAGGGTTAGTAGATCACAAAATAATCAACATTACTCCACTTTTCAATAATCATCACCAAGGCCTTTAATTGCACAACTTCCTTATCTCTCCTAAAACCACTTGTACCATAAAATAAAATAAATCAAAACATTGCATAACCTTTTCAATCCCAAAACCACTTATACCATAAAATAAAATAAATCACAATATTGCATACCTTTTCACCTTATGAAAGAATTAATCCTCTTGAAAAATAACAATGCAAACTTCACTTTTGGAACCCCTTTGCAAAATAAGAAATATATCTTTACACACACCTTATTTCTCCTTCTAAATAATTTAGTCAAATAGCCCTCGAAATAAGCTTTTTGACGATATATAATATGCCCCCTTTCCAAAATAAATTGAAACCTTTACATATATATATATATATATATATATATGCCAACCTCCATTAATTGCACATAGGTCGGCCCTCCATTAATTTAAACTTAAACTTTAAAATTTAATATCTTCATCACCGGAGGTCCTTTTTCGATGAAACAAAATTCCACCTTGGCTTTTAAGAAAATCCCTTTCCATATAAGCCCACCATGGTTTTAAATAAAACCTTTTATTTTGCCTGCCTTAGTTTTCATAAAAACCCTGTATATATCCATGCTCTCCAAAATATCATAGATGATTATCTATGAAGTGCTTTTGCCACAAAAACTCAATGTGACATCAATGATCCATGTGACATCAATGACAACATAAAATAATTCAAATTTCCAACATTGAAATCCTATTTAATAACAATGAAAAAATATAGGTCAAAGAATAAAAGTAGAAGAATAGGCCTATAGAGAATTTGAATTTGATCCAGGTAAGAGTTCCAAGTTTGGATTCATTATACTCCAGAGGAAGTGGATTAGTTAAAACCACTATGTGTGCAGTATCAGGACATAACAACTTAGTTATGATGATCTTTGAGTTTACGACAAAGAGGTGGTTCAACATACCATTGAGCTAGCTCCTAAAACTAGACCATTTAGATAGAAATAGAGGCTTATTTTTTTAAATTTAGTGAGAAACCCCTTGCAAGACCGCCTTGGTCTGAGAAACCATGAACAGAGGGTTCTACAACGTCAAAATCACCCAAAAGTCATACCTGGTCCTGATCGCACCAACAATATCAACTAGATTTTGGGTGCCCAATGTGCATTTGTTAGGGTGGAGATTCAAACCAGGGACCTCCCTTGGAGGATTGCCCTACCCTCTCCAAATAACCTACAACATGTGGGTAGAAATAGAGGCTTGTTAATCCCAAGATAGAAGTGAAAATGTGTAGAGGGGGAAAACTACCCTACCATGTACGATTCTTGACTGGATTCATTGGGAGCTGAGGTGACCAGAAGGGTATGTTATAACTCTACACTTAATGGGAAAAGAGGAAGGATTCACCAAGAATGGTTTTAGGACTCACTCCAAGTTCAGGATAGAATGTGTTTGAATGTGTTAATTTAGCATGCACCCACGTTTGGCCCTTCTACAACTATACTATGAAAAGGGAAAGAACAATACAAAACATACAAGATGAGAAGATAAGAGCTAATACTGGAATGGTTATTTGATTTAATGATGTCTAACCCTAGGATTGCAAAACAGAGTCTTTGAGCAAGGGTGTAAGAGAAATGTACAAACAAGGTTAAAACCCTAGATGCATACTATATGCTTTTATTCTTTCAAATGCATAGAAATTTGAATCAAATACTTTTCCTTACTTGTGATCTAGGTTTTGAGCATAAATGAATAAAAAGTAAACAACAAAAACCTACAGATTTATTAGGGTACTAATCTAATCTAATGGTTGTTCTAAGCTTTATCTTGCATCCAATAATGTCCCATGACTTCAATCCTACAAAATAACTTTACAAAACCCTAAAAAAATATGATCAAAATTAGGGGGCCTACTTAGGCTGCTATATAACTATGCTTGGAGGTGCAACAATCAAACCTCTAGGTCCTTTAAGTTGACCTTTAGAATACAAAAGCGAAAATTGATGTTTTAGAAAATGAACAAACATAATGTAATGCAACAAAATAGTATGATGATCATAGGGTAAATTATGCTATTACACTCTAAATATAATATGAAATTCAAATCTAGGGTTTTGGAGGTGAACTTCTACCCCTAATATTGACATAGACAAAATCATGCCTTGTATAGGGAAACCATGATTTCACTACTGATGAAATCATGCCCTATAATTACAGGGCATGATTTTGCAACAAAAAATAAGAGCAATAGATCAATGCAAATGAACTAATGAGAGATGCAAAATTTATAGCATATGAATGTAAATGGGTGAAAACAACCTAGTGGTAGTGAAAAAGTAGACAAAAGGATGAAGACCTCCAAAATAGTATAATCCTCCTTAGGGATCCAATACTTACCCACCAAGGGAAACAACACACAATAAATGTAGCATAAGAGAACTCCATAAAAATTAAACTACTTCATCAGATCACTTGGCACTTTTACAATTAGGTACTTCTTGCTTGTATTATGACTCTTTTAGAACTTCTCTTAAAACTTGGTTTTAGTTGAAAAGAAGACTTCAAACCCTCCATTTATAAGGGTTTAGAAACAAGCATAGGTAAGAAAAACTAAGGGAAACTGACATCAAAGAGGTCAATTTAAAAAATTAGGTTTTCTAAGAGAAAATCCTAGCTAGGCAAAATCGTGCCCCATAAGGGCTGATCATGATTTCCTCGAAACTAAGAAAAAGGAGAAAGGAAGGAGAGAGGCCTAAACTTGATTTGGGCAAGTTGGAGGGTCTCTCTACGAATCTAGGCAAAATAAATCACTTGAGTGGGTCAATTTTTTGTATCTATATTTTACCCCCTCTTTAATGCATTTATGGCCTAATAAATGCATCAAAGAAAATTGTAGATACCTATGGGTGAAGGACAAAAACAACAACAAAAATAAAGGAGTGGCTAGTTTAGAAGAAAGGAGTGGTGTAGAAACAATTTCATTCTAGATACTTTCTTATTTTTACATGCAAATCGAGGAATTAGGGATATTAATGCCTCTCAGGCTAGGGTGCCCCCTTGAGTTTCAAAAGGAATGCAAAATTCTTGATGAAACTCGAAATGGAAGATGTAAAAGAAAGAAGAGAAAAAAATAGAGGCAGAGAGAAAAGAAAAGCAAAAAATAAGAATTAAATAACAACATAAAAAAGAAACATGTGTGTGCTCATGTGCAGTGCTTTTATTATTATTTTATGTTAAATTAATGATGAATGATGAGTACAAACATATGGATGAAATGCATGATGGACTTAACTAAATGGAGTGAATGAATGAACAAAATACCTAAAACGCAAGCTAAAATGAAAGCTAGAGTGGAATACAACTTGAAATGCAATGGATGAGCAGGGCGATGAGACACAAAGAGGTGAAGCGAACACAATGAAAGAGAAAACAAAAGTGAAGAAACAAAATTCCAATGAGGCCAAAGAAGAAGAAAAAAAGGATAAAAAACCAAAAAGGATGTATGATCACAAATGATCGAGATGAAGGTTGCTCCTCATGTGTGACCATGAAGCTATCCTATTGGGGTTGCAAAGATGGACAAGGGTGGATTTGTACCTACTATGGGTGTAGTGCTCGTTAAGATTAACAAAAGAGAAAGAGATACCCACTAGGATGTATCCTCGTAAATGATCGATACAGAGGCTACCCATCGCATGTGTCCATAAAGCTATCATTTATGGGGTGTGTTGTGTGTGAGTGATGGATTAGCAAGTACTACCCGATAGGGGTGTGATGTGTGCAAAATGTGTATGGACAAGGCCAATGGAGAAAAATAAGAACTATATCCCTTGACTTGGAGAGATGGAAGCAATACAAAATTTCAAGATCAAGGGATATAAAATGGCATGAGTGAATGCAATAATAGAAATGCACAAAGCTGGGCCCTAGGTTGGGGATTCTCTAGGCATCAGTGAGAGTGCAATATAGGTGAGCTATGACCTAACTAGGTGTCATTACTTGCCATTATTGCGAATACCCAAAAATCTATATGAACAAGCAGTCATGTAAATATGAGCAAGCAGGATTGCAATTTATAATAAGTAAAAATGCAAATGGAGTAGAATTTTAGGGAACCATGCAAAATATGACATGCAACCATGCAAAATTATTAAACAAACAAAACACAATATGAAACTATGCTAAATGTAATGTTCAATGCAGATGATTGATCATGCATAATATATTTTGAGATGCATTATGTTCATTGGTTCTTTAAGTTCTTGACCATTTAAAGAAGCTAAATGATAGGCACCTAAGCTAAACTTGGCTATTATGACAAAGGGCCCTAACCAATTCACTTGGAACTTGTATTTAAGATTATAACAAGCATTGGTGTTCTTCTGGTTTTCTTTGAGGACAAGGTACCCAAATTTAAAAGAATTATTGTGAAATTTATTGAAATAAGTTTGCTTGAGCCTATTCTAATAGGCTCACAAATGCTCTAAGGCATACATACACTTTTCATCCAATAGCTCCAATTCGTTCAAATGATATAAGCAATACTCATCGTTGATCGAGGCATCTTGCAACAAGATGCACAACAAAGGAACCTTGAGCTTGAAAGGAAACACCACCTCAGACCCATATACCAAGATATAGGGTGAGGCACCTATGGGAGTACACACACTAGTATGATAGGTCCACAAGGTAGGATAAAGCTGGATATGCCAGTCACGATCGGTCTTACAAACGAAATTCTTAAATATCTTGATCAAAGATTTATTGGATGCTTCGACTTGTCCATTACCCTGAGGGTAATATGGGATTGACCACATGTGTTGAATCTTGTACTTAGAACAAAGTGTATGAATATCATTTCTCTTGAAAGAAGTGCCATTATAAAAAATAATCATCGAAGGAATCCTGAACCTACAGAGAATCTGGTTAAAGATAAACTTTGAAACTTGAGTTCTAGTCACCGTGGCCAGGGGTATGGCTTTGATCCATTTAGTGGAGTACTCAATCACTGTAATGATAAACTTATGAACTTAAGATGACATTGGGTTAATATTACCTATAATGTCCAATCCCCACATGGAAAATGACCAAGGGAAAGAATAAATTGAAGGTTTTGAGAAAGAGCGTGAACAAGATTGTCGTGGTGTTGACACTTGTTGCAATATTGAACATAATCATGTGCATATTTCTCCATGGAAGACTAATAGTAACCCATTCGAAGGAGCTTCTTGGTAATAGCATTACCACTAAAATGGCCTCCACATGAACCTTCGTGAGCCTCACTAAGAGCAAGTCAAGCTTCATTGGAGTTAAGACATCATAAGAGGATGTCTTCAAAAGAACATTAATACAAAGTATTGCCAAGTATAATGAACTAGCATGCTCTTTTGAACAAAAAAATTATGCTAATTGTAATCTAAACCATCAGGTATCAAACCAACCTTAAGAAACTTAAAGACATCGGTGTACCATGGCTCAAATGGGGTAGCTTCGATGGTCAAAACATCTAATAGGACAAGAAAAGAACCAAGTGATCCAGACTCTCAGAGTTGTCTAATGATAATCGAAGCTTTATCATCTCCAAATCCAAAGGAAATAAGGATGCAATAGTGACCATGGCATCCACATGGTGGTTGGAGGATCTATGGACAGACTCTATGGTGACCCTGTCAAATGAAGACAAAATTTTGGTGATGATCTCTTTGTATGGTTTAATTTTATCATCTCAAATCTGATAAATATTATTGATTTGGTTAACCATAAGTTGAGAATCACCAAAGACTAAAAGGACTCTAACCTTCAAGGCTAAGGAAACTCTAAGGCCAAGGACCAAAGCTTCATACTCTATAGTATTGTTCATGCAAGAGAAACAAAGCTTTAAATAAAGGGTAATGAGTTGTTTTTATGGGGTATCTAGAATGAATCTAGCACTAAAGCCCTTCATGCATCAGGATCCATCAAAAAAGAAGTCCAAGACTTTGGCTCTTCAACTTCAATGCTGAAGCACTCATTAGGAAACTCAACAACCAAAGGATGAGCAGATTCTAGTGGAGTAGAGGCTAACTGATTAGCGAGTACCTAACCCTTGATATCCTTCTAACCTATGAAAGTCAAGTCAAACTTACTAAGGGCTAAAAAACACTTAGTAGCTCGACCTGAAAGGTGAGGCTTAGACATTAAATATCACAAAGGCTCAAAATTTGCAACTACCAATATCTTATGGTTGAGCATGTAGTACCTTAGATTCTAGGAAGCAAACACTATGGAAAGGTAGAGCTTCTCTAAGAGGGTGTATCTGATTCCATAGCTAACAAAAGTTCTATTTATATAGTAGATAGCTTGCTCTTTGTTTTGATCATCATGTTCGACCAACATGGCCCCCAAAACAAGTGGGAAAGTGAGATACTTTTTGAGATCATCAAAAGCTTTTTGATACTCGAAATCCCACTGAAAGATAACATCTTTCTTAATAATCTTAAGAAAGGACTGACACTTATCGGCTAACTAGGCAATGAATCGATGGATAGCCTGAAGCTTGCCTTATAGGCTATGCAACTTGGTTAGGGTGTAGGGAGAAGGTGTATTAGTGATAGTCGCTATCTTAGAATGGTCCACCTTGATACTTCACCTAGAGACTATAAAACCTAAAACAATTCTATATGTGACTCCAAACACATATTTAGCAGGCTTAAGGGGAATCTTGAAATGCCAAAGCCTTTTTAAAATCTTCCTTAGATCATGGACATGAACCTATCAATGTATGGAATGACCTAAAGATCATCCACATAGTCCTGGAGAATATCATGCATCATGTCATGAAAGATATAAGTCATAGCCCACTTATAGGTGATGTCTGTTGTGTCCATTCCACAAGTAGCCCCAAATTTTTGGGGACCCACTTAAAATTTTGGTGTTTTCGAAGTTTTGGCATTTTTGGAGTGATAATTTTGTTCCTACTCACGAATTTCTATGTATAGTCCAGGACTAGGTGTTGGTTAAATACCTTCTTCTTTGTTATTTTAGGAGGTTTGGTGTTTGATCTAGGTTAGTAGGTTAGCTTCTTGCATTAGTTTTTATGTGGGTTAGATCTTTAGTATGTAGTTTTTTTTTTTTTAATATTAATGTTGGTTAGAGATTTAATGTTTTGGAAGTGATTTTGATTTAAAATAATAAAAATAAAAGAATTAAATATATATATATATATATATATATATATATATATATATATATATATATATATATATATATATATAGATATATTTATATATTTATATATAAAATATATACATATATATAATAATAATAATAATAAAACCTAGTTTATCTTGTCCTTTTTATTTTTATGTTTCGGTTGTTTTAATTATTAGGTTTAATCTTTAGTTTGTATTGTTGTTGTCTTTTAATCTAATTATTTAGTGTGTTAGTTCTATGTTTATGGGTATTTAGAGGGTGTTAATGATTTTTGGTTGTGATCGCAAGCATAGACCCAAAAACAACAAGGACATCAGAAGGTTGGATTGCAACTAAGACATAACTCAAATCCTAAATATATAATGTAAGTGCAGTGAGCGATGAACTATAGAGTAAAAGGGGACATCTTAGGAAATATTACACTCGCTAGACCTATGGAAGGACAACACAGTCGAACGGTCAGAATTGTAGATGTATGAACAGACATGAAGAACACTCATGCAATTGGAGGTAGCAAAGACTCAAGGAGGATCATGAATGTGGCAGAGAGATAATGGATGGAATGTGTATGTACCGAATGTCAAAAAAAGGGGACTCAATTCTTTGATGAGGGGTAGTATTATTTTCCAACGTAGCTGACGAGTAGTGCGCATGTGCTATACAAAAATAGTGCATCGTGTCATAATGGATGATGGGAATTCATGATACGTTAGTGCAATGGAGATCATCAGAGAATGGTATGGCTTGGCGGAAATGTACGTAGGCTAGTGACTCGATAGAAAAATAGCGTTAGCAATGATAAATCATGATATGGATAACCAAATGGAGGTAGTGGTAGATTAGATGAAGTACTTAGGCAAAATTACAGTGAATGGGAAAGCGTTGGAACTCCACGTCAGAGGGAAGAAGGCATTTCACCCAGGTCACGTATACTACCAAAGTGACTGGGGAGATATTAGTAGAACGATAGGATTGCGCTATCTCAAAGACTATAACTTCGGGTCATAAATGAAGTACAACATGGCAGGTTATAGCGTGGACATGAAGGATTCAATGTTTTGTAGTTAGATAAGGTAATGCAGCATGGATTCCTAGAAGGTATTATGCCTCACATATCACGCAGAGGTCCGCTTCATTAATAAGATGAAATTTGGGGTTTCAATCTACGTGATGGCTCAAAAAAGATATAAGAAGATAATGAGATAAAAGGGCTTATACAATATGTTCCATAACTATTTTTCCAGTAAAACTTTATATAGATAGGGCATAAAATATAAACGTGTGTTAGTGTTATATTATACTTTAAAAGGTGTAATGAAATAAAAAAAATAAGTGCTGTAAAATTAAAAGAAAATTCACTCACCAAATGAAAGAGAGGCGTTATGAAACAAGTTTCAAAAATGATATGGAAGGCATCACACATGGACAGAGGGAGAAATGAGAAGAAGGAAACACCTAAAAGTTTTTTACTAAAAAATGAACCACTATTGGAGCGTGAGCAGGGAGGATGGATTTGGAAGATTTTAAATACAACATCAAAACATAACAACGATGTTGGAAACTTTGGAAACAGATGAGAGATGGAGCAGCAAGCACTAGATTTTATTTTCAAAATATTTTCTTCCACAAACTGGACTGTATTATTTTCCATGTGATGCCATTAATTGAAGTTTGTATTTTGCATGTTAGTAAAGCTGATTGAAAATATTATTTTCTGTAATACATTGGAAACACAACAAGTTTATGCATGTTAATGGTTACTTGTATGTCATTTTTATTGTATTGCACCTTTTCCTTAGGATATTGCACCACATTATAGGCTAGATTGCATGAATTTGGATCACCTTAATGCTGGTTTTCATGCAGGATACTAACGTTTGTAGGGTCTATGGAAGATTCTGAGTTGCAGTATTTTATGTTATTTCAATTTCATTTTATTTATTTTTTTCTAACCCTATTTTTTTCATTTTTTTTAATGTTTTCAAAATAAAATAAAAAGTATAAAATACAGAAAATTTAAAAAATAGAGGTATAGATTCAAATAATAAGCTCTAAAGTTTCATTTAGAGCAGTTACAATTTTGTTTTTAGGCAAAGATAAAATTCCAAAATTATTCAAAGTTTGTAATTTTATGAGGAATTTTGCAGTTTCAGTTTTACATGTTTGCACATTTCGAAGGAAGATCTCAATTTAAATATTTACATTTTCAGTTGCAAACAATAAATTGGTTTCCCTTTGTGAAAATTATGATTTCATTCAAAGGGGGACAATTTATAAGGCATTTTTAAAAGGATGTGTTATTTAAAGCGACAAGTTACTTTCCCTTTATGAAAATCTTAATTTCATGAAAGGAGGAATAATTTGCATGGCATTTCAAAGCCCATTACATTTTATAAATTACTCATGCACATTTACTCTCTTTCATGCTCAAAGCTACATAAAATGAATCCACTTATCACTTTCAGATTCACATTGTAAAGATAGATTTTAATCTCTTATTTCATGCTTAAAAGCAAGGTTTAATAAAGGATAAAATTGGTTAAACTTGCTTAATAAAGAAAGATAAAATCTATCTAAAAACACTTCAAGATAAAATGAATTTCACTTCTACATCATGGTCATATGAGGGCCAATCACATTTATTCTCCTTTTAAGTTTCATGAACAATAATAGCATAGCATACTAAAGTAACACCAACATAGGCCCCTTGTTAATAGTTATTTTGTAGAGCACTAAGGTATTCCAAGCACTTATTTGACAAGCATACATGCACACATTAAGTAAAATGAACCTTGGAGAAATTTTTATTTCTTTGCAAGAGAGGGTTTTCTAATCAAAATCCTAATTGTGAGTGTGGTTTTGCACTTGGGCAAAATTACCACTCAATAGTGCCAAGGTTTTCAAGCCAAAAGACATGACTTTCCAACATAAGGCACCCCATGGAGTGATGAAAGTTGTCTTGGCATAATCATTAGGGGTAATCATAATTTAATTATATCTTGAGAAACCATCCATGAGAGATAACATCCTATATTTGGCAGTGAAATCTACGATTTGATCTATATTGGACAAGGAAAAGTCATCCTTAGTTAATGTCCTAAAAGTCAACACATATTCTGATTTTTCATGCCTTCTTAGCCATCAGGATGATGTTGGATATTAAATCATAATAGTCGATAGATTTTATGAAACTGATGTCAAAGAGTTGTTGGAGCTCCTCCTTAACCAAAAGGGTGACCTTAGGATGCATCTTTCGAAGTTTTTGTTTAATAGGATTAGCACTAGGAAAAAATACTAAATGATACATAAAAAGGGAGGGATCAAGCCCTGACATGTCGACATATGACCAAGCAAAAACATTGTGAAATTTTCTTAAAAAATTGGTCAACTGCTCCTTCTCATCCATGGACAAGGTTTTTCCTAGCTTAAGGATTCTAGGGATCTCCTCAGAATCTATGTTAACATATATGGTCTCCTCAATGAGAATGGACGACTCATCCTCAGGAGGAGGTGGGGCATGGATCACTCCTAGTTGCTCAAGGTCCTCGAGAGACATAGAACCAAAGTCCTATTGAGAACTAAAAGACTCAACCTACGTAGTGCAAGGGATTGAACTGTCAAAGGAGATACCAATATGAAGGATATCCTCATGAGTCATATCACAAAGAGTGTCACATTCAACATACTACTTTGGTGTCATAAATAACAGAGAGAGAGAGGGTGGGTCCTCATCCTTAGCACTCCACTCCAAACCTTGATGAGATATCCTTAGAAGAGGCTCCTAATGAGAAGGATTGACTTGATCTTGCGATGAGACATTGATTAATGATTCCTCTCTCACGTTTAGATTTTTAAATTTCTCAGTTATGTGAGAGGAGGAATATGATGGATATGAATGGAAATAATATTGAGCTTGATCAACTAGTGAGTAGTATTCAAATGGGTGAGGATTTCCCAAAATGGTGAAAATTTGATCCTTAAATATGAACTTCAAACATTGGTGAAAGGTAGAAGGGACAACACACATCGCATGGATCCAAGGACATCTAAGAAGTAGATTAAAAGATGTAGGACAAGACACCACATAGATCAAGGTATCTAGAATTTTGGGACCAACTCTAAGGGGGAGAGATAAAATGCTGCAAGCTTCTTGGGACTTGTTAAATTTTTTGATAATGCCATCAAATTTAGTTAAATCTTCCTCTTTTAATCTAAACTTTTGGAAAAATTGATATGTGCATAAATTGAGAGAAAAACCATTATCAATTAATATCTACTTGATAAAAGTTTCCCTAATAAATGTAGTAATGTAGAGGGAAGAATCCCCTCATAAGTATGCAAAATAAATATTATCATTCGAGAATGTGATATGATGTACCCAAAGAGAGCTCACAAAATTAGCCATAGCACTAGGAGAAATGCCTTGAGAAACAAATTGCTATCTTAGAAGTTTCAACAAAGCTTCCCCATGAATAGGAGAAGTTTGCAAAAGCTCTAAGAGAAAGAACTTGGTTGGGGTACTAGCTAACTATTATTGAATGTCAAAGGAGACTTTAGGTTGTGGCTTCAACACTAAAGGTCGGGTTTCTAACCTTATTCTCCTTTTTTGGTTTCTTCTTTACCTTGTTTGTAACATATAAACATCTTTCATGGTAACATTATTTTCAACTTAGGCACCAAAATGTTGAAAAAATAATTTAGTTGTCTCTTCAAAATTCCTCAAAGAATGGTTGGGCTACTGATAATACCACTCTAATGTCATGCTACCAAGACTATTAGGAAATGTCTTTAGCAACAACATGTCATCATTTATGATATCATGACAAATTGTTCTAAACATTCTTAAATTCTCAATTGGATCTTTCGTTCCCTTATAGATAGGTAAAATTGGTATGGAAAAATGCTTAGGATAGGGCCTAGTGATGACGATGGGATCTAAGGGTTGATTGCACATGTCTCTATAGCTATAGGTAAAAATGGGAGGTTGAATCATATCCACTATTGAAACCAATAGTTTCACCATATTAGTTAAACTTTGCACCTCAATATTATTGTTGTGCAATACCCTTAGATTCCCTAAAGGAGGGGTATAGGTAGGTTTTTGAAAGGGTACTTGGCCTATGTTGGAGGTATTGATATTGTTATGGTATGGGTTATGATATGTGGTATCTTGTTGGAGAGGATAACTAATAGTTGGTGGAACATAAGCAATAATATTGAGTTTAGTAGAATGAGGAGTAAATTGAAAATAATCTTGAGTAATACGACTGGTTGGAAGAACTTGTGAATTCCTTTCAACTTTGGTGGTTACAGTAATGACATAAGTTGGTTTATGGAGAAAATTACCATGATTTAAATATTCGGTCAAGGGGTTATTATGAACATCTCAAGGAGAAATGGTTTGATGATGAGATGTTTCAACTTCCTTGAGTCGGGCTTCCTCTTCCATAGCTTTATCCAAGGTATCCTTATGATGCTTGTAGAAATTCCAAACATATTCAAATGATTTAAAGATAAGGTTCCCATTGGGTCCCTTAGTAGGATCAAGGTCATTCCCAGTTTCTTCATTTTTCTCTTCTTCTAGATTATAATTTTCTTGATCAATTTTATCATATTCTTGGAATATCTCATTAGACCCTAAAAGCATTCACCTGCTCTTAAGGTTGAGAGCCATTAGGAGAGAGAGAGTGGAAAAGGAAGGCTAAAGACCGACAAAAATAAACAAAATATTTTTAAAGTGTTTTTAATTTTTTTTTTTTGATCTAAACAAATAGTATAGACACCTAAAAAACATCATATTGATGTGACTACCTATATGGATACCTTTTCAAGCCATATGGACCACCTTGGGCAGCCCTAGGGCTTAAAAATGGTTTTTATCACTTAAACAGAGAGGAATTTTCTTTGCAGCATTGACCGTCTCACCTTGAGACGGTCCCTAGTCATGATCATATCACCCCAAGATGACTCGTAGTCACAACCATCCCATTCCAAGATGACTACACTTGAAGCAAAAAGACCCAAATCCTAGGCAACGATTCGAGAAGTTGTGAATGCTAGCCAAGCATAATAGTTTCTTGAATTCAACCATTTCTTGGCTTCTCCTATAATCTAAGACTCCCTTAAGGGAAGTCTATACAAGGATGCATAGCCTTCATTAATAAGTCTAGAAATTCCTAATAATGAAGTGTTGTCAAACTATAGACTCGAAGTGCTCTCATATCCCAAAACAACTAAGTGCTACCAAAATTTAGCTATGGATTTTCCAAGCATCCCAATGCACCATCCCAAGGGTTGAAGGTTGAATTCCTATTTCTTTGCACATTCAATGCTATTGCTTCATGTTAAATCTCACAATTAAGTCATTCTTCAAGAGTGCACCAAGAACATCAATCCATCCATGAATCAAACCCAATGTTGCCTCGCATCGGCCACAAGGAATTCACCATAGTTCAACGATCGTCTCACCCCTAGACGACCCATAGGTATGACCATCTCACCCCAAGATGACTAGTAGGTTATACCATCCTACACAGATATGACCTCTCGATAAAGATCTATTTTCCTATTTTCTTACTTCCATAATTTTTAGTAGCATTTCAATTACTTTCTAGCATACTTAGATTTCAATTTTCATGCATTTATCAATCATATTCCATTTTCTTTATCATTTTTTCTATGATGGATATGGGATTTATCTTGGAAGGCTCTTAATATGCTATTAATACATTTTAAGTCTTCTTGTGTGTATATTATAGGTCTTTCAAGGGAGCAAGTGGTATAAATATTCACTCCTCATCACCATACATTGCGGAGGTCATGAGAAACCCTCTCCAAATCAATTTGTGAGGATGCAAAGAAGATCTTGCAAGATACATCCAAAATGGCTATAATTGTATTTCATTGTATCAAGATTGGTAGCAATCCCTAAGAGGGATTTTCTTGTAATATTATTGGAAAGAACAAAATATTGTTAATAAAAGGGAACCGTTCAATCATTTTTTTATTTTTTTCTTTATTTATATGGTTACATTTAAATTAGATACATTGCAATATTGTACTTTATTTTAAGGGTGTACAATATTTTAGCATACTTCAGTGGTGATCACGATCTAACTTCATCCATATTTCACAAATTTGTTGCTAATTGCTATTTTCTTAGTGTTTGTGAATTGTAGTTACCGTCATCCTTTTTAGAGATGGTTAGTAGTCATGATTGTCCCTCTGCAAGACGACCAACAAATCCTGTCATCCTACCTCAATATGACCTTAGAGAAAAAGTCTAAAAAAGTAAAAAACATCTACAACAGACTTATGCCACACCTATGAGTTTTTTTTGTCTTTCCTTTCCTGCTTTCAGTAAAGAAAGTTTAAATTTTCATCTTAAGTAGAGGAATTACAAAAAATATTTCAATTTTAACATATCCTATCTATGACCATCCCTGGGTTAGATAACCTCTATTTGTGGTTGTCCTTGTCCCATATGTCTCATGTTTTTGGTCATATTAGGGTCACACAACCTCTTCTGCAGATCATCCTTTGCAGATATGACCTCTATTTTTGTTTTGCTATGGTATGATTGCTTACTATATCCTTAAAGGCTATTCATGTAGGGTTCTATATATGATAGGTTTTTGAAATTAAAACATTCATTATTTATAAATCTGAATATGAAACATTCTTTTATGCATTAGTGGAAAATCATGGAAATGCTTCTTGCTTTTACTTTTTTTTGCATAAAATAAAATAAACCCCACACCATGTACTACTTTAACATTAACAAGTTGGCCAAAGCAACCTAGTTGGCCAAAGCAAGTGGCCTTTCTAGACTTCATCACCAGAAGGTCCCCTAATCTTGGGTGTGCCTGGAGTAGGAAGGATTAGTAATGTCCTATTACCACAGGGTAAAATAATAAGTGGAAAACATTTCTCATTTTTGTTCAAAACATGCCCGAGTTTTAAAGTGAACATCTTGTTGGGCTAGTAGCAAGACTTAGACAACGCAACATTCCTAGTGAGGCAATTTTAATTTCTTAGGTTACATTGATCCAAAAATCCAATAGGAAACCATTCTTTGTTGTTTGGGTACATTCTCCATCAAGGAGATGTGCTTAGATTACATTCTAGTGTTTTCTATTTTTTTTGCCCCTTTAGTTTCATAGTATTAGGGGTTTCAACATCAAAACACACCAAACAAAATATGAATTCACAAAGAAATTTTAAAATAGATAATCACATTGTATACTTTATTTTTTTCTTTTCCATTTTCATAATCAAATATCATGGTAACTATACACAATCAAGCTCAGTCATAAGCCAATGATGCAAAAAAATTACAAGAGGTCCAAAATACCTCTGCTTTAGTCTTGAATACTTGGTTATTTCTAGATGGCACCCTAGCATCCATCAAAATGTTAACACTACCTATAGGGAGTCAGACCTCTAGGATGTCCCAATCCATGAGGTGTCCTTCAATATTCGAGATGATCAAGAAGATGGACCTCTTCGTCAAAGATAATCTTGTACCACTACTAGATATAACTTGCCCTTTGAGGGGTCTAGCAGGGCAGTGCCATAGATTCACATCCAACCTAACACATACACCATGTTGAGTATGAGAAAGATCATATGTTAGCACCTTGCTTGGATGAGCAAGACACTCCACTTGATAGACCATGGATGAGATGTAAATTCGCTCACCTAGATAGATATGATCCTCATCGTCAAGATAGGAATGTATTATCATCCGCTTACATTTATCTAGAATATGAAAAAGAGGAAGGCCCAAGTCATCCCATTTTTCACCATGGAGATTGTTCCATGTAAGCACGTTGTGCCTCTGTGTCATCTTAGTATGAATACTTGACCTTCAAACTTGAGCACCAAGTTAACATAACCTCCATCGATTAGGTAAAATGGATAGCCAACCCTATTGGACTCATAGAATAAGTGAAATCCCTTCACATCGATCCAAGGGCTCACAGGACTCACACGATCGATCCATTACCTAGGCAAAATATAAACTAGTTATGGTTGGATAGGTTGCAAAAAAATCAAGAGCGCCTAGATCATGCCAAATTAGAACAACATAGGGTGCATCAACAACAGTCATGTCAGCAACATTTGAGCCAAGAAAGATCACAAAAGGAAGTTCATGAGGAAGTTCCCACACCTAACACTTATAGGTAGGAAACCTACCAAAGGTGTGTTGTGCAACACTAGGATCTATGTCCTAGGTCTAACTGCCCTCCTCGTGTACCTGCATAGACTCATCAGTCTCAACGGTATCAAAATCATCAACCTAAGTACGAGGCCTATGAAGACCTAGAACTAGAGTATTAGGATCAAGGGTATCTTGAGACACTCTATGAGGGCATAGATGATTATTATGTCCAAAACCATAGTCCTAATAGAAACCTCCTACCTCCCCCTCCATGAGCACCAATTCTAGAAAATGAGATAATCTCATCTCAAGCATACAAGGTGCTCACAGAGTGCATAAAGTCATTGGAAAAACAAGGGATAGGCTATTAAAAGGCCACGTTGCATCAATTGTGCAATAAACAACTTCATCCATTAGTACCATGCCCTCCACATCTAGAGCATTTCAAAATGCTAAGATTTTATAAATTCAAAGGAGATGAGGATGCACAAGAACATGTGTTTGGCTACATGAACCTTTGTTTCCAACTTCAAGAATATGATGCCTTATTGTTAAGGACTTTCCTGATAACACTCTCTGGCCCAACATTAGAGTGGTACAATCACTTGCCAATGCATAGCATCTTTAATTTTGAGCATCTTGTAAACACCTTTCTAGAACGTTTTCAATTTGACATTAAGATGAAGGCCAATCTAACTGACTTGTCTAACCTTAGAAAATTTGACGATGAGCCAATCATTGACTACATCAACATGTGAAGAAAAGTGATGTCCCAATTACCTTTCACTCTACCTGTAATAAAATTAACTTGAATATTCATGAGAAGTTGCTTTAAGTAAATTTTACTTCTATAATTATAATAATATTTGAAATTCAAGGAAGCTTTGGCACAAGCCAAAGTCATAGAGGACATTCAAGTCCAAGATGGGGATATTAAAACCTGAAATAAATAGTGGAGCAAAAACCCTAGAGGCAAATAAATGAAAAAAAGATCAGCTTTGGTCAACCAGGTTGTCTTAAATGTTCCCAAGCCTAAAAAGCATGCAACACCCCAACAACCTAATTACCAGGCTCAAACCCCCTGTGCAATACAACAATAAAAATCAGTGAAGTCAGGCACAAAATCACCAACATCGCCCACCTCACACTTGTATGCCATTACTTGAGTCTTTGACATCGCTATTTAACTGCTTATAAGAGGTGAAGGCTATTACCATACCTAATATTCACCCCCTAGACCCTAATCACCCAAAATCTAAGGGGTATAGAGAGGATTTGTACTACATATATCATATAAAATGACCATGATATCCAGAATTGTTACACATTCAAGAACATAGTACAAAACATGTTAGATAAAAAGCAATTACGAATTGATAATCCTCTTGCCCTAAATAACCAATAAATGGGCATATTCAAATATCCCTTGCCTACTCATGAGGTCAAGGAGGATCAAATGAGGTAGTTGAAAGAGATCCATACGACCCCACCTGATCAAGGATTTGTTGGAATGATTAAAATTGTGATGATGAACCAAAGATATGATCAAGTTACACCACCTGCAACTCTCATTAAAATTCCTTCTACATCATAGCCTATGCCATCTCAAAACCCTATCCAAGGTCCACCACCTTAGCCAGTGGTAACAATCATGAGTAGGCTTACTCAAATCCTATGTACAATGTCAGCTAAAATATCCATCTATGAATTAATACAACAATCACCGAGACATCAAGAAGTGTTGATGGAGATTTAATTGAATTACAATTCCATGATCTTAATGCTTTTACCAATTTTATGGGGCATATTCAAACATGTAAGGATATCATTAGAGTCTTCCAGGATCATGATATCAAACCAGTGCCTACTAGCATACCTAATCCTCCATTGCACATTATTGCGTGCATAAACAATATTTCTTACAAATGAGTGTTAATTGACACAGGTTCCTCTATAAACATCATCACCATGGTGGAAATTAACCATCTTAGTTTACCATCATCACATATCATGGTATCCAAATTCACTTTGTAAGCATTCAATGATGCTCTTTACTCCATAGTTGGCACCATAGTCCTTACTATCCAGGTTGAATTAAAGATAATTCTAGTATTATTCCAAATTATAGAAGGTGTGATGCAATACAACATATTGCTTGGATGACCAAGGATTAGAAATATAAAATGCATCCCATCCATACTACACCAATAAATCAAATACATCCATGATGGATAGTTTCATGTAGTCCCTTCGGACTTTAAACCTTTTAAATATGTCAATCTGGTCAATAACCCATAAGAAGTAGTATTACCTTCCATACATTTGGACATTCAGCCTAATGGCCCTATTAAAATTCTAGAACCTACTTTTAAATAATCACCTCCATCCCTTGATCCATCCATATCATCACCTCCATTTCAGCCCTCATCATTGGCCTCGTCTGACATCCCTTCCTCATTATCGGGCCCTCTGAATTAGGAGTTGAAGGCACTAATCGAGGAAACCCAATCATTTATCCCAACTATATTAGTAGTAGAAATCCAAATTACCATGGAGGAAGATGAATTAGTTGCTACAATACATGAGCTACCTTACCCCACACCTCTTTCACCTTCATATTTTCCATTATCCTCACCACAAGTCACTATCCATTTATCTAATCCCAGCTTCGCTGAGTACTTGATACAGAATGCCACATTCACACCACTCATCAAGTTCACTCAAGACATGGCTAGACCTTGCATGCCATCCTTATCCATTGGTACCATTTTACCCTTGGGGGTCCCATAGAATCAAATAAACTTTGTTTATGGGGGATTTGATGACTCTACAAATCAGTTTTCATGATAAAACACAATGATGAACCTTTATCCAGAAACATTGGCTGTATATCGAACCCTAAGTTCACCTTGTGATAATTTCACCGTTGCCATTGGCACAACAATGGCTTAGGCCAATATGAACAAGGTCTTCACACACTCTTCTAACCATAATATCAACTTCCAATAGACAAGTTTGGCTTAGGGTATTCCATCTGCATGCCTGATGAACTCCTCATAGATTCCCTCCAATGCTTAACCATAGGCTTTGGGGAGAAAATTGATGATAATTATTACGCTGATTCAAACTAATTTTAAATATATTGAGGGATCGTATCCTCGATACGATTGTTTCTATCAAACCTTTTGATTCTCTTAGTGAGACATTAAAAGAGCATGAGGATGGGATAGAAATAGCATACCTCGATCCTCACCATGATCAAAAACCTCTTGATTTCATCAATGAGGTATTAGATGAATACGAGGATGAGATAAAACTCATTTACCTTGGTCCTCACCATATGTGATAGCCTTCTGATCCATTCAATGAGGAACCCAAAGAATATGAGGATAAAAATGAACTAGATTATCGTCACCTTAGGCAAGCTAACAACGAATGAAAAGAATTTGACCTCATAAACCTATAGGAACTTTATAACATGGATTTTACTCCATGAAAACCCACCTGAAGGGACCTTATACCTATAGAAGACCTCATCATTCTAGCTCCTCATAGGACTGATCCATTTATTCCATTTCTACCTAAGCCACATTCGACATATCTAGGGCATCACATCAATGACACATCCCTCCCATCCATGAATGAAGATTATCTATCCATCAATATGGTCTCCATTGATTTGACCACCCCACTTCACAATCCTATCAACCCTTCAAAAAATTTACACCTCAACCACAAGGCCATTGATTTTTATCACATCGCATCGCCACCATTGTTAGAAGAGTTCTTCCCTTGTGATGAAATGTTACAATCATTTCATTTATCTCAAGGGTCATCCGAAGATGTGTGTCAAGTTGAGATCGAGCCAGATACGATCGATTCTACAAATCCAACTGATGACATCCACTTGATCCCTAAACCTCATCAACTTGAGGAGGGATATCATATGTCAATAGAGGAAACACTTGATGTAGACATTGGCAATGACCCTGAGAATCCCAAGAAAGTAAAATTGGGACAAAGTCTATCCCTAGAAGAGTGAGACATCATCACAACTCTATTGAAAAAAAAAGAAATTTTTGCGTAGTCATACAAAGACATGCTAGATCTTGACCCAAAATTGGTCATGCATAATCTTGCACTCGACCCAAATATTAAACCGATCATGCAAAAATTTCAAAAAATACATCCAAAAATAACCTTAATGGTGAAATATTAACTACAAAAATTGTTAAATACTGGATTCATCCAACCCATCAACTATATCAAAAGGGTCTCCAATATGGTACCTGTAGGAAAACCTGATGGGAGGATTCTCATATGTACATACTTTTGAGATCTCAACAAAGCAACTCCAAAGGATGAATTCCCCCTTCCTAGCATTGATGCACTAGTTGATGCCACTATAGGTCATGAGATGTTGGCCTTCATGGATGGTTTTTTAGGCTACAATAAAATCTAGGTCAAACCTGAGGATCAATAAAATATAGCCTTTACCACTCCTTGGGGACTGTTTTACTACAAGGTAAAGCCATTTGGTCTTAAAAATACTGGTACTACATATCAGTGGGTCATGACATATATATTCCATGACTACATGCATAAAATCTTTGAGGATTACATAAATGACTTGCTAGAAAAATATTTATTACATCATGAGCATGTTGATGTGCTTAAAAAGATCTTTGACCACATCATTAAGCATAATGTCAGACTTAATTCTAAAAAATGTGTCTTTTGAGTCACTGTAGACACCTAAAACGCGTCATGTCGAGGGTGACTACTCATATGGACATGCTACAAAACCATATGGAGGATCTTGGATAGACTCCAAGATAGAGCAATGGTTCTAACCACTCAATTTAGGCATTTTGGCCTAAGCAGTCTGAACCGCAGCCCAGACCTATGGTCTCTAGTCTAAACCATGGTTGACACCTACGGTCTCATAGTCTGGACCGCAACTGTGACCTGCGGTCTTAACTGAAGTTCGGTTAGGCCTTCCATCCGAGCCAAATCGGTTGGGAATGGCCAAAAGATCTAGAAGGAGGCAGTTGAAGGATGAAAGATTCCAGAGGCTTCCATCCCAACTGTCCTAACCACCCTTCTTGGTCTTGGCTTCTCCATGAAGCCACCCCTAGCCCTAGGGGGCATGCTATAAATACCCCCATCCAAATGGAGAGGAGGGAGATAGATGATTTGTATAGCGAAGTGTTGGCGAATTATCGGGAGAGAGTTAATTGATCAAGAGAGCAGCGAAGCCCTATCAAATTGCATACCGAATCTGTGCATTTGAGAGCCCCTTTGCTATTCACCTAAAGACCAATTAGCCATGGATGCCCTAGGTGCCTAGGAGATTCAAGAAACACAAATTCGGGCAAACGAAGGCCCTTCACAGTGATTTGACCGCCAAATCTATCAGGAGGACAACAAAGGCGACCCTTGAACATCAATTTGGATAAGGAGGTCAAGCCCACTGCCCCTAATTCTGAGGGTAAACCTATCAGAGGTCAAACCGCGGCTATCAGCCATGGTTCACAGTGCAGACCACCCATCATAGCTATGGTTTGCAATAGGTGACTGATCACCTTACTTGCTTTGCTTTTGACCGCATAGATTAGTCATATTAGTCTTTTCATAAGGTTTAATTGCATTTTAGAGAAACTCTGACCGTAGGAATTAGTTGTTTCATGCATTGTATTAAGTAGGAGTATATTGGATCTTTTATGCACTTTATTGTTCCTAACTTGATATTTGATCCATGCATCATTTGCTTATTCATGTCCTTCATGTTGTAGTATAATTCTTGATTTAATTAGAATAGTTTAAAGTCTTTCTTTATGCTTTCTTGTTTTACTAGTTTAATGGCATTTGCATACATATTTCCTTAAAGGGCCTCATCATGAGAGGCTATCAATATTTTTAATCGTGTGTTGTTGTTTCTTGTTCGTAGGGAGACAGGTGCAAGAGGAGCTTATGTCATAATCCTTCCACATCGCGAAGAAGGGGGTCAGCTCCACCCCAAGGCAGTTTGTGACTAATCAATAGAGCACTACAAGTGCGCCTACCCCATTGAGGGCATTGGCAATTGTAATATCAGTATCATCTTTCAAGTGACCCTGAGAGGGCATTTTTGTAATCAAAGCTCATTCAAAGATTAATACAAGAAACCTTATGTTGTTTTTGTTCAATTTATGTACTTGTGTGAATCTTTATGCTTTCATGATGGTATAGATCAATACAGTAGCTAGGTGCACGCTCCGTGGTTAGGTCAGATGGCGATCACGGTGGAACTCCGCATTTCTAGCCCCTGAGTATTGACATCTTTGTTTTTTTATCTCAGGTGCTAACCGCAGCTAACAACTATGGTTATTTTTTGGCCCATGGCTATAACCTATGGTCACCACTACAGCCCATAGATCGGACCTACGGTTAACAGAGGAAAAGGTAGACAATAGGAAACTTAATGGGCAGCAGAGTAGGAGCTAAGGTAGGCCCCAATTTCACTATCTATTTTGCATTTTCTGCTTTGTATTTTTCTAGAAAGCATTGAACTATCGCAAACTAGGAACTTAAGTAAAAAATAGTCAATGAACAAGTCTTAGTTTATTTCCATTTTCCTTTCATTAGAGAGGTATTGTTGGGAATAGCAGACCTCTGAGTGTAGTCCACCCCTAAATACAGTGACCTTGATAGAGATTGTGTGTCGTTTGCATGCTTGAGGCCCAATTAGTGGCCATGTCATTGTAATTGCATCGTCAAAATATCATATAGGACATTAGCATGCATTATTCTTTCTGAATTTGAAATGTTCCTTTCTTTTCATGCATATCATGTAGGAATGATCATTATGCTCTTCTATGCATTTGTCATTTTTGCAAAGTAAAAGGAACCACACACACCACCTGGCACTTAAACGCTAGTGAGTTGGGCTTCATCTCCAACCACTAGTAGGGTTCAATGATGGTGGGCGTAATTTCCATCCGTTGGCCCAAATCCCACGTACCTTGTGTTACTAGACCATACCGGGTCCAAGATCCTTTCGTACCCTAAAAAATTTGCATATACTCCTCTTCGAAGGGTATGATGCTGATTGGGGGAAAATGGGTGAGGAACTGGGAGGACCTGTGCCCCCTGACCGTGTGTGGGCTTCACTTCCACACATTATAGGTTGGTTTACATGACTTGGGTTTCATCGCCAAGTTGTCGAGCTGTGGGTATACAAGTGAAAGCCAATTTAACTGAGTATAAAATCCAAAAATCTTTCAAAACATGCGAGAGTTTCTAACACTGATACAACACATCTAAAAACAACATCAAACAGTTTAGGGCTCACAATAAAAATTTAAAAGGAGATAATCATCATTTGTATACCTTGTTTGCATAATAAAACACATCTAGACGTTAGGTACACAAATGGTGAACACACGGGGTGATCGAAAAAGGTCTAGGACCGATGCCCATGATCAACCCCCAAGCGGTTCACGATAGCATGTGTCGAGTCCTCATTCACATGAGCGAACCGAATGACGTTCGACGAGCATTAGAGGTGACAACTCGACATGGGGAGATCCCGTTGAGTGGACCCTCGATAGAGGAGCTTCATTACACTCCTCTAGGCATAGGATTGAGCATGGAGCTTCTCAGCATGAGGATGCTCTACTCCAAAGCCATTATCGAGACCGCATTGCACGCGCATCCATGGGATCGACCGAGGAATATGTTGTGCAGGGGACCAAGTTGGTTCCCATACGTACTAGGTCCATAGGAGGTTCTAACCCTCCATAGTAGAGTATAGATGGACTAGAGATCCACCCATTCAGGGGCAAGAGGATAGGCTCACTTTCGAGCATAGGTCCACCCATACTCCCATGCATGGCCCACCATGCAAGATCACCATTGATATATCAAAGGTGGGAGCTAATGGAACACCACCGCATGAGCGGTGGAGGTCTAGAAAGTTAGATGGTCTAGGTAGTGTTCTTGAGTAGCTAGGCTACAAGCCTACAACTCCACCCACTCATGCTCCGAGTGAGCATAGCGAAAGTTGTATCAAGATCACTAGAGAGCATGGAGAGGCTTCTAAGTGCCCTCATGTCACACGTCCACCATCAACACATTTGTTCGATGGGTACAGAACCCATAAGGTAGCTCGCACAGAGCGTACACACTAGAGGCCTCCCATGGTCGACCAGATCGACAGATCACATAGACTGGTGTCTGAGCAAAGATGTCAACTCCTCCAAGATCAATTAGAGGATGCTCGCCTAGAGAGGCAACATATTGAAGATGAAAATATTCAAGCGCAAAGGCTCCTACGATAGAGATTATATGAGTAGTGCATGCATGAGGAGCGTATTCTAGCTCAGAAGGAGCGCATAGAGTAGGAGGATCGGCTAGCCAGGGCTGGCCTATACCCTCTCGAGGAGCATAGAGAGCATGTGCATAGGAGGGTTGTGTCCCTAGCCGATATGCATGAGGAGCACAGAGACGCTCGTACTCATGTTAGTGCCCAACAGAGGGAGCGACTGTCATCACTCAATAATCTTAGATAGAGGCAGCATGAACATGTGGATGTAGATGGATACGATCAGGAGTATCCTGAGAGTTACCGAGTTGAGGAGGAGGAAGAGCCACGTCCTCCACCTCCCTCAAAGAAGACCTTACCTCCTAAACCGCCTCCATGATAGCTTAGGGAGGAGGAATTTTTGTCTTCTGAGGCGTACAAGGCTTTGGTCGATAAGGTCAAAGCAATAGAGAGGCAAGGCATGGCTATGCAAAAGCCGACACTGAGGAAGATACACAATGAACCTCTAGACCCCTCGGTGCCCATGCCTCCATATCCCGAGCATTTTGATATGCCCAAGTTAGAAAAATTCAAGGGTGATGAGGATGCCCAAGAGCATGTTACGAGTTTTTTGGATGCTTGTTTCTAGATAAAGAGTCATGATGCCTTGTTGTTGCACACCTTCATTACGACACTCTCCGACCCAGCCCGAGAGTGGTTCAACCAGCTGAAGAAACATAGTATTACTAGTTTCGAGTAGTTAGCTGATGCATTTCTTGAATGCTATTCATTTGGCATCAAGAAATAGGCCAACCTTTTTGATTTGGCTATGCTAGCTCAACGCGACGATGAGCCCATCGAGCAATATAGAAAGAAATGGCATAGAATAATGGTAAAGCTACCATTCCCCATTCCTATAGCTGAATTGACCCGAATGTTTACAAAGAGTTGTGCCAAGCACATCTCGCTACTATTGTAGCTGCAACAGTATGCTACATTCGAGGAAGCTATGGTGCAAGCCGAGGTGATCGAGGACATCAAGTTGCAAGAAGGCAACTTGAAGCTCAAGACCAAGAAAGAAGGGTTTAAAAAGAGTACTACGAAGCAACAGGGCAAGCAGGCCCACGTGAATCAAGTAGTACTAAATCTTGGAGGAGAGGACAAGGGACAACAAAAGCCTAATTATCAGGCCCAACCTCCTCCTACGCATTATGAGACATGCAAAAACAACTATAAGGGCAAAAATAGAGAAGAGCACCCACCTCGCCAGTTCACACCTCTGACGGAATCGATGACTTTGATTTTCCATCAACTGTGCGAGGCCAAGGCCATACGATTGCCCGAGGTCAAATTAGTAGATCTGAATGTGCCAAAGTCAAAGTGGCATCAAGACGATCTATTCTACATATTCCATAGAGCGAAAGGCCATGACATCGAGACATGTTGGTCCTTCAAACACATTGTGCAAAACATGATAGAAAAAGGAGAGCTTGTAGTACCAGGCAATCCATAGGCGCTCGACAATAGAAACATGGGGATTTTCAAGAATCCACTACCTAATCATGAGGTGCCTCGTAACAACGCCAACCAGGTCAATCAAGTGAGAATCGAACCACCTACCCAAGGGTTCGTAGGCATGGTCAATGTTGTTACTAGACATGGGAGGTACGATCAACCGAATCAACCTCATGCTCCCATTAGAATACAAGCTACATCGGATCAACGACCAGCTCAGAACATTCTAGGCCCACCAACTAGACCGGTGGTGACCATAAGGAGTAGGTTAGTTCAGAACCTGTAGACAACTCCTACAAAGTTGTCAATATATGAGCTTATTCAGCAGTCCCCTAGACATAGGGAGACTCTTATGGACATTCTGAGGTCCATTGAGGTATAGTCCCAAGATGCGCATGCATTTACAAATTTTGTGGGACATGTACAACAGTGTCAGGAACCCATGATACAATTTTACGATCATGAAGTGAAGATGGTTCCTACTATTACGGTTGACCCATCATTGCATATTATCACGTGTGTTAACCACATGCCTTTCAAAAGGGTCTTGATCGACACTAGGTCCTCGATCAATATAATTATGACCAAGGCATTGAGCCATCTCAAGTTACCCAAATCACACATTGTGCCTACCACCTTTACGTTGAGAGCATTTAACGATGCACTATGCTCGATGGTTGGTACAATTGTTCCACCTATTCAGGTGGGACTCAAGACCATCTCTATGATGTGTCACATGATAGAGGGTGCCATGCAATACAACATTCTACTTGAAAGGCCTTGGATTCATGAAATGCATTGCATCCCCTCTATCTTGCATCAATGCGTGAAGTACATTCATGAGGGATAGGTTCACGTAGTGTCCTCGGATGAAGAACCATTCAAGTTCATGAACCTAGCAGATTTGCCTGGGGGTTTTGTACTCCCATCGATGCACTTGGATATCCGGATTGCTTCGTCGGTTAAGATTCCAAGAGGTAAACCAGTAGCCCATGCTCAACCATCGACATCTGTGTCACACAGATCTGAGCATATGACTACAACTTCTCTAAAATTGACTACATTAGCAATGCATCGACAAGGCAAGAAGCTAAAGGTGAAATTGGGCGAGAAAGTAGGAGATCATATGCCTGGACCAGTCGCCAATGAGACTCCCACTCACATGGATGTGGAAGAACCCCAAGACAAAGCCGAGGAGGCACCTCAACCTGCTTCACCCGCATCTTCAGCAGGGTCATCTGCACCGTAGGTGACCATTCATCTAGCTAGCATAGGGTTGGGTGAGTATCTTGTGCAAAATGTTACTTTTGGACCTATCCTAAAAACTGCACAAGAGATGGGCCGACCGCACGCCCATCAATTTTTGATTGGATCTGTAGTGTCGTTGGGTGAGCCACCCAACCAAACAAACTTCATCTACGTAGGGCTAGATCAAGCACCCACTAGAATGTCCATAGATGAGGATGATGATGAGCCATTCACTATAAATGTGCACTATCTGTCCAACCCAAAATATGCCATGCACATTTTTGAGTCGTATCATTGGCATGGACATGGTCTTGGTCTTTTTGAACAAGGACGTAGGACTCCGCTCGAACCTCATTATCAGTTAGCTACTGATAGGTTCGAGTTAGGGTTATAGGTACAAGATCATGATGATTTGCTTATCGCATCCTTAGATCGCATGTACCTGAGTCTGGGGGACGATGTGGATTTTAATCCATATCATCCTAATCCTTCCAACTATTGGAGGACTCGCCAGATGGTATCATTCATTACCATAGGGCCACCCGATTCATATCATGATGGGCCCTTAGAGGACAACCCTAGAGACAACCTGGGTAACCAAATCCGTAATGCTATCGATGACACTGGTATGCAGGGGCATAACCCCACTACTATAGGCGATCTCAAGTTAGGAGATCTTTGTGATGATGATGGAGAGGAGTCCACCTCCGAAATGATTGGACCTAGTTATGATGCAGATGATGAGTCCTCAAATGATGATCAATCTGAAGAGGAAATCGAGCCGACCTTTCTAGGTCCGACGTTTATACGCCATCTACTGCCTATGGAACAAGTGGAAGAGACGAATGAGTGCTTCATAGTCGATAGTGATTATAAAGATGAAATAGAGGAGGCCTACTTAAAGCCTCACCCAGCTAATCTCCCACTATGCATAGACACAATAGAGTGGTCCATCCATGGTAGTGACCATAGTGATGTAGATGAGAGGACCGATTCCAGGCTCATGTATCCACAATATCTATTGCCTAGGGAATCGAAGCATGTTACGGAGGAAGTCCCTCCCAACACTGAGCGCTCTGAGGAAGAAGCAACACTAGTTTACATGGTAGTATCATATATACGATCATTCTATCAGATTTATCTAGATAGTGATGATAGTGACCATAGAATCAGATACATGGGGCCACATCTGGTAGATCACCCCTTAGAAGAGGGGGGAAGTGACGGATTGTATTTGTACAGTGATGATGAGGATTCATTGGAGATGGCCTATTTGGGACCTCATCACCTACGTAATAGGCCTCCACCTCGAGGTCCCCCACCTATTACAGCTACAAGTTTGCATCGGGAGATCAATCTCCATCGCAACCTGAGGGAAAGAAGAGAGCTCGAAGAGAGGTATCAAGAACTCTTTCCCCATCCACCTACGTACGTGGAGCTCCTTGAGCCGAGAGATCCCATTTTGTAGCTAGTGCACCGGGAGGATCCAGTTATACGGGCATCCCATAGAGAGGATCCATTTGTGCTCATACCATCCGAACCAGATCTTGGGTACAGAAGCTACGCTTCAGATATAGAGTTTTGTCCGTGTGGTTTCGGAGATCAATTCCATTCCATCAATATGGTCTCCATTGATTTGACCACTCCACTCCACAATCCAACAGATCCATCCAAACCGCTGCATCTGAACATGGATGCTATCGATTGGGATCATGCTGACTCACTGGTCTAGCCTGAAGATTTCTTCCCTAATGAAGAAATGTTGCAACCATTTCATTTTGTGCCAGGCTATGCTTATGATGTTTATCATGCTGAGGGTGCTTCCCACGAGGAACATGTGAACCCGACTGATGACATCCATCTGATTCCTACGCCTCACCAGCTTGAGGAGGGATCACATATGTCAGTAGAGAAAACCTTCGATGTGGATATCAATAAAGATCCCACCAATCCAAGGAAGGTTAGATTTGGAGAGAGTCTCACTCCGGATGAGCATGATAGCATCATCCCTCTACTAAAAGAGAGACCTGATCTCTTTGCTTGGACTTACAAAGACATGTCGGGTCTAGATCCAAAATTGGTTACTCATAACCTTTCACTAGATCTGTCGAAGAAGCCAATCAAGCAAAAACTTAAAAAAATGCATCCAACAGTAGCCTTAATGGTGAAAGACGAGTTGCAAAAGTTGTTGGACGTAGAGTTCATCATCTCCATCGACTATCCAGAATGGGTGTCCAATATGGTGCCCGTAGGAAAGCTAGATGGAAGGGTCCGTATTTGTATGGATTTTAGAGATCTCAATAAGGCAACACCCAAAGATTCATTTCCATTGCCAAATATCGATGCTCTAGTAGATGCTACTACAGGTCACGAAATGCTCTCCCTTATGGATGGTTTTTTTGGATACAATCAGATTCAGATTAAACCCGAATATCAGCATAAAACCATGTTTATAACGCCATGGGGGACATTTTGCTACAAAGTTATGCCATTCGGTCTTAAAAATGTTGGTGCCACATATCAATAGGCTATGACATATATCTTTCATGACTACATGCATAAAATCTTAGAAGATTATATCGATGACTTACTAGCTAAGTCGTTGCTATGAGCAGAGCATGCAGAGGTCTTAAGGAAGGTCTTTGATCGCCTGATAGAGCATAATGTCAGGTTGAATCCTAAGAAGTGTGTATTTGGTGTAACTTTAGGTAAACTCTTGGGATTCATCATTTCTAAATGAGGCATCGAAGTAGACCCAAAAAAGGTCAAGGCTATTCTAGAGATGCATCCTCCCACTAATATCAAAGAACTAAGAAGCCTTCAGGGCAAAGTAGCATCCATAAAGTGATTCATCACTCAATTATCAGATAAATGTCGACCCATGAATCGATTGCTACACAAGGGGGTCCCATTTGATTGGGATGAGGACTACCAAGCAGCCTTTGTTGAGATTAAGCAATACCTAGCAACACCGCCAGTACTAGCTCCACCAAGGCCAGATGTGCCTTTTTTGCTATATATATCGGCAACCAACTTTGCATTAGGGACCATGTTAGCCCAAAAGAACGTGCAAGGCAAAGAGCAAGCCGTATATTACATCAGTCGCACCTTGGTGAGTTATGAGGCAGGATATGCATATGTTGAGAAGCTTTGTTTAGCAATGGTGTTCGCTACCAAGAAATTATGGCATTACATGCTAAGTCATACAACATATGTTATATCAAAATAGAATCCTTTGTAGTATATGATGAGCAAGACATATCATAACACATGTATTGCAAAGTGGATCATGCTATTGATAGAATTTGATTTGCAATTTATCAGCCAAAAGTCCATCAAGGGACAAGTCATAGCTGATCAACTGGCTGAGGCACCACTGTCCAATAGTAGGCCTCTAACCATTGAGCTTCCAGATGATGCGGTCTTCGTAATATCTGAAGCTCCCAAACCCGAAGAACCAGAGAATAATGTTGATATGACATTGTTCTTCGATGGTTCAAAGTGTGAGCAAGGGGGTGGTGCAGGAATAGTGTTTTTCACGCCACAAGGAGCTCCAATGCCCTTGTCATTCAAGTTAGACTTTTTGTGCACCAACAATAATGTTGAGTACGAAGCCCTACTTTTGGGCCTCCATGCAGCCATCGCCATGAGTATTAAAATATTGAACATTTTTGGTGATTCTCTGCTCATAGTTAACCAAGTTAAGGGGCTCTTTCAGTGTCGATGTCCCATACTGAAAGCCTACAAAGATCTTGTTGCCACTTATCTAGCTAAATTTGAATGGTATGACATTGAGGCAATCCCTCATTCATCAAATAGGTTCATAGACACCATGGCATCTTTGGGGTCCTTGATCCCTCAGAATCCGTTCATCGATTTTACTACCATCCATGTTAGAACGCTCTCGCACCCAACAACAGAGCGTGCAACCTTTGATAACAAAGAGTCAATCAACATGATTATCATGGAACCAACAACTGATTGGTTTCGTAGAGTGAAATACTTTCTTAAGCAGGCACCCTGGGAGTCATTGACTTCTTAGAGTCCTACGGGGAGTGGTACTACCATTCACCATAAGGTTGTTTCCTAGTCTGCATTTACAAAGTTAAATACGTAGGGGGAGCAAGTCATCTTAGCAATCGAAGTTGAGGCTTGTCAAAGCTGGATGTTGCAAATCCAAGACTTCCTAAAACTTGGTATGATCCCAGAGGGATTGTCGCATGCCGCAAGATGCACATTCAAATAGAAAGTGACTAAGTATGTCTTGATAGGAGACATTTTGTACCGATGTAGCCATGAAGGAGTTCTCCTTCGATGTCTTGAGCCCCAAGAGTCATCTTGGGCAATTTTAGAAGCTCACGATGGTACATGCGGTGGCCATTTCAGTGGCATGGCTATCATCAAATGCATCCTTTGCATGGGTTATTATTGGCCCACTATGGAGAAGGATTGCAATGTGTATGTCAAGAAATGTGTTAAATGTCAGCATCATGCTAATCTTACGCACTTGCCATCACAGGCCTTACAACCCATTCAAGCGGCTTGGCCATTTGCTCAGTGGGGACTAGATCTTATTGGCAAGATTTCTCCTCCATCGTCAAGCTGACATACATTCATTATCATGGCTACTGAGTATTTTACAAAGTGGGTGGAAGCCATTCCCCTTACAATGACCACTAGAGCTCGCATCGCAGAATTTATTCTCGAGCATATCATATGTCATTTTGGGATACCATCCAAAATAATTTTGGATAATGGAACTTCTTTTAAGAACAAAACTATGTGGGCTTTAACGTCTAAATACCGCATTAAACATAGTTTTGCAACTCCATACTATCCGCAAGCAAATGGGCAAGCTGAGGCCTCAAACAAGACTATGGTAGCCATCTTGAAAAAGATAGTGCAAGAACACCATAAGGATTGGCATATACAGCTGCCCCTTGCATTATGGGCTTACAGGACTAGCATTCGGATGCCCATTGGGGCAACACCATTTTCACTAGTATATGGCACTGAGGCCATTATGCCCTTAGAGTTGGAAATTCCAACGCTATGCATCGCATTGAAAGAGTTCATCGATGATGACACCGCACGACAAGCTCACCTCGATCAATTGACGTTGCTCGATGAACATCACGTGAATGCCCTCGAGCATCTCCACATTTATCAAGAGTGATTAAAATGAGCTTACAATATCAAAGTCCACCAGAGAGACTTTGAAGTTGGGGATCTTGTGCTGAAAGAGAACCAACAGAACTCGAATTTACCACCTGATATGCGAGACAAATTCATGGCTAATTGGCTAGGGCCTTACATCATATCTAAAAATATTGGTCCAGGTACCTATCGCCTAACATCGCTAGAGGGTGTGGAAGAGCTTGAGCCTCTCAATATCATCCATATTAAGGTGTTCTATGCTTGAGAGTGTAGTAAAGGCACCAAAGGCATCTGTAAGCCCTTTGGTCAACCCAAAAGCTCCGAGGGTTTGTCCACAACCGCTCGGTCATCCCAAAAGGCTTCGAGTTCTCGAATTGAGAAGCTTGGTCAAGTAAATGCACCAAAGGCATCTGTAAGCCCTTTGGTCAACCCAAAAGCTCTAAGGGTTTTGTCCCAACCACTCGGTCATCCCAAAATGCCCCAAGCCCTCTGTTGAGTAGCTTGGTCAAGTAAAAGCCCCAAAGGCAGTTCCTCATCATTTGGTCATCCTTAAAAGCTCCAAGGACATGTACTCATCATTTGGTCAAATATGAAAGCTCAAAAATGTATAAAAATTTGAAAATATATAAAAACCCATAAAATTTTTTTAAATCAATAAAATCCAAAAAAAATTGGCAAAGCATAAAATCCAAAAACATTTGCTTTTGCAGTTTGCATTTTCATACATGCATTCACATCATCATATTGCATTTAGGCATTTTTCATCCATTGCATTCCACAATAGAGTGTAATGTGTATATCAAAATCTTACAAACGATCACACGTTTGTGTTTCAATCATGCACCCTTGCATTTATCATAATCCATTGCATTCATACACGATACTTGTTGCGGAGAAATATGTATGTATATTAAGTTTTCCAATCACTCAGCCATACCTAGTGGGTTCTTCAGGTATTGTAGAAAGCTTGCTTTGCTATTATAGACAAGGTCATTAGTTGGGATAGTGCTTCAACATATCAGAATCCCATCACTAAGCAAAACAATATAAAATCCTGCTAAGACGAGAGAGGATGAAAGTTGCGAAAGCAGTCTTAGGTATCTAGAGAGATGGGTTTCATGACCTGCTTATCTTGCAAATAGTCGGTCTAGAAAGGTGTACTTTGGCAAAAGGACAAGAATTTCCCCTATAAATCCCAAAGTCACAAAGTTTAAATCCCAAGTTACAAAGTGCAAAAGTACAAATTTCAAGTTCAAAATGTAAAGTGACATAGTGAATCAAAAGCACTATAAAAATCCCTTGCTCAAAGAAAATAGTAACACGTGGACTAACAGTGATTTTTATCACTACATATGAGCAAGTAAGAAGGGTGAGAACTTGAATCCCTAGATTGTCCACCTTTTGAAAACCATAGAGTGATCCCCGATCGCAGCAATGGGTTGGAAGAGTCCCGCCTGCAATCGGAGGGGTAGTTCTATTGGGTGATCCCCAAACATAGCAATGGGTTGAAAGAGTCCCGCCTACATTTGGAGGGGTAGCCCTGATCAATTTGCAAGATGAGCTAGCTCTAGGTACCTAGGATTGTCTAGCTGTATAAGTCTAATCAAAGCTGAAACAAGGATGGTACGATCGTATGAGGAACCCTATCTCACATATGGGTTGAAAGAGTCCCGAATGACATACGGGGTATGCTTATGATCTATCTAAAAATACTCACATGCACACATAGGGATAATGAATAGTTGGGTCTATCATGGCAAAAGCCTTGTCCAATATAAGCCTTGTACAATTAGTATGAGATTTTTGGAGAAGTCTACTAGGGTGTTTGAGTCTCAAGGAAAACCCCAAAAAGTGCTCCAATAGCAACAAGATACCAAATATCATTAGACTTCAGAAATATGAGTCATTCATTCATCAGAATGCATTTTACAAAGCACAATCAAACATATAGGATAGATACCGCATGAATATCAGAAATGATGTTTAGACGGCCACTGACTATATAGTGCAACAAAGAAGAAATATACAAAATGACATAATCATTCATTAGCATCATACCAATCCATTTCATTGCATTTCATATATGGGTGATTAATTGATTAAGTTCTTGTAATGAGAATTATCAATTATTTTGCATGATTGTTATACATTCTGTGGTGTCATATTTTAAAAATTGATATACATAGTTTACATTCATTCCTTATGTTTTAAGTGATTAAAGCATACAGGTTCATTTCCATTAGATTATGATTATGTACATAATGCATTACCATACATTGCATAGCATACCATAAACTGCATAAAATAAATGCATGCCCACAAATAAATATGCGTTTAAAAATAAACACTGATCACTGCATCCATATACATACATCATATATCGCACATCTAATCATCTAGATCACTGCATATCATCATCATAAAGTGGAATAGATATCTAGTGCATGTCATCCATACATCGCATCATATAAACATAGCATTTACATAAGCTTTGCATCCATGTGCATCAAATAAACATAAAATCAAAATAATAAATAAACATGTACACATAATGAGCCATAAAAGATCATATCATATATATATGTGTCCAAAAGAGTACATAGGGAGTACAAAATGCCCGTAGGCTACAACTGTGTAGGTCCTCGACCTTACACACAAAATAATATATCAAAACTATAGTCGACAGCTGCTATAACTCAGATCTAGGTTGCTCCCCCTGTACTGGAGCTCTCACCGCCTCCCTCAACGCTGTGCTCTGGAGCCTGCTCTCCTGGCTGACCTGGCACCTATGGTGGATCCTACTATGGATCCTGCCTACCTCCAAAGCCTAAAGCACCCAACACATGAGAAACTGGTAACTACAGTAGGCTAGTCCTCTGACTGGAGGCCCCTGATGTCTACCCTGGATCTCTAGTCCTAGCCTATGATCTCACTGTGTGTGTGCTAGAGGACCTGTGCGTCCTCTCAATCCTGTGAGTCCTATGACTCGAGCTCACTATCGACTGCCCTGAGGTCCTAGACCTGGTACGCTATGACTCTGAGGAGAAAGGATCCTCCAAAACCTGTAGCCCATGCATCTCTATGTACCCGACTAGCTGATCGACGTGAGCAAGTCGGGCTACATGCATCTCATTGGTCCTCATGACCATACCATGCAGTCGCTCTACCTTAGTAGTCAGATCCTATGCAGCTATTGTACCTACTACTGGTGCTGTAAGAGGCCCCATAGTAGCCTGAGGAGGTGGCATAGCCCCCCTCGATGCTCGAGCAAGATCTTACTCTACCTCTGCTATAGTCCACTGCACCTATGCTAACTCTAGGGTAGTCTATAGTCTCTACACCTGGGCCTCTACATCTATAGCCCGAGTCATGAGCTCCTATACCTGGCCCTGTGCCTCAGTCAGGCGTCACTCCCTATCAGCCACCTTCACCTCTAGAGTGGTGATGGTAGTGTCTCTCTCAAGCTACTATGTGTGAAACCGCCCGATCTGACTCTGCAAGTCAGCCACCTGAGCCAGCAGCCATCCCTCTACACTATCAGGAGGGACCTCACCCTCCTCTGGAGCATCCTCCTTAGGGTCGATCTCTAAAATATCCTCAGTGATGGCCTCTACGCCCCAATCACCCTTAGTACACTGGCACACCCTACACCCATCAAGATCTACCTCTACCTCTACCTCAGCTAGCTCTCGACCTAGAGGCCCTATCCCATGCCATATAAATAAGGACCACCACCCATCATAGTCTAGCATGGTCCCAGCTATCTCAACCCTCGACTCCTGGAAGTCATCGAGTGCATCTCCTAGTGGTAGAGGAACTATCAATGGGAGATCCCTCTCTAGAGCTAGGCATCTGTACCTCAGTGGCATCTCTGGTATGTCCTGCACCATGCCAAACTATCACAAGACACGAGAGAAGAATTGATACTCCTAGACCTTTAGCTTATGCTAGATAAGCCATCTATCTTGATGGGCCCATCGTAGCCACTCGTCCACCTCAGGCCATGTAGGGCAATCCATGTAGGGGCGCCAGACAATGTCCCCCAACCCAAGTGATGCAAACTAAATAATATAGTGCTCAGTGTTCCCAGCATGAGCCCTACTATGGATACCCTCCTCAACATGAGGCCAGCATGTGACATAACACTGATGCTCGATATCTATGGTGGTGATGCATAGTGGTAGCTCCATAGGATGCTCGATCCAGATGTGCTACCACCCCCAGATCTATAGCAAAAGACTATAGCTGATGCCCTTACGGCTACGCTCTATGATCTAGTACAACTCCCTATAGAGCTAGCATAATAGGGTGCTCCCCCAAGCTAATAGTAGTGGCTCCTCTATCGAGCTCTAAAGCACCCACCAAGTAGTGGCTAACATGTTCCAGGGAATCCTCATGCCCGAGGAGTCTAGAAGGACAATCTGCATAATGAGATGCATGAAGAGGGCCTCTCGAATAGAGAAGACATCATCATGGTACCAGTCATCGATGTGCACCCCTCCATGGTCAACATCATCCTATGCATCGATGCTCTGGTCACCGAAGATGGCATCAAAGACAACATCCTTTGTCATGGAGGTAGAGGAGATGATAGCCTCACCATCGATGGGGATCCTGAAGATCCTGTAGACATCCTCTAGAGTGATAGTCATCTCACCGAGAGGAAGGTGGAAGGTGTTGGTCCATGCATTCCAGCATCGGGCCAATGCAGTCAGATAGGCTTGATCTACCCTAATGGTGGGTAGATCCATGATGTAACCGAACCCGACGGCTCGAAACCACTCTCGGTCATCATCCGATAAGGCCTCATGGAGAGTCTTCATAAGGTCAGGCTCCCACGCTCTAGAAGTTAACTTTTAAAAAGCAAAAAGCATAATGTAAGCTAAATCTAGCTAAGCAGAGCTAAAGAAAATTAAAAATTTCCTAATTAGACAACCTAGAGTAAAAAAAAAAATAGCAATCGCAAACCGCAACTAAAACCTGCGGTCCCCAATTTGCAAATTGGGAACCGCAACTAAAACCTACGGTCCCCAATTTGCAAATTGGGAACCACAACTAAAACCTACGGTCCCCAATTTGTAAATTGGGAACCGCAGCTGAAACCTGTGGTTCCCAATTTGCCAACTGGGAACCGTAGCTACCAGCTATGGTTTAGGAGCGGCACCCATTTTGGGTACCCTCCTAGACCACTAAGGCATAAAAATTAAACACTAAGCTAACCTAGACTAGTGGGGTTCATTACCAGTAGTTTAGTGAGGTTAATTTTCTGCATTTCTTAGTGTGGTTCATTTTACTAGTATTGAGTGTGTGGTCTCAGTTTTGAGTTACCTTGCCCGCACCCTGCCCTCGGCTAGTAGATGGCTGATCAAGATCCACCATCGAGGTAGAGGAGTGTAATTGTGGTAGAGTTTGGCAGCGTTCCGGATCAAGGAATGTTCTCTCTCTCTTAGAGCTCTCAAATTGCTAGTAGTTGCAAGAAAAATAATGAAAATTTCAAATGGGAATTCAATTTATAGGTCCTCCTAGTCTCTATGGACCGCAGCTGACACCTGCGGTTCTAGAATTAGGGTTTTCCACCCGTAGGTCTGACCTATGGTTCCCAAAATTTGGAAATGTAAACCATAGACCGTACCCACGGTCCATAGCTAGCAATAAATGCACTCAAAACCCACCGTGGGAAGGTCTAAAAAGATAAATTACTGACTTCCACCGGACAAAAATTCAAAATAAATGATCAAAATTGTAAATTTGGTGATGTTAAAAGCACCAGGATCAATCAAATAAATGCAAAAAAACAAAAAAAATACAAAATGAAAAACCAAATGCGCCTCGTATTCAGTGATTTATCCTATAAACTTGGCGGTTGCAATGACTTGCGATCCATGCAATCCGACAAGATGAGTAAATCACCATAAGGACATTTGGGGTAAACTTGTCATTTCTTTTATGACATCTTTCAACAAATCATCGACAATATGATTCAACACAAGTCTAATTGCATTTGTATTATTTTGATTCCCTAAGATGGCTATCATAGCTTGACTGCTCCATGGGATAGAGATGTGCAAGTACTACTAAGAGTTGCAATCATAAGCTGAACCAGGCCTAGCCAAGGCATTAAAAGGCTCGAATCTAAAGTTGTTCAGGATCATTCATTATGGTCAAGCGATTTTGTCGCTTCATACATTGTCATTACCCTCATCGACTCATCGCTTGAGGGGGTAGTCATAATTTCATGTCATAATCAAAATCAACAGAAGATCCCGGAGATCGTAGATCCCTTGATCTTGTCAAAATTGTGCTCGTTCTTGCGAATCATTGCTAACAACTATCATAAGCTTCCCCCTTTGCTTGGGGTAAATAGCAAATATGAAATTTTGTTTGTAGCTCTCATCCTTCGGTTATATAGGCCTAACTCCTATTGTAGCACCAAAGCTACCCGAACGTCTGATGGCGAGTGCAGACTTTTCAAATGTAAGCCTTTCCAAGTTGGAAGCAATGATTCCAGGATGCGCATCCTTTTGCTGGACCTGGGGCATCTAATGTTGATCAGACTAATGATCATCATAGAACCTTCGACATCATTTTAGGATGTATATTTTTTCTCAGCATTGTTCGATCTCACAACGCATCTCAAAAGGGGCATCTGTAGACACCTAAAACACGTCATGTCGAGGGCGACTACTCATATGGACATGCTACAAAACCATATGGAGGATCTTGGATAGACTCCAAGATAGAGCAATGGTTCTAACCACTCAATTTAGGCATTTTGGCCTAAGCAGTCTGAACCACAACCCAGACCTATGGTCTCCAGTCTAAACCATGGTTGACACCTACGGTCTGTAGTCTGGACCACAACTGTGACTTGTGGTCTTAACTAAAGTTTAGTTAGGCCTTCCATCCGAGCCAAATCGGTTGGAACGGCCGAAAGATCTAGAAGGAGGCAGTTGAAGGATGAAATATTCCAGAGGCTTCCATCCCAACTGTCCTAACCACCCTTCTTGGTCTTGGCTTCTCCATGAAGCCACCCCTAGCCCTAGGGGGCATGCTATAAATACCCCCCTCCAAATGGAGAGGAGGGAGATAGATGATTTGTATAGCGAAGTGCTAGTGAATTATCAGGAGAGAGTTAATTGATCAAGAGAGCAGTGAAGCCCTATCAAATTGCATACTGAATCTATGCATTTGAGAGCCCCTTTGCTATTCACCTAAAGACCAATTAGCCATGGATGCCCTAGGTGCCTAGGAGATTCAAGAAACACAAATCCGGGCAAACGAAGGCCCTTCACAGTGATTTGACCACCAAATCTATTAGAGGACAACAAAGGTGACCCTTGAACATCAATTTGGATAAGGAGGTCAAGCCCACTACCCCTAATTCTGAGGGTAAACCTATCAGAGGTCAAACCACGGCTGTCAACCATGGTTCATAGTGTAGACCGCCCATCATAGCTATGGTTTGCAATAGGTGACTGATCACCTTACTTGCTTTGCTTTTGACCGCATAGATTAGTCATATTAGTCTTTTCATAAGGTTTAATTGCATTTTAGAGAAACTCTGACCGTAGGAATTAGTTGTTTCATGCATTGTATTAAGTAGGAGTATATTGGATATTTTATGCACTTTATTGTTCCTAACTTGATATTTGATCCATGCATCATTTGCTTATTCATGTCCTTCATGTTGTAGTATAATTCTTGATCTAATTAGAATAGTTTAAAGTCTTTCTTTATGTTTTCTTGTTTTACTAGTTTAATGGCATTTGCATACATATTTCCTTAAAGGGCCTCATCAAGAGAGGCTATCAATATTTTTAATCATGTGTTGTTGTTTCTTGTTCGCAGGGAGACAGGTGCAAGAGGAGCTTATGTCATAATCCTTCCACATCATGAAGAAGGGGGTCAGCTCCACCCCAAGGCAGTTTGTGACTAATCAATAGAGCACTATAAGTGCGCCTACCCTATTGAGGGCATTGGCAATTGTAATATCAGTATCATCGCTCAAGTGACCCTAAGAGGGCATTTTTGTAATCAAAGCTCATTCAAAGATTAATACAAGAAACCTTACTTACGTTGTTTTTGTTCAATTTATGTACTTGTGTGAATATTTATGCTTTCATGATGGTATAGATCAATACAGTAGCTAGGTGCACGCTCCGTGGTTAGGTTAGTCACATCTGGAAAAATTTTAAGATTTATAGTCTCCAGGAAAGGGATTGAAGTTGATTTGACCACGATCAAATCAATACTTGAAATGCTCCCTCCTACAAACCTTAAGCAGCTTTGCAGCTTACAAGAGAAAGTAGCATCTATCCAATGCTTCATAGTGCAACTTCTGGATAAATGTCAACCTATGAATTGGTTTCTACAAGAGGGGGTCCAATTCCATTGGGATGAGGAATTCCAAAAGGCCTTTGATGAGATAAAATAGTACTTGACATCATTGCCATTTCTAGCCCCACCCCAACCAAGTGTGTCATTCCTATTATACATTTTAGCCACCAACTTTACCTTAGGGACCATGTTGGCCCAAAATAATGAGGTGAATAATGAACAAGATATATATTACATCAGTTGCACCTTGGTGCGCTACGAGCTCAAATATGCATACATTGAGAAGCTTTGCCTAGTAGTGGTATTTTTGAATTTGATCTCGAGTTTATAAGTCCAAAATATGTTAAAGGTCAAGTTATTGTAGATAAAATTGTAGAGGATCCTCTCCAGGATGGTAAGCCTCTCACCATCAAGTTGCTTGATGATGCAGTCTTTGCATTATTCAACTCGCTAGAACCCGAAGAACCTAAAAACAAAGCTGATATGACTTTGATCTTCAATGATTCTAAATGCGAGCAAGGGGGTGATGTCGAAGTCATGTTTTTCACACCACAAGGAGCTTCTATGCCCTTGTCATTCAAACTCAACTTCCCATGTACCAATAACAACATTGAATACGAGGATCTCCTTTTCAATCTCCAAACAACCATTGCCATGAAAGTCAAAAGACTCAATATCTCTGGTGACTCCTTGCTCATAGTTAACCAAGTCAAGAAAATATATCAATGTCAATGTTCGATCCTAAAATCGTACAAGGAGCTTGTGGATAAGCTATTAACCAAATTGGAATGGTACAACATCAAGGTAGTCCCTCGATCATCTAATAATTTTGCAGATACTATAGCATCTATGGGGTCTTAATTCCATAAAACCCTTCTAACAATATCAAAACCATCCATGTTAAAACACTTTCACAATTACTAATTTCATGTGAATCTTCAAACGATGAAGAAGTTACCACATGATCCAGATTGAACCAAATCAAGATCGATTCTTTTAGGTACACAAATTTCTAAAATAAGCATCTTGGGGGTATTTAATCCCATAGAGTCCTGATAATGGCATGCCCATTCATATTAAGGTTGTCTCCCAATATGCATTCATGTGTGATGAATCACAATGGGAGCAAGTTGTTCACTCAATCAAAACCCAAGCTTATCAAGATTGGCTCACTCAATTAAAATATTTCCTAAAAATTGGGAGTATCCCCTTAGGATTATCACATGTCACAAAATGCACATTCAAGCAAAAAGTGACCAAATATTTCTTGTTAGGAGATATCCTTTATCATCAAAGCTACGATGATCTTCTCCTTCATTGTCTAAAGCCCCAAGAATCTACTTGGTCAATCTCACACGCTCACGATGGTATGTGTGATGGCCATTTCAATGGCATAGCTATCGCTAAGCGCATCCTTTGTATGGGTTATTATTGACCCACTATGGATAAATATTGTTGCACTTACATTAGGAAGTGCATAAAATGCCAACATCATGCTAATATTTTGCACTTGCCTTCTCAGGCCTTACAATCGATTCAATCGGTATGACCTTTCTTCCACTGGGGATTTGATTTAATCAAGAAAATATCACCCCCTTCTAAGGACCATCACACATTTATCTTAATGACCACATAGTATTTCACTAAATGGGTGAAAACTATACCTCTTACCACTATGACTAGAGCTTGTATTGAAGAGTTCAAACTCCATAATATCATATGTCATTTTGGTATTCCATCCAAAATCATTTTGGATAATGGGACACCATTTAAAAATAAATATGTGCATGCTTTAACTTCAAAGTACAACATTTAGCATAGCTTTGCGACACCCTATTATTTACAAGAAAATGGATAGGCAAAGATATCCAATAAAATTGTATTTGCCATCCTTAAGAAAACTATCAAGGAAAATCATAAATATTGACATCTTCAAATACCTCTAGCATTATGGGATTATCACACTAGTATTCGAACACCCACTAGGGTAACTCTATTTTCTCTAGTCTATGGAGCTGAGGCCATTATACCCCTAGAGTTGGAAATCCTTTCATTGCACATACCATTGCAAGAGTTCATCAATGATGACATAGCACAACAAGCTCGCCTTGACCAATTGATTTTTCTTGATGAACATTGAGTTAATGCTCTTGAGCACCTTCATGTTTATCAGGATTGACTTAAATGAGCTTATAATATGAAATTCCACATAAGGAAATTCAAGGTTGGAGACCTTGTGCTCAAATAAAATCAACAAAACTCCAACTTACCACCGCACTTGCAAGATAAATTCATGGTAAATTGGTTAGGTCCTTTTATCATCATGTAGAAGATAGGGCCAGGGACTTACCATATCATATCTCTTGAGGGTGTTGAGGAACCTGAACCGCTCAACATTCTTCATTTGTGGGAATTTCATGCATAAAATAATGCATAAAAAAATCAAAAATCATCAAAATTACAAAAACAAAAAAATTTATCAAAAAATTCAAACAAATCAAAAAATAGAAAACACATAAACAATACAAAACACCAACATACAAAAACATTTGTATTACATCATCATGTATTTCATTAAATTCATTGATTATTTGCATTAGGTATATTCATCCATTGCACTTGCACTAGGACAAGTTATGTTTGCATTCTTACAAATGACACCATGTTTGTATGCCAATCATGAGTCTTAAATCAACCTTATCCATCATCATCATTTGCAATTTTCCTTATGAGATTTTGCTTATTAAGGGGTCCTCATAAGATAGGTTAGATACTAGATGAATATCAATAATGATATTTAGATGACCACTGGATATTTTATGCACACATTTTAGTTTGCAAAAGAGCATAGGGAAAACCCCCACATACCACATATCATTACCATCCACATTCCCCTTTGTGAGTAACTATGTTTTTCAACACAACCAATAAGTTGCTATAGGGTGTTCACTAGGGTTTTTAGTTATTCAACCATCCCTAGTTATATTTTTAGATTTTGTAGAAAGCTATCTTGGCTTTTAGAAAGTAAGGTCTTGCTTTGATAGTACCTTGCATATGTCAAAATCTTGACACAATTTTACACATTAAAATCTAAGTTTGAACAAGGAAGGATGACACTACAATGTAGTCCTTGCCACCTTAAGTGAAAGGTTTTCCTTGCTCATCCTATTATGCACATGGTCTAGGATGCTGAGAATTGATAAAAGGACAAGCTCCTCCCTACCCAAGCAATCCCATTGCTCTTCCACAAAATGAGCAAGTTCCAAAAACAAACAAACAAAATAAATAGTGGTTTTCACCACTAATCAAAATCCCTTGCTCCAAAAAAGTGGTTTTCACCACTATAAATGAGCAAGTATCCCAAGCAATCAAAATAAAATAAGGGAGTAATGAGCTTGAATCCCTGGAATCCTTAGTATTCAAAAGCCATGGGGCAATCTCCATTACATCAATGGGTTGAATGAAACTTACGTGGCAATGGAGTAGCCTTACGCATGGCAATACATCTATCACATTAGCAACCTTCTTTTGTACAAACCAATGTTGGCTTAGGGTTGAGCTAGCTTTTGGTAGCTTGTATTGCCTAGTAGTCTAGTCCAACCACATCCAAAATCAGGATAAGATGACCATAGGGTGATCCTCATTATAGTAATGGGTTGCATGAAACCCACCTAGAAATGAGGTAGTCTTATGCATCATCTAATACATTCACTTTGCACACACATGGATATTGAATATCTAGGTATTCATAACATACTTATACCTTTTAGAGTCTTGTGTAGCCAGTATACAACTTTAGACCAATCAACTAGGGTGTTTGAGTCCCATGGAAAACCTTAAAATTTCCCTCATAGCACTTAACTATCTCATCATCATTAGTAGTTTTCTTTATGAGATTTTGCTTATTAAGAGGTCCTCATAAGATAGGTTAGATACCGAATAAATATCAGCAATGATGTTTAGATGGCCACTAGCTATTTTATGCACACCTTTTAGTTTGCAAAAGCTTATAGGAAAAACCCCCACATCTCACATATCTCATCTCACACATTCACATCTAAATGTATAAATTTTTTGATAAGGTTAACATTTTAAATTCATGATTTTTATACATTTGGTGGTGTCTACCATTAGTTTTTCAAACACAATTAGAATTCATTCATTATGTTTTAAGAAATTAAAACATACATATACAATTTGCATTATAACATCCATATAAAATTTAATGCATTTCATACACACTATATTTGTCATAACAATAAAATGAATTCACATTTCATAATCAGATTAACAAATCTAAAACATGCATCTAACATTAGATATCGCATCCATATACACACATATCTAGGCATACATCTATGCATCTATACTACAATGTCTAGGTACACATCTATCATCTAGGCACTACATCCATAAAAGTGCATCCATACATAAAATAAAATAAACCATAACATCAACACATGATGAGCCATAAATAAGAGATATATCATATATATGGAAGAAGTGAGTACATCATGGTACAAAATTTTTCATAGGCTATAATCATGTAGGTCCCCAAACCTTACACCTAAAAAGAAATCACTAGACATGCATAAATCAAGCAGGGCCTATACCCATAGAGTCACCTCCACCCTATGCCTCATCTCTATGAGGCTTTCTTGATCTATTGGCAACTGATCTCTTTGGCCTAGCTATCAACCTGTGATTGTGCCTCACTGATGGCTATCCGAATTCATAGTGGTGGCTGCACTAGGATCCTCCTATTGATGAGCATGCTCATAGATGACCATTAAGTAGCCCCACCTAGACCTCCAAATCCATGATATATGCTCTATAAAATCAACATCGAGGATCATAGTCACTCAATAAGATCCATAGTATAACTAAATCAACCTATAATATTACCACATCCCCTATATCCTAGCTACCCACTCCCACCCATCCTTGACCTACAGTTAAGACTACTAATTGAGGCTATAGAGCATCCTACTCTACTATCCTAACTACTACTTGTACCTGTAGGGCATCACACTCTACTTTTGGGCAACCATCTATTTTTGTAGAGTATCTTGCTTTGCTATCACCCTATCTCTCGTGATTGTCGTCCAATCCACTACCACTTGGGAGCTATCTAGTTGTGAAATCAAAAGGGCCTTCTCATCAAAGAAGCCCTTCCCCCTCTATTGCTCTTGATCCAGTTGGATCTGTAACACCACTATAGTCATATCATGCTCTGCTAGCTTCCCTTAGAGAGTCTACATCTATACCCTAAACTAAGCACCCTCATCCTCCAGATCCTCCTCATTGCCACCCTCATACTATGGCTCCTCCACCCCCTCTACAGGCTGGCCCCACTCTACCTTTTTTTGATGATCCACTTATCACCCTACCTCACCCACCTCATCTACTGAGCCCTCACCTGCCTCATCCCCAATCGACATACCCATAGGACCACCTCCCTGCCATAATTGAGTAACCCACCATATCTCATACTCCACTATCATACCTAGATATTCTAAACTTGAAAAGGCCAATGGCTCATATTCCTCATCCCCTAGTGGTATAACTCGTGACCACTCTAATTGCACCTTGTATTCTTGACGATGGTAAATAATAGACCCCTTAGGGATACCCTGGTATATCTAAAACTTACGAGTAACATGAGAGTACTGGAAGTACTCTTGCTCAGTACCATACCACCCAATTAGCCACTATATACATCTTATGTGCCCTAGTTGTGTCCCTACATTTACCCATGTAATACCTCCAAATAACCTAACTTGGACATAGTCCCTCAAGGGACCCTACATAATACCCTAATATTCCTGCTTGAGGATGACTCTGACCCACCTCCTAGGATTACCTCCATCAAGCTGCATATCCGATATCGAGGTCCTCCATATCTACTCATGAAGATATAGGAAGTCCCTTTGGGTGGTCCAATAGGATGTGCTCCCATTCCTAAACCTGAAGAATGAGGCTACAACCTAATCTACATCAACACAAATTCCATATCTCATATATCTCATCATATAGATGAGCGAGTAATGTGCTCCTCCACACCATGATCAATGGCTATCGGATATCACACTCTATCAAGTCCTGGACTAAATCAAGGAGGTTCCATGGGAACCTCACTCTAGAAGAGTTAGGTAGTAGGATGTTCGAGATAATGCACATCAACACTACATACCTTCAACTGAACACTTGTATCATATACCATGACCCAATAAGTACCCCACCACTATCCATATGCTACCTTGCAACCTTAGCCACATGATCACCAAATACCCTCTGTAATAATCTTCCCTACTAAATAAGGGGAGTGGAGGTGATCGAGTATCCCTCAATTGAAATACAAAAAATTTAGTACACATCCTCCAATGTGACTATCATCTCACCAGTCAAGAGGTGGAAAGTGTTCATATGGCTATCCCATCGATCAACTAAGGTAGTCAGATAGGCCTGATCTGCCATCACTACCTCCAGCTGAGTCACTTGCTTGAGGCCAATCACCTCAAGCCATACCCACTCGTCATTAGTTAGGAGTCCTTGCACTATCTCAAAAAGTATAGGAACTCTATGATGGGCCTTCAACAACTGAATCCAAACAAGCAAATCAATCAATCAATAATAAAAAAAAAATCGCAAAAATTTCCAAAAATAAATCAACAAATTTTGCATTATAATGTACTCATCTTGGGTTGAGATGGTCTACAGGCGTGACTGTCCCACCCTGATACGATCGATTCCAAGATCAAAATTTAACCGTTACTTTTCAAAATGTGACTGTCCCACCCAAGGATGACCTCCAAAATCCCAAAGATGAATCATCTCTGCCTGAGACGGCCCTAAAATAGGGGCAAAAACATGCACAAAACAAACAAAAAGTAAAAAAATAAAAACAAATACAAGAAACCTACACTACATTTCCTAATCTAAGGTGGGTTCATTACCTTAATTTTTCAAATGAGGTTCATTTTCCACATTACTTAATGAGGTTCATTTTAAAATTACGAAATAACAAGAGAGGGAAATTAAGTGCCTACCTTCCTCACTCTAGCTCCTCCACTAGTCGAAGCCTTAGGTTGGTCTATGGTCATAACAGGTAGAAAACTTGGTAGCACTTTGCATTAGAAAATGCTCTCATCCTCCTCACATCTCCCTTTCTCTAACTGCGAGTAGTGCAAATGACATCAAAAATTTGGAAAATATGCTTTTATATTTTTCAAAATTTTACAACCATCCCTGTGGGAGGTGATCACATTTTTTTGCAATCATCCTACCCTAGGATGACCTCAAAATTTGTAAAATACCATCATCCTATCTCATGATGACCTTAATATCACAATGAATGCAAGCATCCCACAAACATATTCAACATCCATTCGGGCATTCAGCTGTACCTAATGGTCCATACTACTAAAAATATCTTGTCAAAACACTTAAGCGATCCTCGTACCTAGTGATTTACCCTATACACCTAGTAGTTGCAAAGACTAATTATCCATGCAATCCGGTTGGATGGGTAGGTTACCATAAGGTCACTTGAACCAAAAATATCTCCAACTAGAATCGAAATGGTATTATCTCAATTCCCTAAGAAATCCATGCAACTAGACTGCTCCATGGGATAGAGATATACATTTTATTCTCCCATTCTACCTCAAGAGATCATCGAATACAATGATTCACCTTTGGAACAAATTGAATTGTTATCATCTCAATTCCCTAAGAAAGCCATGCATTTGGATTTCTCCAAGGGATAGAGATGTACAATTACCAATAATGGTTGAAATCATAATTGTAATGGGATTTTTCCCTTCCACATTTGCAAAAATCTTACAAAACCCAAGTCAAGTCATCTTGGTCAAGTGACTCATCGCTTTCATAACCTTGCCATTTCTTCATTGACTCATCACTTGAGAGGGTAGTCATACATCATATAATTCATAATCAAATCAATAATAAAACACTCAATCATGCAAATTGTGTTCATCCAAGAATCATTGCCAAAGACAATCATGCCCTTGCTTGGGGTAGATAATAAGCAAAAAATTCAATAAATGCTTGGTATGGCTAAAAACCCGATCTTGTAGCACTGCCTACCCGATACACATTTCCAGAGTGCCAATATTAGGTATACCCAAATATTACTAAAAATAAGTCCACAATTCAGTTGGAAGCAATGATTCTATGACTTCCACCCTTTCCATGATTGGGGCATCTAACATTGATTAGATCAATGAACACCATCAACCCTTAATTTGAATTAGGTCATCTATTTTTTCTCTGCATTGTGCCTTCACACAATACATCCAAAAAAGGGCATCTATAGACACCTAAAACACATCATATCAAGGTGACTACCTATATGGACACCTTTTTAGGCCATATGACCCACCTTGGGCAGCCCTAGGGCTTAACAATGGTTTTCACCACTCAAATAGGGAGGAATTTCCCTTTGCAAGCATTGACTGTCTCACCTTGAGATGACCCCCAATCATGAAAGTATCACCCCAAGATGGCCCATAGTAATGGCCATCCCACCTTGAGATGATCGTTCCTAAAACAACAAGATCCCAAATCATGAGCAACAATTCAAGTAGTTGTGAATGCTAGCGAAGCATAACGATTTCTTGATTTCAATAGTTTTTTGGATTCTCCTACATGATAAGAATCCCTTTTAGGAAGTCTATATAAGGGTACATAGCCTTCATTAATAAGTCTAGAACTTCCATATAATGAAGTGCTATCGAACTATAGACTCGAAGTACTCTCATCTCTCAAAGCAATGAAGTGTTGCCAAAATTTAGCCATGGAGTTTCCAAGCATCCCAATGCACCATCCCAAGGGTTGAAAGGTGAGTTCATACTTATTTGCACCATCCAACACTCTTGCTTCATGTTAAATATCATCATCAAGTTTTTCTTCATGAGCACACCAAGAATGTAAATCCATCCATGGATCAAACCCAATGTCGCCTCACATCGATCACAAGGAATCAGTTCAACGGTCGTCTTGCCCCAAGATGGCCTGGAGGTGCAACCGTATCATCCTAAGATGGCCAATAGGCCAGACCATCCTACAAAAAGACAACCTCCCCATAAAGATCTATTTTCTTCTTTTCTTGCTTTCATCAATTTTAGCAACATTTCAATTACTTTCTAGCATAGTTAGATTTCAATTTTCATGCATTTATCAGTCCTATTTTATTTTCTTTATCATTTTATCTATCATGGATATGGGCCTTATCTTGAAAGGCTCTTCATATTCTATTAATACCTTTTAATTTCTCTTGTGTGCAGATTACAGGTCTTTCAAGGGAGCAAATGACATAAATATTCACTCCTCATCATCATACATTGTGGAGGTCACGAGAAACCCTCTCCAAATCAGTTTGTGAGGATGCAAAGAAGATCTTTCAAGATACATCTAAAATGGCTATAATTATATTTTATTATATCAAGATTGATAGAAATCCCTAAGAGGAATTTTATTATTATCTTCTTGAAAAGAACAAAGCATTGTTAATAAAAGGGCACCATTCAATCATTTCTTTATTTGTATGATTACATTTATATTAGCTACATTGCAATCTTATCCTTTATTTTAAGGGTGTACGATATTTTAGCATACTTCAAATAGAATAAGTGGTCTTGTTTAAGGTTTTCAAAACAAAAAAAAAGATAAGGAAAAGGCTTCCTAATTTGGATACTAAGACATGCGTTCATGTCGGGTTCACCAAATATGTAGAGGGGGAAAATTTACCTACCATGTATGATTCTCGGTTGGATCCGTTGGGAGTTGAGGTGATCACAAGGGTCTATTATAACTCTACACTCGATGGGCAAAGGAGAAGGGTTCACTAGAAATGGTTTCAAGATTCGCTCCAAGTCTGAGGTAGAATGTGTTTGAATGTATCAATTTAGCATGCACCTACATTTGGCCTTTCAACAACTATACTATGAAAAGAGTAAGAACAATGCAAAACATACAAGATAAAAGAAGACAAGAGCTAATCCTAGAATGATTATTTGATTCAATGATATCTAGGATTGCAAAACAAAGCCTTTGGTCAAGGGTCCAAGAGAAATGCACAAACAAGATTAAAATCCTAGATTCATACTATATGTTTTTATTCTTTCAAATACCTAGAAATTTAAATCAAATGTTTTTCCTTACTTGTGATCTAGGTTTTGAATATAAATGAATAGAAAGTAAACACCAAACAATCTAAAGATCTATTAGGGTACTTATTTGATTTTGTGGTTGTTCCAAGCTTTATCTTACATCCATCAATATCCCATGGCTTCAATACTACAAAATAACTTCACAAAACCCTCAAAAAATATGACCAAAATTAGGGGGCCTACTTAGGCCGCTATATAACTATGCTTGAAGGCACAACAGTCAAGCCCCCTAGGTCCTTTTAGCTGACCTTTAGAATACAAAAGTGAAAGTTGATATTTTTAGAAAATGAATAAATAAAATGTAATGCAATAGAACAATATGATGAAAAAAAGGAAAATTATGCTCTAAATATAACATGAAATGCAAATATAAGGTTTTGAAGGTGAAATTCTACCCTTAAGCTTGACACTGACAAAATCATGCCCTATACGGGGCAGCCATGATTTTGTTGTTGACAAAATCATGCCTTGTAATTATAGGGTGCAATTTCACAATAAAAAGTAAGAGCAATAGATCAATACAAATGAACTAATGAGAGATGTGAAATTGACAGTATATGAATGCAAATGGGTGAAAACAACCTGGTGGTAGCAAAAAAGTAGACAAAAGCATGAATACCTCTAAAATAGTAGACTCCTTAGGGATTCAACACTTACCCACCAAGGGCAACACCACATAGTCAATGTAGCAAAAGAGAAATCCACAAAGATTAAATAGCTTCAAAAAATCACTTGGAAATTTTACAATTAGGCACTTCTTGCTTGTATTATGACTCTTTTAGAGCTCTTAAAACTTAGTTCTGGCCAAAAATAAGGCTTCAAAACCTCTATTTATAAGGGATTTGAAACAAGGATGGGCAAAAAAAACTAAGGGAAATCGACGTCAAATAGGTCAATTTGAAAAATTAGGGATTTCTAAGAGAAAAACCTAGCTAGGCAAAATCATGCCCCATAAGGGCCAACCACGATTTCGCTAAAACTAGGAAAAAGGAGGAAAGGAAGGAGGAGAGAGGTCTAAACTTGCTTTGGGTAAGTTGGAGCATCTTTTAAGGATCTAGGGAAAATGACTCACTCAAGCGGGTCAATTTTTTGTGTCTACATAATGAAGCAAGATATTCTTAAATTATTGAATGCTAAGATCATATACCCTACTAAGCATTCTACATGGGTTTTCAACTTGATACCAGTTAGGAAAAAAATGGAGAAATTTGCCTTTTGTTGATTTTCAAAATCTAAACAAGGCATTGTTAAAGGACCATTACCCCCTTATTCAAATTGATCAAATCTTGCAAACAATGGAAGAGGTATAAATATTCCCTCTTAGATGGATTTTCGAGATATAATCAAATATGGGTTAAATATGAAGACTAACACAAAGTAAAATTTACTACCAAGTGGGGAACTTTTGCATATCAAAATGCCTTTTGGGTTGTCTAATGTAGGGGCTACCTTTCAATGCACCATGGATTTAGATTTTAGATAGTTAGTCAATAAGATCATTCTCATATATTTGGATGATATGGTAGTCTTCTCATATGATAAACAACTACATGTAGAGCACCTAGAAAATGTTTTTCAAATGTTTCACGAAATTAGGATATCATTAAATCCAAAGAAATCTATTTTTTCTATTAATGAAGAGAATATTTTGGGACATGTGGCATCAAAGCAAAGAATGACAATTGATCCAAAAAGGATTCAATTCATCTTAGCGCTCCCACTCCCCCTAAGCAAGAAATCCCTATAGTCATTTTTTGGGTAAATCAATTTTATCCAAAAATTTGTGTCTAATTTTGCGCAAATTGTCAAATCTATGATAGAGCTCCTAAAGAAATATGCCATATTTGGATGGACTATAGAAATAAGAAAGGCATTTTAACAAATCAAACAAGCCATTACAAGAGCCCCAACTTTGATCAATCCAAATTTCAACAAGGACTTTATTTTGTATGCATATGGATATGAAGATAGTTATACTATAGTCCTAATTCAAAAAGATAAAAAGTAGGATAAACATCTAATTTTTTTCTTGAGTTAGACGTTCCAAGACTATCAAAAGAATTATAATTTTATAGAAAAATAGGTGTTCAATGTCTTGAAATATCTAAAGAATCTCATGCATTACTTATCACAAAGTAAGACTTTAGTTTATATGGTCCATTCAAATGTCAAAAACTTCATTCTACAAGGATAATTAAGCGGCAAGAGATCTGGATGGACCATCAAGATTCAAGAATATGATGTTGAGATACACCCTACCAAACTGGTAAGGGGTAGACCATTATACCTGAAGAACACAAGCTTATACTGAGAGGGGGGGTGAACAGTATAAGACCACTTTTAACTTTAACTTTCAAAACAGCTTTCAAACCAATAACATGCAGAATAAAGATAGCAGTAATAACAGTAGTAAAACAATGCACAAAATGCAATCCACAAAGAGACACAACAATTTACGTGGTTCACCCAAGGTGGGCTACTCCACGGATAAAACTTTTCTTCTAAAAGTTGTATCAAAGTCCTCTGGGAATCCTTCCCGATTACAATGTTTATGAGCCTCAACTCAAAGGAGACACCTTCCCCTAATTCTTCTTTGGCTGGTGATCCTCTAGAAGACCTCTACCTCCTCTGCCCTTAGCAAGTGGAATTCTGTCCATAGAAGACACCTGTCTTCCTTGCTCTGGTCGGAGATCTCTGTCCTCAATTCTATCACAGCAAAGCTGGTCCTCTTCTCTACACCAAACACAGTCCTTCGATCTGGCACAATACTGTCCTCTTCCTCTGTTCTTTTTTGCACTTGGTTGAAACCAATATTTTACTGTCTACGCAAATACAGCAGTTCTCGATCAAAAAACATAGTAGCACAGATTTCACGTATTCTGTGTATACACAGCAATACAGTCTTCGCAAAATACAACAACACTATCTTCGCAAATACAACAGCACTTCCTTTGCACTCTTTGCCTAAATCATGATAGCACTGTCTTCGCAACCTCTGTCTAAACACAACAGACGCTCAGGCTTCTACTTATGCACTTCTGCGATCGATCTTCTCCCCGCACTCTCTCTATGCAATTCGCACTTCGAACGCACACTTAATCGATGATCAAACTATTCAAACATCCCTCCTTTTATAGAGTAAGATCCATGGTCATTACATCCAAACTTAGTCGACTGTTATACTTCCACTGCGTCGGCTGCAAAACCCTGTGCTGCATCGGCCCAGATTTTAACTTTGTCGGCTCAAAGTTAACTCTGTCCTCAACCGCCTCCCTGTAGCTTCTGGCATGAAACTTCAACATGTCATGATATCATGACACCTTTGCCCGTCGTACACCTTCTATTGCTTGCTGTAGCGATATCGTGACGCTTTTGCTTTTGACTGCTTCCTTTGCTCTTCTATCACGAAATCATGACACTTTTGCCTCTTGCTGACGTCATCTTGCTTCTATCACGAAATCATGACGCTTTAGACTTCAAAGCCTTCTTCTCCGCTTCTGTCATGAAATCGTGACACCTTTGCCTCTTGCTGACGTCATCTGCATTCCTGTCATGAAATCATGATGCTTTAGACTTCAAAGCCTTCTTCTCCGCTTGCACCAACGAAAATGGAACATGTCATGAAATCATGATGCTTTCGCTGCCTTAAGCTCTTTTCTGCCAAATGCTCGTGAAACTGGGACATGTCACGAAATCACGACGCTTTCATAGCCTTAAGCACTTTTTTGCCATATGCCCATGAAACTGGAACATGTCACGAAATCGTGATGCTTTTGCCAACTACAAGCTGCCAACTCAACCTATCATGAAATCGTGACACTTTCTGCATCCGTACAACTTCTTTGAAACCTGTCATGAAATCGTGACACTTCCTGCAACTCAACACTGCCAACTCAACTTGTCATGAAATCGTGACACTTTCTGCATCCGTACAACTTCATTGAAACTTGTCGCAAAATCGTGACACTTCCTGCAACTCAACACTGCCAACTCAACTTGTCGCGAAATCATGACAGTTTTGCTTGAACTTCCTCTCTCCTCAAACATGTCGCGAAATCGTGACAGTTTTGCCTGCTTCGTCTCTGCCTTCCAAACATGTCGCAAAATCATGACAGTTTTGCCAGAAATTTCTCTCTCCTCAAACATGTCGTGAAATCGTGACAGTTTTGCCAACACTTTCTCTCTCCTAAAACATGTCGCGAAATCGCGACAGTTTTTCTAGCAACCTGCAAACTTTTTCTAACTTATCTTTTTCTGGATCTTTTGCAACTGGGCTACTCTGATTTTCTTGGAGACTTACTGACCAACTGAAACCTTCAACAAAAACACATACTTAGACATAAAAACAAATTGCTTCAAGAACTCCTTGACATCAAAGACAACAACTACCAAGAGCTCCTTGACATCAATGACAACAACTAAACTTGAGCAAAGGCAATGTACTCAAGGTACCCAAAATTGCCAACAATCTCCCCCTTTGTCATTGATGGCAAACCTTTACTAAAAACACATCTTCAAGAGCCAAAACTGAAAATAATCTCTTTGAAGTTTTGCTCCCCCTGACTTGAAGCTTTCCTCTTCACTTGAAGCTCTCCCCCTTACTCATATCTCTCCCCCTTACTCAAATCTCTCCCCCTTTGTCATCAATGGCAAAGGGTCACCTTTGGGGCTTGGGACTAAGAATGAGTCTCTTAGCTTAGTCCCTCCCCCACCTCCTATTGAGGTGATTTAAAATAGGGTTGGGAGTGAAACTCCCATTAGACACTCATCATCATCAGTGTCTACAATTTCTTTGTCGGGCCTTTTCTTGAGCTCTTTGTTAATGTTTCTGTTCTTGGCACTTTTCTTGTTCTTGTTCTCATCTCTTTTCTTGTCCACACCTTGATCCTTGGACCTGTTTATACCATTGTTCCTATTCTTGTACCTTGGAAGATCAGCTCTGCACTATCTGGCTGTGTGACCTGTATTGTTGCACTTGTAACAAACAACAACATTATTTCTTTCAGGCATAGCTGTTCTTTGAATCCACCTGTTCTGACTAACCCAGTTCCTGTTATTTGCATTGCAAAAAATTGCCTTGTGCCCGAACTGATTACAAGAGTAGCAATACCCTTGAAATAAATTACGACTTCTGAAATTATTGTTACCCTTCTTGATTTGAGACATGCAATGTGCAGCCATGTGTCCAAACCTGTAACACGCAAAACATCTACCGTGAAATATTCTTTTAATCGATCTCTTGGGTCCCGAGAACTTTTGCTTCACATTCAAAAATCTGTTTTCTATTTCTGCGCATTCATCACTCACGGACTCATGATCTGAAGTACTTTCTTCATCAGAACTTTCTTCCTTTTGAAATCTCTTGCTAGATTCCCCAACCTATTTCTTGTGCGGCTCAACAAAACCGAGACCTGTTTTATCTGTTGGATTTCTTTGATTTTTGATGAGAGACTCAACCTTCTTGGAGCTATCCTAAAATCTGTAGAGCTTATCCTTGTAATATTTATTTTCTTCTTTCAAAGAAACCATTTTCTGCTCTAACTCATTATACTCAAGAATCTTAGACTCTAACTCATCCTTGAGTTCCTGTGTTTTGGCTATAGAGAAGTCAAGACTTTCTATAAGATCATCTCTCTCCATACAACATTCATCTAACTTAACCTTGAGTCTATCATTCTTCTTTCTTTCCTTTTCCAAAACACTGAGAGCATTATTGAGTTCACATTCAAGATTCTCTATTTGATTGCACTTTGAATTATCAAGACCTTTTTCTGATTTCTTATCACTAGAGGTGCTACCCTTTTCAAAAACCATACATGCATCTTCCTTATCATTTTCTGAAGCATCCTCATACATACTAGCAACCAATTCATTATTTGTGCAATCATCCTCAAGGTGCCCAAAATTTCCACATCTAAAACATTTCATGACAGTGAATTTATGTTTCGGTTCTTCCTCCTTTTCTGAAATGAACAACATCTCATTTTCATTATCACTGGAAGAGCTTTCACTATCACTGCTAGAACACTTACTTGCTTTGTCCAGATAGAAGCTCTTCTTGTTCTTGTGTGAATACCTCTTTCCTTGATTGCTGCGCTCATCATTGTTCTTTCTGTAATACCTGTGCTTTTCAGAATCCTTGCTCTTAACATCCTGTATATCTTCATCACTTTCATTTTTGGAAATAGTACAGTCAGTAGCATAATGACCATACTTTCCACAGTTGAAACATCTTATATTTTTCTTGCTTTTGTGCTTTCTAGAGAACTTGCCTTTCTTGTTGTAATATGCTTCTTCCTCACTAGAAGACTCATCACTCTCTTGAATCTGTTTGCCTTTTGATTTCTTGGTAGCTTTGAAAGCTGCCTCTTTCTTTATATCAACATTCACTTGAGTTCTCAGCTCAAATGCTGCAAGAATACTATGGAGCTCATCCTTTTTCAACTTATCTAAATCTTTGGCTTCCTCAATAGCAGAAATCTTTTCACTAAATCTATTAGGAAGAGATCTTAAAATCTTATCACACACATCATTTTCAGCAAGTTCAAGACCTAGGTCTTTCATAGAATTAACAACTTCATCCATACGGAGCATGTAGTCACTAATATTTTCATCATCATTCATCTTGAGTTGTTCAAATATACCTTTGAAGTGTCTCAACTTGGCCTTTCGGACATTTGCATCACCTGTATGAACAACCTGCAATTGTTTCCACATTTCACTGGCTGTCTTGCAGTGAATAACTTTGGTAAGATCAGCTTTCTGTAAACCCTTCAGGATTGCATTCATGGCTTTTGAGTTGCTGTGATGTAGGAGCCTGTCTTCTTTAGTATAAGGACCATTTGCAGGAATGGTGTACCCATCTTCAATAACTTCCCATACCTCATTACCAAGAGCCATTAGATAGACTTTCATTCTTGCACTCCACAGACCGAAATCTGATCCATCAAGAATAGGTGCTGCATTGCCACCTGAGAAATCCATTGTGTTCTTAACCAGTTCTTCCTTTCGACTGTAAAACCTTTTCGAAGGAACCCGCTCTGATACCAATTGAAGAACACAAGCTTATACTGAGAGGGGGGGTGAACAGTATAAGACCACTTTTAACTTTAACTTTCAAAACAGCTTTCAAACCAATAACATGCAGAATAAAGATAGCAATAATAACAACAGTAAAACAATGCACAAAATGCAATCCACAAAGAGACACAGCAATTTACGTGGTTCACCCAAGGTGGGCTACTCCACGGATAAAACTTTTCTTCTAAAAGTTGTATCAAAGTCCTCCGGGAATCCTTCCCGATTACAATGTTTATGAGCCTCAGCTCAAAGGAGACACCTTCCCCTAATTCTCGCTTTGGTTGGTGATCCTCTAGAAGACCTCTACCTCCTCTGCCCTTAGCAAGTGGAATTCTGTCCACAGAAGACACCTGTCTTCCCTGCTCTGGCTGGAGATCTCTGTCCTCAATTCTGTCACAGCAAAGCTGGTCCTCTTCTCTGCACCAAACACAGTCCTTCGGTCTGGCACAATACTGTCCTCTTCCTCTATTCTTTTCTGCACTTGGTTGAAACCAATATTTTACTGTCTACGCAAATACAGCAGTTCTCGATCAAAAACACAGTAGCACAGATTTCGCGTATTCTACGTATACACAACAATACAGTCTTCGCAAAATACAGTAGCACTATCTTCGCAAATACAACAGCACTTCCTTTGCACTCTTTGCCTAAATCATGATAGCACTGTCTTCGCAACCTCTGTCTAAACACAGCAGATGCTCAGGCTTCTACTTATGCACTTCTACGATCGATCTTCTCCCCGCACTCTCTCTGCGCAATTCGCACTTCGAACGCACACTTAATCGATGATCAAACTATTCAAACATCCCTCCTTTTATAGAGTAAGATCCATGGTCATTACATCCAAACTTAGTCGGCTGTTATACTTCCACTGCGTCGATTGCAAAACCCTGTGCTACATCGGCCCAGATTTTAACTTTGTCGGCTCAAAGTTAACTCTGTCCTCAACCGCCTCCCTGTAGCTTCTGGCGTGAAACTTCAACATGTCACGATATCGTGACACCTTTGCCCGTCGTACACCTTCTATTGCTTGCTGTAGCGATATCGTGACGCTTTTGCTTTTGTCTGCTTCCTTTGCTCTTCTGTCACGAAATCGTGACACTTTTGCCTCTTGCTGACGTCATCTTGCTTCTGTCATGAAATCATGATGCTTTAGACTTCAAAGCCTTCTTCTCCGCTTCTGTCATGAAATCATGACACCTTTGCCTCTTGCTGACGTCATCTGCATTCCTGTCATGAAATCGTGATGCTTTAGACTTCAAAGCCTTCTTCTCCGCTTGCACCAGCAAAAATGGAACATGTCACGAAATCGCGACGCTTTCACTGCCTTAAGCTCTTTTTTGCCAAATGCTCGCGAAACTGGGACATGTCACGAAATCGTGACGCTTTCGTAGCCTTAAGCACTTTTCTGCCATATGCCCGTGAAACTGGAACATGTCACGAAATCGTGATGCTTTTGCCAACTGCAAGCTGCCAACTCAACCTGTCACAAAATCGTGACACTTTTTGCATCCGTACAACTTCTTTGAAACCTGTCACGAAATCGTGACACTTCCTGCAACTCAACACTGCCAACTCAACTTGTCACGAAATCGTGACACTTTCTGCATCCGTACAACTTCATTGAAACTTGTCACGAAATCGTGACACTTCCTGCAACTCAACACTGCCAACTCAACTTGTCGCGAAATCGTGACAGTTTTGCCTGAACTTTCTCTCTCCTCAAACATGTCACGAAATCGCGACAGTTTTGCCTGCTTCGTCTCTGCCTTCCAGCATGTCGCGAAATCATGACAGTTTTGCCAAAATTTCTCTCTCCTCAAACATGTCACGAAATCGTGACAGTTTTGCTAGCACTTTCTCTCTCCTAAAACATGTCGCGAAATCGCGATAGTTTTTCTAGCAGCCTGCAAACTTTTTCTAACTTATCTTTTTTCTGGATCTTTTGCAACTGGGCTACTCTGATTTTCTTGGAGACTTACTGACCAGCTGAAACCTTCATCAAAAACACATACTTAGACATAAAAACAAATTGCTCCAAGAACTCCTTGACATCAAAGACAACAACTACCAAGAGCTCCTTGACATCAATGACAACAACTACTTGAGCAAAGGCAATGTACTCAAGGTACCCAAAATTGCCAACAATACCAATAGCTAGTTGCCATAGTAGACCAAGGGTACAATATGTGCATAAAAGATGGTATTGAGAGAAATCATAGGATTGAGTAGCATTTAGAGAAGCTTGAGTTGGTAGATGAATTAAGACAATATTTTCAAATAAAAATATCTTGAAGGTTTAAATATTTTGTAAAGGTGAAGATACAGGCTACAAGATCTAAAATATGTTTTATTACCAAAGGGTTTGTATAGAAATATCTTCGATGGAGTTCTCTTGCATTGTTTAAAACAAAAATATATATATTTTTTGATTAACTCAAGATTGTCTGGTGTACACTACTAAAGTAAAACCACGATCATCAAAATCATTAGATCAAGATGTTATTGGTCTACCATTTTTGTGGACACATTCTGTTAGAATTAAAGTGCACTATGCCTCTGTTTTGACACTTGTCAGTTTATATTGACACTTGTCAGTTTATCATATAGGCATTCTACCTATATATGTAACTCATTTGTATCAATAAAATAATCCCATCAGTTTTAGCCTGCGAGGGAAATTTTTAAGACTATTTTTTTATTTCGCCTGAGAGCGATGCCGCCATTGAGCGATGTTTATTTTGCTGCCTAGATAGGCATGCTGTCGTTTTTCCAGCAAGTTGAAGGCCCCATTTAGACACAAGTATAGGGGTATTTATAGTCGTTGGAAATGTTTTTCCATGACGGACACAATGGTGGTGTCATATTGTAATTTTGAGGCTGTTTCAATTGAGTTTTTTAGCCTCAAAGTTCTTCTACCTTGGAGTGCACTCTCGGTTGAACTCGACACTCCCAAGGCACTTATAAGTGAACCTAGTATCTAGTAGTTCCCTCTATCTACTTGGAGGATGCAGCGGCTAGTTACCCATGCATTCCGGTAAGATGAGGTGACTACCATAAGGACACTTAATCTAGGGACTACATACATAGACACCCTAGACTCTATCCGAGGTTTTTTTTGGATCTACTTCTGAAGACTACAAACGAAGACACTTCAAAAGATTCTCTTCTATTATTTCTTCTTCTCCTCCATACTTGGATTCTAAGGCTCAATTTTATTGTATTTCATGGCTCGTATTTCTTTTGTATTAAGGTGCATTTTTGGTAGAGACCGACACCTTCTAGATTGAGTTCACCATAAGGAAGAATTTGATATTTATGGTGGGACTAGTCAGTGACCTACGAGAGGCAACATCCTCTGAGGATGACCTGTAGAGGCAACAGACCTAGAAGTGGCTGACCTTGAGGCACCCATGATGACCCTGAGGCACTTAGACGACTGACCCAATGGCAACAGACCCGTGGAAGTGGCTGACCTTGAGGAAATAGATCGAGATGTATACATAGTGAATCTAGCATTATTCATAGTTGGAGAGCCAAGCGCACAGAGCACGAGCCTAGACCAAATCAACAATAGAAGAGAATGATAGGTTGTTTTTTAGAGAGTCAACATTAAGGGGGAATGTTACCTAATGTTGACTTGTTTTGTTTCTTCTTTAGTTAGGATAGTGCATTTTAAGGGGGAATGTTAGAATTAAAGTGCACTATGCCTCTGTTTTGACACTTGTCAGTTTATATTGACACTTGTCAGTTTATCATATAGGCCTTCTGCCTATATATGTAACTCATTTGTATCAATAAAATAATCCCATCAGTTTCAGTCCCAACACATTCAAAGTGGCTTGGTCTTGTAAACAATGACAATGGTTTGTTGGAAGGAATAGGAATGCATCAATCCCATTACAACCAATAGTAACCAAGGAGGCTTTTCAATAATGAGGGTTAGAATTCATTGGAGTCATAAACCCAAATTCATTAGTAGGCCATAAATATATTTTAACAATGAATAATTATTTTACTCAATGGACTAAAGCCGTGGTCACAAAAATAACCAATTAGGACAGTAATTGAGTTCATCAAAACATTGATAGCAAGATTTGACATCCTAGATGCATTGATAAGTGACAACGGATCGAACTTCATAGGAGAAAGATTCATTTATTTCACTAGCAAATATGGTATCTACTTGAATATGTCATCTAATTATTATCCATAGGAAAATGGGTTGGCCAAATCACCCAATAATAACCTTTTAAAAATTATTAAAATAACTATTGGAGAAAATCAGAGAAACTGACACTTGTTTCTAGATCAAGCATTATGGGTGGATCGTATTATAGTTAAGAAGTCATGAAAAGCTTCACCCTATTCATTGGTGTATGGAAAAGAAGCCATCATCCCATTGCATATCGAACTACCAACTATAAAGCTAATATCTCAGGTAGAACTCCTTGATATGGAAGTGGTCAAGGTATGAATATTGTAGTTGTTGTTATTAGAGGAGTAGAGGGAAAAGGCTTATTAGAATTTCCAAAGCCACTCAAACACAACCAAATGATGGTTCGACAAAAAGACAACACTTTGGGACTATAAAATCAATGACCACAATAAATTTTACCCCAAAAATTAACTATTCAAAATACCTCATATCAAAATCTCTCCCAACCATCACATCCATTCCATATATTCAAACCACCACAACCACTATTCAAAAAATCCCTTAATCTCCCTTTCCCATCTTATAATCCATATTTACCACACTACCACCACCCAATAATTTGATCTTAGCTAACATCAATAAGCTCAAGAAAATGAGCCACAATGCCCAAGAGTGGTGGAATAACAAGACACCTAAGAAAGCAAAGAAGTTTGCTCTTTCTAGGAAAATGACTGTAGTGGATACCACCAATTATCTACAAATGAGAGTCATAGCCACATCGAAGGTAAAAAAGTTAGAGGTGGAGATGAAACTTTATGACTACCATGTGAGCACAAAAATGGACATATCTCAACTATTATTGGAAGACTCTCTACTCAATGCATTGGCCCATGTCAGTGCCATTTATTTACAAGGTGATAGGCTAAGGAGTAGATATCGACAGTTGGAAGGAAAATTCAAAGAAATGAAGGCAATGGCCAAGGAAGAACATAATGTTAAGAAGGGCCTATAGAATGAAAACAAAAAATATAAAAAGAAGATAATGGAACTTGCAAAAGTTAGCGCAAGAGACTTAAGATATAAATAAGGCTCTAATAGAATAAATCCAAGACTTGCAATAATAGTTGCAAGCATAAAAGGAAAGAACCATAGCTTCCTACTTCTCCAAAGAGACCCTTAAGAAACTAAGGAAAGATATTTGGGATAAGGTTCTCAAATATTCTCTTGAAGCCTATTCCATCATAAACTACCTATTATTCAGTACAAAAGCCATAGAAGAAGCAACAACAAAATTTAGAAAGGCTCAAGCTAAAGTAGAAACTGTAATTGAATATGCCAGATATTTAATGAGAATATCAAGAAGGTTTGAATCTGTTGCGAGAGTTGTCCCTAGTGGCCAATGGGAATGCAACAAGAAATATCTCTTGGGTCGTAATCAAGAGATAAAAATCCCAACAAGGATGGGATATGATATATAGACTATAGAAAAGGGCAAACAAAATAATGGAGCCTATGAAGGAAGCTAACGAATTGATATTTCCAAGATTTTGGGATTAAGAGACTCAAATTTGGACCAAAGAAGATCTTCAGGTTCAGATAGAAGTAGTTGCTAATATTGAATAAAAATAGATAAGTGGGAAGAGCCCTTTGAAGAAGCCTAGGTGATCGAATTTCTAAATAAAATGGCATTGATGCAAGCCAAAGTTTAAGATATTGCTAGAAGATATCAATAACCCTCCTATGAAAAGGTATATCAATTAAAATGAATACATGAAAGAGTATGGGAACTAAAAAATCCCCCATAAAATACATGGGCACAAGTTTGTGGTCCTTGAGAAGGCAGAAGAAATTTTTGATGGTGAAGAGGATCAAGAGGATGAGGAAAGAGAAGAGAACCTTGAGGCAAAAATTCCTTCAAAAGATGCAAGCCTTATTGGAGAACTAGACGATCAAGAGACACTTGTCACAAAGGAAGAGGCATCGGAGCAACTAGAAGTCAATGATGTGACACCTCGAGCACCACAGGTATAAAAAACAAAATATAAGATGTCAGAATGAGAATAAGCCACTTGGAAGTTTTGAAAAGGTAAAACATACTTTATTTCTATTATGACATTAATTTCCTTTTCACCTACCATTTCATTATAAATATCATAAATCATTCATATTTTTCACTTACACATAAATCATTGACTTATCACATCTCACTTTTTCAAAATTTATTTTTCATTATAATTAACTCCACTCATACTCCATCTCATCATCGCATTAAATCCGCACCCAATATAAATAGGACTTTTGAGTTCTCAATTTTTGCAAGCAAAAATTCCCCAAGAGGCACCAAGAATGTAGGTCAAGTTCATGACCTCATTTGCATAGCAAGAAGAGATGTCTTTTTGGGAAAAAATTGGTTGTGTTGAAGACTAAAGACTTGCATGAAACTAGGAGCTCAAAACTAGGATAATGTCAGTATCAATATCAATACGAAGCCTCTTTTGCTTGAGAATGTGCAAAGAAAAAATGTCAGTATCAATATGAAGCCTCTTTTGCTCGAGAATGTGCAAAGTCAAGTGTTTGAGATTGCAATTCTTAAAATTGGGCTTAGACATCAACAATATTAAATTAAAGCCCAAGATCATGCAAAATAAAGGAGTAAACAAAGTCACTATGCTCAAAGTTAGGCTACTCAAACTGATGATGTCAGTCGAAGGGGAAAAAGGCCCAAAATGATGCAAGTCAAACTGCAAAGACCAAGTGCACAAAACTGGGCTACCTTGGTGATGATGTAAGCATGTTCAAAATATATCTTAGATCATGTAAAAAATGCTAAGATGCAAAAAATTGGGATATGAGCAAACAAAACAAAAGTGCACAAATTCACATTGTTTGAGCTGATGACGTCAACACCTCCAAGCTAATGCTTGGAATTATACAAACAAAGGACACAATATACAATAGGAAGTAAGCAAAGCCTAAATACATCCAAGGATGACATTATTAAGCAAAAAATATAGTCTCGTTCTATAGATCTCTGCAAATAAATTGAAGAGCCCAATTTTATTTAAGAACCCAAGAAATGTCACTCTTAGACTTGTAATTTCCATGGTTCCCGCCAGATGGTTCTAGTTAATCACACCAAATCATGAAAATAATAACTTCAACAGATTAGTTGTAAGAATGTAGCTACTTGCAAAATACGGTTGCAAATCAATAGACCAAGATCAATATAAATTCAAATTTAGATGCAGGATGAAGCTCAAAGCAACCACCTCAACATTTCAATTCTTGCCAGGTTGTTTTCTTATTAGTCTTACAACTATAAATATCCCACTATAAAATTCAAATTTTAGCCTATAAATAGGATGAGATATATTAATACAAGGGTCAATTCTATAGTCCTTGCCTATTATTGTTATGTAATCTTGCTACTAATCAATGAAGTGATAGCTATTTTAGCCTCCATTACTGTTCAATTATAGGTTTTTATGCATGAATTCTTTGTTTTAATTCATTTCTATTACACTTAACACTTAGTCTATTCTGTTAAAGTAAATTTTGCTTTTTGGATTGCTATTGGATTGCTAATTGTTCAAGTCCTTGGAATGATTAAAGCATTTGTTTTAAATTGAATAAATCTATAATTGAATCTGATAATGGTTGGTCTATTAAGTATCATGTAATTGGATTGGTTAGCATATTACCAATGATGTTACATTATATCCTATCCACTTTTCAATATCTCTTTCTAACCCTTACTCTTTTCTAACCCTTTTCCCCTCAAAATTTCAATCATTTTAAGGAGTCAACCTTCTTCGAAGGTTGAAACAAAGAGAAATATTATTTCATCCAATTCTATACTTTGGCTAAAGTCCAAGGTATAATGCCTATCCATTGGTATGGCAGATGTTGGTCCAATAGGTATATTTTATTAGCTTCACTCAACTCTTGATTATGACCAAACCATTGATACATAATTTATCACAACCTCTCTTCCTTTACTTTTGAATTATAGGTTTGGATCACGAGGACTATGATGGAATGAATGCCATAAAAGATGCTCATTGATGTTTACATATGAAGCTTTGCAATCCTATGTTAGCCCATACAGAGATTTAATGATCCTACATACCTTATTCTCTTGACCAAATATGATGAATCCCTATGGCTATGTCATGTAGAACTCTTCATTAAGGTTACCATTGAGAAATATGCTTTTCACATCCATTTGATGTAACATCCATCCAAACTACACAACCATTGTGGAAACTATTTGAATGGTCATGATCTTCATCGTTGGTGTAAAATTTTCATCAAATTTGACTCCTTTTTGTGCATAGCCATTAACAATCCTTAATTTGTATTTTTTGATGCTCCTATTAGCTTTGTATTTTGTCTTGAATACCCCCTTGCAACTAATGTATTTATTGCAAGGTGGAATATAAACAAGCTACATATATTATTCTCTAACAGTGCTCGATACTTGAAATTCATGAAATTATTCTTCTTTGATGCAAGATATTTGTGAACCATCGAAGGTTCATATGTCTACACCATAGTGCTCATCAAGGCTATATTGATATCATTTGAACTATATTGAGTTCTTAGTCCAAAATTAAATGTGTTTGGAACACAATCTAAGTTTTCATCAGAAATTATGCTTAGATACCACTTGGTCCTGTGATTGGTACTCAGAGTGAATGGTCTTGGGTCATCAGATCCATCAAGAATATCTCAATCATCTTCATCCTCTCTCTTAGAGGCTTTGTCGTCATCATCATTAAATAGGAAATCAATAGTGCTTTACCAACAACATGTGGTTTAGAAGAAGAGGTACACTCATTCATCTCATCAAACACATATCTACTAATATAGATCTTCTTGATGTCAAGATCCATGAGATGATATCCATTCAAATCACTATTGTATTCGATGAAGATAGATTACTTGGATTTCTCCACTAGCTTCATCTACTTCTACTTTGGAATGTGTATTAATGCAATGCATCCAAACACATGGATATATGATATAGAAGGTTTGTTTCTTATCCATTCTTATTTAGGTGTGACATCATTCAATAGAAGTGTGGGTGCACAATTAGCAAGTATACCATAGGATAAACAACTTTTACCCAAAATGTTGGCTATAAATTGGCATCACTCAACATACATCATACCATATCTTAAATAGTACAATTTGACCTCTCTACAACTCCATTTTTTTGAGGCATGTAAGTAGCCATCAACTATAATTTGATGCTATGTTACTTTAGGGAAGCAAAAAATTAATTACTAATGTACTCTCTCTTTATCTAAGTGGAGTATACAAATGGAAAAGCCAAAAATATTCTCCACATGAGATTTGACATCTCAAAAATAGTGGAAAGCTTCCTCCTTTACTTTTAGGAAATACACCCACATCCACCATGTATAATCATAAATGAACCATTAAAAATATGTAAAGTCACTAAAATTCAAATCCATGAGTCTACAAAAATTGGTATATATCAATTAGAGTGGACTAGAAGCTCTACGATTGTTTGAGCCAAATGGAGCTCGATTTTGCTTTTTGGCTAAATAATGCATACAAAGCTCATGAGGCTTCATTAAATATGGAATTCCATGCATCATATAATAATGCAGGAGTGAATTTAGATGGCAAAAGTTGAGATGTTCAAATTTCCTATGCCATAGAGGTAGCTTCATTTTCCTTGTATTCCAAAGCTTGTTTGTCTTGCATTAAAATCATAAGCTAAAATATCTTGCCTTGTTGATGGCACTATCAATGATTGTCAAACCTTTGGATTTCTCTCGAATGAGATAGAATTTCTTGGCACCTATTTTCAAAAATTCAAAACATAAATTATGATCAAATAATTGATTCATAAAACCCAATCTCTTCATGAGGCTAGACATATAAAGAACTTGAGTCAGACAATAGGTTGCTCTCTAAAATGTAAAACAAATATCGTTGGATACAATAATAATGTATGATAAATTGTTACTAAGAGTGAATTATCCATAGTAAGATGAATTTTCAAGGCTCAAGAACCATTTCTTATGGCTTATCATATATCTGGTAGCTCTAGAATCAAAATATCAAACTAGGATAGGCTTTGAAACACCATCAAGAGATTAATATTAAATGAAATAGACATAATCTTGTACTTATACATCAGAATTGGTGTCCTCCTTTTCCATTGAGATCTCTTCTACTTCCCTCCCAATGTATAGTTTAGCTGGTTCTTGGAATAATCCTATGAGAATAGGTTGAGTTTGCACTATTTAAGTTTGTCCTGGTTTCCCATAGATGAAATATGAGATGTTGGAACTTGAATAGTTCTTTTGTCCTTGATAGAATTGTTTTTTTTGCGCTCTATATTTTTGTTGATTCTAGTGCTTGTTAAGGGTCCACAACTTTTCTTCTATTACATAAATTAATATTATTTTTGATATGTTAGCAATGCATGTCCATTATTAGCTTTAATTTTTTGAATTACTTTCTCTTGCTAAAGAAAATCCACAAGAGACTCAAAAGTGGGACTTTAGGTATTCATGTTTAGAGTCATTACTAGGAAAATAAAAACGTGGTAGTACACACATCACTATTGGAACAAGTACATCAACACTAATAGTTTTACCTAATTCTTGTAGCAAGACTTGGAATTTGGAAATTGGTTGTAGAAAGCCTTCCAACTTGTCATTGCTCTTCATATTAAAGTAATTTAATTGACTTTATAGGTATAAAATTTAGTTTTTATTATTGTATTTGAACATCATACTAAGTTTATTCCATGCATCCTTCATTATTGAAACATCACAAATGTATGATTTGACCTCATCAATTGCACTAAACATTATGATTTGTCTAGCTTTATAATTACCTTTATCAAATATTATTTTATTCTTTTGGGTTAGTGACATGTCTTTGCATAGTGATAGATACCACTCCTCACAAATCTTCAAAGTCCAAGTGAATCTTCAACTTTATCTTCCAAGTGAAATAATTGTCATCTTTTAGTAACTAGGAATGGGAAAATGGAATTTTGAGGGCATTAATAGCCATAACAAATATTCAAAAAACCACAAAAAATACTTCCACCATTATGGGATCAAAAAGAGCTTTTCAACAAGTATATGTATTCCTCTACTTAAAAATCAATTAATGCCTCAAACTACAAGAAATCTATAGTGTACTACAAGGCCAAAAATTAGGTGTTACGGATTGAATTATTTTCCCTCCAAGTAAAATATATAAAGAATATTCTCTCAAAATAATTTTAAATTTACATGGTAATAAAAAATATGGTGGGTATTCCTATATTTCCATTTGCATTTAATAAATATAAAAAAATAAAAAAATATTTTTCTTCATATAGCTTTCCCATGATGAATGTACGATAATGGAGGTTTAAATCTAAAAGACAAAATCTTGCATGTGTTAGTCAATGGTCAATAGTCCTCAAAATACACAAAAACTTATGAATTTAGATGGTAAGAGGTTCCCATAAAGCCCCTTTTGAAGTTTTCTTGATGACAAATATAATGACATAAAGGTCATTCCCACCATGCATGTGGATAAAAATATAAATTATGTGCCTTCAAAATTATGCACATGCATGTTTAGGATGGATGGCTTGAACATAGGTCAAACATCCAATAAAACTAGAGATATTTACTATTAACTTGAATTTGTTGGCCATAAATTAAATGTAAATAGAATTGTATCTCTACTATAGAAAACATAACTAGATGGTAAATATTAGAGGTTTCAAACATTTGGTTTTGATACAGATGATGCTCTAACTATGAAAATTTATTGTTATTGTTAGTTGCAATATAGTTCCTCCTCTCCAAGAATTGGATGACACATCTACTATGCAACAAAGCACAAACAAATTATTCTAGCACCTATCATGTTCCTTTTTCAATATTTTGAGTGCATCCTCTTCATATAGAATGGTGCTGCTATGTAATATGTAGAATAAACATGTTCTCCAAAACAATAAAAATTTCCTTAATAAAATGACATATTCATGCAATAAGTAACATTTTGTTTCCTTCGATGATGATGTCTCCACTAAAACTCTCTAATATTGATCCATGTTGGACACACATATTATTGTACAAAATTATTTAGTGAGATGCACATTTATATTTTTCTTGGTTTTATAATTTCCTTGACTTTGCATTAAGTGGGTTTGATAAAATTATAGAATAATAAAATAATAGAATAAGAATATTTGACTTCATTATGCACAACATAAAGAACATATTGATAAGCATTCAATAAATAATTATAGGTAAAAATTGGTTACATTCCATGCACCAATGCTCAAACATCTAACCTATTTCTAGTTGTGTTACACCCTCCCATTATAAACCATTATGTACATGAAAATGTTTAGAACCCCCTTCCAAAACAAGTTGGCCCTTTAGGAAGGTTTTTACAATAGCTCCATGGAAAATTTGCTTCTCTAGGGTCAAATCATGTTTGTAATACACATGCATTTCACATCATATTGTTCCTACACAAGTGGTGATATAACTCTACCAAAATAAATTTTCAATGCATTATTGCATGACTAAGGCTATTTTACAACTTCCCATCAACAACATCTTGATGCTAATGTCACTAGAATAAATTAAATGTTTTAACTAAGGGTTGACTAAATATAAATAATGCCTACTTTTCATGTGTGAAGAATCATACCATGGAATTGAGAGACTTCTATCTCAAGTGAAGTGCAAGAGATTTAATTCATAAAGAGGATCATTACTTATCCAAGTGGAATACTATAGATCCTAAAGAGAAAACATGTCTTCAAGGTGCTTACCCAAGTTGATGAAATGCTTATAGCAAGGGCTAATCCCATTTTATAGGTTTCTTATGGCCATGTTAGTTAGAAAATTAGCTTCCCTTAAATATATGCACCATCATCATGAATTTCCCATGATATGTTGAATAATTAGATATTTTGATTATTAGAAGAAATTGTGTTAACCATAAAATATATGTTTTTTATGTTTATAGATCTCATGTAGTGCAAGAATTATGATTCAATATTAGGTATTATAAGTACTACAAGGATTCCCAACTTGACTATGATGTAATTATAGCATTGCTACAAATTTCAATTGATGTATCTTCTAGAATTTAGTATGTACACATTGATGTTCGAAAAATATAGGACCAATATCAAAACCTCAATGACAATGATTATGGCTCTACATCTCAAGTATAGCAAAAATCCTTGATTGCTATATTTCCAACTCAATACCAAGAAATAGAAGAAATGAGAAGTTATTTAGAAGATTGCATCTAAGAACCTATAGATGTTATTGAATTTCAACAAATTAGATTATATCCAATCAATGAATATAATATAAAGGTCCAATTTGATATGGCATTTCTAAATTTATTCCCTATTTGTGAATTCATGTTCAGAAAATATGCTTCAAAGATATCCATATGGATGACTGTGCTTTGTACTTGATTTAATTTCATGTTAATAGATTTGGGAGCCATATTAGGTTTTTATATTTCTTATTAAACCTTATAATATGTCATAAAATCCAGCCATTGCAAGGTGTGTTTACAAAATTAAACATAGAGGATAGGCATCAATATCTTGTATGCTTCGAGAAAAACCTTCATGGAACTTGATCATTTTTAGAAGTACAAATAAGTTATCTAACATGATCATGCAATTGGGTTGCCTAAAATTGTTCTTCACAATGAGTGTTGTAGACACTAATATTGGAATATGTGGTGTTAATATTCACTTGAGACCAAAGCCAACTTTTTATATTATAACTGCGGTATAGATCGATGATCCCTTATACACCTATTTATGTGGTTTTATTTTATTGTTTTAATAATAAACCTTAAGGTTGATTGCTTAACCTTGAGCTAAGATCACATGTAATTGGGTATATATACCCCTTGCGACTAACCATTTCATTATTAATTGGAGTGCTTATTATTTCTTTTATTGATATAACATTGTGTCTACAAATACCCTTTATATTCCATTATGTATTTTTTTGTGTTTTTAATTTTATTTTGGATAATATGGTGATTCTTTTTTAAAGAAATTATTGTTAATTCAAACATGATATTAAAGTGGGTGTGAATATCTATTACTCAACCTCAATTTTTTTATGATTTTATTCCAACAAAGTTATAGAATCAATGTCGTTTCTTGGAGATAGTGCTTGCAGTGCTTCTAGTGTTGTGAGAAAAAAGTCCATATGAACGTAGATCATAAGAATCTCCTTATGTTGCAATAGATGTTCTCAAGTGAAAAAATTCATTAACATGATTCCATTTACTCTCTTAAATTTCAACTTAACTCTTTGTTTCTTGGCTAGATAGATGCCTTAATTGTTTGATTAAACTTTTTGAGGATGTTTGAATACTCGCATGTCTTTTATGGACTTTTTGAAAAATCCATTTCCTTTTCTACTTCATGTTATTTTGGTATCAATGCATCATGGATGAGATCACTATTTGTATTCTTTGCCAAATATTTTATTTTTGCATTGAAAGTTACTTTTTTTGCTTTCAAAATTTAAAATTTGAATACTATGAAAGGAAGATTCCTAAAATATTCTAGTTTTGAGAGGGAAAAACATGGGCAAGATATAATAAGTGGGGATGTTTTTCTTAGATGTAGGGTTTTATTTTGAGATACCCCATACTCAAGCCAATTAGAGGCCTTGGTGTAATGACATTCTATTACTTTTTAAAGGTACTAACACCTCTTGGTCATTAGTTCAAGTCTGTGTTTCAACATCAATATAAGGAAAATAAGTAGTTTGTATTGTAGAGTTTCCATGACATAGGGTTTGTGAAATGTATGCATTTGCCTTCTCAACTAGCATAAGGATGCCAAAGTTGATTCCTTCCCTCTTTGGACTTGATGCCTTATGCATTATGGTGGTTTGGAATATTTTTAAGGTGTTTCTTCATATGAGGTATGGGATTGAATCTCTCTCCCTTAATTTTTCTTGGGAATAGATTTTATTTGGTGCTCATATGGCTAATGTATCCTTGTCTAATCAAGACCATTTGGAGTGAAGTTACCCTTGTGACCTTGTGGCTAGGGGAGAGTACTATAAGGCTTGGGGAACTAGAGCTACATGGTTTAAATATCTTACCCATTTTTTTTATGGATTCAAGTGGTTGTTGGTGGTTTAGTGACCAACATGGTATTACTAAATGATTTGGTAGTAAAAGTATGGCACCCTGACCCTAATTTTATGTATAAAAGTGAGATCGACCAATCAATCATGTCATCTCATTATTCAAGATGCACTTTCTTTTAAGCAATTATCAATGGATATGGAACACAAGTGGATTTTATCATTTCTATAAGGTGACACATGGTGTTTTGTAGTGTGTTGGTACCTAGTCTAGTGGCATGTACAAACAACATTTAAATAACATCTCCTTACCTAGTTCAATAGCACTTGGTGGTAGATGGTTCCCCAAAGCACTATCTAGTTGGTAAAATAGTTAGCACATAGTTGAAATCCTCTTCACTTCCAATAAGAACCATGTGGTATCATGCTATTTACTAGAGGTATTTTTTATGATTTTTGAACCAAAATTTTGCATACAAAAGCATTTTGAGTTTTTTTTCAAATAACATGAATTTTCAAACTCTTTGAATTGATAGTATTATTTCTAGTCATAAATACATGTTAAATATTATACTTTTATAGGAATTTAATGGATCAACATGTTCCCTTGATCAATAGGTCTAACCATGCCACTTGGAAAATCAAGATTGTAGCTTTACTATAGAGTAAGGGACTCCTCAAATATATGAATGAGTATCCTAAAGACATTGCAAATAAAGGGATAAAATAGTTGTATAGTAAGAAGGTGGAAGAACATGATTTGGTTGCCCTATATGTTGAAAAAATATATGACAATCATATCAATAACATCTTATATTAAAATCGGATATTGGATAATTTCTAGTAGATGTATATTTGTATTGACTCTACATAAAATAATAGATTGGATTTAGACCTTACTATTTTATACATGGATAGATTTATATGTTAGAATAAATCTTAAGTCCTACTAGGATAGTCTAAATTGAGTTACCAATCTTGCATGAGGTAGGTATACTCCCAATTAAGACTAGCTCAAATCTATTGAGTTGTTGTAATCCAACGACTCACATTGATCAACTTTGCTATTTATACAAAGTTGATCTCATAGAATAAATCAATCAGTTTTAAAGCTTCTCTTAAAGTTTCTTGTGATGCTTCGCATATCTATTTTAACTTGGGGTTATAATATTGTTCTTCAATATTCTAACATGGTATCAGAGCCTTGGTAGATGCTTGCATTCAAGATTTCTTGCTTCTTGAAATTTTTTTAACTGGTTTATTCTATCTAAATTTTCTTGGCAATTTCTTTTTTTTGGAGAAATTATATGTTCTATTACTCCTTTTTCTTTAATTTATAGCATTGCATGATGTTTTGGAAGTCTAGTGCACAAGGATTTTTTTGAAACATGTCAATTACATGTGAAGTTTTTTTAAATTCTTCATAGGCACATTGTTTCAGATCGTCTAAGAGATCATTGAATAACACAAGCTTATATTGAGAGCAACTCAACATAGAATGATGGAATAGTTTGTTTCATAAAACTTGAACAATAACTTCACACATCTCTTGACTAGGCTCAGTCAACTCAAATCAACCAATCATCACAAGGAACAACTCTTTCTCACACAACCCTAGTCCAAGTATGTATCAACCAACTCAAATGTTTTCAACAATTCTCAACCACAAATCTCACATAACAATGATACTCATGTTCTTTTCTAACTCAAGTTCTTTCACAACCAATGGGCTTCAACAACTATGCTTATCAAACAAGGTTTAGACACAACTCTCAATTTAAAAAACCTTGAAGCATTCAACCAACCACTTTCGAAAAGGAAACCCCAATCAATCATTTTCTCTCCAATGATATTTCAGAAATAAACCACCATAAATAATCAATAGAAGAATGTGCCCATACATTTTATGAAGATGAAAAACCTATTTGTAAATCTACCACAATCACAAAAATTCTTTTGCCAATCTTCACAAGGGTTAGTAGATCACAAAATTATCAAAATTACTCCACTTTTCAATAATCATCACCAAGGCTTTTATTGCACAACTTCCTTATCTCTCCTAAAACCACTTGTACCATAAAATAAAATAAATCAAAACATTGCATAACCTTTTCACTCCCAAAACCACTTATACCATAAAATAAAATAAATCACAATATTGCATACCTTGTCACCTCATGAAAGAATTAATCCTCTTGAAAAAGAACAAGGCAAACTTCACTTTTGGAACCCCTTTGAAAAATTAGAAATATCTCTTTACACACACCTTATTTATCCTTCTAAATAAGTTAGTCAAATAGCCCTCGAAATAAGATTTTTGACAATATATAATATGCCACACTTCCGAAATAAATTGAAACCTTTATATATATATATATATATATGCCAACCTCCATTAATTGCACATAGGTCGGCCCTCCATTAATTTAAACTTAAACTTTAAACTTTAATATCTTCATCACCGGAGGTCCTTTTTCAATGAAACAAAATTCCACCTTGGATTTGAATAAAAGACCTTTCCATATAAGCCCACCATGGTTTTAAATAAAACCTTTTAATTTGTCTGCCTTGGTTTTCATAAAAACCTTGTAAATAGCCATGCTTTCCAAAATATCATAAATGCTTATTTATGAAGTATTTTGGCCACCAAAACCAAATGTGATCCATGTGACATCAATGATCTATGTGACATCAACGACAACATAAAATACCTCAAATTAACTCAAATTTCCAAGAATCTCCCCCTTTTTCATTGATTGCAACACCTCTAAAGCAAAAACCACAATCACTACAAAAACCATCTCTAAGAATCAAAGCTGCTCCCCCTGACTCAATAATATCTTTGGAGGTTGCTCCCCCTAACTCAATGATTTCTTTGGAGGCTACTCCTCCTAACTCAATACTTTATTTGGAGGCTACTCCCCCTAACTCAATTCTCTCCCCCTTAGTCAAATCCCTCCCCCTTTGAAATCAATGGCAAAAGGGACACCTATGGGGCTAAAATATATAAATCTTAAGCTTAGCCCCCCTCATCCCCTTCTCTTTTGAGATGATTAATTTTTGTGTGGGATTACTTTTACGCCCATATCACTTTGTTTCTTTTCTCTATCAACTTCCTTTCATGTTTTTCTGATATCCTTATCTTGATGAATTACTTGATCTTATTGTCTAGAACCTGTTTGGAATTGAGTCCTACACCATATTGAAATATGCCCAAAGTTATTACAATTAAAACACTTGATAATGTAACCTGTAACCTTTGGATGGTGCCCATGTCCTGAAATCATTCTTAAAATAATTTCCATATCCATTATTTTCTTGAAACCTATATTGTGAAGCTTTGTTTTCATGACCATTATAACCATGACTTCTAAAATGTGTAGCTCTAAAACCAAAACCATGTTGCTCATTTCCTTTGCACTAAAAAACTCTATGACCAATCATGTTGCATGATAAGCAATGTCCCAAACCATACTTTCTTCCTTTGAAGTTTCTTCTAGAAAAATACAACTTCTTTGATCCATGGATCTTGCAATGTATAGCCCTGTGTCCAAATCCATTACAAGAAAAACAATATCCTTGAAAAGCCCTTTGTTCATGCCTTGGTTCCTCATACCTTTCTTGACCATTATCCTTATGATCATCTTCAACTTGTGCATTGTATTCTTGAACCTTCTTTGTAGCATCTAAAACCTCTTCCTTGCATTTCTCTTCAAGAATTTATTTTCCCTTTGAGCTTGATTCACCTATCTCAAAACAAGAACCAAACTAAATATCTAGAGCCTTAGGAACTTTGGAACTTTCCTCACAAATTTTAGGTGCTTCCTTACTTTCATCTTTTAGAACTTCCTTTCCTTTTGAGTGTGACTTTTCTTGGAAGTAAGATACAGCCTTAAAATAAGTTTCCACTCATTTCTTAATCTTTTCATCTAATGTATCATGTCTTGTTGTGGTTACCCTTAGTTCTTCATTCATCATTTTTTCTATCCTTTTTTCATTTTGAAGCTCTTCTCTGATATTACTGATTATTTGAAGTAGTTCTTCTATGATTTTGACATCTATTCAAATCTTGTTTTCAATATTTTTGTATCCTTATTTTAGCCTTTTGATTTATAATTATTTTTACTTGGCTCATCCTCTTCCTTTTCTATTATCAAAAGTGAGACTTATTTGTTTTCACTACTGCTAGAATTGTCACTAGAACTGCTGCTTTCTTTTTCAAAAACACTTTCCTTGTTGTAATTGTTATAGTATTTGCAATCATCATCTATATGCCCAAATTCTCCACATATGAAACATTTTAGTATCCTTAGACCTTTCTTGTACCTATCTACTTGCTCAATGGCTATGGCAAGCTCTTCATGTCTTTCTTCAATAGGCACATCTTATTCTTTAACTTCAATACCTAGGAATAGGTGTTATTTATTTTCTTCACTTATTCCAAAGAATGTACATTCTTTTTCATCTGACTGATCTTTATCACTGTAATCTAAACTATCACTTGCTTCTACAATGTAGTAAGATTTCTTTACCTTACGAAAAATTTTCTTCTTCTCATACCTATTTTGCTTGAATTTGTCATCTTTGTCATGCTTATGCTTTCCATATTCTTTTCTTCTTTGAACCTAGTTTTCATCATCACTGTTTTATTCATGTGGACACTTGTATGCATAGTGACCAAGATCACCACACTTGTAGCACCTGATTTTCCTTGTATCTCTAAAATTCTTTGAATCCTTATTCCTTTTGATGAAGTTAGCTTCCTCATCATTTTATAAAACTCTATATGTTTCTAAAAATTTTCCTTTCTCTTTTTCTAAAGCCTTGAATGCAATCTCTTTTATTGGAGCTTGATGCTTACTTACCCTCATCTCATAAGATGTGAGAGTACCTTGCAATTCTTCCATTGTTAGCTTGTTGATATCCATTGTCTCTTCTATTACTGAAACCTTAGAATCATATTTCATGGGAAGTGATATCAAAACCTTTTGAGTAACTTCTGATTCTTTCATATCAAAAACTAGGCCTCTCATGGTGTTAGTAATCTCATCAACTCAAAGTAAAAACTTTGCAATATCTTTAGAATATTCCATTTTCAATTTCTCAAATCTTTTTCTATGAGTTTGTAGTTTTGCCAACTTTAGCTTGGAATCTCCTTCATAAGGATTTCGTAACTTGGTCCACATTGAATTAGCTGAAGTACATACTGTGACCTTTGCAAAATCTATCTCACATATCCCACTCAAAATACAATTCATTGCTCTTGCATTTATCTCAACCAATTTTTTGGTAGTCTTATATTCCTCAGGATCACCTTCAACTCTATACTCTTTTTCAACCATTTTTCATACCTCATATCCTTATGATATCAAGTAGTTCTTCATCCTAATGCTCTAGAAAGCATAATTGTTATCATCAAATAATTGAGCCTTATTTGTAGATAATCCATTCTATGAACCCATTTGTGTTCTTATAGAATCTACCCTCAAGCTGTTAGTCTTTTTGAAGGAACCCGTTTTGATACCAATTGAAGAACACAAGATTATACTGAGAGGGGGAGGTGAATAGTATAAGACCACTTTTTACTTTTTCTTTCAATTCAATATTATGTTGTGTATAGATAGTAGTATCAATAGCAATAATAAAAGCAATGCATAAAATACCATACACAATAGAGACACCATAATTTAAGTGGTTCAACCAATGTGGGCTACTCCATAGAAAAAATATTTTACTAAAACTTTCTCAATAAATCTCGTTGGGAATCACTCCCAATTACAATATTTATGGATCTCTATCCAAAGGAGATGCTGATCCCCTAATATCAAGTTCGTGGATCTCTTCCATAGGAGAACTCTTTCCCCTTCTACTCTAGCTATGTGATCTTCTAGAATACTTTGTCTCCTACTACACTAACTAGTGGACCTCTCTCCACTTGAAGACTCCTCACTCAGATCTATCTTCAACTGTGCTGGATGTTGGATCTCTATCCACTAAGACTTTGTCCTTTGTACTCTATCACCTCCAAAGCTTTGTCAATAGGCTCACTAAGAACTTGCTCAATAAGCTCACACAGAACCTGCTTAACAAGCTCACACAGAACTTGTCAAATGCTGAATAATAAGCTCACATAGAACTTGTCTAAATCTTCTCTAGTAAGCTCACCAAGAACTTGCCCAAATATGCTCTAGCAAGCTCAGCAAGAACTTGCCCAAATATGCTCTAGAAAGCTCAGCAAGAACTTGCCCAAAATCGCTCTAGCAAGCTCAGCAAGAACTTGCCCAAAGCTATCCACAAATCTGTCCCAACACTGTCCTCAAATTTGTCTCAACACTATCCTTAAATCTATCCCAAAGGCCTTCTCAAAGGCTCAATCAATCATGCTCAAGTAGTACTCAAAATGAACTCAACAATGAATGGCAATGTACTCTTCAATGAATGACAACAATGATCCACAATGCTCTCAACTCAAATCAATCTCAAGTCAACTCATAGAAACATAAAGAGAATTGTTAGAGACTCAATATGTTCTAATCTCACTCTCAACTCAACTCAACTCAAATCAACTCATAGAAGCATAAAGAGAATTGTTAGAGACTCAATATGTTCTAAACTCTCTCTCAACCTAAATCAATCTCAACTCAACTCAAATCAACTCATAGAAGCATAAAGAGAATTGTTAGAGACTCAATATGTTCTAATCTCACTCTCAACTCAAATCAACCTTAACTCAATTCAAGTCTTATAGAACCATAAAGAGAATTGTTAGAGACTCAATATGTTCTAACCTTAATCTCAACTCAACATAGAATGATGGAATAGTTTGTTTCATAGAACTTGAAAAATCACTTCATACATCACTTGACTAGGCTCAATCAACTCAGCTCAACCAATCATTACAAGGAACAACTCTTTCTCACACAACCCTAGTCCAAGTATGTATCAACCAACTCAAATGTTTCCAACAATGCTCAACCACAAATCTCACATAACAATGATACTCATGTTCTTTTCTAACTCAAGTTCTTTCACAACCAATGGGCTTCAAAAACTATGCTTATCAAACAAGGTTTAGACACAACTCTCAATTTAAAAAACCTTGAAGCATTCAACCAACCACTTTCGAAAAGGAAACCACAATCAATCCTTTTCTCTCCAATGATATTTCAGAAATCAACCACCATAAACAATCAATAGGAGAATGTGCCCATACATTTTATGAATATGAAAAAACCTCTTTGTAAATCTTCCACAATCACAAAAGTCCTTTTGCCAATCTTCACAAGGGTTAGTAGATCACAAAATAATCAAAATTACTCCACTTTTCAATAATTATCACCAAGGCCTTTAATTACACAACTTCCTTATCTCTCCTAAAACCACTTGTACCATAAAATAAAATAAATCAAAACATTGCATAATATTTTCACTCCCAAAACCACTTATACCATAAAATAAAATAAATTACAATATTGCATACCTTGTCACCTCATGAAAGAATTAATCCTCTTGAAAAAGAACAAGGCAAACTTCACTTTTGGAACCCCTTTGCAAAATCAGAAATATCTCTTTACACACATCTTATTTCTTCTTATAAATAAGTTAATCAAATAGCCCTCGAAATAAGCTTTCCGATGATGTATAATATGCCACACTTCCAAAATAAATTGAAACCTTTACATATATATATGCCAACCTCCATTAATTGCACATAGGTCGGCCCTCCATTAATTTAAACTTAAACTTTAAAATTTAATATCTTCATCACCGGAGGTCCTTTTTCAATGAAACAAAATTCCACCTTGGATTTTAAGAAAAGCCCTTTCCACATAAGCCCACCATGATTGTAAATAAAACCTTTTATTTTTGTCTGCATTGGTTTTCATAAAAACCCTGTAAATAGCCATGCTTTCCAAAATATCATAAATACTTATTTATGGAATATTTTGGCCACCAAAACCAAATGTGATCCATGTGACATCAATAACAACATAAAATGCCTCAAATTAACTCAAATTTCCAACAATCATCTACTTCTAATGTGAAGAACGAAGACAACATGTGAAGAACGAAGACAATATTTTTTTGACTGCAAGTTGAATTTTTTGACACTCGCTTTCTTGGTACCCCATGCTTGCTGTGTTTTTTTTGAAGCATTCAGATGGGAGCTCATTGAAGAAGCCTACTGGTTGTAATTAGCTACTGCAGACGATAGTGTGTTTGTTGAAAAAGCCTATTGCTGGTTGTAATTCGCTGCTGATGGGAGCACCTTCGTTGAAGAAGCTTGCTTCATTGAAATTTCAGTGATTTTTTCATCACTTTTGGAGATTGACCCACATCTACCACCATGTGATTAGACCACTCACTCAGTATTCTCTCACTCTCATGCAAGGAACAACGAATCATTTGGTGGCACACTAGCGATATCTTCGAGCACTCTCCACTAATGGTACTGATGTCCAATCGGTGTTCCCCACTCGCGCAGTCCCTAGCTCGTGATAGACCTCCAGTAATTTTTTTTCAAAGCGTAGTCCTCGGACAGTTATTATCCACTACATTTAAGTGGCACGCTCGATCGACTTGGCATCTGGCGATATATCCTTAAATTATACCCTGGCGGCACGAAATGCATTTTTTAAAACTCAGTTTTAACCGTGCATGACCGTTCGAGCAACTTTGCACATAAGTTAAAGTGTGCATCCTTAGAGAACGTTATCTAACGTACCCATAATTTGTTGAAGCAAACTGAAGTACCACAAGCCATTCATTCTTGGAAAATACCTTGTCTTCTTCTAGTTTTGATGGTGCACTTTTGATTGCTCTACTTGGCACAGTCATGGGAAATATTATTTATTCACATCTCAAGCCGAGATATAGTGTCCACCCAAAAATTGCTTCCATATCTGACACTTTGTGGGTTGAGTGAAATCGCATTTTAGTTGCTTCAATGGAAGACGTTGTACATATCTTTGCAGACCCCGGTGAATCGCATGCTTAAACTCAATCTGTGCTTCATTGGGATTCGTCAGGAGCACTCATCATTTGTTGCAAACTTGCGTAAATAATAAAGCTTTTTTGCCATCATTGGTAGCAAAAATGCAGGTACTCTTTGCTACTAACGTATCTTTTAACTACAGGTCTTATGACACTCCTCAAGCATTTCATCTTTTTTGCCCACTTGTTTTATCTACGACCTTGATAAGTGGCCCTCACCTAGAAACACTGTCCTAATTCCTATCCGGATGCCTGCATTTGTTGCTCGAGTGGAATTTTTTTCATTGTAATCCGCATTTGTTTTTACCACAAAACCTCGTGGTTGAGCACCATTGCATAGCACTCCTCAAGAATTTCATATTTTCTTCCTTCAACTCAAACAAAGAATGATCTATTGTGGTGTAGTGTTGTCTCCATATGAAAGCTTAACGAAAGGTAAAGTGCAGTGGTGCCCATCCATGAAGTGGAGCATCACATCCAGAAGGTGTAGTGGAAGGTTAGTATGTGGGCCAGCATGACAACAGCCTCTCCTTCGAAACACAGTGAGCATCTTTGGATTGAGCAGTCTAGCTACTACAGATAAACTCTGTCAAAAACTGAGTTAATGTAAATAGTGACACATTCTTCAACAAGGATTGCACTGTGTAGAGTTTCAAAAATTGAGTATTTTTTATATTGTAACCTTCTTATATCCTCCTTCTTGGACCTCTCTCACTTTCATTTGTTCTGTGCCTATTCTATAAAGGCATTCTAAAAGTGAGAAGTATCTTTGTAATCTCATAATACAATTTTTTTTTTTTTGGGGGGTTTGGTGCTGCTTCTTGCACCATTTATTGCCTTCTTTCAGGGGGGGAGTTTATTTTCTCTTTTCTGAAGTACAACATTCTTTTTCTGGGCAGATTGGGGGGAGGTTATTGGTAACCGCATTTTTTACTTTTTGGGCACAATGAATTCTCTAAATACAATTGACCCACTCACCCCTCATAACTATCACACATGGAAACCCAAAATATTAAATCTCATTGCTCAAAAAGGTCTCACACATTTGCTAGAAGAAAAGCAGCCTGAATTTGAAAAAGAATATGAAATTTTTGTTCATAAAGGAAAAATGTATGAAACAATGGGCATTATAAGCACAAATGTGAGTGAAAGCTTATGGTTTCACATTTCTGAATGTAAAACTCCATTTGAGAGTTGGAATAAACTAAAAACATTTTTTGGTAAAGTGGATCAAATAAGATCAATGCAACTAGAGGCAAAATTAACAACTTTATCTCCTAAAGACTTCAGGACAATTATTGATTACCTCACCAAATTTAAGGAAGTTCTCACACAATTAAAATACTGGTAAAAATAAAATAGAAGAAGAATGCATCTATCTCATTCTTTCCAAAAAATTTTTGCAACCACCTTTTTGTCTACAAAATATGCACTTGGTACAAGTTTTAAAATTCCCACTTTAGAGGAGTTTTGTGAAAGGCTAACTAGAGAAGAAACAAAGCTTTCAAAATTTGAGACCTCTCCCTCCTCCTCAAAAGCCTTAGTAGCTTCCAAATCCAATAAAGAAAAATTCAAAAAGAAAGAAAAAGCACCTATAACTTGTACTCATTGCAAAAAGGATGGTCATTTAGTGAGCAGATGTTGGAAAAGACTACAACAGCTTGAGGCAACAATGAAGGATCATAAAATTGACATTAAGAAGCAAATTGGAAAAGCCTTAAATGTTCAAGGCAAAGCTATTAAAACTTCATCAAAATATTGGGTTCTAGATTCAGGGGCAACTCATCATATGACTTCTTCACAAGAGTCATTTATTTCCCTCTCCTCAAGCTCAACTTGCAACATTGAAGTTGGTGACTCATCTTTTATCCCTATCAAAGGAAAAGGTGACATAACCATTGATGGTGGTCATATCAATAATGTTCTCTATGTCCCAGATATTTCTACAAATCTTCTCTCTATCTATCAAATTTGTACATATGGAAAGGGCAAAACAATTCTATTCTCACCAACAGGAGTTGAAATAAAAGACTTTCAAGAACCATACTCCCTAATAGAAAATGGTGACATTGATCATAAAGCTCACCTATTTCACTTCAAGGGATTCAAATATTCTGATAGAGCCTCCTATTTTGTTGCTCATGGAGATCTTGAAAGCAAAATTTGGCATGAAAGGTTTGGACATCTTAGTTATAGCTATTTGAGAGAGTTGAGTACTCATGAAATGGTAACTGGGTTGCCAAAAGTCTCTTCTATTGATGGAGTATGTCCTGGATGTGCTCTTGGGAAACAACATCAAGATCCTTTTCACCCAAGTAGTTCCCAAAAAGCTTCCTCCCCACTAGAACTAATCCATAGTGACTTAATGGTCTTCCCACATCCATATTTCAAAGGAGAAAAATATGCCTTAACCTTCATTGATGATTTTTCAAGAAGAACTTGGGTGTATTTTCTAAAATACAAAAGTGATGTCCTATCCCACTTCAAAAGTTATAAAGCCTTAGTTGAAAATCAAGCCACTTGCAAAATAAAAAAGGTTTGAACAGACAATGGGGGGAATACTTCAATAATGAGTTCTCTAAGTTCCTCTCAACTCATGGTATTATTCATCAACATTCAGTCTCCCATAATCCACAACAAAATGGTGTAGCAGAAAGAAAGAACATATCTTTAAAAGAAATGGCTAACTGTATGCTCCACTCAAGGGATCTTCCAACAATTTTTTGGGTTGAGGTAATAAACTATGCAAATTACATTCAAAACCACACACCACACAAAGCACTTGGGCATTTGACTCCAGAGGAAGCCTGGTCTGGCTTAAAACCTGATGTCTTTTTTTTTGAGTTTTTGGTTGTACTTCTTGGGCCCACATCCCAAAGAAAAAGAGGAAGGCTTTAGACAAGAAAAGCAATCAACTTATTTTTTTTGGTTATTGTGAGGATATGAAGGCCTATAGGCTACTAGATCCTACTACTCATGAGGTTTTTTTTCACAAAAAATGTTCAATTTGATGAAACATTCCCTTCTAAAGATCCTCATCCATATTCCTCTACCAACCTTGAATCCTCTGAGTCATCTCCATTATTTGAGCCTCAATCTGATGAAGAACCAATCCTTGAGATAAATAACCAAAATAATGAAAATATCCTTGATAATCCTTTAGATTCTGGTACTCCCATTACTCCACCATCTATGCCAAAATGGGCTCACACTACTGTTCTAGAGGTAACTCCTTATATCCAAGATCTTCCCCCTTCCATAATTAGTCATCCATTGGGTTCTGGTATTGTCTGCCAATCCATTTCTACTGATCCACAATCCTTTGATCAGGCAAATGGAATTAAAGAATGGGATGATGCCATGAACAATGAATACTCTTCCTTGCTTAAAAATCAAACTTGGGATCTAGTTCCTCTTCCAAAAGGAAGAAAATTGGTTCATTGTAAATGGATTTATCGAACCAAGTATGCAGCAGATGGAACCATTGACAAATTCAAAGATCTTTTGGTAGCTAAGGGGTTTTCTCAAGTTGAAGGCATTGATTACTCAGAAACCTTTGCACCTATTGCAAAAATAGATTTAGTTAGGCTTGTACTTGCACTTGCTACCTCTCAAAATTGGCTTGTTTTCCAAATGGATGTGAAAAGTGCTTTCTTGCATGGTGACTTAAAGGAAGAAATATATATGGAGCAACCAACCAGATTTATTCAAGATTCCTCCCTTGTTTGTAGACTAAGAAAGTCTCTATATGGACTCAAACAAGCTCCACGAGCTTGGTATGAGAAGATGGATTCATTCCTTCTCACCACCAGATTTTTTCACTGTGAGTCTGATGCTACAGTCTATATTTGGCATGAAGAAGCTAACATCACCATTCTTGTTCTCTATGTTGATGATCTAATTCTCACTGGGAATGCCACTTCCCACATTTAGACTGTAAAAAACTCCCTTTCTAAGAGATTCGAGATGGTTGATTTGGGTTTAGCTCATTACTTCCTTTAGTTTCAGATAACTCAAATAGATGTAGGGATTTATTTATGTCAGTATAAGTATACTCTAGATCTTCTTCAGAGGTTTAAAATGGTTGATTGCAAGCCTTCTTCCACATATTTTCAATCTGGGGTAAATCTAACTTCTGTATGCACTTCAATTCTATGTGATGCTACTCTATATAGACAAATTGTAGGGAGTCTATTGTATCTGACTCATACTCACCAGACATATCCTATGTTTTTGGCTTAATTTCTATATTTTCTCAGACACCTCATTTCAGCCATTGGTAGGTAGCAAAGCGAATTCTTCGCTATTTGTAGGGGACCACTCATTTTGGGATGTTCTATAGTACCGGATCTACAGAGATTGTAGGATACACAGATTCTGATTGGGTAGGTTCAGTTGAAGATAGATGTTCCACCTCTGGATATGTTTTTTGTCTTGGCTCTTCACCTATTGCTTGGTCATGCAAAAAATAACAGGTTGTTGCATTATCATCTACAGAGGCAGAGTACAAGGAAGTATTTTTGGCCAGTTAGGAGGCTCTTTGGCTTCATCATATATTGAGAGAGTTTGGTGTTTTCCATGAAGAACCTATTATTCTTTGGTGTGATAACCAAAGCACAATTCATATTTCTTGAAATCCAGTTGAGCATCAACATACCAAACACATTGAGATTCACATGCACTTCATTCGGTAGCATATTCAGGATGGGGATCTTTGCTTGCAGTTTATTTCGATAGAGAGTCAGATTACAGACATCTTCACCAAACCCTTTGCTTCTCCACGCTACCATAATTTGCATGAGAAACTTGGGGTAAGGTAGCTATCTTATGGGAGTATTTTTCCCTCCATTCTTCTTCTTCTTCTTATTATTATTTTGGAAGATGGTTTTTTCCCACGTGGTTTTTTCATCATCTCTCCAAAATATTATGCTTTATATGTTGTACATGAGTACCTCATCAGGCCTTGTTGTCGGGACTCATTTTGCTTTATATGTTGTACATGAGTACCTCATTAGGCCTTGTTATCGGGGCTTATTTTGCTTTCTATGTTGTACATGAGTACCTCATTAGGCCTTGTTGTCGGGACTCATTTCTTGTTATTTTACTTACCCCTAGTATCACTTAAGGGGGGGTGTTAGAATAAATATTAAGTCCTACTAGGATAGTCTAACTTGAGTTACCACTCTTGCATGAGGTAGGTAAACTCCCAGTTAAGACTAGCTCAGATCTATTGAGTTGTTGTAATCCAATGACTCACATTGATCAACTTTGTTATTTATACAAAGTTGATCCCATGGAATAAATCAATTAGTTTTAAAGCTTCTCTCAAAGTTTCTTGTGATGCTTCACATATCTATTTTGAATTGGGGTTATAATATTGTTCTTCAATATTCTAACATTATAATTATTGATGAGTACATCAATTGGTTTAATAAACTATAAAAGAATAGTCACATTGTTAGAGGAGGTACCAAAGAAAATCTAGAACTTATTGTTGTAAATGTGGTGTTGAACAATATTTTGAGGCATATGATATGGTTGCTATTTTATTTTTATGCTTCAAGTATATTTGACCAAAACTCTTACCCAATCTCTTATGATGTGTTCAAGTACCTTCTTCATATTTAGGTTTGATGACAATGGCAATAGTCATTCTATTATTATCTTGGGTCATGAAAAGGAAGTGGCTAAGCCAAAAATTGAAAATAATCCAAACCAAGAAGAGAAAAAATCCAAGATGCCTGTCAAGAAGCCACATTGTAGAATTTGTATGAAGGAACAACACAAGGCATAGTTTTATCAATTGTGAGTTAAAAAGCTTGAAGAGGCATCCAAAAAATAGGATGTTGTTTTTCATCTCTTCTTTGCCTATAGTGAGGATGACTATGATGATGAGACTTTATAAGCACATAATAATTTTTTACTCATCATAATGGACATCCACTTCTTTTGAATAGTGGACTACATATTTTAGGGCAACTTGACACATGACTAAGAATCACCATCTCTTTCATGACTATAGTTGATAGCATTTTGGAGATCATATGGTTATTGGTTCCTCCTTGTTTCATAAAGTTATTCATATTCCACATATGGACCCCAATATTATTTCTATGTATCACATAACCATACAAATAATAAGTATAATCATTGGAAAAAATGATAGGTGATTAAAAATATTCATGAATCTAATTAGATGCACATGCTTGGTGAGCATTCTTCTTATTCATCCTCTTTCTCCAAGATAAAAGACTTTGTGGCTATCATGGCATGAGTTCATGACACTAGCAATAGATGGCATAATAGATTTATACATAGTGGATATGGATCCTTGAGATACATGAGCTAACATTAGTTGCATATTAGTCTTCCTCCTATCTCCCACTCTAATGGTGTTTATGAGGGGTATATCTTGGGGAAGAATCGCCAAAAGTCCTTACCAAAATGGATATTTAGACATGCAACACAACCCTTGGATCTTATTCATAGTAATATATATGGTATATGATCCTATGGTTTTTCTATCTCTTTCTAATAATAGGCACTTTCTCACTTTTATTATTTGTCTCTCTAAGTATGTCTAGTTTTACACCATTCACACCAAATACAGATCCTTTGATAAGCTCAAGGACTTTAATGTTTTTTTAGAGAATTATTTTGAGAGGAAGTTCAAGTTCTTGAGGAATTATGGAGGAGATAAGTATGTTAGTCATACCTTTTGTGATTTCTTCACTATCCATGACATTTATTTTATAGGACTATTTACTATTACCTCAAAGCATAATGGGGTGGTTGAGCATAACAAAATAATTACTATGATATGGATAGATGTGTGTTTCATTCTAAGCAAACAAGTACCAAATTGTGTGGCAAAATAGTAACATGTGCAACTCATATAATCAATTGAATTTTCACTTAGTTCATTAAAGGTATGTCTCCTCTTGAGAGACTAACAAGTGAAAAACCTAATGCCTTAAGTTTCATATACTTTGACCAAATGCATGGGCTCATATTTCCAAATATACAAAGGACAAGGTGATTTCCAAGAGATATAATTGCATTATTAAGGGGTATTTTGACACATCCAAGGCTTATTACTTGTATGATCCCATAAAGCAAATTGTCATTATTCGAATATATGTGATATTTGATGAGGTGTTTTCATCCATTCCTTCTAGACAACTTCCTATACTTTTTATCAATAATTTTCCTCACAACGCTCCTTCAATGGTTCATGTTGTCCAATTATTTTCCTCACAACACTCCTTCAATGGTTTAATTCTATTTGTTCTAGTTTCTTAACCTCCCAACATAATTTCATTAGCAAATTCCATTGATACCACTCATATTCTTCTAGACCTTTCTCTAGCACTCACTCTATCTTTTTATCCTACAAAAAATAAGCTTGATCCTTTGATATCTTATGTAATAGTGTTAGATATTAATATGGAATGTAAGCTTGGGATTGATATTCTAGTATTGGCTTTTGATGCTACCTCTATGTAGGATGTGTCATAACCTTCCATACATCACACAATACACAAGTGCACCTAAACTTTACTTCAAGATACTCAACCTATTCTCTCTGTTAGGAGTGTCATTAAAAGTCTTAGACTCTCTAGAATTGATGATTTTATATATTATCTCAATTATTATTAAGTCAAGGGTTGTCTAAAGTGGGAGGATGTCATGTTTACTAAGTATGATTCATTAATTAAGAGTCAAACATGGGATATTATTTTTCTTCCTAAAGGAAAGAATATTGTTGAATATAAATGTGTTTATAAGATAAAGTATACTTTTGATGGTTAGGTGGCTAAGCACAATATATGCATTTTTACTAAGGGATTCTCTCAAATGGAGGGAATTAACTATTTAAAGACTTTTATCCCAAATTTTCCATATATAGACTCTATTTGGATGATTCTCTATATTACACATTTCTATGGATGGGAAGTACATTATATTGCTATGAAGAGCAGCTTAATTCATGGAAAGCTTCAATAGGATATTATTTGAGAAAATTACCTAGTTTTGAGATTAATGGTACCGCTCTCTTGACGTGCAGGTTGACTTGAAACTACAATAGTTTTGAAATTCAGGCTATGAACCTATTGGAATTCCATTTCCTTCTATTTTAATATATGAGTAGATTGCATTACTCATTTTATGTATTCCACCTTATCAGTCACTTGTCAAGGGACTTCTCTATCTCACCTACACTCTATCGAACATTACGTATATTCTTAGTTAATATTCTAGGCATAAGCACCTCATAAGAGTAATTGGAAAATGATGAAGTGGATTATTTTATACATCGTAGTTACATATTAGATGTGTATTCACTACAAATATAGAGCATATTTGATTTTCATAAGATCACCTAATGTGGATTGGGTTAATGAATTGGACCAATGATGCTCCACTATAATGTTCATTTTTATATTTTAGTTTTGGATTAGTCTCTCAATACTATACACAATGCTCCATTATACCTTATTCTTCTACAAAAGTTAAATATTATGATGTAAATGAGACCACAAAATAACATCAATGGATACTTGTGATTTTGGAGTAGTTGGGTATTTCACAATATTTTTTGGTCATCCCTTATTATGATAATAAAGGCTCCATAAATTTTATTCATAATCTAGTGTTTCATCAATAGACTAAGTATATTGAGGTTTGGATGCACCATGTTTGATGGATTCATGTTCGTGGGGTGCTTGATCTAGTCTACATGTTATCAATGGAACAAATATCATTTATCCTAAGGTCATGCTCAAGGTGCCTTTTATGTGATTATGTGAGACCACAAGGTCATGTTCGTGGGGTGCTTGTTTCTATTGTTCTTACTAATAAAACTATATTAGGAAATGTATAAAAATAAATATACCATTTGTTTAGGAACTAGAGGCTATTTATTTTCAATAATTTTGAACTCAACCACAAAATTTTGATATATCATCTAAGATATTGAGAGTAGATTAGTAGTTAATCCTAACACATATAACACATTTTCAATTATAGCTTTTGCATAGGACAAATTGATTAATATTTTTCATATTCCCTTGACCTATTATAGTGACTGGTTTCTCATATTTTTCTTGAAATGTATTAAACCATTATTTATTTCTATTCATATGTTTGCTTGTGCTTGAGTCATATACCAATGGTTTAAATTTGTATAATTTTTATCTTTGAATATTATCATGAATTATTTCCAATTTTAATTCTTTTTCACTATTTATCCTTTAAATATCAATTTCACTCTCACTTCAATAAATTTCAATTTCAATTTAAACTTTAAATTTGTTTCCTTATAACTACCATGTATTTAATTCATTTCCTTCCAATTTAATCCTTTTATCAAAAATCAATTTTGTATCCCCTTATATCTCCATAATTTTAAAAATAAAATTAGAATTTCTTCAAACCTTATAAATCCAAATCAAATCAATTAAATCCTACTCTCACAAATAAAAAAATACTGTATTTTTTAAAAAACTTAAAAAATTGATCTTTTTACCTTGATTGATCTCCACTTCACATGACACTTCAAGAAAATAGAGCTCCTAGAATACGTTATTTTCTCTAATAGCATGTAGTATGCATTACACCATGCAACAAATCTCTCATATTTGGATTCTTCAAAGCCTTAATTAACACTTTTTCCTTTGCTCATTGCTTCGTGTTTGTCATAGGCTCAATACATTCTTCCCAAGCACTCATAACTTTGAATTTGTAACAAGCTCTCAACTTCAATAGAATTTAGGCACTCAAATCTCATAGAAGCTTCACTCTCATAGGTTTTTTTCATCCTTAGACATCCACTCTCAATTATCCTCATATATTCCTTCACCTTAATGGATTATCTCTAACACTTTAACTCAAATTTGAACATAGGAATGCAGTCTCATCACAAACACTTTCAATCTCATCCACTACTTTAACCTGAAAGTTTATTTTATACATTCACTTGCCTCCAGCTCAACTTATCTTACAATATGGAATCTCTCAATGTCTTCACAAAATCATAGTGCTCTTCTTATACCTTTAATATCAACGTTCTCCTTATTATATTAGAAATAGTAGGTAAAAAAAATTTCTTCAACGACCTCTTACTTGAATAAATCCTTCAATAATAATATTTTACCAATTTGGCCAACACTAGCAAACTCTTTTCAATCTTCTTCCCATAACTTCTTCTCTTAATGTGTCCATAATGTAGCTTTAATACCATTGTTGGGATTTTAAACATATTATCTCATAGGTCCTTTATCTAGGATCAAATGTTAATTACAATAGTAAAGCATACAATTCTTTGGTTAATATCAATGAATAAAATTAATAGAACAATATTCCTCAATAATCAGACTCATAGTAATATTCATGAATAATAAAAAATACAATGCATATTCTTCATTCAACTTATATTACAATGCATGGAGCTTTATCTCCATAATATAACCTTACAATATGACTCTTCAATACTAAAAGATTGCTATTATCGAACATTCGGTAGATGCATCCTTTCCTATTTCTCACATATTACTAAACTCTCATGACTATTCACTTTACTAGCTTGATACTTTGAACTCTCTCACTTGACACATGCTATAGAGATAAATATAACTCACACTCCTAAACTAATATTTACAAATGCTATCAAATAATGTAATATATCTAATAGAGACTAACCATTTCATTATTGACTGGAGTACTTATTATTTTCTTTAGTGTTGGTATCTATGAAACCCTTCATATTGCATTTGGTCTTTCTATTAGTTGTTCATTTATTATGTTAATGTGTTGATTCCTTTTGTTTACGAAAATTATTGTTAAATCTAAAAACCAAGTGTATTGGCTACATAATGTTATGCCCAAAAAATATCATTGAGTACCCTCACCTTACATCCTTGTTCATGCATCATAAATTCACTTTTTTTGTGAACAAGTTATTGAGAAAATACTACATGCCAAGGACTACTAGTATAGGTTATTTGTAACTCGTAGTACTACTTGCTCTTGCTTATATGTTGATCTAGGTTATTACTTATGTAGGTACCAATGGAAATATTAAAAATCTAGCCACATTCATGATTTTATATGGTTGGAATATTCACCTAATATGGATAAACTAAATTGGGACAAGTTAGTAGAAATAGAAGCAAAAAGACATTTCCTTGATAAACATGTACAAAATTCGAATCTATGCATTTCCTAGAAAAGAAATATTACAACAGCATGAAAACCCCTTGATGATCAATAATTGTTGAGTACAACTCAAATATTTTAATCCAAAATTTTTAAATACTATAAAGAATTATTAGATCACATTCAATGACATACAAATATAGTCAATAGACTTGTCTATAAAAGAAAGGTGCATTCCTTAAGTGTCATTATAAATCTCCATGTAAGCTACATGATCAATTGGTTATATTTTTTGATGAGTATAGTAACAAAACATATGAACCTCCCCAAAATAATAATAGGTAAAAGGATATCATAGAAAATATGTTGAAGACAAACAAGACATTAGTTATTAGTAACAGCAATGACAAAGACAATGAGGAGGACAATGTTTACCAAATTGAATCAAGAATCTATAAGCATAAATATATGTGTGTCTTTAATCACAAGGTATTGTTTATTGTGGTTAAGTTTTCCACTAAATTTATGAGGTATATGAGTAAATGCCCATGCCATGCTCTGCATGAAATATGAGTTTTTCCTATTCTTAAGATAATGTAAATTAGTGAGGACCATACTAGCTAATCATAATTATCAGTAGTATATCCTTGGTCATAAGTGTTATCAACTATTGTATGTATCCATGTTTATAACATTGATGATGGATAGTGTGTGTGTCCCTATCTACATTTGTTATAATACCATGGATAGTTGGGCTTTCCCCTATCCTTGGTTAAGAGTTAAGTGAAACCATTTCCACTAAGGTGAATAGTTGAGTATGTCCCTATTCAAGTTTATGTGAGTCATGGACCATAGTAAGTATCCTAGTTTATGAACATTTGAGTACTTGGTGAACTATGAGTGTGTCCTAATACATTAAGTTATTACATATGTATAAATTGTATGTTTGTCCTAGTCTAGTTAGTGGTACTCCTCCTATTTGAAGCATGATGCAATACTTGTGGGCATTAGATTTTATTACATAATCAGAGTACGATAAATGTAAAATAAGTTTGGGTAGTTGAACTCACATAGATAGGAAAATAGAGTGTTGTTTTGCCAATTTATAATTACTGGTAATGAGTTTATAGGTGATCAGATTCTTAAAAAGTTTTGTTAAGGCTTCAAAAAATATTGCTATGCACCAATAATCCTCTTGTGAAATGGAATAGAACAAAGAATTCATACTCAATATCTTATCAAGCAATATCTGTAATTATATATAAAAAATTATATATTTATTGTATTTTGAACTAAGAATAAGTGTAAGGTTAAAATATGTTTAATTGAGTTCATTTTCAATAATTTATAAATTTTATATTATATGTTATATATATAAGTGCAAGTTAAAATTAACTTTAGGTGGTTGAACCCACTTACATAGGACAATATGATGTTTTATCATTTTGTTATTATTGATTAAGAGTTTGTTGTTGATCAAATTATTTATATATAAGAATCTAATAGACAATGCTATGTATAAATAATTTTCTTATGAAATGGAATATAACAATGTATGCATACTTAACATTTAGTATTAGAGCAGAAACACAATCCAGATCATGAGAGTTTAGAACTAAAAAGTTTTGGCATTTCCAAAAGTGTGTTATATTTGTACTATGGTGGAAGACACAATAATATTCTAATAATTTATAGTAATGATAATTTTTTATTTCAACTTTATCATACAAGGTGCATGAAGTCTCCCTTGGCTAGTACCCCATGGCCCATGAATGTGTGGTACTACCCTTCATGTATTTGAAATGAATGTTTCACTATTGACAACAAAAAGGAAGCAATTCTTTATGGTAAACATGATGAGTGTTATCATATACATTGCATTGGCTTATGTATTACAGAGATATGAGGAAACCATCATTTTTGTTAATGGCATGAGAAATTAAAAGAGAAGCTGAACATATATACATGTTTTGGTTTTATTGATGTGGTTGTGGCATCCACTAGGAAGTAACCATAGTCAAAGAGGGAATAAGCACAATATTTGGTAGTAAGGCAAGAAGAAGAACATAACACTCATACATTGTGCTACCCATACCATATGGAGTTTAATATGTTGAATGTGAATCATCTAAATATAGACATAATCACACAAAAGCCTCACACCAATAGGATAAACCAATTGTGGCCTTCACTATTTAGATTTAATGGGTTTCTTCATTTCAATGGATTTAGAAATATTTTTCATAGAAAACTTAGCCTTCATATTGTATATTTTAGTTACATGCATGTAGATTTAGGATTTTAAGATAAAAATATTATTTTTACTTTTTATTCTTTTGTTAAATGCCATAATAGAAATTGGATAATAATACAATGGATCATGAAGCTTTCCAAAAGAGAGTGAAAGCATCAAAGGTTTCAATAGCATTTCTTGTATTTTAGTTAGCATGGGTCAATATTGATAATAAAATTTATGATGACAATAAACATACAAAATAAGACGGAATTTATAAGCCTATCATTTTTTGTTGGTGGTTTTATCACTTGCTTATTATAAGAGGAGTATTTAGAGGGAATTTGATGCCAAATTCTAATCTTTTGGTCTTAATTCATGCTATAAATTGGATTCTTAACTACTAACATGAATTTCACCCACATCAAAAGTGCTCATGCTCATGGAATTTTGGCAGCTTCCATATTTGAATTGTTCCACTTGTGGATCCAAAATACACGACATTGTTTGTACCTATAAGAGTGGATTTTTAGTTATAATTTGTAATCATAGCAACTATGCAAATGCTATTCTATTATAAATTCATCATTGACATAATTTTCCTCTAGCCTGTATTGAGTAAATGAAGAATCACATGTTGATGGGGCCTTTAGGCTAGGTTGACATGCCCAAAGACATATGTAACATTATCTTGGGTGTGTGAGAAAAAGTCTATTTATGTGTCAAATGGAAGGATTCAAGGAGGCATCTCTATTATTTAAAGATATCAATTCAAATTAGTTGAGATTTTATTTTAAATATATAGGGTTAGTAATATAAACTTTATCAATTAAACTTTAGAAATATTTTTCAATTAGTCTAAAGAGACCAAAGTAATTTCATATATCACTCTCTAGAAAATAGCTTTTGATGAAGTGTTCTAACTTATAGAAAATTGTATTTCAAAATTTCTACCAAAATGGTTTTGCTTCAATCCTTATTTTTTATGAGAAATAATTGTTAAAGGGGTGCATTATTAGTAGTATTTGAAACCTATAGAAACATATTTTAATTGAGTAAAAAGTTTGTTAACACCCATGGAGAAGACAATTATTATTATAAGTTCAAATAATAAGATTTTCATACATGTCAAGTCAAGATCCAATTGGTCTTGATGGAAAATGACCTAATAGACAAGAAGTTAACAATAGGTAAGGTATTGTTTATTAGTGATATTGATGAAAATATAGTGAGGAGGGTTATTAATGCTAAATTGAGTCAAGGATTTGTGTATCGCTCCAAATTTTTCGCATCCTTACCTTCAGGCTATAGGATCCGCACCCGGAAGGGGGATGCGAGAAGGATGGGACAATACATCGGACTGAGAGGCCATTTGAAGGTCCCACCTCTCGGGGGAGGGGTATAAGGGTGAATTTTTGATGGATGGTGGGTTCACCAAGAAACCTTTGAGTGGTAGTTTCCACACCTAGGTTGATAGTGGTTTTGATGTGTTCATTTTGTACTTTAATCATTCAATTCCTAGGTTTGGCCAAGATGAATCTAAACTATTCTATATGCCAATGATGATTTTTATGGATACAAAAAATATGAATAAATGCTAAACATAGAGAATGTGTTACACACCAAACCTAGCCATCGGCTAGGTATTCCAAGAGTAAACATTTCATATATATATTAGATAGATTATTTAAATTAAATCATCGTGTTTTTATTTTTATTCACTGCAATTCGCATTTGCCTTCATGGCGGGATCTGCCCTCCTAGTGGCACTATATTCTTATTCGAGTTTTCCATTATTATAATTCCGTTCGACTTATATTGGTGCTATATCACTACTGGTAATTTGTGTGTATTCCTGCGTATTAGTGTTACATCTGGATAAGCAACAGTCAAGGGTAAGAATACCCTTGCAAGTGGTATCAGATTCCATTATCGTTCCTGAAGAACCACAGTCCACAGGCGTCCTCAGCTTTCTACAGGCATTTTTTTTGTTTGGTATCCTTGCGTATCCGTCCGCAGCCGTCCATCGACAGCACATAGTCCACAGGCGTCCACCGGTAGTACGCTACAGGAAAACATCCACAGCCGTCCACCGACAGCACACAGCCCACAAGCGTCCACCGGTTCAGCTGCAAAAATTAATCATTCCTCAGAGATTAACAGTCGCCCGCTCGTTCAAAAATTTGGCAAAAATAAACTACAGTCCCTCTCGACACCGTCAGCCAATCAAATTCACGAAATTATTAATATTTCCAGAAAAACCTAAGGTCTACCTTTAAATTTCTACGCTGACGTCAGTTAAATTTTTTTTTTTCGGCATTGGTTTTTTCTATTTATCCCACATCTACGGTGTTTCATTTGCGAAAGGGTTTAAAAACTAAGTGTCACACCTTCTACGTCGTGACTTCGGTCACACGTAGTGAGCTCCTCCGCGCGTAGCAAATCCTTCGGCTCGGTCCTTCGTGTCCTTATATCCGTGTCTCGTGTCTTGTCTACCCGCTCGTGTCTTGTTCTGTCCGCTCCTCGTGGTCCGTCCGATTCCCTTGCATCTTGGTCCTTCGATCAGTTCATCCCAGGCAATTGTCTCGTTGTCGCCTGTGTCAGTCATCTCACTGTTGCCGATGTCAGTTCGCTGTCACTGTCCTCGCTGTCGGTCCTCGTTGTCAGTCACCTTGCTATCGCCCATGTCAGTTAGCATCCGGTCCTCACTGTCATTGTCCTCATTGTCAGTCGCCTCGCTGTCACCTGTGTCAGTTAGCGTCTATGTCGTGTCAGTCAGGTTCAGGTGAGTTACACCAAAATCTGTGAAGTCAAGGGTTAGCGCCACATTAAACTCCACGTCACAGTTGGAGCGACAGTTGAAGCAGAATCCAATTTTTTTTTTTGCCGAACTCAACCAATTTTTTCAGAATTGGACGTTCAAGGATTACTAAGCCAGAAATTTTGAATAGTGCATGAGTAGAAGTTGGACCAAAGGACCTGACGGTCGACTATCAAGCTCGGAGACCCCCAATAAAAATGCAAGAAGACCTCATCGAAGCCCAGGTACAAAAAATTCTCCTTCTCCTTTCAAAATTGGCAGTTATAATCCACATCATCCACTGGTAGACCCTATGGCTACTAACCCTCCCCCAACTCATGAAAACATCACACAAGGAGACTCAAGTAACTCGGCCATTACCACGGATGAAACTCTTCGACTCTTACTAGATGGTATGCGCGAAATTAGTGTCAACCTAACTAACCTATTGAGCACACAAAATCGACTTAATCCCAATACTAATCCCCAAAATCACTCCCATGAACAAAGGAATGAAGAAAATGACGACCAGGATGACGATTGGGAGCAGCAAAGAGGCAATCCGGATAATTACGGGGATCGCTATCATAGACAACGGTATAACCAAGATCAGGAAAGGGATATGGGTTATCACCAACCGAGAGGCCCTAATAATTTTCCATGCATTGATATGCCCACTTTTGAGGGTCATGATCCTCATGGTTGGATAGCCAAAATGGAAGGCATTCTCGACTTATACCAAATTAAGGATTTTGATAAAGTCCCTTTCGCTGCATCAAAATTAGGCACTGAGGCCTACCAATGGTTTGTATGGCTTAAGCGAGAGAAAGGAGCTACTATTAACTGGAAAAAATTCACTACCTATTTTTTAGAAAGATTTGATGAAGGAGCTACATCGTCATACACAGTAAAACTGTTATCTCTTAAACAAGAAGGATCGGTTAGCGAGTTCGTCTCGAAATTCACCGGTTTACTACCATATACATTAGACCTCAGTGGTAGGAGCTTTTCGCAATGGATTGAAAGAAAATATTAGGGTGGAGGTGGACATTCAAAATCCAACCTCCCTGAACGATTGTACAAGAATAGCCAAGCTGGCTGAGAAGAGAATTCAGTTGTATGCACGACATGAAACTTATAGTCGTCCTTCGTATCGCAACAATTCCTTTCGTAGAAATGATCAACCATCAAGATACTTTTGCTATAAATGTCGCACTCATCATCCCAGGGAACAAGCATGTGCCCAAAAACAAAACTTTCATATTGAATGTGATCAATATGAAGGAGAAGAGGAAGAAACTTACCACCAAGAAGAACCTATGCAAGAAGAACTACCAAGTACTCTAGAAGAGAAGGAAGAGGATACAATGGCGATCTTCGTGCATGCCCTCATGGGGTTAACCGCCCACCATACCATCAAGGTACCAGGATTTCTTCGCCAGAAAAAGGTGAATGTGCTAATTGATTCTGGCAGTACCCACAATTTTATCGACATCAAAATAGCAAAAGCTTTGAATTTATTCATTAACTCTTCCAACAAAGACAAATTCCAGGTTCTAGTAGCCAATGGGGTGAACGCGCAATGTGTTGGTATAACATCTCAAGTTTCCATAAAAATGGGAACTTATACCTGGTTTGGATCCCTTTTCGTCATGAATTTAGGGAACTCTGATGTCATTTTGGGAGTTGAATGGTTGGAAACATTAGACACGGTTAGCTTCAATTTCAAAAAATTATTTGTGGAATGGAAGGAAAATGGACGAGTCATTCGCTTACAAGGCATTACTACTCCTCCATCACAAATGGTGAGCTCTCATAGTATGGAGAAGATGTTAAAAAAGGGTGGATATGGATTTATAGCTCAAATTAATTGTTTGGAAAAACAATCTCGAGCAACTTCGGATATTACTGCTCTAGATTTACGAGACATCGTAACAAATTACGAAGAGGTTTTCCAAGAACCTAAAGGATTACCACCTAAAAGATCTCATGACCATGCCATCCATTTGATTCCAAGGAGTGTCCCACCTAACAATCGTCCTTACCGCTATCCTCAACCACAAAAGACAGAAATCGAATAGATCGTTCAGGATCTGCTAGATCATGGAGTCATTCGTCAGAGCACTAGCCCTTATTCCTCACCTGTAGTTCTGGCTCGATGAAAAGATAACTCTTGGCGTATGTGTCCTGATTTTCGTTCTCTCAATAAACTCACTATCAAGGAAAAATTTCCTATCCCTGTCATAGATGACCTACTAGATGAGTTGCATGGTGCAAATTTTTTTACAAAATTAGACCTTCGCTCAGGATTTCACCAAATCCGTGTCAGAGAAGAAGATATTCCCAAAACTACTTTTCGTACTCATGAAGGTCATTACGAATTTTTGGTCATGCCTTTTGGTCTCACCAATGCACCATCCACATTCCAAAGTCTCATGAACCAAGTGTTTCGTCCACTCCTCCGTAAGTTTGTGTTAGTTTTTTTTGATGACATTCTCATATATAGCAAAACATGGAAGGATCATTTACATCATGTGGATAAAGCCCTTCACATTTTACACAAAGAAAAGTTATTTGTCAAACGTTCCAAATGTTCATTTGGTGTCCAAGAAGTCGAGTATCTTGGTCATATAGTTTCACACGAGGGCGTCAAAGTCGACCCCAATAAGATTAAGGCAATTCAAGAATGGCCTTTACCTAAAACCATCAAGAAACTTCATGGTTTTTTGGGTCTCACGGGCTACTATCGCAAGTTTGTACAAAATTATGGTAAGATTGCAGCACCTCTCACAGCACTCACAAAGAAGGATGCTTTTCGTTGGTCGGAAGAGGCTACTCAAGCTTTCGAAGCTCTTAAGGAGGCCATGTGTACAACTCCAGTTTTAGCAACTCCCAATTTTCACAAACCATTTATTATCGAATGTGATGCGTCAGGAATAGGAATTGGGGCTATATTAATGCAAGAAGGTCATCCGTTGGCATTTGAAAGTAAACAGCTCTCGGGGAAAATTTTGGGAAGATCAACATACGAAAAAGAAATGTTGGCTATTCTTCATGCGATAGAAAAATGGAGACACTACCTACTCAGTAGCCGCTTCATCATAAAAACAGATCATAGTAGTCTCAAACATTTTCTTGAGCAAAGGTTTTCCTATCCGAAACAAAATAAGTGGTTAACCAAATTATTGGGCTATGATTTTGTTATCGAATACAAGAAAGGGAAGGAAAATGTAGCCATCGATGCGCTGTCCAGGAAATATGAAGACGAAGTAGTCATTAACGCTATTTTAGGTCCTTGCTCCCAATGGGTGAATCAATTACAAGATGAATGGTTGTCCAATAGCGAAACTGCTCAGATAATTCAAGAATTATCTATAGGGTCCTCTAAACACCCTTTGTTCTCTTATGAAGATAAAATCCTTCGAAAGAAGAACCGCATTTACATTCCACACAATTCAGAACTCAAATCGAAGATCCTCGATGAATCGCATGCTTCTCCATCAACGGGACATTCAAGATTTTTGAAGACATATTTAAGGGTCAAACAATCATTTTGTTGGAAAGGATTAAAAGAAGAAGTCAAACAATGGGTAGCAGAATGCGAAATTTTCCAACGCAATAAAGGAGAAACAGTCAAATCACCAGGGTTGTTGCAACCATTACCCATCCCTGAGCGTCAGTGGGAACATATATCCATGGATTTTATTGAAGGTCTTCCTAAATCAGAAGGCAGGACAGTAATATTCGTAGTCGTAGACCGATTATCCAAATACGCTCATTTTCAGGCTTTACAACACCCTTTTTCCGCAAGCAAGGTGGCAAAGGTATTTATGGATTCAATCTTCAAATTACATGGTATGCCCAAAAATATTGTAAGTGATAGAGATCCCATCTTCACTAGTAACTTTTGGCGGGAATTATTTCGACTTAGTGGTACCAAATTGAATATGTCTTCGGCCTACCACCCATAGATAGATGGTCAAATAGAAGTAGTTAACAAATGTTTGGGTACGTACTTAAGATGTTTCGCTCAAGATAAACAATACCAATGGACCCAATGGCTAGCAATGACAGAATGGTGGTACAACACTTCTTACCATTACTCAATTAAGATGTCTCCCTTTGAAGCATTGTATGGCACCAAGCCTCCAATCGTCGCAGATTACGTACAAGGGTCATCCAAAGTAGCCAAAGTGGATGATTGGTTCCAACAACGGCAGTCTACACTCACCATCCTCAAAGAGAATTTAGTCCAAGCACAAAATCGTATGAAACAACAACAAGACTCGCACCGATCAGAGAGAACTTTTAATATTGGTGACTGGGTGTTTCTAAGGTTACAACCTTACAAACAATCATCGTTAAGGATAAAGTCTAGCCAAAAGTTGGCTCCATGATTCTATGGTCCTTACAAAATTATGCGCCGCATTGGAGAAGTAGCCTATCAGTTAGAGCTACCCTTATCATCAAGAATACACCCGGTATTTCATGTTTCGTGTCTCAAAAAAGTAATTGGTCAGAAAGTACAAGGTCAATCAGAATTACCACTGCTCGATGAGGAAGGACGCATATATCTCCAACCTAAAGAAATCTTACAACAAAGAGGACGAAGACTACGGTCACGTCAGATTCAAGAATTTTTCATCAAATGGCAAGATTTACCAGAGGAGGATGCCACATGGGAACCTGAAAGTATTTTCTAGACATTTCCAGCTTTGAGGACAAAGCTTTTCGAGGAGGGGAGTCATGTTACACACCAAACCTAGCCGTCGGCTAGGTATTCCAAGAGTAAACATTTCATATATATATTAGATAGATTATTTAAATTAAATCATCGTGTTTTTATTTTTATTCACTGCAATTCGCATTTGCCTTCACGACGGGATCTGCCCTCCTAGTGGCACTATATTCTTATTCGAGTTTTCCATTATTATAATTCCGTTCGGCTTATATTGGTGCTATATCACTACTGGTAATTTGTGTGTATTCCTACGTATTAGTGTTATATCTGGATAAGCAACAGTCAAGGGTAAGAATACCCTTGCAGAATGTGCCGAATGGGACAGAACATACCTGATTCTGAATGTTTGATGAAGATTTTGAGTTTTGTAGTAGTCTAGATCATCTCAACTTGTACGTAATTGTCTGAAATTTCATAGAATCGTCTCAAATCACAGTCGATCGTCTGAGATCAGACGAAATCGTCTGAGATCTGACGAATTCGTCAGAAACCTACAATCACAAAAACAGATACAAAATACCAAATATGCAACTGCAGAAGCAAAGGAGAATGATAGAAATAACAGCAAACATACCTAAATAATAGATTCAAATAAAAAATAAGAAAAATGCAATAGATTTAATGATTTATTTTAACTTTATCATGCGGTTATGCTAAATGAGGTGAACTCCAAGATGCATAAATATAATAACTAAGATCATGTATAAAGGAATGCAGAAAACAATAAAGAGATATAAACTCTGGACTCTGATTGCCCCCAATCTGGACTACAGTCAGGATCGCCTCCAATCGTACGAGATCGTCTGCACTCCTCGACAAGATCGTCCAAAATCATCCGAAATTGCTTACGACAATCCGAGCTAGCTTCGACTGAAAAACAGTAAAGTTCCTGCAAGAAAACATGAAATACATAATGCAAATGATGGTGTGAGGATGCTCTGATGTGTGTGAGAGTTCAAGGGGTTTAAGTAGAGTTTTAGGCAAATATTCAGGGGGATAAACTGAGAAAATCTTAGTTTATATAGGATTAGGGAGAAGTTAGGATGTTGGAGATCATCCCAATTTGGGAGATCTCCAATGGGGGAGACTCTAACTGCGTAGACATGCTTTCTACACAGGTTAGAGGAGCTGTTGGAACAAAAGCTAAGTATGAAAATTTGGTTTTGGGATGAAATCGTCTGGACGTTCTGTTCCAGACGAATTCGTCAGATTTGGGGCGATTTCGTCTAATCTGTGACGATATCGTCCAACGGTCAAAACAAATCCTAAAAATGGCACAAAAAATGAGGAAAGCGGGTAACAGGCGGTTATCGAGCAGTTTGAGGTTAAAATTTGAATTTTTATCTTTTTACTAAGGTTTAACTGTGCCAATTTTAGGGTGCTACAATTTGTAATAATGAATAGATGTATGTGTTCTTATTCACAAGGTATTATTCAGTATGACCAATATTCCTACTAAAGTTCTAAGATGTATCATGTGTAGGCTCATGCCACAATCTATGTGAAGAGTTGTGTTTGTCCATATTCATAAGATGATGTAAATCAACATGGTTCAATTTGATTAATCATCTATAATTGGTTTTGTATTCCTAGACAAAAATATTGTTTATAATAATGTGCATCCATGTTTACAACATTGATGATGGATAAGGTGTGTGTGTCCCTATTCACATTTGTTGTAAGATCATGGAGAATTGATTTTATTCCTATACATGGTTAAGAGTTCCCAAAAATCATTCCCATTGAGATGAATAGTTGAGTATGGTCTTATTTAAGTTGATGTAATCCATGGACTATGGTATGTATCTATTGGCAATTTTGGGTTTGAGATCCTAGCTTCTTGTCTATGAGTTGTCATTGATGTCAAAAGGAACTGGCATTAATGTCAAGAGGATTTATTGGCTTCAAAGGTTGAAGATTCCAAAGAATATTTTCTAGAAGATTTCGGAGAGATTCCATGTGGCAGATGAAAAGGTTTTTATCAAAACCATGGCAGGTTTAAGGGTTTTTATTAAAACCAGGTGGATGCATTAAGGGTTTTTCTCAAAACCACTCTCAACTTAATGCAAAGGTTGGAGACACTTATTAATTAAATAACTTAATTAATAAAACCTTTTTAAGGTTTTTTAATTAATTATTTATTTGATTTAGTGATTAAATTATTTTAATAATTTAATGGGTTCTCCACCTAAGGTCTAAGGTCTAAAAGACCTTTGATTATTTTTTAAATAATCAAAAGGGTTTCATAAACCCTAAAGTTGTTTCGAAGGCGCCAAAATAATATTAATTCGAAAAATTTGAATTATCCTCCCACCGACGTCGTGCATAGCATGGAAGTTTGGCTATATAAGCCATAACCTATAGTCCAAAGCAATGGTGTAAAAGAAATTCGAATTGCGCAAAGGTTGGGAAGTAAAAGCTACGGCTATCATTTTTTTGCCACGTTTATCCGCCGCCAAAGGGTTAAGGAGAAGGAGACTCTTGCTAGCCTTCAAGCTAGCGTCGTTGGCCTAGTGGCAACGACTATTCTGTGAAGGCGCTTGAAGGGAGGTCAAGCGTTCGACTCCCGCCGTGGAGTGTGAGAAGAGTTTTTGTGCTCCGATTTTTTCGGAGGCACTGTTGACCCGCGATTTTCGGAAGCATTTTTTTGGTAAGGTTTTTTAAATAAAATCTGCATTTTGTTAAAGAAGAAGTGGTTGGGCAGATTTATTTAAAATTATTTTTAAGGTTAAATGCTTCTTTGGAGATATAAGGTTGATAGTGTGTGGTTGAGATTTTTGGCTTGATTGTTGAGTGAGATTTGCTTAGAAGCTATTATTCCTTGAGCATGGTTTAATTAATTTGGAGAAATAAGGTGTAAAAGGATATATTGTTTGTATGCTTTATATTTTTTGGTAGTTGACTTCTAAGGATTGGAGTCATAAGGTGTTTTATGGAATAAATATTTTTGTGGTTACTTTTATGATCTAACCCTAACTTGGTGGCAAAGTTGAGGGTGGTGTTGGTAACGGGTTGAAGAACTATTCTCTTCTTCCTCAAACAAAGGTATGGGCAACTTCTTCCATGTATATTGTTGATGGTGTATTTTCTGAAATTGAGTTTGGAGTGAAAAGGTTGTCTACTAGGTATTCTTGTTGGTGTAAATCCCATTTTCTGGATATTGAAGATTGTTTATGCATTAAAATCATTGATGAGTTTTTTGGGTGAATGCATAATTCTGGTTGAGGAAGAGGAAGCATTTTGCACTAGGGTTTATGTTAGTAAGTCTTGCTACTTGCATTGAGATGGTGAAACCCTTAGTTGGCTGTTTTGAGATTGATGGTTGAGTTGCTTCCATAGAGGTTGTTTTGATCAAGTTAATGCTTTACTTGATACATGATTTGGGCTTACTCCATTGAGATTGATTTGAGCAAGTTATTCTTTGCATTGGTGATTTATGTTGGTGGCTGTTTTGTTCAAATACCTTTGGAGGGAAAAGGATGTCTACTAGTTTCCTTTTCATGTAGTGATTGGTTGAATGCTTCAAGGTTAATGTTGAGTTGAATGATGTTGGTTAAACCTTGTCTATAAGCATTGTTGTTAAAGCCCTAATTGGTTGAGAAAAGATATTGGTTGTGGAAAGAACATGAGTATCATTGTTATATGAGATATTGCATGGTTGGCAATTGTTGGGTTGTGTTTCATGTTCTTGAGAAAAGCATACTACATCTATCTTATTCTTTTGAGATTGAGATTGAGTTGAGATTGAGATTGGGAGTTAAGTATAGAACATATTGAGTCTCTAACAATTCTCTTTATGTTTCTATGAGATTTGAGATTGAGATTGGGAGTTAAGTATAGAACATATTGAGTCTCTAACAATTCTCTTTATGCTTCTATGAGGTTGATGAATCACATTGGGTCTCTAACAATTCTCTTTGTGGGTTCATGCTAAGCAAGTTTTTCTTGATGAACTTGTGAGCTGATTTGGACAGGTTCTAGTGATGAACTTGTGAGCTATTGAATTCTAGAGACTGGAATATCTAGTGAGGACTTGTGAGCTGATTTGGACAGGTTCTAGTGAGGACTTGTGAGCTGATTTGGACAAGTTCTAGGGAGGACTTGTGAGCTGATTTGGATAGGTCCTAGCAGAGGACTTGAGGACAGAGTTGAAGTGGTTCTTTGAGAAGAACCTGAGGACAGTTTTGACAAGTCTTTGAGAAGGCTTGTGTGCAGCAGAGATTGATTTGTTCAAGCTTTATGAGTTGAGCTTGGGACAGATCTGACAGAGTGAGGAAGACTTGTGTTGGACCGACTGATTATGTTTAGTACAGGTTGATGAGTTGTTGTGGAGGTGATCGGTGAGGACGAGAGGTCTCTTGAGGCTGAGCATTGAGGACAGGAGGTCTTCTGTGGAAAGGAGTTCCACGTGCTAGCGAAATAAGAGGCAGGTGATCTTCCGAAGTATCATTTCTAGAGTGAGGGAAGATTTCTTATCTCCTTTGGGAAAGAGGCTCATAAATTCATGAGGAGGGGAAGGATTCTCCTTTGGGCGGGAGGCTCATAAATTCATGAGGAGGGGAAGGATTCTCCTTTGGGCAGAGGCTCATAAATACTTGAGTAGGGGAAGGTTTCTCCTTTGGGCTGAGGCTCATAAACATTGTAATTGGGAAGGATTCCCAAAGAACTTTGAGAAAGCTTTTAGAGAAAATATTTGAGTGGACGTAGCCCACCTTGGGTGAACCACGTTAAAATGGGTCTTCATTGTGTGATGTTTTCTGTGATGATTAATGCTATGATGATGCCACTGCTATCTAAAGTAAAAATTGATAAATGGTTAAGTCTTATACTTGTTCACCCCCCTCTCAGTATAAGTCTATGTTCTTCAATTGGTATCAGAGCAGGTCTCTCCAGGAAGAGCCTAACAGCTTGGAGAAGGATCCAACAGAGGAACATACAGATACAGAAAGTGATGAAGAGATTGAATTCGATCTAAAAGGTGAATTCTTTTTGGCCTTAAGAAATCTTGAAAAAATTAGGGAAGAGAATTCTATTCTAAGGCAACAAAGTCAGGAAGAAGAGATAGTAAGATCAGAACTATCTCAAAGTCTCACAGACTTTAAGATTCTAGCTGAAGAAGGGAAGAAGGTTGAACAGGTTCTAACAGAGGTTCTCAAAGGGAAGGAAGCTGATTGCGAGAAACTTGAAGAAGAAGTGGTGTCTCTTAGAGTTAAGTTGGAACAGTTGGTTCTCAAACAGAATATTCCTTTTGGAAAGCAAAAGGAGGATAGTCTCACCATTCAAGAAATAGGAACTTCAAGCAAGATCAACTTTCAAACAGAAGAGCGATGGATTCAAGTTGATCACAAGAAGAACAATCATCCAAGGCATCAAAACAGGTTACATAATACTTTCCATGGCTATTGTCTTTCTTGCAAAAAATTTGGTCACAAAGCTATGCATTGCAATAAGTTTGTGAATAACCATGATAAGGGAAATGTTAATTCTTTTGCACCTCTTGTGAATAAAGATATCATGTGTTACAAGTGCAATAATTTTGGGCATGTAGCAAGAATGTGTAATTTGGATAGATCTAGCAAAGAGTTTACTAGGAAAGGAAATGAAATCAAATCTAGATCTATGATAGTTCAAACTGCTTTTCATGCTCAAGATAAAGAGGAAAAATGGTATCTTGATAGTGGTTGCTCCAAACATATGACTTGTGAAAAAGAAAAGTTTTTGGTTTTGAAAGAAACAAATAGAGGGACAGTTAGTTTTGGAGATAACAGGTCAGCAAAAATTTGTGGGAAAGGAACTCTTAGTTTGGATGGAAAAACCAAAATAGAAAATGTGCTTTATGTAGAAGGTCTTAGACATAATCTTCTGAGTGTGAGCCAACTTTGTGATCAAGGGCACATAGTATCCTTCTTTTCAGATAGATGTGAGATAAGTAAAGAAAAGAATGGAAAAATCATTGCTAGTGCTAAAAGGACTCCTAACAATCTTTACATGTTAAGTGAGATAAAAAGGGAAAAGTGTTGTCTATCTCAAGAAGATGAGAGTTGGTTATGGCACAAAAGAATGGGACATTTGAGTTTTGATAACCTTGTCAATATTAGTCACAAGAAGGTTGTTAGAGACTTACCCAAAATAAAGAGACCACAAAACACCATCTGTGGTCCTTGTCAACATGGGAAACAGACCAGAACTAGTTTTAAATCTAAGGGGTACTCATCTTCCAAACCCTTGGATCTTATTCATACTGATTTATGTGGCCCCACCAGGACTCAAAGCATTCAGGGAGAAAGCTACTTCATGCTTTTTATAGATGACTTTTCTAGAATGACTTGGGTCACTTTTCTAAAAGAAAAATCTGAAGCTCTTGAGAAATTTAAAGCTTTCAAAGAAATGATAGAAAATGAGACTGATAAGAAAATCAAATGTTTGAGATCAGATAGAGGAGGAGAATTTACTTCAAATGAATTTGTGGAGTATTGTGAACAACAAGGAATTAAAAGAGAGTTTTCAGCAGCTAGAACTCCTCAACAAAATGGAGTAGTTGAGAGAAAGAACAGAACTATTGAAAATATGGCTAGGGCTATGCTGAATGAATCAAAGCTTTCAGACGGTTTTTGGAAAGAGGCAGTTAGTACAGCAGTTTATATTATCACCAGGGCTCAGTTAAGAGTAAATCATCATAAAACTCCTTATGAACTATGGAAAGGGAGACCAGCTACAGTGAAATATTTCAAAGTGTTTGGTAGTAAATGTTTCATCAGAAGGGAAGATCAGAACTTGGGGAAGTTTGATCCTAGATGTGATGAAGGGATTTTTCTTGGGTACTCCAACAAAAGCAAGGCCTACAGATGCTACAACAAAAGAACTCATACTATCGTAGAAAGCATAAATGTGACAGTTGATGAGAAGATAGGAATACGAGAGTCGGTACAGGAATTTGATGATGAGAATTGTCAAGAGGAATTCGAGAGAGGTTTCGGATGAAGAAGAAGAAAGACAACAACTTCTCCCCAAAACTCCTTCCGGGTATGTTCAGAAACATCATCCAAAATATTTGATCATTGGTAATCCAGGATAGCGAGACAAACAAGAAGAAGAGTTATTTCCTCACATGTTTCCACGAGATATCTCCTTACTATCTCAGATTGAGCCAAAGGATCTCAGTGAAGCTTGTGCAGATAAGTTTTGGACAAAAGCAATGGATGAAGAATTAAATCGGATAGAGAAAAGTGAAACTTGGGAATTGGTTCCAAGACCTAAGGATAAGAATGTCATTGGTACCAAATGGATTTTTAGGAACAAACTCAATGAGGATGGTAAGATTGTCAGAAACAAAGCAAGGTTAGTTTGTAAAGGATATGCTCAAGTTGAAGGTATTGATTTTGAAGAGACCTTTGCTCCAGTTGCTCGTCTTGAAGCAATCAGAATGTTTTTAGCTCTCTCAAGTTTCAAGTCTTTCAAAGTGTATCAAATGGATGTTAAGTCAGCTTTCTTAAATGGTGTGTTAGAAGAAGAAGTTTACATAGAACATCCAGAAGGATTTTTACTTTCAGAACATTCAGACTATGTGTGCAAGTTGAAAAAGGCTTTGTATGGGTTAAAGCAAGCTCCTAGGGCTTGGTACTCAAGACTTGACAGGTATCTTCATGAACAGGGGATTCAGAAAAGGTATGGCGAGATAGCAATCTGTATATTAAAAATGAAGGCAATGATATGTTGATTGTGGTTGTTTATGTTGATGATATTATTTTTGGAGGAAACAATACTCAAATGTGTAAAGATTTTGCTAACAACATGCAGAAGGAATTTGAGATGTCTATGATTGGAGAGTTATCTTTCTTTTTAGGTCTTCAGATTGCCCAATCAAAAGACGGTATATTTCTCTCTCAAGGAAAGTATATAAAAGAGATGTTAAAAAAATTTGGTATGATGGATAGCAAACCAGTTTGTACTCCAATGATTACAGGGTGCAAGTTGAGCAAAGATGATGAATCTCCAGTGGTAGATCAGAGGTTGTACAGGTCAATGATTGGCAGTTTACTGTATGTTACAGCTACCAGACCAGATATCATGCAGGCAGTTGGGTTAGTAGCAAGATTTCAGGCAGCTCCAAAAGAAACTCATGTTATGGCAGTCAAGAGGATATTCAGATATTTGAAGGGCACTATGGACCTTGGACTTTGGTACCCCAAGGGTGATAAGTTTACTCTCACAGCTTATACAGATGCAGATTGGGCAGGAAGTATTGATGACAGGAAAAGCACTAGTGGTGGAGCTTTCTTTTTGGGAAGGAGTTTGGTTGCTTGGTTAAGTAAGAAACAACCTTCAGTTTCTTTATCTACAGCAGAGGCAGAGTACATAGCAGCAGTAGCTTGTTGCACACAGGTTTTATGGATGAAAACCACCTTGGAAGACTTCAAAATAAAGCATGATCAACCCATCTCCATATTATGTGATAATACAAGTGCCATAAGTATCTCCAAGAATCCGGTAATGCACTCAAGAACAAAGCATATTCCTATCAAGTATCATTTTCTAAGAGAACAAGTTCAAGACAAGCAAGTTAAGTTAGAGTATGTGCCTACTAAAGAACAGATTGTTGATATCTTCACCAAACCTCTTCCAAGAGATACGTTTGAGTATTTAAGGGAGAAATTGGGAGTTTTACTCCCACCCCGAAATTAATCACCTCAACAGGAGGTGGGGGAGGGACTAAGCTAAGAGGCTCATTCTTAGTCCCAAGCCCCAAAGGTGACCCTTTGCCATTGATGACAAAGGGGGAGAGATATGAGTAAGGGGGAGAGCCTCAAGTCAGGGGGAGCTGATTTCTATACAGCAATTTTGAGTTTCAGTGTTGTTGAGAAGCATGGTTTGCCATCAATGACAAAGGGGGAGATTGTTGGCAATTTTGGGTTTGAGATCCTAGCTTCTTGTCTATGAGTTGTCATTGATGTCAAAAGGAACTGGCATTAATGTCAAGAGGATTTATTGGCTTCAAAGGTTGAAGATTCCAAAGAATATTTTCTAGAAGATTTCGGAGAGATTCCATGTGGCAGATGAAAAGGTTTTTATCAAAACCATGGCAGGTTTAAGGGTTTTTATTAAAACCAGGTGGATGCATTAAGGGTTTTTCTCAAAACCACTCTCAACTTAATGCAAAGGCTGGAGACACTTATTAATTAAATAACTTAATTAATAAAACCTTTTTAAGGTTTTTTAATTAATTATTTATTTGATTTAGTGATTAAATTATTTTAATAATTTAATGGGTTCTCCACCTAAGGTCTAAGGTCTAAAAGACCTTTGATTATTTTTTAAATAATCAAAAGGGTTTCATAAACCCTAAAGTTGTTTCGAAGGCGCCAAAATAATATTAATTCAAAAAGTTTGAATTATCCTCCCGTCGACGTCGTGCATAGCATGGAAGTTTGGCTATATAAGCCATAACCTATAGTCCAAAGCAATGGTGTAAAAGAAATTCGAATTGCGCAAAGGTTGGGAAGTAAAAGCTACGGCTATCATTTTTTCGCCACGTTTATCCACCGCCAAAGGGTTAAGGAGAAGGAGACTCTTGCTAGCCTTCAAGCTAGCATCGTTGGCCTAGTGGCAACGACTGTTCTGCGAAGGCGCTTGAAGGGAGGTCAAGCGTTCGACTCCCGCCGTGGAGTGTGAGAAGAGTTTTTGCGCTCCGATTTTTTCGGAGGCATTGTTGACCCACGATTTTTGGAAGCATTTTTTTGGTAAGGTTTTTTAAATAAAATCTGCATTTTGTTAAAGAAGAAGTGGTTGGGCAGATTTATTTAAAATTATTTTTAAGGTTAAATGCTTCTTTGGAGATATAAGGTTGATAGTGTGTGGTTGAGATTTTTGGCTTGATTGTTGAGTGAGATTTGCTTAGAAGCTATTATTCCTTGAGCATGGTTTAATTAATTTGGAGAAATAAGGTGTAAAAGGATATATTGTTTGTATGCTTTATATTTTTTGGTAGTTGACTTCTAAGGATTGGAGTCATAAGGTGTTTTATGGAATAAATATTTTTGTGGTTACTTTTATGATCTAACCCTAACTTGGTGGCAAAGTTGAGGGTGGTGTTGGTAACGGGTTGAAGAACTATTCTCTTCTTCCTCAAACAAAGGTATGGGCAACTTCTTCCATGTATATTGTTGATGGTGTATTTTCTGAAATTGAGTTTGGAGTGAAAAGGTTGTCTACTAGGTATTCTTGTTGGTGTAAATCCCATTTTCTGGATATTGAAGATTGTTTATGCATTAAAATCATTGATGAGTTTTTTGGGTGAATGCATAATTCTGGTTGAGGAAGAGGAAGCATTTTGCACTAGGGTTTATGTTAGTAAGTCTTGCTACTTGCATTGAGATGGTGAAACCCTTAGTTGGCTGTTTTGAGATTGATGGTTGAGTTGCTTCCATAGAGGTTGTTTTGATCAAGTTAATGCTTTACTTGATACATGATTTGGGCTTACTCCATTGAGATTGATTTGAGCAAGTTATTCTTTGCATTGGTGATTTATGTTGGTGGCTGTTTTGTTCAAATACCTTTGGAGGGAAAAGGATGTCTACTAGTTTCCTTTTCATGTAGTGATTGGTTGAATGCTTCAAGGTTAATGTTGAGTTGAATGATGTTGGTTAAACCTTGTCTATAAGCATTGTTGTTAAAGCCCTAATTGGTTGAGAAAAGATATTGGTTGTGGAAAGAACATGAGTATCATTGTTATATGAGATATTGCATGGTTGGCAATTGTTGGGTTGTGTTTCATGTTCTTGAGAAAAGCATACTACATCTATCTTATTCTTTTGAGATTGAGATTGAGTTGAGATTGAGATTGGGAGTTAAGTATAGAACATATTGAGTCTCTAACAATTCTCTTTATGTTTCTATGAGATTTGAGATTGAGATTGGGAGTTAAGTATAGAACATATTGAGTCTCTAACAATTCTCTTTATGCTTCTATGAGGTTGATGAATCACATTGGGTCTCTAACAATTCTCTTTGTGGGTTCATGCTAAGCAAGTTTTTCTTGATGAACTTGTGAGCTGATTTGGATAGGTTCTAGTGAAGACTTGTGAGCTGATTTGGACAGTTCTAGTGAGGACTTGTGAGCTGATTTGGATAGTTCTAGTGAGGACTTGTGAGCTGATTTGGACGAGGTTCTAGTGAGGACTTGTGAGCTGATTTGGACAGGTTCTAGTGAGGACTTGTGAGCTGATTTGGACAAGTTCTAGGGAGGACTTGTGAGCTGATTTGGACAGGTCCTAGCAGAGGACTTGAGGACAGAGTTGAAGTGGTTCTTTGAGAAGAACCTGAGGACAATTTTGACAAGTCTTTGAGAAGGCTTGTGTGCGGCAGAGATTGATTTGTTCAAGCTTTATGAGTTGAGCTTGGGACAGATCTGACAGAGTGAGGAAGACTTGTGCTGGACCGACTGACTGTGTTTAGTACGAGGTTGATGAGTTGTTGTGGAGGTGATCAGTGAGGACAGAGGTCTCTTGAGGCTGAGCATTGAGGACAGGAGGTCTTATGTGGAAAGGAGTTCCACGTGCTAGCGGAATAAGAGGGAGGTGATCTTCTGAAGTATCATTTCCAGAGTTGAGGGGAAGGATTCTCCTTTGTATACTATATTTAAAAATTCTTTAAAAAAAAATTCTTAGGAGGCTCATAAATTCATGAGGAGGGGAAGGATTCTCCTTTGGGCAGGAGGCTCATAAATTCATGAGGAGGGGAAGGATTCTCCTTTGGGCAGAGGCTCATAAATACTTGAGTAGGGGAAGGTTTCTCCTTTGGGTTGAGGCTCATAAACATTGTAATTGGGAAGGATTCCCAAAGAACTTTGAGAAAGCTTTTAGAGAAAATATTTGAGTGGACGTAGCCCACCTTGGGTGAACCACGTTAAAATGGGTCTTCATTGTGTGATGTTTTCTGTGATGATTAATGCTATGATGATGCCACTGCTATCTAAAGTAAAAATTGATAAATGGTTAAGTCTTATACTGTTCACCCCCCCTCTCAGTATAAGTCTATGTTCTTCAGAATCCTAGTCAATGAACCTTTGAGTGCTTGGTGAACTATGAGTATCTCCTAGGAATATTAAGTGATTAGATATATATGGAATATGTTTGTCCTAGTCTACTTAATGGTACTCCTTCCCCTATTTGGAGCATGATGTAATACTTAGGAGTAATAGGATTTATTACATCACTAAGATGTTATAAACCTCAAATAAGTCTAGGTGGTTGAACCCATGCATGTAGGAAAATAGGATATTTTTTCAATTTGTTATTATTGGTAAAGAGTTTGTAGGTGATCACATTCTTAACATATTCTGTTAAGACTCCAACAAACATTACTATGCATAAATAATCCTCTTGTGAAATAATTGGAACAAAGCATTTATACTCAACATTTTGTCAAGTAATATTTATATTTTTGTATAAAAAAATGTGTTTATTGTGTAAGGTTAAATTACATTTAATTAAATTTATTTTTAATAATTTATGTTATATCTCATATTAATTTATTTGTTTTAAAATTAAAAAAATAGAACTTATTGATATATCTAATTTTAAACAATCATATTGATTTTTTCTTTAACATGCATCAAGGATTTTTAAAATGTAAATTGAATGGCATTGAAAAAATTTAACCATCATTTTTCTAATTACTAGGTGTAAAATTATAGGCTTACAAGTAGGTAACTATCCCTTTGCCTTGTTTAACCATCATTTTTCTAATTACTAGGTGTAAAATTATAGGCTTACAAGTAGGTAACTATCCCTTTGCCTTGTATTCTAGTTGTAATTGTATTTTAGTTGTAAGTCCCTACTCTGAGTTGCTCATATAAATTGGGGTGATGTTTTAGTAGGGTTTTTCACTAAGAGAAGCAATGGGAGTGCAACTTCTATATATTTTATTGAGGAGGGTAGACACTATGGATTAATTGGTATGTTGTACCCAAATAACAAAGTAAAGGTAGTCAATGTTGGTTTTGGCCTTCCTCTTCCTCCAAATCAAATAGGATATTTTTGGCTTCCTAGACCATCAATCATGAAAAGTGTGGAATGTTTTCCCAAACTTTTTGTTTAGGTTTTAAGCTAATATGATTATCTACCTATACTCTTCACTAATGGAAATATCTATAGGTCCTATTCAAATGTCTAGGTTATGTTAGTAATCTATAATCTACGAGCTCAATTTTGAACAAGGATATATAGCTACATATAGGAGACCTTTGCCACATTAATAATGAAGGCTATCTATTTATTCTAGACAAAATAAAAGAGCCAATATAATATACATGTATAGACCTCATTTATTTTAAGTTATTGGATGAACTTAGTAGCATGTCACTTACATTGTTTGATTTTTTTATATGCTTATATTTCATCTTATGATATTATTTTTCTTTCCATTGCACTTTAATTAGCTATAGTAGAATTGGAAGCACTTCTAATTCTTCTCTAGAGGTTATTGATGTTGCAGTCATGCCATGAGTAACAACAAATTTTTCATTCTCAATTTTAGCTTATGATTTTTGCACTACGTACCTCTTGAAAAGATAATTAGATTTTGAAATCTCATTCATTTACTTCAATTTAAAGGGTTTTAAAAGTTTTCAATTCTATGACTTATAATTAACAAAAGCAATGAGTTTCTCTAATACAACTTCATTCTTTCTTTATTTCTCATGTTGTTATTGATAATTAAAATTATTGTGTATCATTATAGATTTTGAAACAAAGAAAAGAGTAGCTTCCAATGGTTTATGTGGCAAGAAAATAGGGCAGTGCACCTACTAAACTTAGTCCTATTAAACTTGTTGCTAAAAATGCTATTTGTTTTGAAAAACTTTAATTATTATTATAATTGATTGAGTTTTAATTACATATTTGATTGTTTACTTTTCAAGTATTATAGAATTGTAATAAACTAAGAGTTATATATCTTGTATTAGGTGGCACCACACAAGAAGATTAGAAGAATATAGCAACATGGTTGTTTTCATTTTTAAAACTAATTGGTCCAATATTTTTTTTTTATAAAATATTAGAATAATAGGAACAATTAATAATAATAGAGGATCCATACAAAATATATGATCATTTAGATTAATTTAACCATTATCTCTTTAATTGAAAACTCAAATAGATCTTGGAGTACATGATTCAGATCTTGGATTAACCTCCTTCAAACTAATAAGAACGTTGATCAAATTGTGGATAGTTATTCCTATGTCTTAGTAGTTATCCTTTAACACCAAGAGAACATGTATTCAAAATCAAAGATGTATCCTTTCTCTTGTACCCCATCATATCCATCTTTATTAGTGAGTACAATAACAAATATTAACCTAATTGTTACTTAATTATATCATGTTTGTGTCAAATATTAAATTTGAATTCAAACCTTACCCCCTTGTAAAGCGATAAATATTTGAGTCTATTTTATGAATAAAAAGAATATATATATATATATATATATATATCATATCCATCTTTATTAGTGAGTACAATAACAAATATTAACCTAATTGTTACTTAACTATATCATGTTTGTGTCAAATATTAAATTTGAATTCAAACCTTACCCCCTTGTAAAGCGATAAATATTTGAGTCTATTTTATGAATAAAAAGAATATATATATATCCTTTAACACCAAAAGAACATGTATTCAAAAACAAAGAACATGTATATCCTTGAACATGTTTGATATCCTAGCAAATCTAGAAGTTGAAAAATAAAATAGTAAGGATGATACCATCAGTGTCAAGTTTCCTGAAACCCTAGACTCCCCATCCAAATCGGGACCATCCACAGTTATGACAAAAATCCCCAAAAGCTATGCTCAAAATGAAGAAAAATTGCCAGGTCATTTCAATTTAAACATGGAAAAAATAGAGTCAAGAGTCGAAGTTGTGGAAACAAGAGGCAGGAATGTAGCTCCTAATCCGATAGTGGAGCAAACTATCCCTTATCAGATGAACCCAACGGTAAAAGGTTCCTTGAAGAAAATCCTTCTATTTAGGAACCAGATAGGAGAGGTGTACCAAAACAAGGTTGAGGGTGAAGAGGATATTGAAAACCCCAAAAATAAGGAAGAAGGTTCAAGCCCTAGACTATCACAGTATATGCCCCCTCATTTCTGTCCAAAAAAAACTAGAAGCACCACCAAGCCTCCGATAGATTATGGAAGTGAAAGAAAGAAAGGGAGAATATCTACAGCAGAGCACTATAGAATGAGAATCAATGAAGAAATTGCAAACAAAAAGCAAAGAACATTGTTACAGCAAGCTATTCCTAGCCAAGATAATAGAAAATTTGACAAACCCCCTTTGGCTCAGGGAAGGGGGCGGGGAAAAAATATCAAACAGTATAAATGAAGGTTATCTCATGGAATGTGAGAGGCCTAAAAGACCCACCAAAACAAAGGATGGTGAAGTCTATAAGGAAGGATTGGAATCCTACTATCATTTTTCTTCAAGAAACCAAAATAGATGCGGCACAATCAACACTTATAGCTAGAAGGATTTGGAAGCAAGGGGAAGTGGCCTTTCAATAGGCGAGAGGAGCATCTGGGGGCCTCATGATCTTATGGGATCCTATTAAAATAGAAGGAAGTATTATTCAGGCAAATGAAAGAGTCTTAAGCGTATTATTTCATGATTTTGATACTAATAAGAATTGGATTATGTCAAATGGTTATGCCCCCACCTCTGTCCAAGGGTGATCTGAACTGTGGGAGTTTTTGGGGCATTTAAGCCAAGATTTTAAAGATGTTCCTTGGGTGATTGGGGGAGATTTCAATACCCCCCTTTACCCATCCGATAAGAAGGGAGGATATGGGTTACCCTCAAGGAGCATGGAGGACTTCAATGAATTCATTAACACAAATGAATTGATGGATGTAAGACTAAAAGGAGACAAATTTACATGGAGTAACAAGAGGGTAGGAAGTCAGTTGATTCAAGAAAGGTTGGACAGGTTTTTCTTATCCAAGGAAGCTACAACAATGTTCATCTCAATACAGCTCTGTTAGCTAAACAAGCATGACGATTATTGACTAAGGTCGATAATGAATGGACTGCTATAGTTAGGAGGAAATACCTCCAAGGTGTGAACTTCCTTAATGACAACTTAGAAAGTAGGGGGTCTACTTTTTGGAAGGCAATCCTCACAAGCAAAGATCTTGTCAAGAAAGTTCTTAGATAGATTCTAGGAAATGGGCAAACAATAGACTTTTGGAAGGATCGATGGGTGAGAGATGAGGAGTTATCCCATAATCCTCGTTTGGCTAGGATTCAAGAGCATATGGAGCAGCATATTGGGAAGAAGGTTGCAAATTATATGTGGTAGGATATAAATATCAACAGGTGGAAACACATCGAGTACGGGGTTTTGAAGCGAGTACGAAGAGCTTTCTAACATTTTAACTCAACAAATTATTCCCTCTAGAGAGGATGAAGATCACATTGTTTGGGCTGAGACTGAAAGTGGTGACTTCACAGTTAAGTCTGCCTATAATTTGCTTCTCAATGTGGAAGGTCAACAATTTCAACTTAGTTTGGTTTGGATCAAAGGCTTAATTCCTAAAATATCCTTTTTTTCATGGTTGGTGATTCAAGGAAAAATCCTCACTATGGACAATATGTTATCCAAAGGTATGGTTATTGCTAACCATTGCTACATGTGCAGGGCAGGATGGGAGACAACCCAACACTTGTTTCTGGAGTGTTCGGTAGCGGAGTCCATCCTGAATGAACTTTTCCAAGCCTTTAGGATCTCGTGGGTTAAGCCTACTCTTATATCCGAAGTGTTCCATCAATGGCCTCAACCCTTTGTTAGCCTAAAACTTAAGTACCTATGGAAAATCTGTTGGCATCATTTTCTCTGGCAGATTTGGCTAGAAAGGAACCATAGAGCCTTTAAGGATACCATTCACAACCCAAAAATCATCCTCAATAGGATTATTGTCTTTGCGAAAGAAAACCTTAGCACCTTAGTGGATGAGAACCACTCAATTCCTCCCCAAGAAAAATAATTAGCTCGGGCCTTAGGTATTGAGGACAAACCTTCCATTCCTTTGCCCAATCCTAGAAATGAGATTTCTTGGGAGCCACCCCCAGGGTTGGTTTAAACTAAATTTTGATGGTGCGACCAAGGAGAACCCGGGAAGAGCTGGAGCTGGAGGAATAATCAGGGATCATCAAGGAAATCTGGTCAAGGCCTTCGCTGAACCATTAGGAATTAGAACTAATAACGAAGCAGAAGCTAAAGCCCTTTGGAGAGGGTTGCAAGTAGCCCAAGCAACTCAAGGTAACTTGATGATTGAAGGTGATTCGATGAACATCATCAACCTGTTAACCAATGGCAAAAAACCTCCATGGAGAATCAAGGGAGTCATCCATGAAGTGAGGATCCTTTTTACGGTAAGATAGAACAAGAGGGCTCGTCACGTGTACCGTGAGGCCAACAGGATAGTTGACAAATTAGCCAACATAGGTGTTGGTGTTGGTAGTTTGGTGACATGGACACAAGGTGTGCCACGTGAAGTGGAAAATATTATTAGTCATGAAAAGAAACCTACCCGTTAAGGAGAGATGAATGGGTGTTCTTTCCCCATGGAGTTGGTAATAACTATGGGGTTTCCCTCTAAATCATACCAAATTGGAAATGAAGGTAACAGGGTGTAAGCGTTGGAGGATTCCGACAGAGAATAGGAAATGGGCAAGCAACAGGTTTCACTAGTGCAAAGTTCCAAACTTCAATTTCCTGTTAATGTAAGTAATGTTTACAGTTATGTTTAGGTATGGGTGTGCCTTGTTAGTAAGGTGTTGTAGGGGATTCAACACAGTGGTAAGAAAGTTTCAAGGATGACTAGGATCTACAATCTCAACAAAAGGTTGGATATTGTAATAGGTTTTGGGTTAACCTGCAAAACCCGGTAATTAATGAAGACTTTTATTTACCAAAAAAAAAACAAAGATGTATCCTTTCTCTTGTACCCCATCATATCCATCTTTATTAGTGAGTACAATAACAAATATTAACCTAATTGTTACTTTATATAATATATATATATATATATATATATATATATATATAACCTCTAGCTCTCTTTAGAAGCATTCCTTGATCCAAACTCAAAATTTTAAAATAAGATGATCTTTTGATTCATAATATTTATAGCAAGCAACTACACATTTTTTTTAATTTAGTTAGTGTGAGAAACCCCTATGACCAACGCACAGGGTTGAGTAGTCTCCTTCCAACCATGACCCCTCGTAAAGCCGAGAGCTATGCTTATCAATAAGAAATTTAACACACAACAACCACATATTTTAACATCATTTCTCAAAAATATAAATTAAAATCAAAGCTATAAGAGTTGATGCTTCAAATATAATACCATATTATATATTTCATTAAGATTTTAAAACTATAAATATAATTATATCCACATAATTAAAGAATAAATAAAAAACCATTAATATTTAAAAAAATTAAATTAAAAAAAATAAATATTTCAATTACCATAATTAAATAACAAAATATTAAAAAAAAATTAAATAAAAATATTTAATTAATAATAATTATATAAAACCCCTTTACGAGAGTAGTGTTCACAAACAAATATTCTTAACATAGATCTCACTTAATTTATAAACATATTAATATAAAAAGCAGTCCTATATCTATTTATATCTTGTAACCAGATAATAAATCTCCATCTTAAGACCTTAATATATTTAAGGTAATATAAAAATCAATCTATATTTTTTTAAAAATTTCAAATAAAAATTATATTTTATTTATTTACTTTTGTTGATATAGAAAATTGGTTACAACGACATTAAAAGTTTAGGGTTCAAATCACATGCTGCTTTCATTAAACTTATACCACCTCATTTTGCTTCCATCAAAGCTATACCACTTCATTGTTATTGACCCAAGATAAGAAAAACCACCGATCACCCAAAATTCATACAGTTGTTGACCCAAACAAACAACTACCAATCCAACTTACCTTACCTTTGAAAAAATAAATATATAATATTATAAAATAATATTTAATATGAACCTGCTAGACACATCAGATTTAAATAATCAAATGCGTCCACAAGATAGACATGAAGTCATATTGCATTCCCAAAAAAAAATGTCAATTCAAACCGCCAATTGAACAGGGGATTAAAATTTAAATAGAGACGCTGTTGGGAATTCCCTTGCCCGTCAGTCCTCCCTTCCCATTCACGTTGGAAGTGTCCGGATACAACAGAGTATATTCAACCTGCGCCGGACCCCCTCTGTTCTTCAACCTCTCGTCTTTATTTCTTTCCGTAATATTTTTCTCGATCTCTTTCAACCGGGACCCAAATCGCTCGAATGCCTCCAATACGTGCCCGTCGTCCGTCCAGTCAGAAGCTGCACGTTGTCCCAGGTACACCTCGTCCGTGGGATGCCTCGACAGAATCTCGATCAACGCTATTCCCAACGTTGTCTGAAATTGATTCGGCACTGTCCTCAGGAAGAACAAGTCCGGATTGTCGACAAGCTCCGAGAACTCTTGTGATCCTTCCTCGGGAATGAACCTTCGGCTCACCGTGGGCCGGTTGGGCATGTAGCCCGCGTACGGGTATTGACCAAAGTTAAGCGCCGCGTGAAGAGCGGAGGCCACCCATATGATCGTTGTTAGGCTCTTTCGGAGCTCCTCTACGCTTTCCATTTTATACCACCAGGCCTCGTTCTTCTTGTCTCCGTGCCCCACGTTTTTTATTTCGTACCACCACGCTTGAAGCTCCGTATCAGACTTCACAGCTTCGTCGTTCCTGTAGTAAAATGATAAATACTCTTTCACCCACGTCTCTATGGCGGACCATATCTCTAACCCGTCTACGGCGAAGGGGTAATCTTCAATCAAAAGTCTTACCCCACTGGGCTCCTCTTCGTTCTCCACTGCAACCCCCCTGCACGTCCATATTTTCGATTCAAAATTAGAATTTAACAATTTAATTTTGTAATCAGTTCAGGTTAGAGTGAATGTTGACCTTTTGAGGAGATCTGCGGGCAATCCTTCTTGGTCGAACCTCCAGTGGTTCTTGTAAATCACGGCAGACATCTCCATCGCATACTTTCCCGGAAAGACCGTTCTTTCAAGAACGCCTCCGGCATTTATGAGAATTTGCCGAGCCAGAGCGTTGATATGCATTGTGTCCCGGAAATGGGGATGCAGCAGCTTGTAAACGGGATGCATCGCACTCAGTTGTCTGTTTGTGGCGATTACGAAGGGCTCTATAACCGCGTGAGTTTTCAGCCTGCCAGGAAACAGCCACAATGTTAGATCCACAATGTATCAATTGTCTCACCACGATTGTGAAATGAAAGGAAATATTTGTGAAATGAAAGGAAATATTTTAATTAAGTCTGGAAGACTTAAATATGGTTTATTGCATTTTAAATATAGAAGTACAACTATTCAAATCATATTATATGATTTTTAACATCTTTCAGAAGGTTGTTCCTTTTCCTGCTGATTTGGGTTAGTAATTCCTCAACTTTTTTTATTTTACTGTCTTCACATAACTCTGCCATAGACTCTGTTTCTCTGTTTCCAAGTGTTTTTTGTATTTGCAACTTGCAACGGATATCTAAAAAAGTCAAGCATTTCATTTAAGTGTGAGCTTCATTGAAATTTACCAATGGCTGATCAATTGATGGTATCCTGAGTCGTTGACGGCCACGTAGGCTTTGGCAAGCTGCCACAGAGCACCTTGGACGCCTTCTTCTGCCGGGGTGAGTACCTTCCTAAACCATGAACCCTTCTGCGAAGAGGGCAGACTCAGCTCTATCGCCACTGGTTTCATTGTGCCATCCTCTTTTAGAAAGAGAATGGTGCGGGTGGCGTATATCTTGGTAGAATCTAGAGCATTTATTCGATTCAGATATGGCATGAATACGTCGTGGTGATCCAGAATGAACAGTTTGTTTCCCTCCAAAGCCTGAGCATGTTACACAAACGCCCAAAAGTCAATCACTTCATAGAGCCCCATTCAATTACAAATAACCAACAAGTTTTACACAAATAAATATGCACCAGTTCAATTTCAATGCCATCAATGCTTTTCTCGATATCTGAGGCAGTGATAGAACTCATCTGGGGACCATATATCTCTGGATCCAGTTCACTTCTCGGGGGGAATTTCTGCAAATTTTGAACATTCGGATCAGCATTCAGACTTCATAGCCGACAAAAGATTTAAAACGATGTAAACAGCAATTTCCACAGACTTTTATATTGCATTACCTGGAGGCGTTGTATACAGACTGGATTGACACCAGAGAGCATCTCGCGTGCGAACTCCTCGTCTTTCCTCCACGCAAGTTGGTCGGCTGCAGCCGTTTTAATCAATTAGTTCAGCTATTATAAATTGGGATCAAATTTCTATAAAGAGGGAGTTACGAATAAGTTGGGAAAAGAAGAACGTACCTGCGATGATTTGGGGTTTAGGAAAACTGATCAATTTTTCCCCATCTGTTCTGACCAATTCCTTTATGAGCTCGAGAGGAATAAGACTCTTTGCAGCGGCCAGAAGGGGATTGTCAGGCAACTTTATTCCGTCGGAGTAAAGTTCCATAATGTCATCAAAAGAATCGAACTCATTACGGGTCGAATCAAAACGAGATTTGAGCTCCGGCAGAGAAAATTGTGCGACCGACTTGAGGCCATAAGCTAAAAAATCGGCCATTTTCAAGTGGCCAAAACGTTCGTCTCGTGGAACGAAGATGTCGAGGCTCGATACCAACGACAGTCGGCTTTCGGTGGTCGGATCTGTCATAAACTTCTACAAATTATTTCTTTTGGACAAAACGCCGCCCTCTATTACAACTGGAGTGGAATTTGAGTTCGAGTTTAATAACATTATAACCAACCAACCTGTTTTATTAGCCGCTCGGCCTGTTCTACCCCTGCGAGGGTAGGGGAATTCTTCAGATCCTCCCAACACTGGACGGCTGTACTCCTCGTCTTTGTCCGGGTTTCCAAGGTCGTTGTAAAAATCGTAATCATATACTCTGTCCCATTCCTTCCTCTTGCCCGTTCCATTGCCTCTTAAATTTTCCAGCTCCTCATTCCTCATCTTTAAGAGGGCTGGAGGAGTCTCCGAAGGGAGATAGGTCTGCAAATTCAGATTCAAGATACAAAATTTCCTTAACATGCTCACGATTTTAGGGACAAAATACATGGACATATGAATTGTTTGCATACCCTATTCGAGAAAAAGATCCGGTCTTTGTTGTATCGAGAGGCAGGGTACACCCACGAATTGCAAACAAAATGAACATTACCATGACCAGGAACCTCAAGAGTGACCGAATTCAGAAAGAACTCGTGTCTGTGGGAATTCTTGATAAGGAACACCCCAGGAATTCCAAAGTTGGTGTGCCAATTGAATTCCACTGGATGGGAAGTCTGCTCAGTGACGACCCCTTTGGGAGTTGATATCCATTTCTGCAGGAACGCCTGCTCACTGAGCTTTGGGGTTCCATTTACTGGTCCAAAACAGAAGACCTGGTTAGATCCAAACTGGGTAACCCACTTAACCGATGTGAAAAAGAAAAAAACATGGGGGACATTAATGAACGCTAACCAGAATTGGTATCAGTGGAGCCAACAAGTTGGAGCGACACTCCTCTGCCAAGCAGTTCGCTAATGTTGTCTACCAGTCCTGCATGGAAGTCGTTCGAATCCAAAACATTTTTCTTCTGGAGCACCACAACCCCCTTCACTATATTACTTCCAGATTTCGATTGCCCGTTCATCTTTCACCACCGCGTCGATTGTTTTGTATGGAAATCGATCCTTGAAAACAATGAGATTTTTGGTTAAGTTAGAAGCCGTGGAAGAGGCTTTAATAGCCTTCAAGGGCATTCCCAGAAGGTCCGTATGGTACTTGGTGTCTCCCAAGTCAAGGAACTAAATCCAAGCATATGCTTGCGGTCGCCTTTTTTGACTCGGCCGTATGGAAGATTTGGGTCACATGCATCCCCTGCAAGAAGGTGCCTGGGAGTTTTGCTAAAATAAATATAAACAAAACCTCAATATCTGTGTCGAAAGTGCTCGGAATCTCGGATAATGCTATAATAATTTCTTGGCTCCCATAGCTTAATTGGGATAGATAAGAGCAATGTGCAAGTTGCACGAAGGAGATTTGACATTGACGACTTCTTGTCTAGTAAAAATTGTATAATTATTGATCACAATTTTTAAAGGTTAGGTGGATTGGTAAGTGTTAGTTTGGTTGGGCATTTACTAAGAAGAAATTTAGGTTCAAAGTGATCCCAGTTAGCAAAGGAAGTAGTCTGATAGTTAGCAAAGGAAGTAGTCTGATCTGAAGCAAAGGAAGTAGTCTGATCTGAATCCTCTGAGTGTGCATGAGATCAACGATGCTACGAACCTTAAGTGATCGTCGGTCGCCATCTCACATCGAATTAATGTTAACAAAACGTGGCAGGGGTTATAGGGGCTGCCTAAGATTCGGGTTATAGGGGCTGCCCAAGGATTCGAACCCTGCTTGATAGTAAAAATAAGTGTGAATATAACCGATTCCTTTATACTAAAAAAGAAAAAAGAAACAAGATAATTATTGACCATTCAATCACGCGTTAGACAAGTTTTGGAAACAGCGTGGAACTCGCGGTACATAACCGGACAACAACTTCACGATCACTTAGACAGACATGAACGTAGTACTTAGTAGGAAATCACATGCAGGACCAAAGCGTTATGCCTTTGCTCATGTTGACGCAGCTCATGTGACATAAGTCATCCTTTTTAATAATACCATTCGATCATGTGAAGAATGTGAAATGCAGCCAATTGTGCAAATAATGGAGTTTTAACTGTGAATGGATGACAATATCTCACATGATTTCAGGCTAAACGGCAAATCCTAAGCTTCTTATTGTGTACACATAAGGAGAGGATGTGTTCACACTAAATCAAAATATTATAATGAAGGTTCTGGAGGGTGTTTTGTAGTTGCTCGGTTCGCCCATTAGGCCTAGACTTCGATATTGGTTCGAGTTAAATACTACTTCGTTTAATGAATGGGTTGTGTAAGACAGTTTTAGGGTAGTCTTTTTCTGCTTAAGAAGTAGATATCTTGAACGGTATGTTCGTCAATAGATGGCTTACACGTGAGATGTGTATGTAATACGGTAGTAGTGCTTTAAGCCAGGACCATGTGGTAAAGTTGGTAGGTGGCAATGTATGTGTATGTATACATTGGTGCGTTGTGTTTCAGTTTTAGGGTAGTCTTTTTCTGCCTAAGAAGTAGATATCCATTGCTATATCTCATCTCGCCATCTTTGACGAACATACCATTCAAGATATTTACTTCTTAAGCCGAAAAAGACAGGACCATGTAGCAAAGTTGGTAGGTGGCAATGGATGTGTATGCATACATTAGTGTTTTAACGCAGGACCATGTGGCAATGAATCTAACGGTTTTTTATCCACTGTTTCATCAAAAATTATTAACAAGATCCTTGAGGAGGTATTCACAACTCTGAATGGTTAATAAGATTATGATTGGAATCCCTACTGAGGCTTGGGTTCAACCGGTTTTGGGGTTCTCCTCAAGTACCCTCAATTGTCTATTAGGTTGCTTATTATTTGTGAGTTGTTTTGGTCTTTAGTCTCTTGTGGGATGCAATCGGTTATTTTGCTTGTAGTTTCAATGTCTGCGAAAATAGTTTCATTTGTAGTTTCTACAGTTCCTTAAAGATTTTATGGGGCCATCAGATTTTATGGGGCCATCTCAAAGCATACAAAAGCATACAAGATAGTGGTATGAAAAAAAAAATCAACACAGATCTCAATATCCAGAACATTTTTTTATTAGAGACTCGATTGAAGGTATTGAACAACTTGGTCAAAAAAACTCAACAAAGATGTCAATATATAAAAAAAAAAATTTAGAGACTCGATTGCAGGTATTGAACAACTTGGTCAAGGTTTTGTGAATAAAGATAAATTGTCAGAGCTTGTTTTGCCTTATGTCAAACTGTGAAAGAAATTCAATTATTTTGCCCTTCATGATGAATTTTGTTGAACAACTTGGTCAAAAAAAACTCAACAAAGATGTTAATATAAAAAAACAAAAAACTCAACAAAGATGTTAATATAAAAAACAAATTCTTAGAGACTTGATTGCAGGTATTGAACAACTTGGTCAAGGTTTTGTGAATAAAGATAAATTGTCAGAGCTTGTTCTGCCTTATGTCAAACTGTGAAAGAAATTCAATTATTTTGCCTTTCATTATGAATTTTGTTGTATGGGTTCCAGACAATTGGAAATGTAGAGGTTGAAAAGTAGTTAAATCTAGGGAATTGGGTAAAGGGTGTTGGTCTTATCATTTTGAGTCTAAAATCTCTGCTATGGTTGTCTTTCAATATTGCAGGTGGAATATTTGCAGGTTTTCTTAATTTTAGGTCTTTTGATTTTGGTTTTAGGAAGTTTTCTAGGGAGAAATCCTCATTGTCGGTCAAGCTCCCTCACTTTAAAGTCAGCGTTTCACCTCTTTTAACACGTTGTCCTAGGAAGTTTTGTAGGAAGAAAAGTTAGTTTTTTAAATCTTTCAAATGCTTGTTTTAGGTGTTGTGAAACTAGGTATTTTAATCTTTGAAGTTGAATACCACTTGGTTCTATGCATAGGTTGTGTTTGACAATTTTTCCACTTAAAAATTAGATATATTGAATGGTTGGTTAGTCATTTTAAATGGCTTACATGGCGGATGTGTTTCTATATGTTGGCACTTTAAGTGAGGAACATGTGGCAAAGTTGATAGGTGGAAATGATTTTAATTATTTTTTATTGTTTGTTTCATTAAAGTTCTTAATAAGGCCCTTAAGGAGGTATTCATTGTTCCAATTGGTTCAAGGGACAATGGGATTCCAATTGAAATCTCTACCAAGGCCTTGATTCAATCATTTTTTGGGTTCTAGTTGAGTCCCCTTAATGTTTATCAGTTTATCTATTATTAGCAAGTTATTTTGGTCATCAATTAATTCTTTTTCTTATAGTTCAATGTTTTGTAAACTAGTTTCATGTATTGTTTCTACATTTCTTTTGGATTCTATGGGACCATCTCAAAGCCCCCAAGATAGTGGTATAAAAAAGTCAACAAAGATGTAATAGAAAACTTAGTCAAGCGGCTACGAATAAAGGTATGTTGTCAAAGCTTGTTTTGACTTACGATGTATAATCAATGAATTCAAACTATGAAAAAAATTCAGCTATTTTATTTTTCATTAAAGAGGACCCTCAACTATGAATTTTATTGCATGCTTTCAAAATAATTGGGAATACAAAGGTTGAGAAGTAGCCAAAATTAGGGGATTGGATAAGGGTGTTGATCTTGTTAATTTATGGGTTAATTTTCCTCATTTAAATTAATCCTTCCACATTTTTTACCTATTAATGTTAGTTACCTTGGAAGATTTTTGTGGAGAATGAGATGTATTATAGCTTGTGGGTGAAGGACAAAAATTCGCACCATACAATAAAAATATGTCAAAGCTATAAAAACTGATTTTATATTTGAATGAATGTTACAATACAACTTTTTGCGTTACAATAGAATCCTCTCGAAAGGATTTTACAAATGACACAAATCACAAGAAAGAGGTGTGATTCCCATTTTCTTAAGAAAGAACATCTCTGGGTACAATTTAAATCTTTTGGTGTCAGCACATCGTTTGAGCAAGTGGGTTTTTCTATGATCGTTGCGTAGGGTTGGATTTGGAACCTTTCACTTTCTTCGAATCCTGTCACTTGCATACAAAGAAAACAACAATGAATCAATAACATGTGTGGGGTCCATTGGAATTGAACCCATATTCGATCTGAAGATGTAAACTAAAACCAAAAGTAGTAAAATACATGAAATATGAAGGATCTAATGCTAAATTGCACATGCAAATAAAGATCTAAGCAAAAAATATGAATGAAATAAGTCATCTGACTCCTTGATGGTGGTCATCTCAAGTCAATACTATTTTGGTCCGTGGACCATCTCGAGACGAGATGATCGTTATCAGGGTTCTGTGATTATGCATAACCAAATCTCGATAGGGTTTTGAGTAACACATAGAGGTTCTTGATGATCGATTGCATTTGAGAAGGCGACAAGGTGGATGCAGAAGACTAGTTGAACTATAAGGCATGATTTAAGTGAGAGAAGAAAATACAATATCAAATCCTTGGTGGCAATCCGATAGCATTTCGTTTGTAGCAAGAGAGTCTAGAAGAATCTTGATAGCACTTTGTGGTGAGCAAATTCAAATCAAGTTTCTTTTTTTTTGTAGAGGGGGTGCCAATTTATAGGCCTCTTGGAAAGAGGTAGGTGAGAGACCTGATGGACCTGATTTGATCTAGATAAACCTTTCAATCGTATGTAGAAGTTGTTAGTCCTAGGAAGTTTTCTAGGGAGAAATCCTCATTGTCGATCAGGCTCCCTCACTTTAAAGTTATCCTTTCACCCCTTTTAACACGATGTCCTAGGAAGTTTTGTAGGGAGAAATCCTCATTGTTGGTCAGGCTCCCTCACTTTAAAGTCAGTCTTTCACCCATTTTAACATGTTATCATTAGTGACCTTGGAATATTTTTACGGTCCTCTAATGAGAATAAGTACTCTTAGTTCATGGGTTTATTCATGCGTGTGTGGAAGTGAGTTTGTATAGGGATTTACCTGGAAGCTTGTTGTTGTCAAGTGTCAGTTTTTTTCATGAACAAAAGTTAGTTTTTTTAATCTTTCAAATGCTTGTTTTAGGTGTTGTGAAACTAGGTATCTTAATATTTCAAGTTGAATACCACTTGGTTCTATGCATAGGTTGTGTTTGAAAATTTTAAGGGAGTCTTTTTCCACTTAAAAATTACATATCTTGAATGGTTGGTTAGTCATTTTAAATGGCTCACATGGGGGATGCGTTTCTATATGTTGGCACTTTAAGTGAGGAACATGTGGCAAAGTTGATAGGTGGAAATGAATATAATTATTTCTTATTGTTTGTTTCATTAAAATTCTTAGTAAGGCCCTCCAATTGGTTCAAGGGACAATGGGATTCCAATTGAAATCCTGACCAAGGCCTTGATTCAATCAGTTTTTGGGGTTCCATTTGAGTCCCCTTAATGTTTATTAGTTTATATGTTCTTAGCAAGTTATTTTTGTCATCAATCTCTTGTGGGATGCAATTAATTATTTTTCTTATAGTTTCAATGTTTTGTAAACTAGTTTCATGTATTGTTTCTGCAATTCTTTTGGATTCTATGGGACCATATCAAATCCCCCAAGATAGTGGTATAAAAAAGTCAATAAAGATGTAATAGAAAACCTAGTCAAGGGGCTACGAATAAAGGTATGTTGTCAAAGCTTGTTTTGCCTTACGATGTACAATCAATGAATTCAAACTATGAAAAAAATTCAGTTATTTTATCTTTCATTAAAGAGGACCTTCTACTATGAATTTTATTGCATGCTTTCAAAATAATTGGGAACACAAAGGTTGAGAAGTATCCAAACTTAGGGGATTGGATAATGGTGTTGATCTTGTAAATTTATGGGTTAATTTTCCTCATTTAAATTAATCCTTACACCTTTTTTACATGTTAATGTTAGTTACCTTGGAATATTTTTGTGGCCCTTCAATGAGAATGAGATGTATTCTAGCATGTGGGTGAAGAACGAAAATTTACACCATACAATAAAAAAAATGCCAAAGCTATAAAAACTGATTTTATATTTGAATGAATGTTACAATACAACTTTTTGCGTTACAATAGAATCCTATCGAAAGGATTTTACAAATGACACAAATCACAATAAAGAGGTGTGATTTCCCTTTTCTTAAGAAAGAACGTCTTTGGGTACAATCTAAATCTTTTGGTGTCAGCACATCGTTTGAGTGAGTGGGTTTTTATGCGATCGTCGCGTAGGGTCGAATTTGGAACCTTTCACTATCTTTGAATCCTGTCACTTGCATACAAAGAAAATAACAATGAATCAATAGCATGTGTGGGGTCCATCAAAGTTGAACCCATATTCAATCTGAAGATGTAAACTAAAACCAAAAGTAGTAAAATACATGAAATATGAAGGATGTAAGCAGAAATGTGAATGAAATGAGTCACCTAACTCCTTGATGGTCACTGTCTCAAGTCAATACTGTTTTGATCCGTGGACCATCTCGAGACGAGATGATCGTTATTGCGGTTTTATGACTATGCATAACCAAATATCGATAGGGTTTTGAGTAACACGTAAGGGTTGTTGATGATCGATTACATTTGACAAGGTGATGAGGTGGATGTAGAAGACTAGTTGAACTATAAGGCATGATTTAATTGAGATAAGTAAATACAATATCAAATCCTTTGTGGCAATCCGATAGCATCTCGTTTGTAGCAAGAGGGTCTGGAAGATTCTTGATAGCACTTTGTGGTGAGCAAATTCAAATCAATTATCCTTTTTTTTGTAGAGGGGGGTGCCAATTTATAGGCATCTTGGCAAGAGTGATGGCGAAGCCGATATTCACACAGACAATCTCACAATAAATTCACAAATTTTTTTATTAATTCATTCAATGCCAAAATACAGTAGTGACTTTCCCCCGACACAACACTTCTTCCCCAATCCCGAACTTCACCATCCCCCCAAAGATATCCCCCCCGAGTTTTTAACGAGGTCTCGATCCTCCAGGCATTCAATGCCTCCACCTAATAAAAATTTCAAATTCAAATTTCCCCCTTCCTGTGTTTTTTTTGAAATTCCAATATTAAATGTCGATCTTCCCAATCTATCAAGATACCGGCATTGATGGCCTCTCTGCATTGGCCGCATCATTCTGACCGTCCTTTGCACTGTTGTCCCTTCCATTAAACCATCACCTGTAAATGCTTCGATGCCATTAAAGCCAATATGGAAAGAGCGCGGTCGACACCTTCCTTAATAGCTTAAGAGACCCCAAATTAACTTGCATACATGTGGTCGGCTGCGTGTACATCCATCCAATCTTTCTCCTTGTCGCAACATACTCGACCCACGTGTCCTTCACAACTGCCACGTGTTCGGTTTGGTCTAGCCCGACCGTTCGCTAATCACCCCTGGTCTCGTTCTCTATCTCTCTTTAACTTTCGCCACTATCAGAATACCGGCCACGTGTCGGCCTTTAACTGGCCGCGATATCGTGACATGTCGCGATATCGCGACCAACTGCGTCTTCAACATGCCAAAGTCCCTTGGGGTCGCGAAATCGTGACATGTCACGATTTCGCGACCCCCTTCCCCCTTTAACTGCGCCTCCTCTTATCGAAGTCTTCGCTACGCCTTCTATTTTGTGTTTGCTTTTGGGCCACCTTAAGACTCTGCCACGTGGCGGCTTCACACTGGCCGCGATATCGCGACAGGACTCCTTCCTCCGCTTTGCCTTCGAAGACCATCGCGATATCGTGACGTCGCGATATCGCGACATCTAAGGTTCCCCCCTTTAATGCCAAATGATAACGTCGCGATATCGTGACGTCGCGATATCGTGACGTCGCGATATCGCGACGCCTGAAGCTCTCCTCCTCTGCTTTGAACTACGGTCGCGATATCGCGATATCGCGACAAAACTGGCTCAAGCCCCGCCAAGCCTTTTGAGGTCGCGATTTCGCGACCCCAACTCAAATTACGCACAAATTTTACAAACTTCCCCCTTCTACTTCGCACAACTTCCCCTCCCGGGAATGAATTAATGTAATTCAAAATACAAGTACTTGAAGAAAATTTTGAAGGATGCGAGATTGCCCACACTGTCACTGGATGCTCCTGCATCAGATTCCCAGGGTAACAAGAGAAGTGACCTTCACTTCTAAGCCGTTCGGTCTGCATCCCTTGTAATATCTCCGAACACTCAACAACCTTTACAATTTGCTCAAATCCCGCTTCTGGGCAAGATTTTCTGCCCTCTACCAGACAAATTCTGGCATTGCTACACACCTTTTCATCTTTCGTCTGCAACGACTTCAACTTGTGCCGCACTCCACATTTCACCAAGGAATAAGTATTTGCACGGCCATCATGTACCGCACTCTGATCAAATTGCCATGGCCTGCCCAACAAAAAATGGCATGCATCCATAGGAAATACATCACACAGGACTTCATCCTGGTATCTCCCGATCTGGAACGTGACTAAGCACTGTTCCCGAACCCATGCTCTGTGGTCCTTCCGCAACCACGCAATCTGATATGGATGCGGGTGTCTCCTTCTCTCCAACTGCAACTTAGTAACCATCTCCTCAGAAACCAAGTTGTCTGTACTCCCATTGTCAATAATGACATTACAAAATTTGCCTGCACTCTTGCACCGGGTGCGGAACAGGCTTCTTCTCTGCTCAGATTTGTCTTCATCCACCAGCATGGTCCTTCTCACAATCATGGCTTCTCCCTTTTCAGCTTCTTCAGAATGCTCTGAATCAGCATCCTCAACTGCCACAACTGCTCTGGCAGGACCCACCTGCTTCTTGTTTACTCTTTCTCGGTGTTGGGGGCACTCATATGCCCGATGTCCTTCTTCTCCATAGTGGAAACATGTTCCACAAAATACCCCTCTTTCATTCCCACGACCAGATCTACCCCTTCCTCTCGGGTAGTTATCATTCTGAACTTGCGGTTTTGGGTCTTCATCTTCTCTCTGATCCCGGATGCTGCTCTCTTCTTCCTTCTTCTCTTCCTTTCCTTCTTTCTTTCCACCGTTCTTTCCTCCCGGTTCTTTCACTTTTGGCTTGCTTTCAAACCTTCGGTTCAATTTTCCTTCAACCTTTAAAGCAAACTGGTAAGCGTCTTCGATGGTGCTTACCCGAACCAAGCTCAACTCCTCCTGCACACTCGGTCTCAACCCATTGATGTAACGGGCCACTTTTTCCTTGCTAGCTTCCAAATGCCCGGTTCTGATGGAGATTCTATAGAATTCCTCTGTGTATTCTTGAACTGTCCTCTTCATCTGCCTCAAGCTTTGCATTTTTCGTAGTAGATCCAGTTCATAGTCAACGGGGATAAACTGTCTTTTTAACTTCTCCACCATTCTGTCCCACCTCGTTATTCTCTCCTTTCCTCTTTGGTTTCTCTCCAGCTGCACCCCCTTCCACCAGATGCTAGCATGACCCTTCAGTCGGGTCTTAGCAAATCTGACCCGGTTAGGGTCTTCAACTTCTTCGTATTCGAAGTATTCTTCTAATTCATTCACCCAGTCTATCAATTCCTCTGGGTTCAAGTTCCCAAAATACGTAGGAACTTCTAACTTCGGCATCTTCTCGATCTGGGATATGGCCTTGTACAATCTGGCCTGGGCCGGATCTACATCTTCTTCCTCTTCTTCAAACTCATTCTCCTCTTCCACTTCATCCTCACTGTCTGCATCCCTTCTCGGCTCATGTCCTCTGCGTAGCTCTTCTTGCAGGGCCTGGACTTGCCGTTGCAATGCTCGAAAATCTTTCGTTGCCATGCCTCTGCCACCCACCGAGTTTCTTCTCGGAGGCATCTTCTCTAAACTCAAGCCCTCCCACATGTCCTGGTACAACTGCCTCTCTCTTTTGGCGGTCTGTTGTACGCTCAGGAGCTACGTGCTCTGATACCACTTGATGGCGAAGCCGGGATTCACACAGACAATCTCACAGTAAATTCACAGAAATTTTCATTAATTCATTCAATGCCAAAATACAGTAGTGAATTTCCCCCGGCACAACACTTCTTCCCCAATCCCGAACTTCACCATCCCCCCAAAGATATCCCCCCCGAGTTTTTAACGAGGCCTCGATCCTCCAGGCATTCAATGCCTCCACCTAATAAAAATTTCAAATTCAAATTTCCCCCTTCCTATGTTTTTTTTTGAAATTCCAATATTAAATGTCGATCTGCCCAATCTATCAAGATACCGGCATTGATGGCCTCTCTCGCATCGGCCGCATCATTCTGACCGTCCTTTGCACTGTTGTCCCTTCCATTAAACCATCACCTATAAATGCTTCGATGCCATTAAAGCCAAGACGGAAAGAGCGCGGTCGACACCTTCCTTAACAGCTTAAGAGACCCCCAAATTAACTTGCATACACGTGGTCGGCTATGTGTACATCCATCCAATCTTTCTCCTTGTCGCAACATACTCGACCCACATGTCCTTCACAACTGCCACGTGTTCGATTTGGTCTAGCCCGGCCGTTCACTAATCACCCCTGGTCTCGTTCTCTATCTCTCTTTAACTTTCACCACTATCGGAATACCGGCCACGTGTCGGCCTTTAACTGGCCGCGATATCGCGACATGTCGCGATATCGCGACCAACTGCGTCTTCAACATGCCAAAGTCCCTTGGGGTCGCGAAATCGTGACATGTCACGATTTCGCGACCCCTTCCCCTTTAACTGCGCCTCCTCTTATCGAAGTCTTCGCTACGCCTTCTGTTTTGTGTTTGCTTTTGGGCCACCTTAAGACTCTGCCACATGGCGGCTTCACACTGGCCGCGATATCGCGACAGGTCGCGATATCGCGACCCGTCGCGATATCGCGACAGGACTCCTTCCTTCGCTTTGCCTTCGAAGACCGTCGCGATATCGCGACGTCGCGATATCGCGACGTCTAAGGTTCCCCCCTTTAATGCCAAATGATAACGTCGCGATATCGCGACGCCTGAAGCTCTCCTCCTCTGCTTTGAACTACGGTCGCGACGTCGCGATATCACGACAAAACTGGCTCAAGCCCCGCCAAGCCTTTTGAGGTCGCGATTTCACGACCCCAACTCAAATTACGCACAAACTTTACAAACTTCCCCCTTCTGCTTCGCATAACTTCCCCTCCCGGGAATGAATTAATGTAATTCAAAATACAAGTACTTGAAGAAAATTTTGAAGGATGCGAGATTGCCCACACTGTCACCGGATGCTCCTGCATCAAAGAGGTAGGTGAGATAAAGGGGGGCAATCAGGGGTAATATGATTTGCTACCAGCAAGTGACTATAGGTGGCAGGTTGATTGTTGCTTGTAGGTTGATTGGCACTGGTGTGAAGTCAAGTGTAGTGTTTTGGCCTGCAAACGACCACTGACAAGTAGTTTACTTGCTTGTAAATTTGATTTTTTTTTATTTTACATGATCATATCAGGTTGAGATGATGGAAAAAATGTGACCGTCTTAGGTCAAGACAGTTTCACCCGCCATGAAGATTTTTGTAGAAGATTGTCTGTTATTGGAGACATCCATGGATTTAGCCCTAAATCTAACAAAATGGATTATATGGGTTGGAAAGGAGGCTTTTTGGGAGTCTCCTTGAGATAACACATTTTAGGTGTCTACAAATATCCCTTTTTGGAATGCTTTGTGCGTAAGAACAATGTAAAGCAAAAATAGATGATCTAAAATGGTTGAATTGAAGGTGACTGATGTTGATTGATGAAAATGATCTTGAAGGAGAGTGGTGTTAGATGGTCTAAAATAAAATTCAATATGAGATGACCTAATCATGGGAAGGATGCCCATCATCTTATCATTGTTCAACACATTAATGGACCTACTTTGGTCTAGATAAACCTTTCAATCGTATGTAGAAGTTGTTAGTCTACAAGATTTATGCTTTAAGCATACTAAATATTTTTTGGATTGAGATTTTTTCTTTTGCCCTAGCAAGGAGGGTGTATGATAGTCTTTGGCAATGATTCTTGGATGAACGTAATTTCCAATATCAAGTGTTTGAGTATTGACTTGATTTGAGATGAAAATTTGTAGGTATTGTCTACCCCCTCAAATGATGAGTCGATGGAGGAGAAGTAAAATAATGATAGCAACAAAGTACTTGACAAATGTGGGGTGGCTAGAATGAAATATTTTATGATGAGAAAAATGTGAATTTTGAGACCATGTCGACTTGAGATGGTTCCTAAAAAATGATTTTTTTTACTGAATGAAATATTTTATGGTGGTAACTTGTTAGAGCTCGGCATTGATTTAAACAAAAGTTCAAGATAACACATGATGCACTATCAAGGGGTTATTGGGAGCGGTTGAGGATCCTCAGGTTATAGAACATGATTCGATTGAGTCTGTGCACATAGATCAAGCCTACATGTTGGCCTTAATAGAAAAATGTGATAGTTAAACCAATACTTTTGATATGCTAACTTAAGAGATTATTATCACTCTAGATGACGTCTATCAAATTCTACAAGCCATGATAGAGGGAGAGCAAATAGTGATCATGATGACCAATGAACGATAGATAGTGCTACAGAGAGTCTACCAGGAGCATTGATGGTATGTGGACTATGATATGGAGAGCAATGAAGTGAGGGTGAACACTAGTTACGAGATAGGGTTGTTGACCTATAGACATATAGTGTTGATGTCATTAATATCTAACTTTATTCTTCCAGACTCATTAGGTATGAGGTTCCCATGGAACCTACAAGGCCTAGTGATAGATTTGGTGGAGGATCCTAAGATTATGGTATGGGGCTCTATCTTGTTAGCACATATGTACATTGAGTTGTACGAGATCCATCAACGAGGTCAACTAGGCTTGAGATGTAGTTTCCTTCTACATATATGGGGATGGAAATATTTTTGGGTGGAAAGACCAGTTGGATTACCATGGGATGCACACTATGATATGGATAGAGAGGTCCCACATGCGATTCGATGGGACCACGATCGAGAGTAGGGTAGGAGCTACCAGTATCAAGGTATTCTCTCGCATTACATGGATGTATGGACTGAACTATTGGCCATTTACCAAGAAGAAATTTAGGTTCAAAGTGGTCCCAGTTAGCAAAGGAAGTAGTCTGATTTGAATCCTCTGAGTGTGCATGAGATCAACGATGCTACGAACCTTAAGCGACCGTCGGTCGCCATCTCACATGAGTTAATGTTAACAAAATGTCGCAGGGGTTATAGGGGCTGCCCAAGATTTGGGTTATAGGGGCTGTCCAAGGATTCGAATCCTACTTGATAGTAGAAAATAACTGTAAATATAACTGATTCCTTTGTACTAAAAAAAGAAACAAGATAATTATTGACCATTCAATCACGCGTTAGACAGTTTTGGAAACAGGGTGGAACTCGCGGTACATAACCGGACAACAACTTCACGATCACTTAGACAGACATGAACGTAGTACTTAGTAGGAAATCACATGCAGGACCAAAGCGTTATGCCTTTGCTCATGTTGACGCAGCTCATGTGACATAAGTCATCCTTTTTAATAATACCATTCGATCATGTGAAGAATGTGAAATGCAGCCAATTGTGCAAATAATGGAGTTTTAACTGTGAATGGATGACAATATCTCACATGATTTCAGGCTAAACGGCAAATCCTAAGCTTCTTATTGTGTACACATAAGGAGAGGATGTGTTCACACTAAATCAAAATATTATAATGAAGGTTCTGGAGGGTGGTTTGTAGTTGCTCGGTTCGCCCATTAGGCCTAGACTTCGATATTGGTTCGAGTTAAATACTACTTCGTTTAATGAATGGGTTGTGTAAGACAGTTTTAGGGTAGTCTTTTTCTGCTTAAGAAGTAGATATCTTGAACGGTATGTTCGTCAATAGATGGCTTACACGTGAGATGTGTATGTAATACGGTAGTAGTGCTTTAAGCCAGGAGCATGTGGTAAAGTTGGTAGGTGGCAATGTATGTGTATGTATACATTGGTGCGTTGTGTTTCAGTTTTAGGGTAGTCTTTTTCTGCCTAGGAAGTAGATATCCATTGCTATATCTTATCTCGCCATCTTTGACGAACATACCATTTAAGATATTTACTTCTTAAGCCGAAAAAGACAGGACCATGTAGCAAAGTTGGTAGGTGGCAACGGATGCGTATGCATACATTAGTGTTTTAACGCAGGACCATGTGGCAATGAATCTAACGGTTTTTTATCCACTGTTTCATCAAAAATTATTAACAAGGTCCTTGAGGAGGTATTCACAACTCTGATTGGTTTAAGGGTCAATAAGACTATGATTGGAATCCCTACTAAGGCTTTGGGTTCAACCGGTTTTGGGGTTCTCCTCAAGTACCCTCAATTGTCTATTAGGTTGCTTATTATTTGTGAGTTGTTTTGGTCTTTAGTCTCTTGTGGGATGCAATCGGTTATTTTGCTTGTAGTTTCAATGTCTGCGAAAATAGTTTCATTTGTAGTTTCTACAGTTCCTTAAAGATTTTATGGGGCCATCAGATTTTATGGGGCCATCTCAAAGCATACAAAAGCATACAAGATAGTGGTATGAAAAAAAAAATCAACACAGATGTCAATATCCAGAACATTTTTTTATTAGAGACTCGATTGAAGGTATTGAACAACTTGGTCAAAAAAAACTCAACAAAGATGTTAATATAAAAAAAAAAAAAAAAAACTTAACAAAGATGTCAGTATAAAAAAAAACTCTTAGAGACTCGATTGCAGGTATTGAACAACTTGGTCAAGGTTTTGTGAATAAAGATAAATTGTCAGAGCTTGTTCTGCCTTATGTCAAACTGTGAAAGAAATTCAATTATTTTGCCTTTCATTATGAATATTGTTGAACAACTTGGTCAAAAAAACTCAACAAAGATGTTAATATAAAAAAACAAATTCTTAGAGACTCGATTGCAGGTATTGAACAACTTGGTCAAGGTTTTGTGAATAAAGATAAATTGTCAGAGCTTGTTCTGCCTTATGTCAAACTGTGAAAGTAATTCAATTATTTTTCCTTTCATTATGAATTTTGTTGAACAACTTGGTCAAAAAAACTCAACAAAGATGTTAATATAAAAAAACAAATTCTTAGAGACTTGATTGCAGGTATTGAACAACTTGGTCAAGGTTTTGTGAATAAAGATAAATTGTCAGAGCTTGTTCTGCCTTATGTCAAACTGTGAAAGAAATTCAATTATTTTGCCTTTCATTATGAATTTTGTTGTATGGGTTCAAGACAATTGGAAATGTAGAGGTTGAAAAGTAGTTAAATCCAGGGAATTGGGTAAAGGGTGTTGGTCTTATCATTTTGAGTCTAAAATCTCTGCTATGGTTGTCTTTCAATATTGCATGTGGAATATTTGCAGGTTTTCTTAATTTTATGTCTTTTGATTTTGGTTCTAGGAAGTTTTCTAGGGAGAAATCCTCATTGTCGATCAGGCTCCCTCACTTTAAAGTCAGCCTTTCACCCCTTTTAACATGTTGTCCTAGGAAGTTTTGTAGGGAGAAAAGTTAGTTTTTTAAATCTTTCAAATGGTTGTTTTAGGTGTTGTGAAACTAGGTATTTTAATCTTTCAAGTTGAATACAACTTGGTTATATGCATAGGTTGTGTTTGACAATTTTAAGGGAGTCTTTTTTCACTTAAAAATTAGATATCTTGAATGGTTGGTTAGTCATTTTAAATGGCTCACATGGGGGATGTGTTTCTATATGTTGGCAAGTGAGGAACATGTGGCAAAGTTGATAGTGGAAATGATTTTAATTATTTTTTATTGTTTGTTTCATTAAAATTATTAACAAGGTCCTTAAGGAGGTATTCATTGCTCCAATTGGTTCAAGGGACAATGGGATTCCAATTGAAATCCCCACCAAGGCCTTGATTCAATCATTTTTTGGGGTTCCAGTTGAGTCCCCATAATGTTTATTAGTTTATCTATTATTAGCAAGTTATTTTGGTCCTCAATCTCTTGTGGGATGCAATTAATTCTTTTTCTTATAGTTTCAATGTTTTGTAAACTAGTTTCATGTATTGTTTCTACAATTCTTTTGGATTCTATGGGACCATCTCAAAGCCCCCAAGATAGTGGTATAAAAAAGTCAACAAAGATGTAATAGAAAACCTAGTCAAAGGGCTACGAATAAAGGTATGTTGTCAAAGCTTGTTTTGACTTACGATGTATAATCAATGAATTCAAACTATGAAAAAAATTCAGCTAGTTTATTTTTCATTAAAGAGGACCCTCTACTATGAATTTTATTGCATGCTATCAAAATAATTGGGAATACAAAGGTTGAGAAGTAGCCAAACTTAGGGGATTGGATAAGGGTGTTGATATTGTTAATTTATGGGTTAATTTTCCTCATTTAAATTAATCCTTCCACATTTTTTACCTGTTAATGTTAGTTACCTTGGAAGATTTTTGTGGCCCTTGAATGAGAATGAGATGTATTATAGCTTGTGGGTGAAGGAAAAAAATTTGCACCATACAATAAAAATATGTCAAAGCTATAAAAACTGATTTTATATTTGAATGAATGTTACAATACAACTTTTTGTGTTACAATAGAATCCTCTCGAAAGGATTTTACAAATGACACAAATCACAAGAAAGAGGTGCAATTCCCATTTTCTTAAGAAAGAACATCTTTGGGTACAATCTAAATCTTTTGGTGTTAGCACATCGTTTGAGCGGGTGGGGTTTTCTGTGATCGTCGTGTAGGGTTGGATTTGGAACCTTTCGCTTTCTTTGAATCCTGTCACTTGCATACAAAGAAAACAACAATGAATTAATAACATGTGTGGGGTCCCTCGAAGTTGAACCCATACTCGATCTGAAGATGTAAACTAAAACCAAAAGTAGTAAAGAACATGAAATATGAAGGATCTAATGCTAAATTGCACATGCAGATAAATATCTAAACAAAAAATATGAATGAAATGAGTCACCTGACTCCTTGATGGTGGACGTCTCAAGTCAATACTGTTTTGGTCCGTGGACCATCTTGAGATGAGATGATCATTATCGGGGTTCTGTGACTATGCATAACCAAATCTCGATAGGATTTTGAGTAACGCATAGAGGTTCTTGATGATCGATTGCATTTGAGAAGGTGACAATGTGGATGCAAAAGACTAGTTGAACTATAAGGCATGATTTAAGTGAGAGAAGAAAATACAATATCAAATCCTTGGTGGCAATCCGATAGCATCTCGTTTGTAGCAAGAGGGTCTAGAAGATTCTTGATAGCACTTTGTGGTGAGAAAATTCAAATCAAGTTTCTTTTTTTTATAGAGGGGGTGCCAATTTATAGGCCTCTTGGAAAGAGGTAGGTAAGAGAAAGGGGGGTAACCAGGGGTAACCTGATTTGTTCCCAACAAGTGATTGTAGGTGGCAGGTTGATTGTTTCTTGTAAGTTGATTGGCACTAGTGTGAAGTCAAGTGCAATATTCTGGCCTGCACACGACCACTGACAAGTAGTTTACTTGCTTGTAAATTTGTTTTTTTATTTTTTTTTACACGACCGTATCAGGTTGAGATAGTGGGAAAAATGTGACTGTCTCAGTTCGAGATAGTTTCACCCGCCATGAAGATTTTTGTAGAATATTGTCTATTATTGGAGACATCCATGGATTTAGCCCTAAAGCTAATAAAATGGATTGTATGGGTTGGAAATGAGGCTTTTTGGGAGTCTCCTTGAGATAACACATTTTAGGTGTCTATAAATGTCCCTTTTTGGAATGCTTTGTGCGTAAGCACAATGCAAAGTAAAAATAGATGATCTAAAATAGTTGAATTAAAGGTGAATGATATTGATTGATGAAAATGATCTTGAAGGAGAGTGGTGTTAGATGGTCTAAAATAAAATTCAATGTGAGATGCCCTAATCATGGGAAGGATGCCCATCATCTTATCATTGTTCAACAAATTGATGGACCTGATTTGATCTAGATAAACCTTTCAATCGTATGTAGAAGTTGTTAGTCCTAGGAAGTTTTCTAGGGAGAAATCCTCATTGTCGATCAGGCCCCTCACTTTAAAGTTAGCCTTTCACCCCTTTTAACACATTGTCCTAGGAAGTTTTGTAGGGAGAAATTCTCATTGTTGGTCAGGCGCCCTCACTTTAAAGTCAGTCTTTCACCTTTTTTAACACATTATCATTAGTGACCTTAGAAGAGTTTTACGGTCCTCTAATGAGAATAAGTACTCTTAGTTCATGGGTTTATTCACGCATGTGTGGAAGTGAATTTGTATAGGGGTTTTCCTGGAAGCTTGTTGTTGTCAAGTGTCGGTTTTTTCATGAAAAAAAGTTAGTGTTTTTAATATTTCAAATGCTTGTTTTAGGTGTTGTGAAACTAGGTATCTTAATATTTCAAGTTGAATACCACTTGGTTATATGCATAGGTTGTGTTTGACAATTTTAAGGGAGTCTTTTTCCACTTAAGAATTAGATATCTTGAATGGTTGGTTAGTCATTTTAAATGGCTCACATGGGGGATGTGTTTCTATATGTTGGCACTTTAAGTGAGGGACATGTGGCAAATTTGATATGTGGCAATGAATATAATTATTTCTTATTGTTTGTTTCATTATAGTTCTTAACAAGGCCTTTAAGGAGGTATTCATTGCTCCAATTGGTTCAAGGGACAATGGGATTCCAATTGAAAGGCCTTGATTCAATCAGTTTTTGGGTTTCCAGTTGAGTCCCCTTAATGTTTATTAGTTTATCTATTCTTAGCAAGTTATTTTTGTCATCAATCTCTTGTGGGATGCAATTAATTCTTTTTCTTATAGTTTCAATGTTTTGTAAACTAGTTTCATGTATTGTTTCTACAATTCTTTTGGATTCTATGGGACCATCTCAAAGCCCCCAAGATAGTGGTATAAAAAATTCAAAAAAGATGTAATAGAAAACCTAGTCAATGGGCTACGAATAAAGGTATGTTGTCAAAGCTTATTTTGCCTTACGATGTACAATCAATGAATTCAAACTATGAAAAAAATTCAGCTATTTTATCTTTCATTAAAGAGGACCCTCTACTATGAATTTTATTGCATGCTTTCAAAATAATTGGGAACACAAAGGTTGAGAAGTATCCAAACTTAGGGGATTAGATAAGGGTGTTGATATTGTTAATTTATGGGTTAATTTTCCTCATTTAAATTAATCCTTACATCTTTTTTACCTGTTGTTGTTAGTTACCTTGGAAGATTTTTGTGGCCCTTCAATGAGAATGAGATGTATTAATCCTTATTTATTGTTAGTTACCTTGGAAGATTTTTGTGGCCCTTCAATGAGAATGAGATGGGTTAATTTTCCTCATTTAAATTAGTCCTTACAAAAATTCGCACCATACAATAAAAATATGCCAAAGCTATAAAAACTGATTTTATATTTGAATGAATGTTACAATACAACATTTTGCGTTACAATAGAATCCTCTTGAAAGGATTTTACAAATGACACAAATCACAAGAAAGAGGTGTGATTTCCCTTTTCTTAAGAAATAACATCTTTGGGTACAATCTGAATATTTTGGTGTCAGCACATCGTTTGAGCGAGTGGGTTTTTATGTGATCGTCGTGTAGGATCGGATTTGGAATCTTTCACTATCTTCGAATCCTGTCACTTGCATACAAATAAAATAACAATGAATCAATAGCATGTGTGTGGTCCACCGAAGTTGAACCCATATTCAATCTGAAGATGTAAACTAAAACCAAAAGTAGTAAAATACATGAAATATGAAGGATGTAAGCATAAATGTGAATGAAATGAGTCACCTAACTCCTTGATGGTGACCGTCTCAAGTCAATACTGTTTTGATCCGTGGACCATCTCGAGACAAGATGATCGTTATCATAGTTTTGTGACTATGCATAACCAAATATCGATAGGGTTTTGAGTAACACATAAAGGTTATTGATGATCGATTACATTTGACAAGGCGATGAGGTAGATGCAGAAGACTAGTTGAACTATAAGGCATGATTTAATTGAGAGAAGCAAATACAATATCAAATCCTTGGTGGTAATCCGATAGCATCTCGTTTGTAGCAAGCGGGTCTGGAAGATTCTTGATAGCACTTTGTGGTGAGCAAATTCAAATCAATTGTCCTTTTTTTGGTAGAGGGGGGTGCCAATTTATAGGCATCTTGGCAAGAGGTAGGTGAGAGAAAGGGGGGCAATCAGGGGTAATATGATTTGCTACCAGCAAGTGACTGTAGGTGGCAGGTTGATTGTTGCTTGTAGGTTGATTGGCATTGGTGTGAAGTCAAGTGTAGTGTTTTGGCCTGCAAACGACCACTGACAAGTAGTTTACTTGCTTGTAAATTTGATTTTTTTTATTTTACATGATCATATCAGGTTGAGATGATGGAAAAAATGTGACCGTCTTAGGTCAAGATAGTTTCACCCGCCATGAAGATTTTTGTGGAAGATTGTCTGTTATTGGAGACATCCAAGGATTTAGCCCTAAATCTAACAAAATGGATTATATGGGTTGGAAAGGAGGGTTTTTGGGAGTCTCCTTGAGATAACACATTTTAGGTGTCTACAAATATCCCTTCTTGGAATGCTTTGTGCGTAAGCACAATGTAAATAAAAAATAGATGATCTAAAATGGTTGAATTGAAGGTGAATGATGTTGATTGATGAAAATGATCTTGAAGGAGAGTGGTGTTAGATGGTCTAAAATAAAATTCAATGTGAGATGACCTAATCATGGGAAGGATGCCCATCATCTTATCATTGTTCAACACATTAATGGACCTACTTTGATCTAGATAAACCTTTCAATCGTATGTAGAAGTTGTTAGTCTACAAGATTTATGCTTTAAGCATACTAAATGTTTGTTGGAATGAGATTTTTTCTTTTGCCCTAGCAAGGAGGGTGTATGATAGTCTTTGGCAATAATTCTTGGATGAACGTAATTTTCAATATCAATGGTTCGAGTATTGACTTGATTTGAGATGAAGATTTGTAGGTATTGTCTTCCCCCTCAAATGATGAGTCGATGGAGAAGAAGTAAAATTATTATAGCAACAAAGTGCTTGACAAATGTGGGGTGGCTAGAATGAAATATTTTATGATGAGAAAAATGTGAATTTTTAGACCATGTCGACTTGAGATGGTTCCTAAAAAATGATTTTTTTTTACTAAATGAAATATTTTATGGCAGTAACTTGTTAGAGCTCGGCATTGATTTAAACAAAATTTCAAGATAATGCATGATGCACTATCAAGGGGTTATTGGAAATGTTTGAGGATCCTCGGGTTATAGAACATGATTCGATTGAGTCTGTGCACACAAATCAAGCCTACATGTTGGCCTTAATAGACAAATGTGATAGTTAAACCAATACTTTTGATATGCTAACTTAAGAGATTATCATCACTCTAGATGACGTCTATCAAATTCTACAAGTCATGATAGAGGGAGAGCAAATAGTGATCATGATGACCAATGAACGATAGATAGTGCTATGGAGAGTCTACCAGGAGCATTAGTGGTATGTGGACTATGATATGAAGAGTGATGAAGTGGGGGTGAACACTAGTTACGAGATAGGGTTGTTGACCTCTAGACATATGGTGTTGATGTCATTGATATCTAACTTTATTTTGCCAGACTCATTAGGTATGAGGTTCCCGTGGAACCTACTAGGCCTAGTGATAGATTTTGTGGAGGATCCTAATATTATGGTATGGGGCTCTACCTTGTTAGCACATATGTACATTTATTTGTACGAGATACATCAACGAGGTCAACTAGGCTTGAGATGTAGTTTCCTTCTACATATATGGGGATGGAAATATTTTTGGGTGGAAAGACCAGTTGGATTACCATGGGATGCACACTATGATATGTATAGAGAGGTCCCACATGCGATGCGATGGGACCACGATCGAGAGTAGGGTAGGAGCTACCAGTATCAAGGTATTCTCTCGCATTACATGGATGCATGGACTGAACTATGACTAGGAGATGTTATATGGAGGTCATGGAGGAGAGGACCAACATGGGCTAAGGATATCGTACACTTGAGATGAGTATGACGTGGTAGATAGTTGATTGGGTTGCATGGGAGAGAGCATGAGTACTTCTAGTACTCATGAGTGATTCAATAATTTGGATTATCAGGCCTACATGTAGGCCTTGATAGACCATACCAGAGTATGATACTTGGTGGATAGATCAATAGTTTTAGGGAGGGACAGTAACCGAATAGGAGGAGGAGGCAAGTACAACAGAGGAGCCACTATAGTGATGAGTGCATCGTCAAGTGGAGAGAGATGTGGATGGATCATAAGAAGGTACAAAGGATGTAGATGCACCTATGAGCGGTAGTGGGGATGATGAGGATCCACAAGAGTAGATCATGACCTTGAGAGAGTAGATGTGCATCCTTGAGGGCCAACAGATAGAGAGGGACACAACTCATAATACTAAGTAGAGCCATTAGACAGTTAATAGGTAGTGGTAGGGTTGGAAGGAGGAGAGAGATACCCTATGGACTCAAGTTCAAAGACTTTAGGAGGAGAGAGACATGCTTATGGTAAAGTGAGATGCTCTAGAGATCAATATGGTTTACAACAAAGTTTTAAAGGAAAAATAGGAATGTTTGAGTGATCGAAAGACCATTTTGAACACCTTATAACAACTATCGAGAGGGAGTAAGAGATGGGTAAACAAGGATCAAGAAAGGAAAATGTGAATAGAAACAAACAAAGGAATAGGATTTATGCTTAAGATAAAAGAGGTTACATCAAGATAAGTGACATGTGTACAAACATGGTGCTACATGTAGTGTTGAACAAAAGAAAATATGAATGCAAGTGCAACGAATAAAATACCTAATGCAATGCAAAGAAACATGTATCTAGACGACATGATATGCAATAAGGAGTAAATATAATCAAATGCATAGTATAATAAATGGTAATATGCAATGCAATGGTGTTTTGGAACAAAAATGTGGTGGATGACAAAATGAAACTATGTGTTATATTTTTGTTATTCTTTTTTTTTATGCATAGAATGTCTACAAGTGGATAATATTAAGGGTTTTAGGTTCCTCAACACCCTCAAGTATAGCTAGGTGATAATTTCCTGGTCCTAGCTTATGTGTGATGATGAATGGGCATAACCAATTTATCGTGAATTTTTTATGCAAATGATTAGGCAAGTTGGAAATTTGCTAGTTCTCTTTTAACATAAGATCACCAACTTAAAAATCTCTAAGATGTACCTTTATATCATAGGCTCATTTAATGCAATCTTGATAAACACGAAGATTTTCAAGAGCGTTATTACATTGTTCATCAAAAAGAGTGGGTTGATCAAGGTGAGATTATCGCGTAGTTTCATCATTGATGATTTCATGAGTGAGATGTACAATGAGAGAATTTCAAGCTCCAAGGCATGATGGCCTCAACACCATAGACTAAAGAAAATGGGGTTGTCCTAGTTGGTGTTTGAATGCTTGTTTGATAAGTCCATAGTACCAGAGGTAATTGAATGTGCCAATCCTTATGATTATTATTAACCATTTTATTAAGAATAATGATAATCATCTTGTTTGAGACCTTAGCATGTCCATTACTCTACAAATAATAAGGAGTCAAGAAGCTGTGTTGGATATGATATATGGTACACAAAGCTCGAACATCCTTATTTTTAAAAGGTGGATTATTATTTGAGATGATTTTAGATAGAATACTAAAATGACAAATGATGTTATGAAGTAGGAATCTTGTGATGCATGATTCTATTGTAGTGGTAAGGGGAATGACTTCGACCTATTTAGTGAAGTATTTGGTAGTTGTGAGGATGAATGTGTGGTGGCAAAAATATTGGGATAAAATTTTATCAATTAAATCAAATCCCCATTGATAGAAAGACCATAATGAATGAATAGGTTGCAAATCTTATGAATGTACGTGCAACATATTAGCATGATGTTGACACTTGATGCACCTTTTGACATAAGCGCAACAATCCTGCTCCTTGGTAGGCCAATAATAGCCTATTTGAAGAATACACTTTGTGATAGCCATACCATTGAAATGGCCATCACATGTACCATCGTGAGCTTGAGAAATGACTCAAATAGATTCTTGGGGTACTAAGTAGCGAAGAAGAAGACCATCATAACTTTGATGGTAAAGTACGTCCTCTAGAAAAACATATCGAGTCACTTTTTTCTTAAATGTATGTTTGGTGATAGATGACAAGTCAGAGGGAGGATTACCAAGCTTTAAGAAGTATCGAATTTGAGAGAACCAATCTTGATATGGTTTAGCTTAAACCAAGTGGACGTCTTGCTCTCCTGTAAAAATATCTTGTAAAAATGCAGATTGATTGAAATTTTTAGCATAAATGGTTGTGACATTATCGAAAGGATTTTGTAGAATTAAGGATCCTAAGGAAGCCATTGTATCTGCAAAATAATTAAATAAATGAGAGATAACCTCGATGTCATACCATAAAAATTTGGTAATCAATTTGTCCACAAGGGTCTTGTATTTTTTAAGACTGGGCACTTACATGGATAAATACCTTTTACTTGGTTAATGATGATCTTAGAATCACCAAAGATGCTAAGTTGTTTGATATTCATGGCAAGGGTTGTTTGAATACCCAAAAGGAGGGCTTCATATTTGATATTATTATTGGTACATGGGAAATCAAGCTTGAAAAAAAGAGGAATAAGATTCCCTTATGATGTGAAAAAAATAATTTTGACACCACCCCTTATTCACACTTAGAGCCATCGAAGAACAATGTAAGATCAAATTTATGTTCAGGTTCATTCGAATCTTTAGAGTTAGATAATGCAAAGAATGCATCATTAGGTAGCTCGATAGTAAGAGGTTTATCTTTAAGAAGAGGAGCTTCTGCTAATTGGTCAATGATGACTTAACCTTTAATAGATTTTTGGCTAATAAATTTGAGGTTGAACTCTATCAAAAGCATGATCCATTTCATGGTACGACTGTTATGATATGTGTGACTTATCATATACCGCAAGGGTTTTACTTGGAGATAACATAAGTAGTTTTGTTGATCATGTAATGATGAATATTTTTAGTGGTAAAGACCACCACTAAGTAGAGCTTCTCAACATAATCATACTTGACTTCATAACTGACCAAAGGTGCAACAAATGTAGTAGATGGCCTACTCCTTATTGACATCATTCTTTTGAGCCAACATGGAACCTAAGGTAAAATCAGTGGCAAATATATACAATGGAAAATAACCATCGGGTCGAGGAGGAGCTAATATTGGTGGAGAATCCAAGTATTATTTTATATCCTCAAAGACCTTTTGACAATCTTGATTCCAGTGAAAAGTGACCTCCTTTTGTAGAAGATGATTAAGTGGTTGACATTTATCTAAGAGTTGCGCGATGAAGAATTAAATGGCTTAAATCTTCCCTTGTAAGTTGCAAAGCTACTTAATATTGGTGGGGAGGTATGTTTAATATTACCTCTATTAGATTAAATAATTATTCTCTTAAGTTCTACTAGGATAGACTTACTTGAGTTACCACTCTTCCATGAGTCAGGTGAACTCTTAGTTTATCCTAGTTCAAATTTGATGAGTTGTTGTAATCCAACGACTCTCAGTAATCAAATTTGCTATTTATACAAATTTGATCCATGAAATAAATAAATCAAGTATTTCACTTTTCTAGCATGGTATCAAGGCGAGCTTTCCTTGCCCTGTGAGCCTGAGGATCTTTTCCTCATAGGGTATTTCCATCATGGAAATCCCCCTTTTTTCCTCCCCATTCTTTTTATTTTTTTACACCGAGGGAATATGCTCTCCATATTTTGATGGATCAGAAACCATATGGTTAAATTTTTTAAGAATTTAGGAGGTTAATTTTTTAGTTTTTTTAGGTTTTTCAGTTTTCCACTGCGGATCTGGTGTTTGGATTCTTTGGTGTAGACTTTCTATTTGTGGCTGGTAGTAGCAATTTTCAACAGCCATGGAGTTGTTATGGGTCTTCTCTTCCCTTATGTGCTACACTTTACACAAACATATTTGTTGTGTGATCGTTCCAAATTTTTTTGTGGTGCAGATATTTGGAGTTTTTTTTCTTTATTTTGAATATGCCTTTTGAAGGCATGGTAAGCCATCGGATACTTCAAAAGGAATTTTTTGGAAACAAATATTTTGCTAGTCATCTTCAATAGTCCAAGCAGCTTTCAGATTTATTCTATTTCTGTAAATTATCTGAAGGATTTTTTTTGTTACCGCCTCCATTTTAACCCACATAGGATTTTTTTTCTATGTTATTGCAGACTAAGAGTCAATGGTGCCGCTCTAAGAGAGTTTACATATGTGGTGCATAGTAGTTGAAGAAATTATGAGAAGGATTTAAGTATTTTTCTCGTGTATCACGGTGAAATGAACATCTGCAACATCTTATTTTTTTTGGAGCACCTATGCCATCCAGAAAGTGGACGTAGAGCTGCATGCCTTCATTCTCATTAAGAAAACATAGTGTTTTTTTGATGAAAATGGTGCCCTAGTAAAGCATGTGAACACCAACTCAACGTGGGCAGAGGTGAAAGCTCCCAAGTTGTTATTATCCCATTGGAGATCAACACTCATAAACATCTCAATCAGACACATGGGGCGGTGGGCGCTGCATAAGATATGACAAAAAAATATTTTTTGATTCATTGGGGAGACAGGCCACGATGGATAATTTTACATGCTACAGCATTGATTAGTATAGCATCAACCTTTCGGTTGTAATTTTTTGTTTGTAGAAAGCATGCATACTGTTTAACTCCCACTAAGACCACATGCTTTTGGGTATTTTCGCGATGCCAGCCATTTTTACGGCTAGAAGAAGTCTTCTTTGTTGGGACTCCTAGAGTTATTTTAGACATGTTGTTCTTTTCGACTACAACGGAATAGAGCGAAAAGTTTTTTTTGACGCATGGCGATGGATCTGCATGAAAAAGTGGTCCCGTGAGAAGTGTTTAGCATCTGCTGCTTTGTTTCAAATTTAATGGATGGAAACTGTGAATGGCTCATATGGTCTCTTGAGCTTTTATGTTTCCGGATTCACCCGTCCTCTTTCATCATTTACTCAATACAAGTGGAAAACGTGCAGTTGCATTTCTGTTGTGGTCAGAGTTTCACAGATGTTAAGTGCCACCTGATTGCTTGTTCCAAATTTTTTTATGTAACTTGTCTACTATTTTATGTTGTTACAAACCCATTTCCAACGGTGAATGTATGGTGGACGAAACTGTGGGACTATGATCTTTCTGTGCCACTCTAGGCGGTCATTCACAAGTTGAAGAAGAACGAGTGGGTCTCATGGAGGCCCGATGAATATTCATTTTTAGAATTTCCAAGAGTAGAACTACAAAGCATTACAAGATTTGAAGAAACAAAATAGAACTAATTATTTACTTCAGGGATCAACTTTGTATAAATAGCAAAGTTGATCATTAAGAGCTGTTGGATTACAACAACTCATCAAGTCTGATGAAGACACCACCGAGAGTTCACCTGACACATAGAGGAGTGGAAACTCAAGTGTGTCTATCCTAGTAGAACTTAAGAGAATATTCACTTATTCTAACACCCCCCTTAAGTGATGCTAGGGGTTGTTTGTACAAATGAGTCCCGACAACAAGGCTTGATGAGGTACTCATGTACAATGATTTATTTTCTGAAGAGATGGTAAAAAACCAATGGGAAAAGCCATCAATCAAAAAAGAAATAAGGAAGAGTCTTGTCTTCGAATGGCGAAGATTGTCCTATTAAAAAAATAAAAGGATAAGTACCGAAAACATGGCCTAATTGGGTACTCATTTACAATATATAGATGGTGAAAAAACCCCTTGGGAAAAAACCATCTGTCACAAGAAAAATATCCAAGATAGAGGCATATCTTTGGATGGCGAATATTGTCCTCTCAACACAAGAAAGAATAGTCCCAATAACTTGGCCTGATTAGATACTCATGAACAATATATACTTTTGGAGAGATGATGAAAAACCACAAGGGAAAAACCATCCTCCAAAGAATACAATAGTAAAAGGAGAGGTGGAATAATTCTGTGTCAATGCAGTTGTATTACTCCAAGTTTCTCTCACAACTGTATGTAACGTGGAGAAGGAAATGACTTGGTGAAGATGTTTGCAATTTGCTCCTCAGTTGGAATATAGTCCAAGTATATGTCCCTATTCTGAATGTGCTATCGAATGAAGTGTATATGTATCTCAATGTGCTTGGTGCGCTGATGCTCAACTAGATTTCATGCAATATGAATTGTGCTCTGATTGTCACAACAAAGAGTTATAGGTTTGTCATGGGACAAACCAAATTCCCTTAGAATTTTATGAATCCAAAGATCTTCCTGACTTGCTAAAATTGTTGCCCTGTATTCTGCCTTTGTAGATGATAAGGCTACTGCTTGTTGTTTTTTGCATAACCAGGCTATTGGTGAAGAACCAAGACAAAATACATAGCCAGAAGTTGAACATATGTCTTCTACTGAACTTGCCCAATCTGAATCTATGTAGCCAATGATATCCAAGGATTTTCCCTTATATAAGAGTCCAAATTAAGTAGTTCCTTGTAAGTAGCAGAGGATTCTTTTGCTGCTTGCCAATGACTAAAGTGAGGTTGATGGACACATTCGAAGCCGAAGTCCACAACACCTTCTCCGTTTAGCTTGGTGGGCATAAGATGTAGCCACATGTTCCCGCATAAGCATTTTTTTGTGCACAACATAGAACACCAATGCCAAAGTACAATTTTGTTTGTCAGTAGGAAGGAGAATCTGTATTGCCCTTTTTTCCTACCACTGGAACGTTGAATTGCAGAGATTATTTATTAGATGACTTGGCTCATGAGTTGATGGTCATTCAACTTGGTTATTTCCTTGCGTCAGTGTGCATCCCATGTTCACTATAGTGTATAAAACCCCACATTTTTTTGACCTGATTTTATGCGGTGTTTCCCCATATAAGGTGTCTCTCGATGTGTGTTTCCATGTGAAACCTACAGATGTGTTATCCTGCAGCCCTTTAGCGTCCCCTTTTTGGCCAATTCGCTACAGTGATTTTGGAGGAGTATTTTGGCATCTTGTCGATGTGAATTTATGCTTGATCGTGGGTACTATGTTGATGCCAGTTTGGGTAGCAAAATGAAGTTGGCAGTGGTGCTGGTGCATAAAGAGCCTGCACTATTATTATGGACATCGTGAAGGGGGAAACATATAGTTTTTTGATGATGCACAACAATCTTGATGAATTAATCATGACCTGGCGTTGTTATTAATCATGTTTTTAGTTGGGCTGCATTGTTATTTTTGAATCCCTCTTTAAATTTGTGTACCAGATCTGCGCATCCGCCCTCGATGTCGGTAAATCCTTGTTTGTTGCCATGATGTTTTTCAACATTTGGTTTACCCCGAGTGGAACAGTAGACCTACAGATCTTCACCACTTCCCATCTGTGCGCTCCACCATAGTGCATTGCCTCTAATTCTACATTCGACGTTCTGATTGGTTTTGGAGGAACCATGGGCTCCGGCTATGGCAATTAAGATGCCCTGACTGATGGTGTAAATAGAGCATCATGACTTAGATCTCTTGACATGGACAGAAGAAAGGGGCTATTGGGAAATTTTTTTGACTCCCCATAAAAATGAATACCATTTTTGCGAAGTTGTCGCACCCCATCCGACGCCTGAGTGTAGTGTTTCTAGCCGAGATGTAAAGATAGCTTCGAGACTGATTATGGGTGCGCACTATGAAAGGTTAATGATGCGTAGTGTGTCTCGAGATGGTTGTATCTCAAGTCAAGCACATCGATGGATATGGACTTTTTGTAGCACTGTTATTTCATCGTGAAGATAAACATAAATCATTATAGGTGCTCGGTGAACAATGCTCGGCGTTTTTTCACTTAAAACTGGTTGAAGCACATATAACATGCAACAGGAGTGGCCCGTGGCACTACGGCCTGCAAATTGATTCCAATAGATAAGATTTTGGTATTTTAAGGTTCCAGAATAGCAAAAGTTTGTGCGCGATGGCATCTTTATTCGGGCTCGTTGCTGATTTTTTGGCATATGCGCTTGTGTTGCAGAGATGATGGGCCATATTGTTTATCATTTATTTTTATATATGTTGCTCCAAGTTTTTTGTTGTGCGATGCAAAGAGATACCATCACCACGACTGAAGTGTCACATAAAATGTGACTAGGATTTGTAACCATAAAGTTGGACGCATTTGTCAACTATTCTAGATTGATCGAAGAAAAGCAAATGAGCACTATGTCGCTTCTCAGGTCTGAGCTATTTATTTTTTAATGATACTTTACTGACGTTAATTGGTTAAGCCTATGTCATAATGCAGATGAGGGCCTATTAGAAAAATTCATGATTTCCAGTGCTGCTGGAGAAATGTCGTACACAGAGGAGGTGTCTTGACCAGATGTGCACGCTCGACGAAGAGAAACTCTACCAGTCATATCGAAAACAAAGGAGTGAATTTATTTCAAGCCACGCAACCAAAGCTTATGTGGGTTTGCATTTCTTCATCTGACGTAGTGGCGTGCTACTTTAATTGAAGGTGAGATTATGATTTGGGTATTTCAAGAAATGATTGAGTAGTGGGTTTATCCCATTCACGTAGCTAGAGTGGCGAAGACCAAAAAGAAGTAGTGCTGCAAGTTTGTGGAGCACATGCAGCGTAGTGGGACGACACGATTGAAGCTACACTCATGACCGAGGTGACTATTTTGATTGGCGGCTAGGCAAATGCAAGTGTGGGTCCATTTGTTCGAGCGTCCCCACATAAGATAAATTATTTTAAAAAGAATTAATCATTTCCTTTTTAAATGTTATTTATGTCTGGTTAAAAAAGGCCCATTATTATTTTATTGCAAGTAGGGCATTTTGTCCCATTTTGCATGTGGAAGGACCATTAAAAAGAACGGGACATTTATTTCTTTATTGCCCATATTTTTAATGACCAAAAGTTTGATCACATTGACCATGTTTATCCTTGGGCTGCACTGGCAGAGTTTCTAGATCTTAAGCAACAGATTAAAACAACATAATAGAAATATTTAAAAAAAAGGGGGAATCCATGCATTAAAGGTGGGCATGCCCTTTGTTGTAAAAAGAGTTAAAGGGGAATATATTTTTCCATGTTTTTTTATTCAGAAGATTCTAAGGGAACGTTTTTTTAAAAAACAACTTTTTGTTCCAATTTTTTTGAAATATTTCATTGTGAAGAAGAAGATTATTGTTTTCCTACATATAGGGGTATTTATAGTCGTCGAAACGTTTTTTTTGAGCCGAAAACAATTGAAAAGGATTGAAAATCCAACTAAGTGTTCTATTATTTACAATTCAATTTATAGGCTCTAATGGCCCAAAATACATAACCAAACCCATCAAATCATGGATTTGATCCAATATGCTTAACCATAAGCTACAAAAGTGCAAGGGAGAATGCACGTAACTTCTAAGTTAAGAGAAAAGGAATAATGCTAACTAGAAGATCCATTTTAGCTATCTTGAAGTACACACTTCCTACTTTGAGTTCACACTTACTAACTAACACTCTAAATGACAACTAGAAGATAACTAGTGCCCACAAGTGCATGTGAGAAGGAGACTCACTTACAATTATTAATTTGCAAGAAATAAACTATGCAAACCTAGCTAGGAACTACTAGAGGGGTCATATGAAGGATCAAACATCAATCCTCATCATGCCTCCCCACAATAGAAGCATTGGACTCCAATGCTTTCAGAAGAGTAGGAAAGTCACGGGACATCTGATGAAAAGAAATCCAACGAGCCTGATGCGGCAACTGTCCTCGTCGAGCCACAAGATATGAGGTGGTAGACCCATGGCGAGTCTGTCGAATCTTTGTGTCATAGATCTGATCAGAATCCAATGGTAACTGAGAATCAGGAACCACGTCCACAGGATGACTGATAGTCAGGTGTTGTCTCCAATGTAGAGTCAAAATACAACTTCAAAAGATCTACATTGACGACGTCATGAATTCCCAAGTGTGCGGGAAGATCAAGGCGGAAAGCATTCTCGGACACCTGTTGAAGAATAGTATAAGGCCCATAGCGAATCGGTTTGATTTTACTATGAGTCTTATCAGAAAAACGTCGCTTGTCAAGATGCAACCAAACTTTGTCACCAACCTGAAATGGATGAGGAATTCGATGTCGATCCATGGCCTTTTTCTGTTGCTGTTGTGTCTTTTGCAAAATCTCAACCACCTTTGATTGCAGATTGTGCAAATGCTGAATAAATGAGTGTGCCTTGTCTTGCTCCTTCGAAGATGTGAAGTGACAGGAGAAGGCAAAGACAAAGGTAACTCATAAGGTGCCAAGGGCTGAAATCCCATACAAACCTCAAAGGGTGAATGACCTGTAGAAGAATGTAGGGCCCTATTGTAGGCATGTTCAATATGAGTGAGACTCAAGTCCCACTTTGCTGGTGAAGCGTGATGATAGATTCGTAAACTTTGCACAAGGGTACGGTTGACCACTTCGGTCTGCCCATCTGACTGCGGATGATAGGCGATGGAAAAGTTAAGGGAAACTCCCAAAATTTTCCACAAAGAATGCCAAAAGTGACCCACAAAGCGTGAATCATGATCCGATATAATGCTGGTAGGTAGACCAAAGGAACGCCAAATGCTGTCAAAGAAAAATTGGGCTAAGTCTGCTGCAGAACTTGTCTTGCGGCATGGAATAAACTTAGCCATTTTATTGAATCTATCAACCACCACGAACACACAATCATGTTGTCACACTGTCATAGGAAAACCACTAACCAAATCCATGGAAATGCTTTCCCAAGGACGGGAAGGAATGGGCAAAGGCATGCCTAAGCCAAATTTCCTGTTAGCTGGTTTTGAGCGACAACAAACTGCACACTGTTTGAGAAATCTCAACACATCCCTCTCGCATTTTAGGCCAGTAGAAAAATCTTTGCAAGTGATGAAGTGTTTTGTGCTTCCCAAAGTGACCACCATAAAGTGTAGAATGAGCTTCCTTAAGAAGTGACACTCTAGGCTCACAAGGAACACAAACCTTGTCCAATTTGTAAAGAAGTCCTTCTTTGATGTAGAAATCTTGGAAAGGACGCAAATTGGAAGAAGAAGGCTTACTCACTTGCTCAAATATTTTCCCAAAATCAGGATCCTGTGAATACTGATTAGGCCAAGTCTGAAATCCCAAGTGTGAAGTGGACATAACTGTTAAGGCAAGAGCGGCTGGAGGCCTACTCAAACAATCAGCAATAGTATTACTCTTCCCCTTTTTGTACTTGATCACCAAGTGAAATTGTTGGAGGTAAGAGGCCCACTTCATATGTCTTGATTCTTCAATTTTACTTTGAGATTGTAAAAACTTGAGAGGCATATGATCAGTGTGTACTCCCTTTTCTTTCCCAAAATATAATGTCTCCAGTACTTGATAGCTTGAACTAATGCATACAACTCCTTGTCATATGTAGAATAGTTCAACTTAGCAGTAGAAAAAGTTTTTGAATGATAAGCAACTGGATGACCATTCTATTTTAGCACAGCTCCTAAGGCAACTTTAGAGGCATCCGTTTCAATCTCAAAAGGTTGAGAGAGGTCGGGTAAAGTTAACACAGGTGCTGTACAAAGTTTCTTTTTGAGTTTCTCAAAGGCAATCTCTTGGCTTTTCTCCCAATGAAATGGAACTTTAGACTTAGTGAGATAATGCAATGGAGCCGCAAGGGTGGAATATTGAGGAATGAACTTGCGATAAAAATTCGCAAGTCCTAGAAAACTCCTTAACTCAGTGAGAGTTGTAGGAGGGGACCACTTAAGTAAAACATCAACTTTTATGGGATCTACCTGAATTCCACTTTCACTAATCACATAGCCAAGGTAAGAAACTGAAGTATTGCCAAAAGAACACTTGGAAGAATTGGCATATAATTGATTCTTCGCAAGAAGATCAAGGGTTTGCTGGATATGCCTAAGGTGTTCCTCCCAAGTTTTTGAGAAAATCAATATATCATCAAGATATATTATTACAAATTTGTCAAGTACATCACGAAATACATCATTCATCAACCTCATGAAGGTTGCAGGAGCATTAGTAAGACCGAAGGGCATGACCAACCATTCAAAAAGGCCCATCTTCATCTTAAAAGTTGTCTTCCATGTATCCTCAGCTTGGATACGCACTTGATGATATCCACTTTTGAGATCTATTTTTGAAAAGAACTTAGCTCCTTGAAGCTGATCTAATAAATCATCAATGCGTGGTAATGGATATCTATTCTTTACAAAAATTCTGTTCAAAGCACGAAAATCAATGCACAATCTCCAAGTGCCATCTTTTTTAAGAACCAACAAAATAGGTGAGGCACAAGCATAAGTACTTTCCTTAATGAAACCCTTAGACAACAAATCTTCTATTTGCCTTTTTATTTCTTCATTTTGCAAAATAGATTGTCTATACATGGGTGCATTAGGTAGTGAAGAACCAGGAATGATTTCAATGTTGTGATTAATTGTGCGAATTGGAGGAAGAGACTTTGGCTCCTGAAATATGTGTGAATAACTTTGCAATATTTTATCCATTGAAGAGTGTTGCTTTGGAATGGATGTGGATGTAGAAGTGTTTTGAGAGCGAATGAAAATTAGAGCAACATCACCACCTTTTTTAATTACTCTTTTTGTTTGCTTGGAACTTAGAATGATGTTAGGAGTGTTGGTGCTTTTAATGAGAAAGACCTTACCATATTTTTGAAGTGTGTAGGTTCTTTTGAAAGCATCATAAACAACTCTCCTATCATACCTGAAAAGGTTGTCCAAGCAAAATCCCACAACAATCCATAGGAGTCACATCACAAGTGACTTGATCTATGAAATGTGGGCCAAGTGCAAATTTTAATGTGCAAGTGTGAGTGATTTCTGAGCCTCTTCCACTATCCTTCCAACCCAAAGAATAAGGTTGAGGATGAGGCTCCATAGGTAACTTCAAACGCTCGACAATGGACCTCGCAATTAGATTTTTCTGCGAGCCATTATCCACTATACAATCTATTGCAAAATTATGGAGCAAATGAGCTCGAGTGATGAACAAAGCATCACGAGCGCCCTCTGATGAACTTACATTTACCAAGGTAACCTCATTGAGCTTACCTCGTAATTTCGTGTATACTCTACTCTCTCCTACTGACTCAAGGGGACCTTTAGAAGCATCCTCCTCTTGAGTAGTAATGACTAAACTTTTCTTCTTAAGCTTGAAACAATCAGCTTTTTCATGACCCTTTTTCTTACAATAGTTACAAAACTTTTTAGAAGAAGAAGAAGGTTTAGAAGAAGAAGAAGAAGAAGAAGAAGGAGTAGAAGCGGAAGGGGAAGGAGAAGAAGGATATGGAGAAGAAACATTCTTCTTTTGAGCAAAATTCTTCTTTTGTGAGAAAGAATTATTCCCTTTTGATGAGTTTGCAACCACTTGAGGAGCAGGTGCGTGGAATGCCTGCGAGTGCGCTTTGAACTTGTCCTCCGCAAGTTGTGCCTGGTTGAAAACTGAATCCAAAGTTTCCATAGAAACAAACATAATTTCTCTGTACAAGTGCTCTAACAAGCCACTTTGAAATTTGATAATCAAAGTTGGAACATCATCCTCCACATTCACAAGTATCCTGTACTCGTTGAATCGAAAAATATATTCCTGTACAGATCATATTAGTACTTTGTCGAAAATGAAACCATTTAATGACCAATTCCTTAGAATAATTGGAAGGATAAAAATTGGTCTTAAGACAATCTACAAGCTCATCCCATGAGGTGAGTTCATCATGACCTCTTTTTCGTTCAACAAGTACTTTAGCTAAACCAGAAAGTTTTAGCTTAGCATAAGGAACCACATCTTCATCCGAAAGTCGAGAGTAAGAAAACCAAGAACTCATGTCAAGAATCCAACTATTCAAGACATCGGGGTTCCTGGATCCATCATAAAATGGAACTTCACAACGAACTCTCGGACGAGAATCATGAGCGAAGTTGAAGCATTATGCACAGAAATGTCATTTACCTTCATGGCAAGAGTGCCAAGGACTTCTCGCCATGGTAGTATCATTAGCTTTATCTTGCTAAAGCATTTACAACATGAGCAAGTTCCGCCACTTGGGCAGCCAAGTTAGAAGCCATGTTCAACCGGGTATAAGCCAGGAGTAAAAAAATAAGAAAGCACTAAATCAAGGAAAAAAATGGAAATTTTCCTTGTTACAATGGAGTGCCTCTGAATTTTGAAAATTACTCCTAAGGCTCAAATTTGAAATTTTAAACTAACCTAAGGTGCAATTTATAATTTATTAATTTAAAAATAACTTAAGTAAAAATTAAATGTAATTAATCAAAGATTAATTAATTTTAATTAAGTTATTAAAAATTAAATTAATAAAAATAAAATTTAACATGCAACCTTAGAATAGTAAAAATTAAAAAAATTACAATAAATTACCCTTGAAGTTGCTGCCTGAACTGGAACTTTACTGCACTTTAACCTGCATGAATTTTTGAAATGTCCAGTTACACGTTTCTCGAGGTGCAAAAAACAAATAAAAAATTTGCATGGCATAGTTCCCGAGGCAATGTGCACTTTGCCCAATGGGATCTGTAAAAATTTTTGGGCCCTTGTGCAGTTGCCCCTTGGTGCACAGAATCCAGCACCCTTCGTGTAGGGTGAAGACTGCACGCGTGCGCAGTTTGCACAGGCGACAGTCAGTGTTGTCGGCCTGACAACAGATAGGCCTATCAGTCGCGATAGGCCGGGCGCTATCCCGATGGCCTGTTAGCCGTGACAGGCCAAACGGTGCCTCGACATTCGCGATTGCGAACGAACAACGTCGACGCCTGACAGGGCGACAGACCTGATAGCCCCTGTCGGCCTGTCAGTCATGGCAGGGCTGACCAGTCCTGTCGGCTGTCAGCCACAGCAGGACGGCGCGTCGAAGTCTGCGCCTACAAATATTGCAGGCGGACGGACAACGCCATCGGCTGTCAGGCCTTAACATAGTCGATGTCCGTCGGTAGCTGTCAGGATACGACTGTCGACCGACTGACGAACGACGATCGACGTCAGCAAGCCTCGGCTCCTGCTGAGATGGGGCCGAGGCAGGCCAAAAAAATAATATATATATATATTTTTTTTTACAATATTTTTAAATTAATATATTAAAAAAATAATATATTAATTAAAAATTTTAAGTTTTTCTAATAACAACAATGAAATTTTTAAAATTAACCAGGGTGGCTAATTTAAAAACATTGAAAAAAAAACTTAAACTATTACAAATGTTACCAAGATCCTTCAGTAGCTCTCCTTTCAAGATCCGGTCGACACACGACCAGCGTTTGAAAGGCAACCAGACCCAAGTCGACACACGACCTGGTATAGAACTCCTCCAGCTTCAAGACTCCTCTATGGCAGGAACAAATGGCTCCCTAATACGCATCTCTCCGTAGGAGTAGTCCAAACCTGCCAAGGGATTTTTGTAAGAAAGGAAACGGGGTAAACTTCTCCTATACTCCTTGAGCATACGGAGAAAGTTGGAACGAGGATTTTGACGCCTAAGGAACTTCCTTCTACGTATGGTTTTCAAGCTCCCCTTGAGCTTAAACCGAGTCCTCAATGAGAAATAATTTCTCATAACAAAATTATCTCCTATCCTCTCACCTCACAAGCCCTAGTGCAAACATGAACTAGGCTCTGATACCAATGAAAAGGATTGAAAATCCAACTAAGTGTTCTATTATTTACAATTCAATTTATAGGCTCTAATGGCCCAAAATACATAACCAAACCCATCAAATCATGGATTTGATCCAATATGCTTAACCATAAGCTACAAAAGTGCAAGGGAGAATGCACGTAACTTCTAAGTTAAGAGAAAAGGAATAATGCTAACTAGAAGATCCATTTTAGCTATCTTGAAGTACACACTTCCTACTTTGAGTTCACACTTACTAACTAACACTCTAAATGACAACTAGAAGATAACTAGTGCCCACAAGTGCATGTGAGAAGGAGACTCACTTACAATTATTAATTTGCAAGAAATAAACTATGCAAACCTAGCTAGGAACTACTAGAGGGGTCATATGAAGGATCAAACATCAATCCTCATCAACAATGGAGGTGACACTTTTCAATTTTGAAACTGTTTTTCCACACTTTTTTGTGGATTGAATACTATTGTATCATGGAGTGCATTCTCGGTTGAACCTGACACTCCAATACCATTTAGTGCCATTGTTTTGTTGTTTTCCATTTTTTTTGGACGTTTATCGGCCCATTGTGTCCATATACGTGGTAACCACATACTCATGTTTGTGAAGTCAATTTGGACTTCCCTAATGATTCTTCTGGCTCTTTCCACACTATCTTCACACCTTTTTTTGACAAGTCTCTACTTTTTTGAGACATCTAATGGGTCCTTTGCAGATTTCTTGATGGAATTTGTCCTAGGGGGTTGAAGAGGACATCTTCCTTCCTCTCCATCCTCCATGCACATCTTCCTTCTTCTTCTTCTATTATGGCAGGTGGTTTTCTCCCTTGGGGTTTTTTCATCATTCCCTTATTTTGTTGTTTTTCCATGAGTTTTGGACCTTATTTCAGCCCATTGTGCTCATATAGGTGGAAACCACATACTCATGCTTGTGGAGTCATTTTGGACTACCCTTGCGATTTTTGTGGTTCTTTCTCCATCCTATCTTCACACTATTTTTTGTGAGACACTTTGGTTTTTAAGGGAGTTCTCTTTGGTGATATTTATTCTTTTTTATCACATATTGTACATGAGTACCTTATCAGGCCCTATTATCGAAAGTCATTATTATGGATATGCCACTTTTTTTGTTGTTTGTCCACTAGTTTTGGACATAGTTATCAAGCCATTGTGTTCATATAAGTGGAAACCACATACTCATGTTTGTGGAGTCATTTTGGACTACCCTTGTGATTTTTTTGTGGTTCTTTGTTCATCCTATCTTCACACTCTTTTTATAGACACTTGTTTTTTTCATCATATTTCAGCAAAGACTTTTGATCACATATTGTACATGAGTACCTTATCAGGCCTTGCTACTGAGAATCATTTTTGTGGATATACCATCTATTTTGTACGTGAGTACCTCATTAGGCCCTATTGCTAGGACTCATTTGTTAAATTCACCCCTAGTATCACTTAAGGGGGGTGTTAGAATAAATAATTATTCTCTTAAGTTATACTAGGATAGACTTACTTGAGTTACCACTCTTCCATGAGTCAGGTGAACTCTCAGTTTATCCTAGTTCAGATTTGATGAGTTGTTGTAATTCAATGACTCTCAATGATCAACTTTGCTATTTATACAAAGTTGATCCATGAAATAAATAAATCAAGTATTTCACTTTTATAACAACCTCGATTTTTTTTGGATAAACTTTGATGCCTTTTTTAGAAATAATGAATCCTAAAATTTTTCCAGAGGTTACATCGAAAACTCACTTTTTAGGATTCAATCGAACGTTATGTTCTAATATGAAATAAAAGACTTTATGTAAAACATCGATATGCTCATGTCACGATAAATATTTTGCTAATAGATCATCGATATAGTTTTCGATAATCTTATGCATGTAGTCATGAAAAAATTATGTCATAGCCCATTGATAAGTAGCACCAATATTTTTGAGACTAAAAGGCATGAAAGTCCTCCATGATGTGGTAAAAGCAGTTTTGGGTTGATCATCAGGATTGATATGAATTTGATTATAACCTGAGAAACCATCCATGATAGAAAGCATTTCATAACCTATAACTGCATCTACAAGCGTATCGATGCTGGGAAGTGGAAACTTATCCTTTGGGCTTGCTTTGTTAAGATCTCTAAAATCCATGCATATTTGAACCTCCCATTCAACATCCCCATAGATACCATGTTAAAAACCCACTCAAGATAATCGATAAGTTGGATGAAACCTGCACTCGACAATTTATATGGTTTGACTTTAACCATTAGAGCTATCGTTGGATGAAGTTTTCAAATATTTTTCTTGATAGGATTGACTACTATATTGAGAGTTATGAACAACTAAGTTCGGGTCAAGACCAAGCATGTATTTGTATGATCAAGAAAAAACTTGCTTATATTTTGTCAGAAAAGTGGTGAACATAGCACATTCTATAGTTGAGAGACATTTTCCCAATTTAAGGATCTGAAGTTGTTTAGGATCAATGTTGATGTCAATATCAATGGTCTCTTTGATTGGCCAAGTGAGGAAATATATGGAATGAAGAAGTATACAGGTAGAGGATGGTGAACAACGAGAAGTCACAAGGGAACAACAAGGATTTGAGGAGACTCAAACACCCTACCTGACCAATCAAAAGTCAAATATTGATCATGCAATAATATGAAAGATACAAATTTTCTAGGAAGACTAAGATATACAATATCCCTATGTGTGCATAGTAAAGTTCATTATCCCAATTTTGTACACGATTGGACTTAACTACTCTGAATTCAAGCCATCAAGAGCTAGCTCAACCATAATCTAGCATTGGTCTATACAAAAGAAGGTCACTAATGTGACAAACGTGTTGTACCATGCGTAAGGTTACTCAATTGCCAGTTAGGCATCTATAGCCCTGATGGAGATCACCCTATGGTTGTCAAAACTAAGAATTCTAGGGATTCAAGCTATTTTTTTTGGATTTTGGAATTTTTCTCATTTTATGGAGGAACAAGGGAATTTTTTCATTTTGGGATTTTACTCGTTTTATGGAGGAGTTTTTTTTACTTTTTGGTATTTTGCTCGTTTTGTGGAGGAGAAAGGAAAATTTTTATTTTTTTGGGGGGGGGAGGGGGGAAGCTTGTCCTTTTGTCAATTATCAACTTTTAGACCATGCACATAATAGGAGAAAAAAAAAATGTTTTCTTAAGAGGCAAGACCTACTTTGTAGTGTCATCTTTTCTTATTCAAAATTATAATTAAGAGTGTAAAAATATATTGGGGTTTTGAGATAAATAAAGTACAACCAAAGCAAAACCCTATCGCTAAAGATCAAGATGGCATGGAATGAAGTCTGAAAGGAAAACTAGGAATGGTCGAGTGATCGAAAGACCATTTTGAACACCTTACAAAAACTACTAAGAGGAGTAAGATATGGGTTAACAAACATCAAGAAAGAGAAATATGGATAGAAATGAATAAAGGAATGGGATTTATGCATAATATAAAATATGTTACATTGAGATAAGAAAAATTCGTACAAACATGGTGCTACATGTAGTGCTAAACAAAAAGAAAGACGAATGTAAGTGCAACAAACAAAATATATAATGCAATACAATAAAACATGTCTAGATGACATGATATGCAAGAAGGAGCAAAGATAATCAAATGTGTATTACAATAAATGGCAATATGCAATACAATGATGTTATAGAATGAATATGTGTTGGATGACGAAATAAAACTGTGTTGTGTTTTTATGTTTATGTTTTGTTGTTTTTTTAATGCATAGAATGCCCACAGCTGGAGAATATTAAGGGGTTCAAGTTCCTTAACACCCTCAAGTGTAGCTAGACAATAAGTTCTTGGTCTCAGCTTATGTGTGATGATGAATGGGCCTAACCAATTTATCGTGAATTTATCATGAAAATGGCTAGGCAAGTTGGAATTCTGTTGGTTCTTCTTTAACACGAGATCACCAACTTGAAATTCTCTAAGATGTACCTTTGTATCATAAGTTCGTTAATGTGATCCTGATAAATGTGAAGATTTTCAAGAGCATTAATACATTGTTCATCAAAAAGAGTGAGTTGATCAAGGTGATCCTATCGTGCAGTGTCATCATTGATGAATTCTTGTAATGAGATGCATAACAAGGGAATTTCAAGCTCTAAGGACATGATGGTCTCAATGCCATAGATTAAAGAAAATGAGGTTGCCCTAGTTGGTGTTTGAATGCTTGTTCAATAAGCCCACAATACTAGAGGTAATTGAAGGTGCCAATCGTTGTGATGATGATTAATCATGATCGCCATTTGAAGGACAAAAATTTGCACCATATAATAAACAAAATATCAAAGCTATAAAAACTGATTTTATATTTGAATGAATATTACAATACAACTTTTTGCATTATAATAGACTTGTCATGTAAGGATTTTTCAAATGATACAAATCACAAGAAAGAGGTGTGATTCCCCTTTTCTTAAGAAAGAGCACCTATGGGTGCAATTTGAATCTTTTCATGCTAGCACATCATTTGAGAGAGCATATTTTTTGCAACCGCCTCATAAGGTCAGATCTGGAAACTTTCACTGTCTTTAAATATTGTCACCTACATATAGAGGAAACAACAATGAATCAATAGCATGTGCGAGGTCCACCAAACTTGGGCCCATATTTGATCTAAAGATGTAAATTAAAATTAAAAGTAGTAAAATACATGAAATATGAAGGATCTAATGCTAAAATGCACATGCAGATAAATATCTAAGCAAAAATGTGAATGAAACTTATCACCTGACTCCTCGACGGTGACCATCTCAATCAAGATGGTTTTGATCGACAAATCATCTTGGGACAAGACGGTCACTATCACAGTTTTGTGCCTATGCATAACCAAATCTCGATAGGATTTTGAGTAATATGTAGAGGTTTTTTTATGATCGATTGTGTGGGTTGAAAAGGAGACTTTTTGGGAGTCTCCTTGAAATAACACATTTTAGGTGTCTATAGTGGGCTCATTCATACACATATGTTGAAATAAATTTGGATAGGGATTTTCCTTAAAGCTTATTGTTACATAGTTCTAATTTTGTTTGTGAACAAAAGTTATTTTTTAATCTTTCATATGTTTATTTTAGATGTCGTGAAACTAGGCATTTTCTTGAGAATGCCCAATCAAAAGTCCCAAGGTGGTGAGAATAGATAAGGATGATGATAGGAAATGGTTTAGATAGTCAATATGTAGTTCCTCTCATTTAAATAAAATGGGATTCAATAGAGTAGTAAGTAGTTATAGGATGCAGATAGTTTGTTTGGTGTGCAAAATAATGAGGTGGGTTTTAAATTCATAGTGTCATATTCCCTAGGACCTGGGGGTAGTGTTTTAGGCCAACTTAGCTTGTACTCTAATAAGGAGTAGGATAAGCTTAGTTAAAAGAAATAAGGTATCTTCTTTACTATGGTTTTAACACAACATGTTAATAGAAAAAATAATTATAAGGTAAATCACAAGTTCCTCTTATTGAATAAATCACAAAGCCATATCTATCTATCTATATATAGAAAAGTGATCCATATAAACATAAAAAACAAGATTATAAAACAAAAAATATTACAACATTAATACAAGATTAAAAGAAAATTAGTTTATACAAATATCCATTCAAATTCCAATAATAAAATTTCAATTTAAAATTTACAAAAAATATATATATTTTTTAATTTAAATCTATTTTTATTGTCAAACATTTTCATTAAAATTATAATTAAATTTAATAACATAAAATAAAATACTACCATTCAAGCTGATTTTTTATATTTATTTATTTTATCTTAAATTTTTATCTAAATTAACTATATTTAAAATTTTAATGTTTTTTCATCTTAAATTTTTATCTAAATTAACTATATTTAAAATTTTAATGTTTTTTCATGGCCATTATATGTTTTATTCATATCCCTTCCACTCATTAGTTTTAATGAAAATATCTAACAACAATTTAAAAAAAATACAAAATACCCTATTTATGTTTTTAGTTTCTTAGTATATGTAATTTTAAAAATACCTTTGGTGTAACCTTAATGTATTAAGCATGTCATTTAATGTATTATAAATATGGTGTATCCACACAATTATACAAATAAATATTAATTTGAACTTTTAAATTATATATATATATTCAAACAATAATTTTTTTTTAAGCGAAAAACCCTTTGCGGGGCCGTTTGGTCTGAGAGACCATGAACAAGGGGTTTTATACCGTCAAAGTCATCCGGGAGTCGCACCCGACCTTGCCCGCACCAACATTATCAATTGGATTTTGGATACCCAATTCAGCTTTTTGGTAGGGTGGAGATTTGAACCTGGGACCTCTCTTGGAGGATTTCCCTCTGCTCTCCAACTCACCTACAACACCTAGGTATATATTCAAACAATATTAATATCCATATAATTTTAAAGAAACTTAAGTTCAAACCACCGTAAAACGTGTAAAACGTAATGTGTACTATATGTAAATAAGCAACCTAATGTGTACTATATGTAAATAAGCTTTTATGTACAAAACAAAATAAAATAAAAAAATAAAAAATAAAATATTTAAATAAATTTTAAATTATAATTACATTGATGATAATATTACAATTAAAAAAAAATCACAACATTTTGTTGAATTTTAACCGTTATAATTTGTCAGGTATGATATAATGAAACGTCCGACCGTGATGTGAGGAGTTTTAAAAAAAATAAAAATAAAGTATTTAATTAAGTTTTAAATTATAATTACATTATCTTGATGATAATATTATAATTAAATCACAACATTTTGTTGAATTTTAATCGTCAATCGTTATTGTCAGATATGATGTAATGAAACGTCAGACCGTGATGTGAGAAGTTTTAAAAAAATAAAATATTTAAATAAATTTTAAATTATAATTATTATCTTGATGATAATATTACAATTAAAAAAATCACAACATTTGTTGAATTTTAACCGTTGTAGTTAGTCAGATATGATATAATGAAACGTCTGACCGTGATGTGAGGAGTTTTTGCCACGGTATCTTACATCCGTGATAAGGTTTTGATGTTGTATGCTCCCATGAATTATAAGGTTTAATTGACACCTATCGTATTTCCGTGTATAGCTTCGCACCGCAATCGCCTTTCGTGATTCTTAATTAAGATATCTTTGATTTTTTAGGAATTATTTAATTTTCTTTAAGAAAACAAAACTCTAACTATCCCAAGAATATACTTGGCTTTATCGAGTTTGTCTTGTTAGCTTTAGATTTCGTCACTGAATTCATTCTTTGAACGTTCCATCACTATCTATATTTTTGCCTTTCAATGCTTGTTCGAAAATTTATTCTTTTGGGAGGATGAGAATTATAAAATATTCTTCTGGTTAAATATCAATATTTTGTTGTACAAGTTTTGATTTTTCTTCGGTAAGGTCTAAGGTTCAAACAGCGGCATGAGTGTGAGGGGTGGATGTGTAGTGGCTGTTTATTAAATTTCTTATTAATAAATATAATTCTTGGCTTTACGAAATTTCTTATTAATAAACATAATTCTTAGCTTTACGAAAGATCATGGTTAAGAAAAAACTACTCAACCTTATACAATGATCGTAAAAAATTTTACACTAACCAATTAAAAAAATATATTAATATTTTATTTATTTTGAGGCTACCACAACTCATTTCATTTGAAATTATGATGTTGAGGCTACCACAACTCATTTCATTTGAAATTATGATGAAAAGAAAAAGTATTAAGAGGTAAAATTAATATTTTATTTTATAAGAATATATTAATATTTTATTTATTTTGAGGCTACACAACTCATTTTATTTGAAATTATGATGAAAAGAAAAAGTATTAAGAGGCAAAATTAATATTTTATTTTATATCACTTATTTAATTTTGGTTGGGGATAAGTTAACTGGACAAAGTTTTGGGTTTTGGTTCTTTTTCGGAAGGTTCAAGGTACAAACCTGCGTGGTGGGTGTGTATGATTGTATGTTTGACCCCTGTTGATAAGTTTAGCTCTCACCCGTATGAGAGGTCATGGTTAAGATGAGGATACCCAACTCCAAGCATGGATCGTAAAAGTTTCTTACACTAACCTTAATCAAAAAATTATTATTTTATTTTATTTATTAAAAATCTTTATAAACTTTAAGTTCGTATAAAATAACAATTTACTAACAAGTATGACTACCAACCAATTTATTCCTGTCAAATTCTAAGAATTAAAATTATTATATATATAACATTGTAACTGGGTTAAGAAACTTAATCCATAACCTCACTCGTCATTCACTAACTTAATCTCTGACTTCTACACAAAGAACATCAGTCGAACGTACACCATAAAACAAAGTTCAATATTTTGTAGTCAAACGGACACTATGAAACAAAGTTCAATATTTTGTAAGATTGGCCGCTGGATGCGTTCGTAAACATTATGAGGACTCTGATTGGAATAAAAATAAACTGAAGTATCATCATCGTCATATTATCTAAATGGAGATGCTGTTACGAATGCCTTCCTACTTGTGTGGTCCAATCCAAATCCAACTTGCTGGGATGCAACTACGTGTAAGGCACCTTGGCGGGCCCCGATCTGCTCTTGAACTTCCATCGGCATTCCTCTCCTTGAAAACCAAGTCCGGATAATTAACGATCTCCGAATACTCTTCCGATCCTTCCTCAGGCATCATTCGCCTGCTCACGGGGCCAATTGGGTATGTATCCGGAGTATGGATATGTTAAATATGCAGGTGTTTAGTGATGAAATTTTGTGAATTTTTTATTTTTAAATTTTTTTATTAAAGATTTTATGTTTTTTTTTTAATATGTTTTAGAACATTCGGGAAGACTAGTAAACTCTCGAAAATTCTAAAAGATTGTTTGAGTGGAAAAATTAGAAAACCCTCCCGGTTTATAATTATAAAAAAAGAGTTGAACATATGTAACGGAATATTACTGAAGAGTTCCTCCGAATAAATAAATATATGTTTTTTCTAAAATTATTTGGTCCTTTTATCTATTATTCATAATTTTGCTTACAGTTTTTATTTTGTCGGTTTTAATATATTTTTGTTTGTCTTTTTATGGTATCAAGTGCTATAGTAGAAGAGAGGTCGTTGTATATGCTTTGGTAGTGAATCGTGCTCTCTTTGCAACATTGATTGTTTTGTCTTTATTTTGGAGCGCTTCTAAGGACTAGTGCATTGGTTCACAATTTGATTGGGAGAAGAGTGTTAGGAGGTGAAGTCAATATCCAAATCTTCAATGTTCTTCAACAGAGAAAACGAATAGTTTTTTGGAGTCTTCCTTTGGAAGAGGAAACAAACAGTTTTTTAGAGTCTTCATTTGGGAGAGGAAACGGACAACTTTTTGGAGTCTTCCTTTAGAAGAGGAAACAAACAATTTTTGGAGTCTTCCTTTGGAAGAGGAAACGAATAGTTTGTTTTTCTATAGAAGGGGAATGACCTTTTGCATGTAAAAATTGATTGAATGTAAAAGTGTACCGAAATAAATAAAATAATGAAGCTACCATTACCACATGGTTTTATTTGTACATTGCAGGGTCTACATAAAAATTTTATTACTGTTGTTTTCTGCTTGTTCAAAATTTGACATCTGGTATCAAAGCCTAGGGTTTTGTGCGAGTGGGGGCTGCAACAATGATAGGAGATGTAACCAAGTTCGATATTGAAAAGTTTGATGGTAGGAAATTTACCCTATGGAAGATGAAGATGGAGGATTTGCTGGTTCAAAATGACCAAGCCTTAGCCTTGAAAGGGATCGTGAGTAAACCAACAAGTATGAAATATGAGGAGTGTGCAACACTAGACAGAAAGGTGATTTCTACAATCCATCTCTGTCTACTAGACTCTATCTTGTTCAATGTTGCTGAAAAAAGACCACAAAAGCCCTTTGGAAGAAGCTTGAAAAGTTGTATGAGACGAAATTAATAATAAATAAGGTTTTTATGAAGAAACCACTTTATAGCCTGAGGATGAAAGATGGTTCATCTATGGCAGATCATTTGAATGAGTTTAATACCCTAATCAGTAAATTGGTCTTAATTAATGTGAAGATGGAGGATGAGGATAGAGCTATCACCCTACTTTGTTTCCTCTTAGACACTTGGTATCATTTGGTGATGACCATAAGTAATTCATCATCATGAGCTTTAACTTTTGATGGTGTGGTAGTCGCTTTGTTGGTAGAAGAGTTGAGGCAAAATATATTTGGAACCCTAAACCAATGAAGCCCTAGTTATGAGAGGTCGATATTTCGAGAGGATTCAACAAGGTAGATCACAATCCAAATCTAAGTCTAAAGGATGCAAGTTGAAAGGGAAGTGCTGGCATTATGGAAATTCGGGCACTCAAAGGACTATTGGTATGTGATAAAGGAAAATAATGGTGAGGCCATTACGATAGATTCAGTAAAGATGACAACATATGAGGCTTTTTGTATTAGCAACACCAAATCTATTTTGTATACCTGGGTTTTGGACTTGAGTGCATCTTTCCACATGTTTACTCATAGAGACTGGTTTCTCAAAAATTAACCACATAGTGGTGGGATGGTCTACTTGGGTCATGATCATCCTTTAGAAATTATGTGAATATGGGACATCAAGATTAGGTTGGATGATGGTAGAGAAATGATGTTATGTGATGTACGACATGTGCTTGATTTACGAAAGAATTTACTCTCAATCAAGATGATGGATAAGCTAGGGTATTCTATCACTTTTGGTAATAATTATTGCAAAATTACTAGAGGAGCCCTTGTAGTAGCAAAAGGAGAATCTTATAGGAGCCTATATCATTTGTGCGATGATACGGTGACAAACCATGCAACAACAACAACTTCAAAAAATGCTCAATATGCAGTAATGCTATGGCATCAATGTTTATGACATATGAGTGAAAAAGGTCTAAAAATTTTGCTTTCTCTCCATCCTCAATGCACATATTCCTTCTTCTTATTCTATTCGGGTAGGTGGTGAACAACGAGAAGTCACAAGGGAACAACAAGGCTTTTAGGAGACTCAAACATCCTAGTTGACCAATCAAAAGTCATATATTGACCATGCAAGAATATGAAAGATAAAAATTTGCTAGGAAGACCAAGATATTCAATATCCCTATGTGTGCATAGTGAAGTTCATTATCCCAATTTTGTACACGATTGGACTTAACTACTATGAATGCAAGCCATCAAAAGCTAGCTCAACCATAAGCTAGCATTGGTTTGTGCAAAAGAGGGTCACTAATGTGACAAACGTGTTGTACCATGTGTAAGGTTACTCAATTGCCAGTTAGGCGTCTATAGCCCCGATGGAGATCACCCTATGGTTGTCAAAACTAAGAATTCTATGGATTCAAGCTCTTTTTTTGGATTTTGGGATTTTTCTCATTTTATGGAGGAACAAGGGATTTTTTTCTTTTTGGGATTTTACTCGTTTTATGGAGGAGTAAGGGAATTTTTTTTCTTCTTGGTATTTTGCTCGTTTGGTGGAGGAGAAAGGAAAATTTTTGTTTTTCTGGGGGGGGAGGGGGGAAGCTTGTCCTTTTTTCAATTATCAACTTTTAGACCATGCACATAATAGGAGCAAGAAAAATTGTTTGCTTAAGAGGCAAAACCTACTTTGTAGTGTCATATTTTCTTATTCAAAATTATAATTAAGAGTGTAAAAATATATTGGGGTTTTGAGAAAAACAAAGTACAACCAAAGCAAAACCCTATTGCTAAAGATCAAGATGGCGTGGAATGAAGTCTGAAAGGAAAACTAGGAATGGTCGAGTGATCGAAAGACCATTTTGAACACCTTACAAAAACTACTAAGAGGAGTAAGATATGGGTAAACAAACATCAAGAAAGAGAAATATGGATAGAAATGAATAAAGGAATGGGATTTATGCATAATATAAAATATGTTACATTGAGATAAGAAAAATTCGTACAAACATGGTGCTACATGTAGTGCTAAACAAAAAGAAAGACGAATGTAAGTGCAACAAACAAAATATATAATGCAATACAATAAAACATGTCTAGATGACATGATATGCAAGAAGGAGCAAAGATAATCAAATGTGTATTACAATAAATGGCAATATGCAATACAATGATGTTATAGAATGAATATGTGTTGGATGACGAAATAAAACTATGTGTTGTGTTTTTATGTTTATGTTTTGTTGTTTTTTTAATGCATAGAATGCCCACAGCTGGAGAATATTAAGGGGTTCAAGTTCCTTAACACCCTCAAGTGTAGCTAGACAATAAGTTCTTGGTCTCAGCTTATGTGTGATGATGAATGGGCCTAACCAATTTATCGTGAATTTATCATGAAAATGGCTAGGCAAGTTGGAATTCTGTTGGTTCTTCTTTAACACGAGATCACCAACTTGAAATTCTCTAAGATGTACCTTTGTATCATAAGTTTGTTAATGTGATCCTGATAAATGTGAAGATTTTCAAGAGCATTAATACATTTTTCATCAAAAAGAGTGAGTTGATCAAGGTGATCCTATCGTGCAGTGTCATCATTGATGAATTCTTGTAGTGAGATGCATAACAAGGGAATTTCAAGCTCTAAGGACATGATGGTCTCAATGCCATAGATTAAAGAAAATGGGGTTGCCCTAGTTGGTGTTTGAATGCTTGTTCGATAAGCCCACAGTACTAGAGGTAATTGAAGGTGCCAATCGTTTTGATGATGATTAATCGTGATCGCCATTTGAAGGACAAAAATTTGCACCATATAATAAACAAAATATCAAAGCTATAAAAACTGATTTTATATTTGAATGAATATTACAATACAACTTTTGGCATTACAATAGACTTGTCATGTAAGGATTTTTCAAATGATACAAATCACAAGAAAGAGGTGTGATTCCCCTTTTCTTAATAAAGAGCACCTATGGGTGCAATCTGAATCTTTTCATGCCAACACATCGTTTGAGAGAGCATGTTTTTTGCAACCGCCTCATAAGGTCAGATCTGGAACCTTTCACTGTCTTTGAATCTTGTCACCTACATATAGAGGAAACAACAATGAATCAATGGCATGTGCGAGGTCCACCAAACTTGGGCCCATATTTGATCTAAAGATGTAAATTAAAAGTAAAAGTAGTAAAATACATGAAATATGAAGGATCTAATGCTAAAATGCACATGCATATAAATATCTAAGCAAAAATGTGAATGAAACTTATCACCTGACTCCTCGACGGTGACCATCTCAGTCAAGATGGTTTTGATCTACAAATCATCTTGGGACAAGACGGTCACTATCACAGTTTTGTGCCTATGCATAACCAAATATCGATAGGATTTTGAGTAATATGTAGAGGTTTTTTATGATCGATTGTGTGGGTTGAAAAGGAGACTTTTTGGGAGTCTCCTCGAAATAACATATTTTAGGTGTCTATAGTGGGCTCATTCATACACATATGTTGAAATAAATTTGGATAGGGATTTTCCTTAAAGCTTATTGTTACATAGTTCTACTTTTTTTTGTGAACAAAAGTTATTTTTAATCTTTCATATGTTTATTTTAGGTGTCGTGAAACTAGGCATTTGCTTGAGAATGCCCAGTCAAAAGTCCCAAGGTGGTGAGAATAGATAAGGATGAGGATAGGAAATGGTTTAGATAATCAATATGTAGTTCCTCTCATTTAAATAAAATGGGATGGGGATAGTTTGTTTGTTGTGCAAAATAATGAGGTGGGTTTTAAATTCATAGTGTCATATTCCCTAGGAACTGGGGGTAGTGTTTTAGGCCAACTTAGCTTGGACTCTAATAAGGAGTAGGGTAAGCTTAGTTAAAAGAAATAAGGTATCTTCTTTACTATGGTTTTGACACAACATGTTAATAGAAAAAACAATTATAAGGTAAATCACAAGTCCCTCTTATTGAATAAATCACAAGGCCATATCTATCTATCTATATATAGAAAAGTGATCCATATAAACATAAAAAACAAGATTATAAAACAAAAATATTACAACATTAATATAAGATTAAAAGAAAATTAGTTTATACAAATATCCATTCAAATTCCAATAATAAAATTTCAATTTAAAATTTACGATAAATATATATATATATATATATATATATATATATATATATATATATATATATTTTTTTTTTTCAATTTAAATCTATTTTTATTGTCAGACATTTTCATTAAAATTATAATTAAATTTAATAACATAAAATAAAATACTACCAATCAAACTAATTTTTTATATTTATTTATTTTATCTTAAATTTTTATCTAAATTAACTATATTTAAAATTTTAATGTTTTTTCACGGCCATTAAATGTTTTATTCATATCCCTTCCACTCATTAGTTTTAATGAAAATATCTAACAACAATTTTAAAAAAATACAAAATACCCTATTCATGTTTTTAGTTTCTTAGTATATGTAATTTTTAAAATACCTTTGGTGTCACCTTAATGTATTATACATGCCATTTAATATATTATAAATATGTTGTATCCACACAATCATACAAATAAATATTAATTTGAACTTTTAAATTATACATATATTCAAACAATATTGCAAATTTTAACCCAACGTATGACTACAAGGAAAAAGCGTATATAGGCGCTGAAATCAAGTGGAAGGAAAAAAAACTCATTGCTCAGATAAGGACTAGCTCTCATAGGCTTAGATGTGAAACAGGGAGATGGACAACGCCCAAAGAACAATGGGAAGAAAGAATATGTACTCTATGCAACACAGGGGCAGTAGAAATAGAGGAACACTTCATCTATAAATGCCCGAGTTTTTCAGATATCCGTGAGAAATACAAAGAAACACTTGAGAACGAGTTTATGATAGATTTATTTGAAGACAGTAAAATAAAAAAAGTTGGAGAATTGCTAACACAAATCAACGGGAGAAGGAACAACCTTCTCAAAGATATTAAAGATCATATGATATGATTTGAGTAATTGTACTTCCATATTTGAGGTCCCATAGACCATATTTGGGTCTCGCGGACGTAATTAAAATCTTTCATTCATTCAATATCCATATAATTTTAAAGAAACTTAAGTTCAAACCACCGTAAAGCGCGTGTAAAACATAATGTGTACTATATGTAAATAAGCTTTTATATACAAAACAAAATAAAATAAAAAAATAAAAAATAAAAAATTTAAATAAATTTTAAATTATAATTAGATTGATGATAATATTACAATTAAAAAAAAATCACAACATTTTGTTGAATTTTAATCGTTATAATTTGTCAGATATGATATAATGAAACGTCCGACCGTGATATGAGGAGTTTTAAAAAGATAAAAAATAAAGTATTTAATTAAGTTTTAAATTATAATTAAATTATCTTGATGATAATATTACAATTAAAAAAAATCACAACATTTTCTTGAATTTTAATCGTTAATCGTTATTGTCAGATATGATATAATGAAATGTCAGACCGTGATGTGGGAAGTTTTAAAAAAAATAAAATATTTAAATAAATTTTAAATTATAATTATTATTTTGATGATAATATTACAATTAAAAAATCTAGGTGTTGTAGGTGAGTTGGAGAGGAGAGGGCAATCCTCCAAAGGAGGTTCCAGGTTCGAATCTCCACCCTACCAAAAAGCTGAATTGGGTACCCAAAATCCAATTGATAATGTTGATGCGACCCCCGGGTGACTTTGACCGTGTAGAACCCCTGTCGTGGTCTCTTAAACCAAAACGGCCCCGCAAGAAGTTTTTCGCTTTTAAAAAAAAAAAAAAATTACAATTAAAAAAAATCATAACATTTGTTGAATTTTAACCGTTATAGTTAGTCAGATATGATATAATGAAACGTCTGACCGTGATGTGAGGAGTTTTTGCCACGGTATCTTACATTCCGTGATAAGGTTTTGATGTTGTATGCTCCCATGAATTATAAGGTTTAATTGACACCTATCATATTTCCGTGTATAGCTTCGCAACGCAAACGCCTTTCGTGATTCTTAATTAAGATATCTTTGATTTTTTAGGAATTATTTAAGAAAAGAAAACTCTAACTATCCCAAGAATATACTTGGCTTTATCGAGTTCGTCTTGTTAGCTTTAGATTTCACTCTTTGAACGTTCCATCACTATCTATATTTTTGCCTTTCAATGCTTGTTCGAAAATGTATTCTTTTGGGAGGATGAGAATTATAAAATATTCTTCTGGTTAAATATCAATATTTTGTTCCAGGTGATAATGCACTTGTACAAGTTTTGGCTTTTCTTCGGGAAAGTTTAAGGTTCAAACAGCGGTATGAGTGTGAGGGGTAGATGTGTAGTGACTGTGTTAAATTTCTTATTGATAAACATAACTCTAAAGCTACTCAACCTTATTCGTAAAAAAATTTACACTAACCAATTAAAAAAAAAATATTAATATTTTTTTTATCTTGAGGCTACCACAACTCATTTCATTTGAAATTATGATGAAAAGAAAACAAGTACTAAGAGGTAAAATTACATTTCATTTGAAATTATGATGAAAAGAAAACAAGTACTAAGAGGTAAAATTAATATTTTATTTTATATCACTTATTTAATTTTGGTTGGGGATAAGTTAACTGGACAACGTTTTGGGTTTTGGTTCTTGTAAGGGGTGGGTGTGTATGATTGTATGTTGACTCCTATTGATAAGTTTAGCTCTCATCCTTATGAGAGGTCATGATTAAGATGAGGATATCCAACTCCAAGCATGAATCATAAAAGTTTCTTACACTAACCTTAATCAAAAAATTATTATTTTATTTTATTTATTAAAAATCTTTATAAACTTTAAGTTCGTATAAAATAACAATTTACCAACCAACTTATTCCTATCAAATTCTAAAAATTAAAATTATTAGATATATAACATTGTAACGAGGTTAAGAAACTTAATCCTTAACCTCACTCGTCATTCACCAACTTAATCTTTGACTTCTACACAAAGAACATCAGTCGAATCGAACGGACACTATAAAACAAAGTTCAATATTTTGTAAGATTGGCCGCTGGATGCGTTCGTAAACATTATGAGGACTCTGATTGGAATAAAAATAAACTGAAGTATCATCATCGTCATATTATCTAAATGGAGATGCTGTTACGAATGCCTTCCTACTTGTGTGGTCCAATCCAAATCCAACTTGCTGGGATGCAACTACGTGTAAGGCACCTTGGCGGGCCCCGATCTGCTCTTGAACCTCCCATCGGCATTCCTCTCCTTGAAAACCAAGTCCGGATAATTGACGATCTCCGAATACTCTTCCGATCCTTCCTCAGGCATCATTCTCCTGCTCACGGGGCCAATTGGGTATGTATCCGGAGTATGGATATGTTAAATATGCAGGTGTTTAGTGATGAAATTTTGTGAATTTTTAATTTTTTTATTAAAGGTTTTATGTTTTTTTTTTATATGTTTTGGAAGATTCGGGAAGACTAGTAAACTCTGGAAAATTTCAAAAGATTGTTTGGGTAGAAAAATTAGAAAACCCTCCCGGTTTATAATTATAAAAAGAGAGTTGAACGTATGTAACGTAGTATTATTGAAGAGTTCCTCCGAATAAATAAATATATGTTTTTTTTTTAATTATTTGGTCCTCATTTTATTTATTGTTCATATTTTTGGTTATAGTTTTTATTTTGTCAGTTTTAACATATTTTTGTTTTTTTTTTTCATGATATCAAGTGCTATAGTAGAAGAGAGGTCGTTGTATATGCTTTGGTAAGGAATCGTGCTCTCTTTACAACATTGATTGTTTTATCTTTATTTTGGAGTGCTTCTAAGGGCTAGTGCATTGGTTCACAATTTGATTGGGAGAAGAGTATTAGAAGGTGAAGTCAATATCCAAATCTTCAATGTTCTTCAATAGAGAAAACAAATAGTTTTTTGGAGTCTTTCTTTGGAAGAGGAAACAAACAATTTTTTAGAGTATTCATTTGGGAGAGGAAACAAACAGCTTTTTGGAGTCTTCCTTTAGAAGAGGAAACAAACAATTTTTGGAGTCTTCCTTTGGAAGAGGAAACGAACAGTTTGTTTTTCTATAAAAGGGGAATGACCCTTTGCATGTAAAGATTGATTGAATGTAAAATTTTACTGAAATAAATAAAATAACGAAGCTACCATTACCACATGGTTTTATTTGTACATTGCAGGGTCTATATAAATTTTTTTTTTACTGTTGTTCTGTGTTATTGTTGTTTTTTGCTTGTTCAAAATTTGACATCTAGTATCAAAGCCTAGGGTTTTGTGCGAGTGGGAGCTGCTACAATGATAGGAGGTGTAACCAAGTTCGATATTGAAAAGTTTGATGGTAGGAACTTTACCCTATGGAAGATGAAGGTGGAGGATTTGTTGGTTCAAAATGACCAAGCCTTATGAAGAACACAAGCTTATACTGAGAGGGGGGGTGAACAGTATAAGACATCTTTTTAATTTTTCTTTTATACTTCAAAACAGTAAAGCAATATACCCAAAGCAATATAAAAACAATGCACAATATCATCCATAAAGTGACACCAATTTTAACGTGGTTCACCCAGAATGGCTGGGCTACATCCACAAAACTTTTCTCTAAAAGTTATCTCAAAGTTCTTTGGGAAACCTTCCCAATTACAATGTTTATGAGCCTCGGCCCAAAGGAGATACCTTCCCCCAATTTGAATTTATGAGCCTCTGCTCAAAGGAGATACCTTCCCCCAATCTAAATTTATGAGCCTCTGCTCAAAGGAGATACCTTCCCCTCTGCTTTGGATATGATCCCTCAGAAGATCAACTGTCTCTATCTCTTGCCAGCACGTGGAACTCCTTCCCATCGAAGACCTCCTGTCCTCAATGCTCAGCCTAAGAGACCTCTACCTTCTATGATCACGTCCATAGCATCTCAACAACAAGCCTTCTCAAAGACTTGCCAAATCTGTCCTCAGGTTCTTCTCACAGAACTAGTGCACCTTTGTCCTCATACAACAGCACTCCGTGTTCATCTTTGCCCTTTGTGCTCTCTACGCCTTCTACTCTCTCTACGCAATCACAGTCGCGCTTGGAACAATTCGCCATGACTCTTCGCTCACTCTACACACTTCGATCGAATTTTGCACTCTACACTCGGTGATCGAACTTCTCACTCTGTGCTCTATCTACGAATGTCGCAACTCCCATTTCCCTCAACTCTATAAATAGCCCTCCTTTTATAACAAAATTTTCAAGATCAAAATCTTAATCTTAGTTGGCTGTAACCCTGATCTTTAGTCGGCTGCACAACCCTAAACTTCATCGACTGTAAATTTAACTTTGTCGGCTTCAACTGCATCTATAACTCTTCTGTAGCTTTTGTCGTGAAACTACAACATGTCGCGATATCGCGACACCTTTGCAACCGTACACTTTCTCTTGGCTTTTGTCGCGATATCGCGACACTTCTGCCTTTGTCGACTTCCACTAAGCTCTTGTCGTGATATTGCGACACTTCTGTCTTTGTCAGCATCAACTTTGCTTTTGTCACGATATCGCGACACTTCTCTCTTCGTCGACCTCCTTTTTTATTTTGTTGCGAAATCGTGACACTTCTGCCTCTGCTGACTCCGTCTTCACTTCTGTCATGAAATCGTGACACTTTTGCTATAGAAGACCTGCTTCCAGTTTCTATCGTGAAATTGTGACACTTTCTCCAACCGTACGCTGCCATATCAAACTATCATGAAATCGTGACACTTTCTGCATCCGTGTGCTTTCTTTTCTGCCTGTCGCAAAATTGCGACACTTTTTACATCCGTACGCTTTCTCTTCAACCTATCGCGAAATCGCGACAGTTCTCATTTCAAACTCTTCCTTTTGCTGCATGTCGCAAAATTGCGACAGTTCTCACTTCGAGTTTTGCAGCATGTCGCGAAATCGTGACAGTTCTCACTTTGAACTCTGCAGCATGTCACGAAATCGCAACACTTTTTGTGTTACTTTCTGTCTCTTTGAACTTGTCACGAAATCGCGACAGTTCACACTGCGGACTCTCTCTTCTGCATTATGTCGTGAAATCGTGACACTTTTTCTTTTGGACTCTCTCTCCTGCAATATGTCGCGAAATCGTGACACTTTTTTGTCCAAACAACCTTCCTTGCAATATGTCGTGAAATCATGACACTTTTCCTTCTTTGCCTTTTTGCACTTTTCGAGTCACGAAAATGCGACATGTCGCGAAATCGTGACACTTTCCACCTTGCTCTCTTTCTCTGCCAACATGTCGTGAAATCGCGACAGTTTTTCCACTTGCCTTTTTCTCTGTCAACATGTCGTGAAATTGTGATAGTTTTTCCTGCTTCTCTCTCTTCCAACATGTCATGAAATCGCGACAGTTTTTCTTGCTTCTTCTCTCTCTTCTAACATGTCGTGAAATCATGACAATTTTTCCAGCTCTTTCTCTCTCCTCTAACATGTTGCAAAATCACGACTATTTTTCTTGCCTACTGTATATGTCGCGATATCGCGACACTTTTCTTACTTGTCTTTTTCTTTGATCTTTTGCAAATGGGCTACTATGGTCTTCTTGGAAACTCACTGTCCATTCTCTGAATAACCTTTGAACTGGTCATGCGGTAACCTTCATCAAAACAAATTATTTGACATTAAATTAAATTCCTTCAAGAGCTTCTTGACATCAATGACAACTTATACACTTGAGCAAAGGCAATGTACCCAAAGTACCCAAAATTGCCAACAATCTCCCCCTTTGTCATTGATGGCAAACCTTTACTGAAAACACTTCTCAAGAGCCAAAACTGAAACCAACTATGCTAACAACTGAGAAATTGAGCCCAACACTGAGAATCTTCCTTTGAAGTTTTGCTCCCCCTAACTTAAAGCTTTCCTCTTCACTTGAAGCTCTCCCCCTTACTCATATCTCTCCCTCTTTGTCATCAATGGCAAAGGGTCACTTTTAGGGCTTGGAACTAAGAATGAGCCTCTTAGCTTAGTCCCTCCCGCACCTCCTGATGAGGTGATTAATTTTGGGTTGGGAGTAAAACTCCCATTAGGAACTGATCATCATCAGTGTCTATAATTTCCTTGCCGGGCCTTCTCTTGAATTCTTTGTCCATATTCCTGTTCTTGTTTCTGTCACTGTTCCTGTTCCTGTTCCTGTTATCATTCTTGTTCTTGTCAATGCCTTGATCCTTGGACCTGTTCATACCACTGTTCCTATTCTTGTACCTTGGAAGTTCAACTCTACACTGTCTAGTCGTGTGACCTTCATTGTTGCACTTATAACAAGTAACAATGTTATTCCTGTTAGGCATACCTGTTCTTTGAATTCGCCTGTTCTGACTAACCCTGTTCTTGTTATTAGCCTTGCAGAAAATTGCCTTATGCCCAAACTGTTTACAAGAGTAGAAATACCCTTGAAAGAAATTACCACCTCTGAAACTGTCATTTATCTTACTTACTTGAGTCATGCAATGCGAAGCCATGTGACCAAACCTGTGACATGCAAAACATCTGCCTTGAAATTTTCCTGTATTTGACCTCTTGGGTCCTGAAAACTTCTTCTCATCTTGAATTCTGTTTTCTATTTCTGCGCGTCTATCATTCAAGAACTCATGATCTGAAATACTTTCCTCATCAGAACTCTTTTCCTTTTGGAGTCTCTTACTAGACTCTCCAGCTTGTTCCTTGTGTGGCTTAACAAAACCAAGGCCTATTTTATCTGTTGTCTTTTTTTTATCTTTGATGAGTGGCTTAACCTTTTTGGAGCTATCTTGAAACTTGTAAATATTATCCTTGTATTCTTTAGTTTCCTCTTTCAAAGAAGCCATTTTATGTTCTAACTCACTATACTCAAGAACCTTAGACTCTAACTCATCCTTGAGTTTTTGTGTCTTAGCCATAGAGAAGTCAAGACTTTCTAGAAGATCATCTCTCTCCATACAACATTCATCTAACTTATCCTTGAGTCTAGCATTCTTCTTTCTTTCCTTTTTCAAAGCATTAAGAGTGTTAGTAAGTTCACTTTCAAGATCCTTTATTTGTTTGCTTTCTGAATCATCAAAGCCTTTTTCAGATTTTTTATCACTAGAGGTGCTACCTTTTTCAAAAACCATACATGCATCTTCCTTATAGTTTTCTGAAGCATCCTCATACATACTAGAAACCAAATCATTATTTGAGCAATCATCCTCAAGGTGACCAAATTTCCACATCTAAGACATTTCATGATAATGAATCTCTGTTTCGGTTCTTCCTCATTTTCTGATATGAACATCTCATTTTCATTATCACTTGAAAAACTTTCACTATCACGACTAGAACACTTACTTGCTTTGTCTAGGTAGAAACTCTTCTTGTGCTTGTGCGAATACCTCTTTCCTTGATTGTTGTGATCATCTTTGTTTTTACTGTGATGCTTGTGCTTTTCAAAATCCTTGCTCTTAGAATCCTGTTTATCTTCATCACTTTCGTTCTTAGGAACAGTACAGTCGGTAGCATAATGACCAAACTTTCCACAATTGAAACATCTTATATTTTTCACGCTTTTGTGCTTTCTAGAGAACTTGTCTTTCTTGCTGTAATATGCCTCTTCATCACTTGAAGACTCATCACTCTCTTGAAGCTGTTTACCCTTGGATTTATTGGTAGCCTTGAAAGCTACCTCTTTCTTGACATCAACCTTTACTTGAGTTCTCAACTCAAAAGCTGCAAGTATACTATGGAGCTCATCATTTTTCAACTTATCCAAATCTTTAGCTTCCTTAATAGCAGAAATCTTTTCACTAAATCTATTAGGAAGAGATCTTAAAATCTTATCGCAAACATCATTTTCAGCAAGCTCAAGACCTAAGTCTTTCATGGAGTTAACAACCTCATCCATACGAAGCATGTAGTCACTAATATTTTTATCATCATTCATCTTGAGTTGTTCAAACATACCTTTGAAGTGTCTCAACTTGGCCTTTCTAACATTTGTATCACCTGTATGAACCACCTTCAACTGTTTTCACATTTCACTAGCTGTCTTGTAGTGAATCACTTTGGTGAGATCTGCTTTCTGTAAGCCTTTTAGGATTGCATTCATTGCTTTTGAATTGCAATGATGTAGGAGCCTTTCTTCTTTAGTATAAGGACCATGTACAGGAATAGTGTACTTATCTTCAATCACTTCCCATACCTCATTCCCAAGTGCCATTAGATGAACCTTCATCCTTGCACTTCAAAGACCAAAATCTGACCCATCAAGAATAGGTGCTGCATTGCCACTTGAATAATCCATTGTGTTCTTTACTAGCTTTTCTTTCAAGCTATTAAAATTTCCGAAGGCACCCGCTCTGATACCAATTGAAGAACACAAGCTTATACTGAGAGGGGGGTGAATAGTATAAGACCTCTTTTTAATTTTTCCTTTATACTTCAAAACAGTAAAGCAATATACCCAAAGCAATATCAAAACAATGCACAATATCATCCACAAAGTGACACCAATTTTAACGTGGTTCACCCAAAATGGTTGGGCTACGTCCACAAAAATTTTCTCTAAAAGTTATCTCAAAGTTCTTTGGGAAACCTTCCCAATTACAATGTTTATGAGCCTCGGCCCAAAGGAGATACCTTCACCCAATCTGAATTTATGAGCCTTTGCTCAAAAGAGATACCTTCCCCCAATCTAAATTTATGAGCCTCTGCTCAAAGGAGATACCTTCCCCTCTGCTCTGGATATGATCCCTCAGAAGATCAACTATCTCTACCTCTTGCCAGCACGTGGAAATCCTTCCCATCGAAGACCTCCTGTCCTCAATGCTTAGCCTAAGATACCTCTGCCTTCTATGATCACGTCCACAACAGCTCAGCAACAAGCCTTCTCAAAGACTTGCCAAATCTGTCCTCAGGTTCTTCTCACAGAACCAGTGCACCTCTATCCTCATACAGCAACACTTTGCATTCGTCTTTGCCCTTTGTGCTCTCTACGCCTTCTGCTCTCTCTGCGCAATCATAGCCGCACTTGGAACAATTTGCCATGACTCTTCGCTCACTTTGCACACTTCGATCAAATTTCTCACTCTGCACTCAACGATCAAACTTCTCACTTTGCGCTCTATCTACGAATGTCGCAACTCCCATTTCCCTCAACTCTCCAAACAACCCTCCTTTTATAACAAAATTTTCAAGATCAAAATCTTAATCTTAGTCGATTGTAACCCTGATCTTTAGTTAGCTGCACAACCCTAAACTTCGTCGGCTAAAAATTTAACTTTGTTGGCTTCAACTGCCTCTGTAACTCTTTTGTAGCTTTTGCCGTAAAACTACATGTCGTGATATCACGACACCTTTGCAATCGTACAATTTCTCTTGGCTTTTGTCGTAATATCGTGACACTTCTGCCTTTGTCGACTTCCACTAAGCTCTTGTCATGATATCGTGACACTTTTGTCTTTTTCAGCATCAACTTTGCTTTTGTCGTGATATCGCGACACTTCTCCCTTCGTCGACCTCCTACTTTTGTCACAAAATCGTGACACTTCTGCCTCTGCTAACTCCGTCTTCACTTCTGTCGTGAAATCATGACACTTCTGCTATAGAAGACCTGCTTCCAGCTTTTGTCACAAAATCATGACACTTTCTCCAACCGTACGCTGCCATATCAAACTATCATGAAATTGTGACACTTTATGCATCTGTGTGCTTTCTTTTTTGCCTATCACGAAATCGTGACACTTTTTGCATCCGTACGCTTTCTCTTCAACCTGTCGCGAAATCGTGACACTTCTCATTTCAAACTCTTCCCTTTGTTGCATGTCACAAAATCGTGACAGTTCTCACTTCGAGTTTTGTAGCATGTCACAAAATCACGACAGTTCTCACTTCGAACTCTGCAGCATGTCACGAAATCATGACACTTTTCGTGTTACTTTCTCTCTGTTTGAACTTGTCATGAAATCACGACAATTCACACTGCGGACTCTCTCTTCTACATTATGTCGCAAAATCGTGACACTTTTTCTTTTGGACTCTCTCTCCTGCAATATGTCACGAAATCCCGACACTTTTTCGTCCGAACAACCTTCCTTGCAATATGTCGCGAAATCGTGACACTTTTCCTTCTTTGCCTTCCTGCACTTTTCGAGTCACGAAAATGCGACATGTCACGAAATTGCGACACTTTCCACCTTGCTCTCTTTCTCTGCCAACATGTCATGAAATCGTGACAGTTTTTCCACTTGCCTTTTTCTCTGCCAACATGTCGTGAAATCGCGATAGTTTTTCCTGCTTCTTCTCTCTCTTCCAACATGTCATGAAATCGCGACAGTTTTTTCTGCTTCTTTTTCTTCTAACATGTCGCGAAATCACGATAGTTTTTCCAGCTCTTTCTCTCTCCTCTAACATGTCACAAAATTGCGACTGTTTTTCTTGCCTACTGTATATGTCGCGATATCACGACACTTTTCTTGTATTTTTCTTTGATCTTTTGCAAATGGGCTACTATGATCTTCTTGGAAACTCACTGTCCATGCTCTGAATAACCTTTGAAATGGTCATGCCCTAACCTTCATCAAAAAAAATTATTTGACATTAAATTAAATTCCTTCAAGAGCTTTTTGACATCAATGACAACTTATACACTTGAGCAAAGGCAATGTACCCAAAGTACCCAAAATTGCCAACACCTTAGCCTTGAAAGGGATCGTGAGTAAACCAAGAAGTATGAAATATGAGGAGTGTGCAACACTAGACAGAAAGGTGGTTTCTACAATCCATCTCTGTCTACCAGAATATGTCTTGTTCAATGTTGCTAAAAAAGGACCACAAAAGCCCTTTGGAAGAAGCTTGAAAGGTTGTATGAGACGAAATCAACAATAAATAAGGTTTTTATGAAGAAACCACTTTATAGCCTGAGGATGAAGGATGGTTCATCTATGGTAGATCATTTGAATGAGTTTAATACCCTAATCAATAAATTGGTCTTAATTAATGTGAAGATGGAGGATGAGGATAGAGCTATCACCCTACTTTGTTCCCTCTTAGACACTTGGTATCATTTGGTGATGACCATCATTAATTCATCATTAGGAGCTATAACTTTTGATGGTGTGGTAGTTGCTTTGTTGGTAGAAGAGTTGAGGCAAAAAACATCTTTGGAACCCTAAACCAATGAAGCCCTAGTTATGAGAGGTCAATATTTCGAGAGGATTCGACAAGGTAGATCATAATACAAATCTAAGTCTAAAGGATGCAAGTTGAAAGGGAAGTGCTAGCATTATGGAAATTCGGGCACTCAAAGGACTGTTGGTATGTGAAAAAGGAAAATAATGGTGAGGCCATTACGATAGATTCAGTAAAGATGACAACATATGAGGCTTTTTGTATTAGCAACACTAGATCTATTTTGTATACCTGGGTTTTGGACTTGAGTGCATCTTTCCACATGTTTACTCATAGATACTGGTTTCTCAAATATTAACCACATAGTGGTGGGATGGTCTACTTGGGTGATGATCATCCTTTAGAAATTATGTGAAGAGGGGACATCAAGATCAGACTGGATGATGGTAGAGAAAGGATGTTATGTGATGTACAACATGTGCTTTATTTACGAAAGAATTTACTCTCAATCAAGATGATGGATGAGCTAGGGTATTCTATCAGTTTTGGTAATAATTATTGCAAAATTACTAGAGGAGCTCTTGTAGTAGCAAAAGGAGAATCTTATTGGAGCCTATATCATTTGTACGATGATACGGTGACAAACCATGCAACAACAACAACTTCAAGAAATGCTCAAGATGCATTAATGCTATGGCATTAATGTTTATGACATATGAGTGAAAAAGGTCTAAAATTTTTGCATGACCAAGGTATATTTTTTGGGATTAAGTCTTGTAATTTAGACTTATGTGAGCACTATATTTTTGACAAAAAAAAGATGGTTCAATTTACTACAAGCCTTGATAAGAGTTCTAATTTTCTCAACTATGGAGATATAGGGAAGGGGTATGGTTGTGGGATATTAGTCAAGATGTTATTTTTAATGAAACATCCATGTAAAGGAAGGAGATACAACAAACACCTAATGTTGTACCAATTGAAGTAGATATGAATGAAGATATAAATAAAAATCAGCATGTTGAAGCTTCTGATAAACATGCAGAACAACATGTAGAACAACAAGTAGAGTAGCCACAATAGTCACAAGACCAAGAGCCACAACCAACAAATAATTGGGCTAGAATATCGACATGTCCACAAAAGTGTTCGGAAAGGTATTCTCTTATTTTTAGTCCTCTTTTTCTTTGTTAACTGATGATGGTGAGCCTAGTTCATTTCATGAAGCTTGAGAATCTAAAAATACAAAAATATGGAGGAAAGCCATGGAGGAAATGGAAGCACTTCGTAAGAATAAAACGTAGGAACTTATGGATCTCCCACCTAGAACAAAGGTTGTTGGAAATAAGTGGGTATACAAAGTAAAGAAAAATAGTGATGGGTTATTGGAACGCTATAAAGCTTGCTTGGTGGTAAAATATTATGTGCAAAAATCAGGTATAGAATTTAATGAAATTTTCTTTCCAGTTGTGAAGTTGACTATTGTTAGAGTTTTACTTGCACTTGTAGCAATATAGGATTTAGAACTGGAGCATCTTGATGTGAAAACTACTTTTTTGCATGGTGATATCAAGGAGGATATTTATATGGATCAACCTAAGGGCTATGAAGAAAGAGGTAAAGAACATTTGGTTTACAAACTCAAGAAATATCTGTATAGATTGAAATAGGTGCAAGGATGTGGTACAAAAAAATTGACAACTTCATGAAGAGCCAAGGTTTTAGCAAGAGTGAAGTTAACCATTGTACATATTATAAGAGGTTTGGTGATGGTAGTTTTATTATTTAGTTGTTGTATGCAAATGTTATGCTAGTTTTAGGCCCTAGCATGAAGAAAATTATTAATTTAAAGGCTTAGCTGGCTAGGAAATCTGAAATGAAGGATTTAGGAGCAGCAAACCAAATTTTAGGAATGAAGATACACAGGGACAAAACATGAAGGAAGGTCTAGTTATGTTAAAATTCATATATAGAAAAGATTTTGCAGCACTTTAATATTCAAAATGCAAAACCAGTTTGTACCCCACTTCATTCACACTTCAAATTGTCTTTTGAAGTGTCCTAAAATAGAAGTAGAGAAGACAAGCATGTCTTGTGTACCGTATTCATCAGTAGTAGGAAGCCTCATGTATGCCATGGTGAGCACCAAATCGGATATTACCCAAGTAGTGGAAGTTATCAATTGATACATGGCAAATCCTGATAAGGAGCATTGGAATGCAATGAAGTAGATATTTAGATATTTAAGAGGTACTTCAAGTGCTACTATTTATGATAAATCAAAAAAATTGTAAGTTATAGATTTTATGGATTATTATTATGGTGGAGATAGAGATGGGAGAAAGTCCACTATAGGATATAATTTCACTCTTGTTGGTGGAGCTATGAGATGGACTTCTAATTTATAGCTTGTGGTGGATTTTTCAACTACTAAAGAATAATATATTGCAACAACTGAAGTCAGAAAAGAGACAATTTGGCTAGAACAACTGTTAGGTGAATTCAAGATAATACAAGAGAAAATTATGTTGCATTGTGATAGCCAAGTGCTATTCATCTAGTGAAGAACCCAAAATTCCATGATCACACAAAACACATTGATGTTAAGTACCATTTTATAAGAAATATGGTGGAAGAAGGTAGGATCCTGTTGGAAAAAAATGATATTGAAGTGAATCCTACAAATATGCTTACAAAGCTGATCAAGACAAAGAAGTTTGAGTGGTGCAAAACTTCTTAGGGATTGCTAAAAATATGATAAGGGTAACATTGGGCAAATGGAAAACATAGGCAAATATTTCCTATATATCGACTTCAAGTGGGAGAATGTTAGGAGGTAAAGTCAATATCCAGATCTTCAATGTTCTTTAGTAGAGAAAACAAATAGTTTTTTGGAGTCTTCCTTTGGGAGAGAAAACGAACAGTTATTTGGAATCTTCCTTTGGGAGAGGAAATGAACAGTTATTTGGAGTCTTTCTTTAGAAGAGGAAATGAACAGTTTTTTGGAGTCTTCATTTGGGAGAGGAACCAAACAGGTTATTTTTTCTAAAAAAGGGGAATGACCCCTTGCATGTAAAAATTGATTGAATGTAAAAGTTTGTCAAAATTAATAAAATAACAAAGTTGCCATTGCCCCATGGTTTTACCTACACATTGTAGGGTTTCCATGTAAAATTTGTATTACTATTTTTTTGCGTTATTGTTGTTTTCTTCTTGCTCAAAATTTGATATTTTTTCAACAAAGAAAACGATTCATAGAAAATGAGCAGTTTACTGGAGATTGATAAGTTTAATGGATCAAACTTAACATTGTGGAAGATCAAAATGGATGACTTACTAATGGAAAGGGACTTGTGGGTTGCAGTCACTTGAAAGCCCACTAGGATGGCACAAGAGGAGTTTAATAAGTTGTATAGAAAATCAATTACCCTTATTAGACTGAGTTTAGAAAACTCTATGATTTTAAATGTGACAAAAGCATAGTCTACTTAAAATATGTTGAAAATTTTGAAGAACATCTACGCTTCCAAGTCAATAGTGCATAAGTTAATGTTGCGAAAGAAGCTGAAAAATATTAAGATGAAGGAGAAAGGTAAGTTCTTATGCCACTTGAATGATTTTAATATTCTAATGAAGCAACTAAAATCCATTGTGGATAAATGGAGTGATGAAGATCAATATATGACACTGTTAATCAATATTCCAGACTCATGGGAGAATCTTATCACTTCCATAAGTGTTGCTTCTAACAAGTTGTAGATGGAGTCAATAGTTAGCCAACTATTGAATGAGAAGACAAGATGGATATCTGTTGGTGAAGCATACCCTTTAGAGGTCTATTTAGAACGTGGATGCTCAAAGGAAAGAGGAAAAGTTAGATCTAGTGGGATAAGCAAGTCTAGAGGTAGAGGCAGATCATCGAGCATAGGAAAGCAATTTTTAAGCAATGTGGAATGCTACTACTATCACAAAAAGGGGCATATAAATTTTCATTGTCCCTTGTTGAAGAAGAATGAAAATGTAATAGAAGAAAAGACAACTGATAAAGTTGTAGATGAAAACTCCTCCATGTTTTTTGCTTCTTATTGTCTATCAATTGAAGGGTGTGTTGAAGATTGGATTATAGATTCAAGAGCTTCTTTCCACATGAGACCACATCGTGAGTGGTTTGTCAATTATAAAGAGGTAAATGGTGTAAAATTGTATATGGGTGATAATGCCTTTTGTGATTTAGAAAGAGAAGGAACAAATATTGTGAAGGATTTAGGTGAAAAAATCAAGTATTTGCAAAGAGTTAGATATGTCCCTCAACTGAGAAGAAATATTCTCTCAATTTGACAACTAACTGAAAAAGGAGTAACTAATACCTTCTCAGATGAAGGATGCAATCTCACCAGAGGTGCACTAGTGCTTGCAAAAGGAAAGAATAAAGGCAATTTGTTTAAACTAGATGTCAACCCTTGTGAGAAAATTCATTGCAATGTTTCCTCTTTAAAAGAAGCTAATGCAGCTGAGAAAATGATGAAGCAGAAGTTGGAGATTGTCTTCTTTGGTATAGAAGATGTGGCCATTTGGAAGAAATCAACTTGAAGTAGTTAGTCAGCAAAGGCATGGTGAATGACCTCAAGGATATCAACTCCAACACTCTTAGCTTTTGTGAATCATGTGTGATGGGAAAAAAAATGTAAGCTTATCGTATCACCTAAATAGAGCTAAATCTGCTTTGGATCTTATTCATTTAGACATTTATGGTCCTATGGATACTCCATCTATTGGTGGTGCACTGTATTTTGCCACTTTTATTGATGATCATAGCAAAAAATTATGGACTATATTTTTGAATAAAAAGAGTGACATACTTGATCATTTTAAAAGTTTTTTTTGCTAATGTAGAAATACAAACAAACAGGAAACTTAAGATATGGCGTAGTGACAAGGAGAATATTGTTTTGCTAAATTTGAAGAGTTTTGTAGGTAGAAAGGTATCTCTAGATAAAAGACTACACCTTATTCTCCTTAGTAGAATGGAGTAGCAAAGAGAATGAATAGAACACTACTGGAGAAGATGAGGAGCATGTTGTCAGATGCAAAGCTCAGTAAAGGGTTTTGGGCTGAAAATTTTCAATTGCCAACTATTTGGTTAATTTATCACCATGCACTACTTTGAATGACAAGACACCAAAAGAGGTATGGAGTGGGAGAAAACCATCAATCTCTCACCTAAGGATTTTTGGTTGTGAGGCCTTTATGCACATTATTGAGAAAAATAGGAAAAAGTTGGATGAAAATCCAAGAAATACTTTTTTGGTAGTTATGGAGAAGTTGTTGGAACAAAAGGATATAAATTATGGATTTCGAATGAACACATAAGTGTTTTCAGCAGAGATGTTATTTTCAAATAAATTAAGACAACTAGAGATATTCAACATTAGGAATTACAATAACAATTGAAAGAGAAGGTTAGTGTGCATGAATGCACTATGTTAGGTCAACCTTTAGGTGAAACACATGCTCAACCCTATCAGCCTCAAGAAATAATATCTTTTAGAGTTTCTAGCCTACAAAGACCTGATGGAGATTTGCCTTCTTATGTGCTTGAAGATGTGCATCAAGAGGATCAACAAATTATGCAACATGATTCTCCACCTTGTAGAGGAAAGGTTCAAGAATTGGTGGAGTCACCTAGAAGAACTAGAAGAGAGAAACATCTTCTCAACAGGCTTCAGAATTATTTTTGTGGATTTACAATTGCTTGTGATGATCCTCTCACATTTGAATATGCCATGAATAGTAAAAATAAAGAGCATTGGAAGAAGGTCATGCATGAAGAAATAAATTCAATGAAAAAGAACCATGCATGGTATTTAGTTTAACATGTTGGAAGAAAGATAATAGACAACAAATGGGTGTTCAAAAAGAAGTTAAGTCTTAATGGATTTGTGGAAAGATACAAGGCTAGGTTGGTTGCAAAAGGGTTATCTCAGATCCTAGGTATTGATTTTCATCAAACTTATGCTCCCACTGTGAAGTTATCTTCTATTAGACTTTTTCTTGCATATGTTGCTGCTTTTGATTTAAAATTTGAACAAATGGATGTAAAAACTGCATTCCTGCATGGAGATTTGAAGGTGGAAATATACATGCAATAGCATAAAGGTTTTGAAGTAGGAGGTGCAGGTGTTGTTTGTGGGTTGAAAAAATCCCTCTACGGATTGAAGCAGTCTCCTAGATAATGGTACCAAAATTTTGATAGTTACATGCCATAGACTGGATTTTTTCATAACCTTGTATATACTTGTGTGTATTACAAAACAAAAAGTTAAAGTTTTATAATTTTGGTTTTGTATGTGGATGTCATCCTCTTGATTGGAAATAATAAACAATTGATTTTAAAAGCTAAGGAGTTGTTATCAAAGAACTTTGTTATGAAGGACTTAGGTTAGACACATCATTGCTTGGGCATTGATATTGTTAGAGATCGTAAAAGTAGATAATTATGGCTCTCCCAAAAGGATTACATTAACCAAATTTTGAAAGAATTTGGAATGCAAGATAGTAAACCTACTAAAATTCCTATGCAACCTAGAGTTAAATTATCTACAAAAATGTGTCCAACTACAATTGAAGAAAATGAGAGGATGAAGAAAATTCTATATGTAGAGGCTATGGGCTCACTGATGTATCCAATGGTATGTACCTGGCCTAATATTGCTCATGATATTAGTATGGTCAACATATATATGTCCATTATTAGAAAGGAACATTGGACTATTGTAACAAGAATTTTTAAATATTTACAAGGTACTAAAGACCATGTTTTGTGTTATCAACCCAAGAAGAATGGAGAGTTTTGTTTACAGGGACATCTAGATAGATTGGGCAGGTGACTTGGACAACAATAAGTCAACAGGAGGATATGTCTTCACTTTGTATGGTGGTGCAATGAGCTAGAGAAGTAAAAAGCAAATTGTTGTAGCTTTGTCAAGTGCTGAAGCAAAATATATTGCTAATACTGAAGTTGTAAAAAAAACTATTTGGTTGATGAGGTTGTGCAAAGGTTTGTATTTGAAACAATAATATGTTGGAATAAAATGTGATAGCCAAAGTGCAATAGCACTTGCAAATTCTTCATCATAACATGAAAGGACAAAACATATTGCAATAAAATATCATTTTGTGTATGATATGGTGGAGAGTGGAATAATCAACTTGATCAAATGCAAAACCCAAGAGAATGCAGCAGGTGCACTTACTAAGGTTGCCACAACTCAAAAACATCAATTTATAAAAATTCTGCATCAAATAGGATTTTGTTACAATGTGCAAGTGTTGCATGATTTTTTTATTTAGAGATGAAATCAAAAATCTTTTTTTGAAGACTTCAAGTTTTTTTGGCATAACTTGAAATATTCTAGAAGACTAATAAACCTTGGAATATTTCAAAAGATTGGTTGGATGAAAAAATTAGAAAACCCATTTTGTGATTATAAAAAAAAATTACATGTATGTAACATATAAAAAAAATTAAGAGTTTCTATATATATATATATTTTTCAAAAGTATCTTGTCCTCATTTTATCTCGTGTTATTGTGTGTCTTTTTAGCATATGCTGTGTTTTTCTTTTCAAGATATTGCTTTAAATTCGTTGCAGCGTGGACACCATCCATATGATTATAGTTAACGCCTTCTCGAGCTCCGCCACGCTTTCCATCTTATACCACCATTTCTCGTCCTCTTTGTCTCCATGGCCAACATATCGAACTTCATCCCACCATGCTTGAAGCTCCGTGTCAGCTCTTACCATTTGGTGCTGTGGTAGTAGATCGACAGATATTCGCTAACCCAGGACTGTATTGCAGACCATATGTCTAATCCGTCCACTGCATAAGGGTAGTCTTCAATCACAAGCCTCAGCCCGTGAGGCATCGCTTCGTCTACCTCTGCCATTCCCCTGTTTTTTCGTCGAACAGTCAGTAAACTCAAATATTTAAAGCTTTTTCTGCATACTTTTTAAGGAGATCAGTAGAGAGCGTCTCTGAACCATCGAAGTCATTCAAAGTTTTAAGACATCGAAGTCATTTGAAGTTTTGTCAAAGAGTGACGTGAGTTCATGCACCAAAATCTGGACCAGAGACTTGAGTCCATAAGCTAAGAAATCAGACATTTTGAGGTGCCCAAATCTTTCATCTCGCGAGACGTAGATGTTTATGGCGAGTTCCAATTAAACTGCACTGGATAGGACGTCTGCCCAGTGAGGACCACTTTGGGAGTAGATATCCATTTCTGCAGGAATGCGGGCTCACTAATCTTTGGGGTTCCATTTACTGGTCCAAGATAGAAGAACTGGTCAGATCAAAACTGGGCAACCCACTTAACCGATCTGCCAAAAAAAGAAAAAAAAAAAAAAGGGGCACACTAATGAACGCTAACCAGAATTGGTATCCGTTAAGTCAACAAGTTGGAGCTCCACTCCTTTGCCAAGCAGTTCACTAATTTTGTCTACAAGTCCTGCACGGAAGTCGTTCAAATCCAAAAACAGTTTTCTTCTGGAGCACCACAACCCCCTTTACCATATTACTTCAAGATTTAAATTGCCACTTCATCTTTCAACACGGCGTCGATTGTTTTGTATGGATATTGATCCTTGAAAAAAATAAAGATTTTGTTAAAGTTGGAAGCCGTGGAAGAGGCTTTAATAGCCTTGAACGACAATCCCAAGACTAATCCAAGGATTTGCTTACGGTCACCTTTTTTTATTCAGCCTTATGGAGGATTAATGTCACATGCTTCTCCTCCAAGAAGGTGCGCGTCGTCCCTGGGAGTATTTCTAAAATAAATATAAACAAAACTTCAATTTCTTTGTCAAAGTTCTCGGCATATCAGATAATGCTCTCATATTTCTTGGCTCCTATAGTTTAATTGGGATAGGTAGTAGCAACGTGCAAGTTGAAAGAATGAAAGAATGGGATTTGACATTTGACTTCTTCCTGTGTCGTATATGTAAAGGAATTGGTCAAGATTCTTCTTCAAGATATCTATTGGCCATCCAAGGTGGAACTCGCACTACATAACCCGACAACGACTTCATGATCACTTAAACATAAACGTAGTACTTTGTAGTAAATAACATATTAGGACCAAAGCGTTATGCCTTTTCTAATGTTGACGTAGCTCATGTGACATAAGCCATCCCTTTTAATAATACCATTCCACCATGTGAAGAACGTGAAATCCAGCCAATTTTGCAAAAAGTGAAGTTTATCTATGAATGGACGAAAAAATATCACATGATTTTAGGCTAAATGGTAAAGCCTAAATGACTTATTGCAAATGGCTATTACATAAGGAGAGGATGTGTTCACGTGAAATGAACGTATTAATATTATAAGTGTAGATACCTAAAATCAGGTTATTTTTTTCATAAGAAGCAAATTAATCATAGCAATTGAATTAACCTCAGAATTTGCATACAAAACTCAACAGTGATAAATCCATCGCCTCAAAGTGAATTAGCTGGAAAACTAATATATTTTCTACAAGTCGTATTCCCAACCAATTCAAAATCCCCAACCCTTCGTCGGATTTGACCTTTGTAGTCAAATTCAAGAATACGCCAAGTTGTGAATACGCTCAAAGGCATATTCGTACAAGAGGGGTATTCACGTCTAAAAAAATAAAACTTAATTTATGTTTGTAGCAACCAATTTGGATGCAAGTTGCAATCAATAACAGATCACCCCTGTCAACAATCAGTCTAGTCCGCATGTTAGTCACCTCACCCCTCCCACTTGGAAAATGCTAGGAGAACCACTTTCTATAAATTGACCCCTTGGATTGACATTAAGAACAACACATATTCATAACAAAATTCTACCAAAATCAAGCATAATGAAGTGCTACTAAAATTCTCTTACAAAGTCATCAAACGATTTAGGTTTCGAGGGAAGGATACGGGTATCTCGTATTCAGAATTTGATGATACCTTTCTATAACACATTTCTATTTTGCTTAATTATTGTTAAATATTTTTCATGATATAACTTCATCACATGTATTTTTATATTCCTTGCATTTAGATCTAACTGTCATTGTATTGTCAAAGGCTCGTCCTTTCAGTTTTATAGGTATCTCAAGAGGTCTATAGGATAGATAACTATTAATAGGTTCCTTACAACACTAGTAGAAGACTTCCACAATCCTCCCATGCCCATACTTTTATTTTGCTATCGATTTGAATGAATCTATCGCATATTTAATTTAAGCGACGTCTTCGCTACAAATAGTCACATCCTTATTTTTAGAGGCTTAACATTAACTTTTCAACTCCAAGAGTGAATACAACAGTTGTGACTATTGTAGTCAACATATTTATCATACATCTGAGAAACCTTCGATCTCCCAGTCATATCAACATCTAGCCTAACCAAACCTATCCATGTGCATCATCTTAATAGTATACTTAGTCTTTGCTTTTCATTTTATATGTTGTCAATCCAATTCTATCATATTAACAAATCAACCAACTACAGTACTTCCAACTGGTGTATTTACTACAGATCTTTAAGCACCCACATCCAAGGTAAATTATTTTGATTTTGTTCATAAAAAAGAAGCTTGACTATGCCAATCAAGAAGTTTCAAACTTCTTACTATTTGGTAGGCCCCCAAATCATAATCTTCTTTTTTTTGTCTATTTTGCAGGTTTTGACAAATCTATCAACTATAGTATTTTTACATGACATATTCATTTAGATAGTGGATTCATGTACATATGACATATTTGATCTAAACATTGAAACATGTAGGTACTTATGATCCTCCACTTTTTAGTTTGTAGCATAGGTTGTTTGCTTATTGTTTAATTGTTATTCATCTATTCAACATACTACTTATAATAAGGAAAAACTAAAAGAACTTTAGTATAATTGTTTGTTTCAGTTTCTCAAGCTTTTAACCAAAATTACATATAAGAGTTGCATCTAGGATAAATTATATTTTGCATCTTTCTTGTACCCTTGCTTTCAAAAGAAAAGAAAAAGAAAAGCTTATTTATGTAACACAAATAGTAATCATCAAAAGCAAAATCGCATATATAATAGCAATTGTATTTTTTCATCTTTGTTCTCATAGTGCATTGCATCAACATATTAAGTATTAGTCCCTAAGATAGATTATAACATAGGTGTCTATTGGATTTAACATATCAAACTAGATTAGGGAATCTATAAAACCTAAGTGAACCTAAATATTTCACCACCAAAGATAAACTTTGCACACAAAATACAGTCCCAAAAATGATAGATTAATAACAATGCTCTCTTTCCCAAGTGTGGATGACTTATAAAGGAATGCATTTGGATCCAACACCCTTGTGCTCATTTTGGCAGCCCACATCTTTGGTGAACCCAACATGAACACATCACATAGGTCCCTATCCAAAAAATTTGATTGAGGACCTTATCCTTAATCAAGATAAAATAAATCACACTTTAATAAAGATCATTTTTTTTTTGTTTTCTTAGATAATAATAAGAACATAACCAATTATTAGTCCTTATGGGGAAGGTTAACAACCATTTGAGTAACTCGATGTACGAACCTTGGGGGTTATCTCTCTTGGCTAGTATATTATGGGGGGTTAGCGGGAGTCATAAGGAGGGTTGCTTTTCCAAGGTGAGATAAGGATATCAAACATCTTATTCTTTATTATAAGAACTCTAAAAACAAAACTTAATAAATTGAACTCCTCCTTTTTCCATGTTTGAACCCCGTATATGACTTGGAATATTTCACAACAAATGGCAAAAAATTTAAGCACTTCATTTGAACTTCCAAAGAAGCAACCTTTGATTGAAAACACAATATTTGAGGAAGAATAATAAGCTCCTCATTTTGAAACTATTTCTCCTATTCATAATGAACAAGAAGAGGTAGTTGTAAAATCTATGGATCATATTATTGCTTTCTTAGAAGAAAATAAAGAAACCATGGAAGTTGTCTTCAAGACTGAAGAAATGTTCCATTATGTTGTGGAAGAAATCCTTTTGGAACTTCCACACCAATCTAGATCAAACCCCATGAGTTCTAAACAATGATACTCACTCATCACCACAAGTTTAGGAGGGAGATCGTTAGGTATCCCATCCTCCATAGGAAATATAGGATCTAGACCCCCAACATAGTGCCATTCAGGTTAAACCCTCATGTCTCTTAGGATATAATTCATCCACATGTCCAACATGTGGACGTCCTTCCTAGTATGCCTCATGCTTTGAATGTGATTGCTTCCAATCCATTCTATAACATGTCTATGCCAACTAACAGTTACTTTCATAATGTTCCCCCTACTAACATGTCTTTTCAGAATAATCCTAGAACTAATAACATGATAATCCATTTTGGATTATCCCATCCAAGTGCTTAGTATTATCCTTTAGTCAATCCTTAATCTCAACCTATAGTACCATAAATGCCCTATCCTAGAATATAAGATATAAATGTCAGATTAGAACATTTAGCAAAAGAAAAATTTAAATTCAATAAAAGTTAGCCTCTACTCAAGGAGGTGTACCTAAAAAGTATTCTTACAAAGATTGTTGCAATGAATCTATAGATCCTAATTTGAAAAATAAACCTTATCCTTTTAGCTTTGTGTTGCCAAAGTTTTAGTTATATAAAGGAGAAGGTGACCTTATAGAGCACCTTCAAAATTTTAGATGTTGTTATTGAAGCTCTTTCCCACAAGTCTTAGTGGTGAGGCCTTGGAATGGTTGTATTATTATCCCACCACTCAGGAAAGACTTTTTTTGATGTGGTTGAAATGTCAATATTTTGTTCCTTATATCATGAAAAAATATAAAATTGATGACCTATATCAATTGAAACAAGGGAAAAATGAATCCCTTGATGAATTATTGCATTGATGTCAACCATTAGTTAGTATGACTAAGAAAATGTACCATAACAAATAAATAAAAAAATGAAAATTTGATATTGCATTAATAGACTTTGTTCGCTACAAATTATCCCTTTCGATTACAATGGACCTCCCAAAAGGGAGGGTTTTCTTTTGCAAATGAGTTCAGGGTACCACAAATGATCTCCTTGATCACACAAAAAATTTGTGGGAGGGTTTTGAAGTCTCATTGCTTGACCTCTTGAGCCTCTATGTGGATCCCAGTACCTGCACATAAGCCCACAATGAAAACATCAATGACATCTATTGAGCCTTTTGATATAAGCCCTAAATCATAAAAATGAGTTACAAAAAGATTATAAAACCTTACAAAACCTATGAAATAAGTTACAAAACTATGCAAAATGATTACAAAACCTTAAAAGTACCTTGTTTTACCTTGCTTGACTGCATGTTGTTGATTTCGAGTCTTTGCCCGTCTTTAAGGCTCAATCGCCCAAGGTGGTTGTCTTTGTGTGGCCACTTAGGGCGGTTTGCTTTGTGTAGCCACCCAAGGCGATTGTATTTGTGTAGGTACCCAAGGTGGTTGGAATTGAATTCTAGTAGGGGTTTCAAACTTAGATTTGGACCTTTTTGGAACTATTTTGAGCTTCTAATGCAGATCTAGTATTGTTTGGTTGTCAAAGGTGAGAGCAACTACAAAACAAATATTAACATACATTTAAAAAAAAATGCATGGTCAATGTTCTCGAGCTCTCCAAGTGGTACCTGTTGGTCAAAGTGACCACCTCTAGGGAAATAAGGAGTAATATTCTCAAGATTTTGCGTGTAGAGAAAATTCGCGATGATGCGATATTTTGAAGGCTGGAAGAAGAACTAAGACAAAAAGTCATGATTGCATGATATTTTTAAGGTCAAAAGCTGAACTAAGGTGAAATGTCATGATAGGGCAAAATTTTAAAGGTCAAAAGTTGAACTAAGGTGAAAAGTCACGAAGAGGCGACATTCTAAAGGCCAGATGGACCACGATGTCTCTGAAGAGGTTAAAGAAGATCACCATAACCAGAATATCTCAACCACTTCCAGTTGAAAGCTCCATGCTCTCTTCAACTACTTCTTTACCAAAATGAGCCTACGGGCATACTATTGTAACAAATTTCAATTTTATGTTATGTAAAAACTCTTATATATAGAATGAGCGACCCAAAAAAATGGTCGACTCTTAGGTGTTTACAAGGCTATGTATGCAGACTTTTGAAAGTTTAATAAAGAACATCCATTCTGGTTCTTGGCTCACTAGTGTTTCAAATCAAGTATGTGTGTTGTCTATTACTATATAAATATAAATCAAATATAACTTGTATTAATTTTTATTCTAAATTCCTACAATAAAGTTCAGTTAGATCTACAATTAACTTCACAGATAAGATTATATTTAAATAGATATTCATTAGAAGTTTTAGTTCCTCTGTTTTGATTCTCTATTATGCTTCTCTACAAAATAGTATAATAGTTGCTTTGTTGTTACTTAATATGTACCATTTTTATCCTCTAGCTATCGCTATATTTCCCTCTGTTTATGCATTTCCATTTTTCCCCCTTTTTCTAAAAGAAGCAAGGAACTAGCCTCCTCTGGAGATTGAACCACACAAATTTTGTGTTAGCCTGGTATTTCAATGTTGGCAAAGTATTAGGCGCAAACACAACCAAAGGTAGATTTTGCGCCAATAGTTTTTGGTATGCCCGATGGGAAAAAAATCCCACGCAATATACAGATCAAAGCCCTGGTGAATAGCTTTACCCTGTCAATATTTTTAAATCACCTGGCAACTCTGCATCAGAAAGGAACCCTATAAAAGCCTTTACCCAAATTTTGTTTATGCACTGTATTTTATGATAACTAAATCTAAAGCAACATTTAGAAGAACTGATAGAGTTCTTCGAACTACACCTTGGTAGCCTTCGATATAATCCTAATTTAGTGGCCAAAACAATGTCTGCATATACCCATAATACAGGATACACAAATACTTCCCCTGCAGCCCTCCCTAGTACTATTGCTAGTGGAACTTTAACTCCAGCTACCCGTGTAATAACAATGGCCAAAAATCAGCCAATGCTTTACCCCATATGGAACCACATAGGTCCCTTGAACCTGGCAGATCAACGTCTGATTCCTATGACGACCTTGAAAGCACTACCCTAGTAAGACAAAACTGGAAAGACAACTTACGAACATTGTCAAGACATATCCATACTATCCCCAATACATAAGATCCATGAAGAAGATGTTATGATAAGATTGCTGGTAATTTCCTTGAAAGAAAAAATGCTCTATTGGTGCAGAGCTATTGAAAATTAAACTATATCGACCTGGGCACAACTTGCTGGTAAACTAGTGGAGGAATTCAACGAGCAAGTAGACACATTCTCCCTGCTGAATCAGTTTATAGTTATCCAGAAACACCCTCAATATGATATTATAGACTTTAACATCAGATTTAGTTGGACTTGGCAAAGAGTACCTAATGGGTTGAGACCAATACATGAGTAGATGATGCATTACTATCTGAAAGATTTCAACTCAGATATAAGTATGACCATTATGTAGTCCCACATATTTACCTCCCCAAGATTTATTAGGAAGCACAAAAGGTAGAGAGAGATATAATGGCTATTGGGATATTCCCAACCAAAATGATGATGCCCATTTTTCTAGATCTACCCAAAGCACAAAGTGTTGCTTTTACAACCCCTACTTTAGCTTTGATCTCCAGTCTTCTCAAATACACTGGTCAGCCTAATATTCTAATAATACAGGCACCCCCTGCCCCTCCAATGCTCCCTGCCATTCCCATGCTCCCTATGACAATAGTTCCATCAACCCCAGATCCCCAACTTGTCATCCTGTAAGATTTGCAAGAATCATTCAAAAACTCTGGCTAATAAATTTACGTCAATGGAACGAAGAGAAGTGAAATGTTTTTTTACCCCAAGGATATTTCCACAAGTAACAAAGGATCAAGCCTCCATGAGTGGTAGAAGTTACGACAAATATAACATTGTTTATGCCAATGAAGGTAATGAACCCAGTAACACTTCAACATAGTCAAATTTTAGGTCCTCCACGTGTAACGATCCCCATGGTAAAAATTCTTGCATGATTCACCAACATCAGGTATAAAAGATAGCCATTGAGAAGGTTGAAAGAAGCCTCAAGCGTTAGGTTAATATTATTAGATAAGAGAATCAAAATTTCATGATGCCTTCTATTGAACAAGTAGTTGTTCTTACCAGATTGGAAAAGAAACCCTTACAGGTTGATCCCCAAGATCTCAACCCCAGGAAAGTACCTTCACCTATAAGGAACCCTATTGAGAAAAGGACCTCTTATGAAAAATCTCCCCTGAGTTCAAGCTAGAAGGATGCAAAAACTCGTAAGGAAGAACCTTAGTAGAAAGAAGCAAAAATACAAGAACAAGCTAGGGACAAACTGAGATATCCCTCACCAACTAAGCACCAAAGAATTGATGCTACTCAGGGGTACAGAAACAAGTATGATGCAATAGTGAAGGAGAAGAGTGTTGAACCCATTCCAATTTACATAGTCGAGGAAATGAAGAAAACCCCCTCCAAGGCAACTATGTATGAGGCTTTGCAGCTTCCAGGATAGATTGACTCATTGCAAGAATCCTTGAGGTCTATGAAAAATAAGAATAAGATCCCAACTCATATGGATTTTGCACAAGCTAGTCTGACATCCTCTTCAAGAAAAAATAGAACCCCTCCTTTTTATTTGTCTCTCCAAATGGAAGAATGGGTAGTTCACAACTGTATGATAGACTCTGGAGTTGCAACCACTGTGATACCCAAAGCAGCATGTGATATCATGGGTATGGAATATACAAGAAGTAGCCCCGATGTCTTACAGTTAGATGGAACCCCTATAAAAATTATAGGGGTAATCAAAGATATCCCAATAATGCTCCATAGACTACCTCAACTCATAGTCATACAATAAGTGGTAGTAGTAGACTTGGAGCCTTATTTTGGTATGTGTCTCTCCAGGGAGTTCACAGCTAAGATAGGAGGATATTTATCACTAGATTTATTGCATCTAGAAATCCCGTTCAAGGGCAAAAAAGTGAAAATATTTAATGAAAATCCATCAAATTTCCATATTGGAATACTTGAAGAGAAAGACAAATAATCCACCACTATGAACATGATGACAGAGGAACTAGAAGACCTAAACTTGATGGAAGAGGCTCTAAACATACTATAGGAAGAAGACCAGTTCTCTCTTCAAGACTTCAATGCCATGATCGAGACTGACATTGGGAGTTAGTTACACAATTCTAAAATCTGAAAAAATGACCCCATTTCTCCCCCTCTGGTTAACCAACCCACTGATCAGCTATGGAAGCTTTTATTTGATGGTGCTATATGTAAAAATGGATTTGGAGCAAGTATTGTCCTAATCTCTCCAATAGGCAAAGAAAATATTTTCTCTTATCGGTTAACTTGGAGTTGCACTAAGAATGTAGCAGAATATGAAGCACTCTGTTAAGGACTTAAGAAAGCTAAAAATATGGGTATCAAGCAGCTACAGATCTTCAAAGAATACAAAATGATAGTGAACCAGGTAACTAAGAAATGTGTAAGGAAGCAGTATTACCTTAAGGCTTACAGAAATAAAGTTTAGGACTTGTTAGAATCTTTTGAGTCTTTGAACCTCAAGGCAACTCCAAGAGAGAAAAATACTCATGCAAAATTGTTGGCTTTAGTAGGGGTAAATTTTTGCCCTATCAACAATGTCATCCAAAAGTAAAAAATAGTTAGGCTAATCTACAGGCCTTCTATGCTAGACAAGGATACCTTTTAGAATTGTTTTGAGAATGATAAACAGATAGTGGACTTCCTTGTCCATGATATGAACTAATCTAGTAATAGGACAACCGATGATGAGGAGGATGCAAGCATGATCTAGTTAAATAAAAATCACATCCCAAAAGGGTTGGTCACCATTGAGAGCTTATTTGATAACAATGACAGGTCAATTGACCATAAAATAAAAGTTAACAAGCACAAATACATAGAAGCTCAAATGAGACCTGATAAAGATATCAAAATAGTAGTGAACACTAAGGAAGTGGAATTGGATGAAATCAAGGAGTTATACAAAGAATTTCTATACATCATCGCTTGGACTTATGGTGACCTGAAAGTCTATTCCAAAGAAATGATCTAGCATACAATCAAACTTGAGGAAGGCACAAAGTTGTTTCGGCAAAAGAAATTATCGATGAATCCTAAAATTGAAGCTTTGATGAAGCAAGAGTTGCTAAAATTACTTGAAGCTAAAATTATTTATCCAATCAAGCATTCAACCTAGGTTGCTAACCTAGTTTTGGTTATAAAGAAGAATAGAGATATCCGACTGTGCATCGACTTCTAAAACTTGAACAAAGCTTCGCTCAAGGACCATTACCCTCTCCCATAGATCGATAAAATCCTACACACAATAATAGGAGAAGAAATGTTCTCACTCCTAGACGACTTCTCTAGGTAAAATCAAGTGTGGGTTAAAGACCAAGACCAATTCAAAACCGTATTCACAACCAAGTGGGGAATGTTTACTTACCAGAGAATACCTTTCGGATTATCCAATGTCGGAGCAACTTTTCAAAGAGCTATGGATGTGGCTTTTGGAGAACTTGTCAATAAAATAATAGTAATATATCTTAGATGATATGATAGTGTTATCTCACCAAAAAGGTGATCATATAGCGCATCTCAAAAGTGTATTCAAGAAACACAGAGAATTTGGTATCTCCATAAATACCAATAAATCTATCTTCGTTGTGGAAGAAGGATTGTTACTCAGATAAGTCTAGTCTAGCTATAGACCCTAATAAAGTGAAAGCACTATTGGATCTCCCCCTTCCCCCTAACAAAAAAGGCCTACAGTCATTCTTCGGCCAGATCAACTTCGTGTGCAAATTAATTGCTAACTTTGCGCAAATCATCAAACCCATGACAGAGTTGTTGAAAAAGGATGTTGTGTTCAAGTGGACCGACGCAAGGAAATAGGATTTCCAATAGATCAAAGAACAAATAGCTCAAGCCCCCATATTGGTGAACCCAAACTACTCCAGAGGCTTCATCTTGTATACGTAGGCGAACAAGAAAGCTACACTGCAGTGCTCACACAAAAAGGAGCTAAAAATGAAGAATGGCCCATAGATTTTTTGAGTTAGAATATGCAAGAACACGAAGAAAAATATAAATTTATTGAGAAACAGATCTATTCTATAATGAAGTCACCAAAAAATTTTAGGCATTTCCTATCACAGAGCATGATTATCGTGTATGTAATTCACCCCGACATACGAAATTTCATCATACAAGGGGAGCTTGGTGATAAAATATCTGGTTAGGTGACCAAAATATAAGAATACGACATAGAAATGCACCCAAAAAAGCTGGTAAGAGGCAGAGCATTGTGCCAAAAAATTGCCAAGAAAGCTTCATCAAAATACATAGCTTGCCAAACTCAGGAAGTAGCATCATATGATGATCAACCTTTAAAATAGCTCGATTGGGAAGACTAATTAACTCTGTATTTCTAAACTAGAAAATATCTAGTAAGCTTGAATGCTTCACAAAGAAGAAGGTATAGAATCCAGGCTCTAAAATAAACCTTGCTACCTGAGGGACTGTACAAAAAGAATTTGGATGGAGTGTTGCTTCGATGCATAAATGAAAATAAAAAATAGAAGATCCTAGAGGAATTCCATGGTGGCTCATCTAGAGGACACTGCTCAAGAAGGACCAATACCTTAAAGATCATCAGAAGTGGATGCTACTGGACAACTATTTTTGCAGACACCTTCAAAATAATAAGAAACTGCAAAGAATTCAAAAGATATGTTGGAAGAAACAGGAATGCTTCAATGCCCCTAAAGTCCATTTAGGTTGAAGAATATTTTCAATAATGGGGATTGGACTTTGTTGGAATAATAGAGCCCAACTCATACGCTGGACATAAATATATTCTGATGGCTACCTACTTCACGAAATGGGCAAAAGCATTACCTACTAAAAAATCATACCAGGAGGTTGTGATGGAATTTGTGGAAATCTTAATCACGAGATTCAACGATGCATTAGTCACGAAAAATGGCTGGTCCTTCGTAGGTGTCAATATGATAGAATTTACATGTAAATATGGTATTTACTTGAAAAAATCCTCAAACTATTATCCACAGGGAAATAGTTAGCTGAATCTACGAACAAAAACCTGCTCAATATTTTGAAGTGAACCCTGCAAAACAATAAAAAATGTTGACACTCTTTGATAAATCAAGAACTGTGGGCTAACATAATAACCACAAAGAATTCCATAAACACATCTCATTACTCTCTAGTCTATGACAAAGAAGTAGTTCTTTCGATACACATAGAGATCCTAGCTCTGAAATTACTTAATCAAATCGACATAGAGGAAGCAAAACCAATGGAGAATAGGTTGATCCAAATCCTAAAGTTAGAAGAACAAAAGGAGCAAGCCTGTGACCACTATCAAAAGCATGTGATCACCACAAAAATATGGTTCAACAAAAGGGCCACCGTGAGAAATTTCAAAGTGGGAGACTTGGTCCTAAGATGGAATGAAAATAAGTCAAAACCCAAAAATCATGATAAATTCGATGTATTTTGGGAAGGTCCTTTCGAAGTAATAGAATAAAAACAACAAAAGTCCTTCCATCTAAGAAACAAATAGGGCCAGGTTCAACCTATCCCTGTCAATGGCTTCCACCTGAAGTTGTACTACAAGTAACAGGTCTTCCTTTGTCTTGTATGTATTTTATGTAAATATTTGATTTCTTTCAAACTCCAAGGAAAAATATCGTGATGACATGATTTTTTGATGCTTAAAGGCCCTTCAAGGTAAATTATCATGATTCCATGACTTTTTGGAAGTCGATGGCCGATCCAAGGAAAATTTCGTGATGGCATGATTTTTCAATGCTCAAAGACCCCTTCCAGGTAAATTGTCATGATTTCATGACTTTTTGGTAGCCGATGGCCTCTCCAAGAAAAATATTGTGATGACATGACTTTTCGATGCTCAAAGACCCCTTCAAGATAAATTGTCATGATTTCGTGACTTTTTGGCAGTAGATGACCGCTCCAAGGAAACATGTTGCGATGGTGTGACTTTTTAACGCTCAAAGGCCCCTTCAATATAAGTTGTCATGATTTTGCAAATTTTTGGTAGCCAATGGCCGCTCCAGGGAAAATGTCATGATGGCATGAGTTTTCAGCACTCAAAGACCCCTTCCATGTAAATTTTCATGATTTCATGACGTTTTGGCAGCCGATGGCTGCTCCAAGGAAAAATGTCATGAAGGTGCGACTTTTCAGTGCTCAAAGGCCCCTTTAAGGTAAATTATTGCAATTCTGTGACTTTTTGGCAGTCGATGGCCGCTCCAAGGAAAAATATTATGATGGTATGATTTTTTGGCACTCAAAGGCCCCTTTGTAGGTAAATTGTAATGATTTTGCAACTTTTTTGTAGTCGATGGCTGCTCCAAGGAAAAAATTTATGATGGTGTGACTTTTCGATGCTCAAAGGCTCCTTCAAGGTAAATTATCATGATTCTACATCTTTTTGGTAGTCGATGGCTGCTCCAAGGAAAAATGTCATGATGGCACAACTTTTCGGTGCTCAAAGGCCCCTTCAAGGTAAAATGTCATGATTTCATGACTTTTTGCCAGTCGATGGCCACTTTAAGGAAAAATGTCATGATGGTGTGATTTTTTGATGCTCAAAGGCCCCTTCCATGTAAATTGTCAGGATTTCATGAATTTTTGGTAGCCGATGGACGCTCCAAGGAAAAATGTCATGATGGCACGTATTTTCGGTGCTTAAAGGCTCCTTCAAGGTAAATTATCATGATTTCATGACTTTTTGGCAGTCGATGGCCGCTCTAAGAAAAAATGTCACGATGGCATGACTTTTCAGTGCTCAAAGGCCACCACAGAGCAGTTGGGAACTTTTTATGAGAAAAGCAATTTTCTTGACATCATAAAAACTCCCATTTTTTAAGGTATCATCGTACCCACTGATTGGTCCAGAACAGAGGTGATGCTATTTTAATGGTCTAGGAAAATAGTGAAGTGATATCATTGGCCCAAAGAAAAATGGTAATGCATGATGGTTTGTTTCTTGAAGTGGCACACAAACCGAGGTACCCATCAATGTTCAAAAAAATAATATTGGGGCGTGTGCCACCAGCCATAATTATTGCATGTCACCTTCACACGCACATACACAGTTGGTTATATCAAGAATTTTTCATCACCTTTCCATATTTTGCATTGTTTCTATTTAGCTTACTGTGCTCCCTGCTCTCCCAAAAAGCTCTGTGATACTATTATACGAGCATTTCAAATAGGTTTTATTATAAAATCTCAGAATACAACCATGAATGCTATGCCTCCCGCTACTACTTCAAAGGGGAAATGAACATCATCCAAAAAGGGAAGTATTTTTGTAGATCCTGACAACCATATCACGGATACGAAGCTGGCATGGAAAGACCCAAGGAAAATTAGGAAGGACATAGCAGCAAAAATGGCCACAAACATCTTCCCATCAAGCCCAAGCATGTTTACTTACCACTCTCTACTCTACTAGTACGTCTACCCTTAGGTCCACCCCTACCCTGAGTTAATCAGGGCCATGGCAAAATTTTATGATGTTAAGAACAAAATTGTGAGAAAATCCAGGAACAAAGTCATTTTTATGCTCAACGTCGATTCAATTAGGGTCACCTTCACTTGTGGTAGGAAGTCTATAGTTTTCCCCATTTAGTTTGACCCTTCTAATTTTGCAAAGTATTACACCAATGGCCTAAACATCTGGCTATTCCTGCAAGAGCACTTTTTAGATTCTCTTCTTAAGGGAGCTATGTCAAAAACCCCAATTTCCTTGAACAAATTCAAAAGCAAGGATCTATTTTCCATGTTGGCCATGGTGGTAGGGATAGAGATAGAGACATGTGTCTACGGGTGGCCAATCGTAATAGCACAATGCATATAAAACCCCAAGTTTTACTATGCGGTGTGTGAAGACCTAGCCAAAGTGCCAATATTCTTTGACTGGTTGGAATACCTAGCCTAGAAGCTACATGTAGGGCTCTTCAAATTACAAAAATATATCTTGAATGCTTTCAAGTTCTCCTCTTACTTGGTATGGATTTTCTTCTTCTTTCAAGAAAAAAATTTGAGTTTTATCCCTACCACACAAAAGGACCATAAAGGAAACCTCTTGCCTATATGTGAATGGACACCGCTTCTTTGAAATGCAGGTTCATACTATCACTTTAATATGTAATTCTTAGGCCCAAAACTGAAAATCATGTATGGCACCATGCTAAGAATTCCCCAACAGATGTGAGATACCTTGAGGCACCCCCACGCAAAGGAAGGAGACTGGTTTATTCTAATACAGGGGGTGGTCATAAGGATCTATGGCTTCATAGATAAGCCCTTCTTGTTGCCTTATTACGTTACTAAGTGATTATTCACTTTGGATTATGTAAGGCAAACAAAGTTCATTAACAGTAAATTTGGTATAGACGCTCATTTGATAGGTACTTGCCTCATGCCTTTTTTGTATGAGGGAGTAATAGTGTCAAAAAAGAGGGATCATGAAAAAATTGCTTGAAATTTAAGAAATCTCAAATTGATAGAGCTACTACAAAAATGGAAATATGATCCTGCAGACAAATTCACTCAGAGGCAAGCCACCCTAAATAAAATCCCCTTTAAGAAATTTCACTCATCTGACAGGCAAATTGATAAGCAGGGTAGGAATAATGATGAATATCAACCTTTAGAATGGCACATTAAAAAAATACAGCCATTTCCACCATGGCACGACTTCTATTTGCACTTGGCAGATTGGTTCCCTGAGGTGAATCCATCCCATAAGCTAAGTAACAAGACCATTGAAAGCACCAAGAAAATGGGGGAAGGCTGGGACCACACTAAAATATTAGCATGGTGGCAAATGAGATGCCACATACAAAGCTTTTCCAAGTATGGGATGAAGATTGACAAGGAATTATTTGAGAAGTACGATGAGAACCATGATAACTGGTCCAAGAATTTTGTGGATAAAGTCCCTTTGGGAATAAGTGGCATCCCCATCAAACAAATTAAAGGTTGTACTAAAAAGGATAAAGGGAAGCAAATCGCTACTGAGTAAACAAAAGTCCCTAAAAGGAAACGTTGAAACTTCATTTCCCCTTCTAGATCAGACACAAAGTCTGATGATGACAAAGCTTGAGCATAGGAGGTAGAAAATAGAATAAAAAAAATGAAAAGCAGAATAGGAAAAGGAAGGAGACCAAAATAAAAAGAAAAGATAAGAAACACCCTCTGAATAATCTGAAGAATAAAAAGAGCATGAGGAATCATAGGAACACGAAGAATCAAGGGACTAGGAAGGAACATGGGAAAGCTCTAAGTAAACTTCTAAGCATCAGGAGACAAGTGACCAAATGGTCGAGACAACTAAAAAGCTTGCTTCAAAAGAAAACCCAAGTTAGGAGCAAGTCATAACAAAAGTAACAATAGGTATAAACAAATAGAGCCTGAAGTAGATCACAAAATCTTATACTGATATTCTAGATATATCGTAGGGGATCAGAGACACCAATATGCCAAAGGCTTCAGGTATGTCTCCTATCGATCTCGATACTCCTTCCTCTTCTCATTCCCAAAATAATTCCCCTTCCCATTCTAAATATTGGGGTAATCCCTCTCCCACATCTTCCCATCAGCCTCCACCATCGCCATCACCTTCTCATCAGCCTCCACCATTGTTGCCATCAACTCAAAAAACTCTATCAGCATCCTCCTCTATTCACACAGGTCACCCCATAGAACAATTGAGTATGTAGGACCCTCTAGTCACCACTCCTTTCCCTTACTCAAACCTACTAATCTTCCAAGCCATGTAAACTGCTTCTCATAAGAAACCCTAATGTTGCTTAATTCAAAAAATTGAAGAAATCCACCCTGAACGTTGCTACATGGCTAGAGTTATGGAGCTCCTAAAGTTCTAATGATATAGCCCATGTTAGATAAGGATCAATGTTGGATCCCATAAACATGCAAATTTCCACCATGAAGATGACCCCACTCATGCATAAGCCAAAGAAAGAAATAATCCTAGAGGACTACCAAGCTGAAGTAACCACGAAAGATATTACTCAGTTACCAATGGATGACGAGTGGGGTAAGGGTCAGACTCACATGGGAACAATTTATCTAAACATTTAGTTCTACAAAGAAAAGTACCTCCGGGATGAACAATCAAGAAAGCATTTGGAGGAAGCTTTGCACCAACAAAAGACAACAGAAAAGGCTTTGAAAAATAAAGCCAAAAAATGGAAGCAAATGTTCGATGAAGTGGTCCCCTACAAAGAGAAAGCAGCAAAGGCTAAAGAAAAAATTCAAATATTGCAGCAACAGGTCGAGGATCTTAAAAAGTAGCTATCTGACAACACTGATAAAACTAGTGGGCTATCCAAGAAAAATACAAGGATAGTTAGAAGGAAGTGAAGAACACAAGCTTATACTGAGAGGAGGGGTGAATAGTATAAGACCACTTTTTTCTTTTCATTACAAAATAGTATTAATCAATATAATCAATGGTAATATCAATAGCAATAACCAAAGCAATGCATAAATCATCACACATAATAGAGACACCAATTTTAACATGGTTCACCCAATGTGGGCTACCTCCACAGAGAAAATATTTCTTCTAAATATTTCTTAAATAATCTCATAGGAATCCTTCCCAATTACAATGTTTATGGACTTCTGTCCAAAGGAGATGTTAATCCCCTAATCTCAAGTTTGTGGATCTCTTACATAGGAGAACTCTTCCTCATTCTACTTTGGCTAGTGATCTTCTAGAAGACTCTATCTCTTTTCTGCACTAACTGGTGGATCTCTCTCCACTTGAAGACTCCTCACTCAGATTTGTCTTTAATTGTATTGGTTATTGAATCTCTATCCACTGAGACTCTATCCTTTGTACTCTATCACCTCCAAATATCTATCTCAATAGGTTCACTAAAAACCTTATCAAATCTACTCAACAATATCACTCAAAACTTGTCCAAATTTGCTCAATAAGCTCACTCAGAACTTGTCTACATATGCTCAACAGGTCCACATAGAACCTTCTCAAATCTGCTCAACAAGTCCACATAGAACTTGCTCAAATCTGCTCAACAGGTCCACATAGAACCTGCCCAAATTTGCTCAATAGGTCCACACAAAACCTGCTCAAATATTCTCAATAAGTCCTCTCTAGGACTTGTCAAAATCTGCTCAATTAGTCCTCTCTAGGACTTGCTCAAATATGCTCAATAAATCCTCTCTAGAACTTTCTCAAATCTTCTCAATAAGTCCTATATAGGACTTGCTCAAATCTGCATAGCAAGCTTCCACAAAAGCTTACTCAAAATTAGTCCACAAGCCTTCTCAAAGACTTGTCTCAAATCTACTTAACAAGCTCACACATAACTTGTCCAATCTCATAGAATCATAAAGAGAATTGTTAAAGACTCAATATGTTCTATACTTAATGCTCAATCAATATCTCAACTCAATCTCATAGAAGCATAAAGAGAATTGTTAGAGACTCAATATGTTCTATACTCAAATCCCAATCTCAACTCAAATCAATCTCATAGAAGCACAAAGAGAATTGTTAGAGACTCAATATGTTCTATACTCAAATCTCAATCTCAACTCAAATTAATATCATAGAAGCATAAAAAGAATTGTTAGAGAATCAATATGTTCTATATTCAAATCTTAATATCAACTCAAATCCATCTCATAGTAGCATAAAGAGAATTGTTAGAGACTCTATATGTTCTATTATCAAATCTCAATCTCAACTAAAATCAAGAATATAGAATAGTTTGTTTTATGGAACTTGAACAACCACATGCATCCACTTTACTAGGCTCAATCAACTCAACTTAACCAAGCACCTCAATGAACAACCTTCTCTCACAAACCCTAGTCCAAGCATGTATCAATCAACTCAAAATGTTTCCAACAATGCTCAACAAAAATATCACATAACAATGATACTCATGTTCTTTTCTAACTCAAGTTCAAGTTCTTTGCACAACCAATGGGCTTCAACAACAATGCTTATAAAATAAGGTTTAATCACAACTATCAATCCAAAAAACCTTGAATAATTTAACCAATCACTTTCGAAAAGGAAACCACAATCAATCATTTTCACTCCAAAGATATTTTTAGAAATCAACCACCATAATAAATCAATAGGAAAATGTGCCCATACCTTTTATGAAGATGAAGAAGCCTCTTTGGAAATCTACCACAATCACAATATTATCTTGCCAAAATTCATGAGGATTAGGAGAAATTACAAAACAAATATCATAACCTTTTACACCTTATTTCTCGTAGTCAAAAATCACATCCACCTCTAGAAAATGATTAAAAATATTGATTTCCTGAATTAATTAAGCATAGCATAAATATCACCACAACCATTTATCATTCCCTTATTTCTCCTAAAAATCACTTTGCACTAATGCACAACTCACTAAGCTCCTTTATGCAAAAATTCCCACATCAAATAGTGCAAAATATAAAACACAACTCATAAATCACATCATCATAGTATACCCTCAATAATGGTGCTTGAAACCTTAGCTTTGAAAAATTAAAACATTAATTATTCATTCTCCAAAAATTGTGGCGACAAGCACACCTTCGAAAATAAAATATTTTTTCAGCTCCAAAGAATGCGGTGATAGCAAACCATGTGAAAAGGGGTTTTGGGTGGCTCGAACCCAAGACCTATAGTGAGTGCGCCTTTGCACTCCCTCCGCCCACCAAGTGGTCTAAGCTTCCCACGTGGAAGATATTCCACCTTGTGCTCCTTATGCTTCTTCTTTTTGCCCACAAGCTTTTAATCAACAAACAATGCTTCAACCAATACAATGCTAAAACGATGCTCACAGGAATCGAAATCACGACCTCCGTGCTATCAACACCTTTGCACAATCCAAGCTACCACTAGGCCACACTACCCAATGAGATTTAGGAAGTGGTCATTGTCTACTTTTAACCTTTTGCTGCGTCACATAAACAAAACACAAGCTCTTTCCTTCGCATATCCCACGCAAGATTATCAACGAGCAAGGATAATCGATTTAAAAACTTGGTGGTATATTTATATGCCTTTCCCTTCACTTGGAAATGTTGGTGCTTTTAAAACTGCCCTCATGACATCGGCGAACATGGCGGAAAACATTTTATTTAATTTTAAAATTAAAATTTAAACTAAACCTTTAAAATTAAATTTATCCATCATCGGGGCACCTTTTTTGATGAAACAAAAAGCCAACTTGGGTTTTAAGAAAAACCCATTTCAAATTTATCATCCATGGTTTTAAATAAAACCTTTTATTTTTCCTACCTTGGTTTTGATAAAAACCCTTCCTTGAACTTTCATAAAACATAGTGCATACCATCATAGATCCTTTTGACATCAAATAACCTTTTGACATCAATGACAACATTTTATATTAGGGACTCAAAATGTCCAACAATCTCACTCTTTGTCATTAATGGCAACCCATATTAATTTTATTGAAACCTGAACTTATTTTCTGCTCCCCCTGGGACTTTGCTCCCCCTGGCTCAATGCTCTCTCAAATATAAAATCTCTCCCCATATCAAAACTCTCCCCAATATACACAAATATCTCCCCATTTGACATCAATGGCAAAGGGTCACCTTTGGGGCTCGGAGCTAAGAATGAGCCTCTTAGCTTAGCACCTCCCCCACCTCCACATGAGGTGGTTAATTTTGGGGTGGTAGTATTTCTACTCCCCGAAAGCACTATTCTTTGTATTTATCTTTCTCTCTTCTTCTCTGAGTCTTATGAATCTGCTCACTGTTTCTTTCTACGTCATCATCCCTATTCCTATTGTCACTTATGTTCCTATTTATGTGCCCAAACCTGTGACATGAAAAACATCTTCCATTGAAGAAACCTTGCCTAGACCCCATTGGTCTCCTATTCTGATTGTTGTTCCATTTGTACCTTCTTTGTGCATTACTCTTATCTTTGTTGAACTCTTTTTTGTCTAATTCATCCTCTGATGTCTCACTCCCACTTTTACTTACTTCTTTTGACTCTTCTTATTTTCTGGTGTTTGATTTTGGCTCTCCTTTTTTTTCTTCTCGTTTCCCTTGTTCTTCTTTAGAACAAAGTCTTGTTATGGTGACTGATGACCTTTGTGCATTGATAGTCCTTTACAAGGTCCTTGAATTTTCTTCAAACTTGTGTAGCTTGTCCTTAGAACCTTTACTTCCATCCTTAGTGAAACTATCTCATGCTCTAGTCTTTCACACTCTAGATCTTTTACCTTTAATTTTTCAACCATACCTTCTTCAATCCTTCTTGCTTATTCAGCCTTGGTTTTGAATTTGGTGAGTTCTTGTAGAAACTTTGCTTTTGCTTTTTCATCTTATTGAGCTTGAACCCTTAATCCCGAGTTCTCACTTTTTAATTCTTCAAGAGTAACCATAAGCCTTTCACATTCTATATCTTTTACCTTTGACTATTCAACTATACCTTTTTCAACTCTTCTTGCTTTTTGAACCTTATCTCTCAAGTTAGAGATATCCTGTAGAAGCTTTATCTTACATTTCTCATATTCTTGTATTTGAGACTTCAATTCTAAATTCTATCTTTTCAATTCAATAAGCTCCTTAAGAGTGGCTTTCCATTTTTCTTTTTTTGTAGCATCTTCTTTTTCCTTTGTTACTAAAAGTAGAGTTTCTTCTTCATACCTATTTTGATCATCCCTGTTATCATTTCTTGAACCAATATCTAGGATTTCATTTATGAGAATATCATATTCATCTTCACTGTTACTAAACCCATACAATATCTTGCATCATGGCCAAGTTGACCACAAACAAACAATAAGCTGCATGGTGACCTATGTTCCCACATCTGGTACACAAATTTATTAGTCTGGATATTTCTCCATTACTTGATTCATCTCTTGAATCTATTTCTATTTGTCCTCCCAACACAACAATATTAAACTCATCTTCCTTTTCTTTTATGACCATAGGTGTTCTTTTCTTCTTGTGTCTCATGCTTCTACTCTTGCCTTTATTTGTCATTTGTTTTCTTGTAGGATCTTCCTTCAAGATATTAAACTTCTTCCTAAGGAACTGACTCTGATACCAATTGAAGAACACAAGCTTATATTGAGAGAGGGAGGTGAACAATAAAACACCACTTTTTATTTTTCTTTCCCAAATAGTATTAATCAATATAATCAATGGCAATATCAATATCAATAACCAAAGCAATGCACAAATCATCACACACAATAGAGACATCAATTTTAACATGGTTCACCCAATGTGGGCTACCTCCATAGAGAAAATATTTCTTCTAAATATTTCTCAAATAATCTCATGGGAATCCTTCCCAATTATAATATTTATGGACCTTTGTCCAAAGGATATTTTGATCCCCTAATCTCAAGTTCATGGATATCTTACACAAGAGAACTCTTTCTCATTTTGCTTTGGCTAGTGATCTTCTAGAAGACTATGTCTATCTACTGCACTACCTGGTGGATCTCTCTCCACTTGAAGACTCCTCACTCAGATCTGTCGTCAATTGTCCTAGTTGTTGGATATCTATCCACTGAGATTTTGTCTTTTGTACTCTGTCACCTCCAAAGCTCTGTATCAATAGGTTCACTCAAAATATTCTCAAATATGCTCAACAAGCTCACTCAGAACTTGTCCAAATATTCTCAACAAGCTCACTTAAAACTTGTCCAAATTTTCTCAACAGGTCCACACAAAACATGCTCAAATCTTCTCAATAGGTCCACACAAAACCTACTCAAATCTGCTCAAAAGGTCCACATAGAACCTGTCCAAATCTGCTCAACAGGTCCACACAGAACCTACTCAAATCTACTCAATAAGTCCTCTTTAGAACTTGTCCAAATCTAGTCAATCAGTCCTCTCTAGGACTTGCTCAAATCTGCTCAATATGTCCTCTCTAGGACTTTCTCAAATATTCTCAATAAGTCCTCTCTAGGACTTGCTCATATTTGCATAGCAAGCTTCCACAAAAGCTTACTCAAAATCAGTCCACAAGCCTTCTCAAAGACTTATCTTAAATCTGCTTAACAAGCTCACACAAAACTTGTCTAATCTCATAGAATCATAAAGAGAATTATTAGAGACTCAATATATTCTATACTTAATGCTCAATCAATATCTCAACTCAATCACATAGAAGCATAAAGAGAATTGTTAGAGACTCAATATGTTCTATACTCAAATCCTAATCTCAACTCAAATCAATCTCATAGAAGCATAAAGAGAATTGTTAGAGACTCAATATATTTTATAGTCAAATCTCAATCCCAACTCAAATGAATCTCATAGAAGCATAAAGAGAATTGTTAGTGTAGCACCCTAAAATTAGCGCAGTAAAACCTCAATAATTACATTCACTCTAGTAAATAATTCAAATTCAAATTTTAACCTCCCAAATTGCCCGTTAACCGTCGCTTAATCCATTTCCCCCTTTTTTGTGCCATTTTTAGAGGTTGTTTTGACCGTTTGACGATATCGTCGTCGATCAGACGATATTGCCCCAGATCTGATGATTTTGTTTGGGCTAGGACGTCCAGACGATCTTGTCCCTAAACTAATTTTGCACAATTAGCTTCTATTCCAATGGGTCTCTAATCCGGGAAAAAGCATGTCTGTGTTGTTAGAGACCCTCCCCCGTTGGAGATCTCCCAAATAGGGATGATCTCCAACCTCCTAACCTCCCTCCTAAGTCTATTTAATACTAAGCCCTCCCATTAGCACCCCCCTGGCTGAATTTCTCTATAAACTGACTTCACACGCATTAAGATATCTCAAATTCATATTTGCAGTAGTTCAGTTCAATTTTTGTTGTAGGTACCTTATTGTTTTTTAGTCAGAGCAAGCTTACATCGTTGTTGACGATCCTGTTCAGATCGGAGGCGATCTTGTCGAATCAGAGATGATTTCGTACCAATGCGAGACGATTTTGACTGCAGTCAACATTGAGGCAATCAGTGCCTGAAGTTTGCATTTCTTTATCTCTTTTTTTGCTGTTTTATGCTGTAATTAGTTACTGTATTTGTTATTTTATGCTATCTTGCATTTTGGAGTTCACCCATCTAGATTAAATGCATAATTAAGTCATAATTGTGAGTAAATTAGCATGATTCATTCATGTTTCTGCTTTTAAATTTTAGTTTGATATTATTGCTATCATTTTACATTGTTTCCCTCTGTTAGAATAGTGGTATTTTCTGTGTTTTGTACCTATTTATTTGTTTGCAGGTCTCTGATGAATTCGACAGATTTCAGACGATCTTGTCTGATCTCAGATGATCCTGTCAAATCAGAGGTGATCCTGACTACTTCAAGAATCAGAATCTTCATCAGACATCCGGATCAGGTATTTTTCTTGTAACATTCTTCAATTTCTCTGTTTTTTGTCTTAATTTTGTTTTCTGTATTCATTTAATCTGCATCTTCATATAGAATAGCTTAGACGCATTTTGGCCAAACATAGGATTTGAATGCTTAAGGCTAAAACGAACACATAAAACACATTCCCAACCTAGGCATGGAAACTGCCATTAAATGTTTCCTGGTGAACCCACCATCCATCAAAAAATCACTAATATACACCTCCCTTGAGAGGCGAGACCTTCACAAGGCCTCTCAGTCCGAGGTACCGCACCATCCTTTTCACATCCATCTTCCGGGCACGAATCTTATAGCCTAAAGGTAAGGGTGTGAAAAATTTGGAGCGATACATTTTGGTGAACTCGACGTGAATGTATTGTAAACCTTTTGAAAACAAAAACAAAAATATAATAAAACAACTAAAACATAGATGCATTTCAAATCATTTCAAATTAATAAGTTGCATATTAGATGGTAGCTCCTAAGAAAATATTAGCAGTTACTATAAATGTAGAAAACCAATTGGCAGCCATAGAAGTCAATTCTGTGCTTAGTGTGCCTGAAATAGATATAAATCAACTTTTGTGGGACGAACTTGATAGAAGACTTAGTATCATTTCATCTAGGTCTACACAGCTTAAACAAGAGGCTAGTCCTAAATAGAATCTTGGATCCTCATCAACTTGTTTTTTATCATGAACTTCAGAGAGCTTGCCATAGATGGTTAGCTTATAGGAGAGCTTTTGTATCTTCAAAATTTTTAACTTTGGAGGAATATCTCAAAGACACAGTTGTGGTACGAAAATTTCTAGTTCATATAGAATCCCTAAAAACTGATCTTATGATTAGAAGAAGATGGAACATAATTCCTAGAGCTATGTTGTATCATGAATATTGTCGTGAGAATTATTATTATCAATCAGAATATGAAATACATGGTATTTCTGTAGCTCTTTTAATTAAATTTTTGAAGGAAAACTTTCAATTTGAAGAACACTTCATGACTCCTGAAGAACTAGAACCCATTAATGACATTTATAAATTGTTTATAGAAAACTATATCATTATTTTTCAGTATTATTTCTTGCATTTATTGTGTTATTTTCTATCTTTACAATATTATTTCAAAAACGAAGAAAAAAACTAAAAAACATAACAAAAACCAAAAACATTTCATTTTAAATATTACAGTAGGTATATAATTAATATATACCTCTTAAACTTGTTGCATATTGTAGATTAAAAATACAACGCCAAACAAAAGATAAAACCACAATAATGGAATACAGGAAAGTTGCACAAAACAAACGATTATTATTAATCAGTGGAGTTTAAAAACTCCTTTTGAGTACAACAGGGCCTGTAACCCTTTATTCGTGATACACAGTTACAAGTTATGCTAGGGTTCTCCGAAACCCTAGCTGGCACAAATGGTGGCGCTTCCGAAGAATGTATCTTCAATCCCAACAGAGTGAGTGGGCTTTGTTGTATCCCTTGCTTGGACCACTCCAACTTAATCAGCTGCCATCAATAAACTGGATCTGCTGTCAAAAACTTGCACACATTAACACTATCAAGGAGTTAGAAATTAATAAGAGGGCTCCACTGTGTGAGCCCTCAGAAACAATCTAAAACCCTAGAAAAATAGAATTAAGGAATTCAACAACAAATCAATAAAAGAAAAGAAGTTACTTGATTTAAACTAATTTATACCTGTTCTCGTTAACGCAGCTAGACCAGGTGACACCTAGAAGTAATGTGGATGTCAAATCGGCTGCGGAAGGCGCCCTGGTGCACTCGCTGAATGCCCGCGTGCTTCTGGATTAAGGTTTCAGACGCCAGTCTGAGTCTGTGGATGTGGGTAAACGCCTGCGGGCACTTGGTAAACGCCCGTGGGCACTTGGTAAAGGGGTAAATGCCCGCGGGAACTTGCGACAAGAATGGGGGATTCTGCAGAATGCTGCAGAAGATATGGCGACGAAAGCAACGACGGAAGCGACGATGGATGCGGCAATGGATGCGACGAAAAGGTAGCAGAAGAGAGATAGAGGGGATCAGAAAAGGAGATAGAAGAAGTTAAGAAGATAGAAAATATCTAGGATAGAAGTAGCAAAATACATAGGGTTTGAGCCATCAAGGTGACTCAATTTATAATCTACTCTTAGGGCACACTTTAGGGTTTTAACGACACTTTGAACGTGTGGCTAAGATTAAAGTGGATCTAAGGGTAGAGAATAAATCTAGGTTGTGAAATGGATTAAGATGGATGGACGGATGAGATTAAATGAAGGACGAACGGCTTAGATTAAATCACTTAAACTATTATTTAAATATATATATTAAAATATTAAAAAAATATATATATATATATATATATATATATATAAATATTAATTTAAATAAATTTGGGGATGAAAAATGGCGGGAAAGGTGAAATTGGGCCAAATAATGGTGGGAAAGTGTGGATTTGGGCCAAATAATGGCGGGAAGGTGGATGACCGACACGTGGCTGACAGGAAGGTATAGATGACTTGCAAGTGGCTGGATTTTGGTGTCTACACACACACACACACACACACACACACATATATATATATATATATATATATTTGTTGAAATCTAAAATTAGGCACAATGCCAAAACTTAGGAATGGTAAACAAACTAAAGGAGAAGAAGAAGATTGGTTACAAGATAAAACTAGAGACCCAAATGTACTTCCTAAAGATCCAATTCTGGAAGGAGAAACTCTAGATCAACTAGAAGATGACCTAGGTGAAGACAATGAACAAGAAAAAAGTGTTAAAGAGGATGGATCCTCATCCCCTAGAGTTGCTCTAGATGGAACTATTGCTTTTGAAAACGTAGATCATTTTTGGAAATTTCTCAATGATAACATTGATGCTCTTAATGTGGTAGTTCATATTGATAAAGGGCAAATTAGTGACTCAAGCAGCCATCAAACATGCGTTTGATGTGCGCACTAATCCCTTGTCTTTCATTGATCAAGAAAGTGATAAGGCTAGACCATCCAATGCAGATATGGTCGCTATGATTCAAAACATGTCAAAACAATAGGTTACCCAACCTCCTAAGGAACCTGTTATTCAACCTAAAATCATTCCCACACAAAAGAAAACTTCCTTCACTACTTTACTTCACCAAACTATTGATTAATATGCTTCAAGCAAACAAAAACCTAAAACGAAGCCAAACACCAATTTTCAACAATCTGGAACACATCATAATACAACTTCAAAATTCCTTCATAACACTTTTCCTACCAACAATTTACACAATAGCAACATAGCATCTAATCTGCATGTCCCTCCATCATATGCTCACAAAACCCATGTCAATGCCCCTACCGAACCAATATGGTGGGCAAACTAGTAATCTGGAAGCCATGGTGAAACAGTTAGCTTTACGTATGGACCAGATAGATCCTTCCCGTCCCTCGTACAATTATTGAGAGATATGTAGTCAACCTTTGGATCCCATAGTTGTAGCTCAACCATACTCTAAGCATTTTCCCATGCCTATCTTGCCTATATATAAAGGAACCAAATATCCCATAGAGCATCTTCGCATGTTTAGGATAGCATATCATGATATATCACATGATGAATTGCTATTACTAAAGATGTTCCCAAAAAGTTTAGGTGGAATGGCATTAGAGTGGTACTATCAATTGCCCACTCATTCCTTGAGAAACTTTTAAGAAACAGCTGAATCATTTGTCCATCAATTTAGTGCCTACATCGAGAGGCATGTAACCATTAAAGATTTATACAACTTAAAACAAGACAAGGATGAATGTTTTGCCGATTTCTTAGCTAGTTGGAGGCAATTGATAGAAAAACTGCACTTTGTGCTACCTTATAGGGAAATGTTGGACATTTTTATCAATAATTTGCAAGAACAAATATCTTGTGAGCTATCAACTGCTACTTTGACTACCTTCGATCAGGCTATAGATTTAGCTCGAAGAGTAGAAGATGCCCTCATTAGGAGAGGCCAACTTAGGAAGAAGGATGATGAGAAAACATCCAAAAATCAATATAAAAACAAACAAGTTGTCGATGACGGGGTCACTGACAGCAAAAATGTTGCTAATATCAATGCAACGAAAACAACAAAAAATTTTATATTGAAACCTCTTGATAAGCCTCCTCAAGAATTTACTAGATTAAATCAACCATTATCAACTATTTTACCTCAATTACTCGAAAGAGGTTTGATCCAATTACCAGCTATCCGGGAACTTGATCCAACTATACCTGGATATAGAGCTGACTTACACTGTGATTTCCATAGAGGACCTGGACACTCTACCAACGCTTGTAAAAGGTTGAAACATAAAATACAGGATCTTAATAATGAAATGGAGGTACAAGCCTTCCAACCTAAACAAAATTCTCCTAATAATACTCAAAAGACCATTCCCCAAAATAAAAATCAAAACGCTAATCAATCATTAGACATATTTCAACACCCTTTACCAAGACATGGTAAAGAGGTGGCCAATCAAATCGAACATCATAATGTTCCTCCTCCTACCCGATATGTAGGAACCATTAGTGGACATTTACTTAATCCTGATCCTCAAATATTTGACACAACCTTATCCATGGTTACAACCAGGCCCTTACATAATATTCCAACTCCTGATTCTAGTGATGTAGAATCAGATACTGAAAGTGAACTAGACATTACTTCAAACCAATTGAATAGTTCTAAAAATGAATCAGATCCTATTCAACCCATCATAGATGCTATGGTTCCAGAAGAACCATTTCCTAGAAGAGTTACTACTTGACCCTCTTCTAATCAAATTCTCCCTGATGAACAAGCCATAAACGCCCGACCAAGACCAGTTCAACGTCCTCAATATAACATTGTAGGAACCATTGGAGTTGTTACTCGACAACAGGCTCAAAATTCTCAACATGAACCAAATCAGAATGATGGATCAGTTCCATTTATTTTGAAAAATCCCAATAAAGGGAATCATGCTTCCCATGTTCAACCTAAACCCCCTTACAATATTAATGAACAATTATCCAATACTACACCCAGAATTTCCCTTTTGGATTTATTAAGATCTTCTCCCACACATAGGGATGAGTTGATGCTTACATTAAGCCAAATGATGGTACCTCAAAACATTCAACCTGAAGCTATGACCAATACTATCATCACTCGAGAAGTTGATTGTATTGACTTCCGGGATAAAGATATCCCACAAAACAGTTTACATAAGGATAATCCCTTATACATTACTGCTATAATTGGAGATGTAGTTGTCAAACGAGTCTTGATTGATAATGGCTCATCTCTAAACATTTGCACTTTTGACTTCTACCAAATATTTGGCTTTAGAAGTGATGAAATGAAGAAAACTAATATGATTATCAAAGCTTTTAATGACGAAACACAAGAAACGTGTGGAGTTATTACCATCCCATTGCAAGTTGGTCCTAGAACTCTAGATACCACCATGTTTATTGTACATTGCCCCGCATCGTACAATATACTCTTGGGTCGTCCTTGGATCAATGCAATGTGGGTTGTCCCATCAACTTTACACCAATGTGTTAAATTCAAATTTAAAAATCGGTTGGTCACTATCCATGGTGACCCTAGACCCTTTGATATGTGTGCCTTGGCAGAACCTGTTGGAGTGCAATTTTGCCCTGCCCAGTCATCCACGCATCCTAATTCTTATTTTTCATCTAAAACTGTGAAACACACACCCATAACTTCACCTATTTCTCCTCCATTAATTTCATCCTCCTATGTAGATCAACAACATTCTAAACAAATCACTCTAGAACCTCAAAAAGATCTTAAATCTACAACCAATTGTTCATGTTCTACCCCTATAGTTTCAAAACATATAGACACATCTATCATCCCTTCCACATCTAAAGATATCGGGAATGATCCTTCTACATCTTATGCTCTTTCTAATGAACTTTTACTAGATTTATCCACAACCTTTATATTAGAAAAAATAAATGCTTTCATGCAAGATTCAATTCTTTTAAATAACTTGCCGCCATCTCCTCGTACTTTGGGCCTCCCACAACCTATGGGAAGCACTTACCAAGTCGGGAGTTGTGCCTTCATTTATAAAGGATATGACTGGGTAAGAATCCCTCGGAATATCAAAACTCATCATGAAGGATATGCTCGGTGTTATGTTACGAATGAATATATTAAAGCTAAACCCATGATGCTTAAAATGGGATATAAAGGGAAAGGTTTGGGACCTTTCCAAAATGGCATGAAAGAACCTTTTGAGGTAGAAACGTGGCCTGCCCGTTGTGGTGTGGGCCTATTTCCTAGTAAGGGTCAACCCTTTCCTTTTGAATATGACGATCACCTCATATGTTATCAAGATTATTTGGATAGGCATGATGACTTGCCTCTAAAAAATCAGTCATTTACATGCAACATGCTATCCATAGCTTACCTTGAAATGATTGCTGACCCCGATGAAGAGTTGGAAGGAGATATCTTCCACGACGTCTCTATTGAAGAGATGTTACACAATGGATTTTATTTTGATGGTTCTATACCAACTATAGCCCAACTTGAGACCACTAATCCTCAAGATGAATTATCCAAATTAACCTTACAAGAATTACAAGAATTGGGCGTCTTACCCGCCCCACCTAATTTTGACAGAGATCTACACATGGAGGTAGAAAACGTCATTAAAATTAATATTGGAACTAAGGATAATCCTCACATAATCAATATTGGATCAGAATTAAGTCAAGAAAAACAAGAGCAATACATTGCATTTGTTAAAGAGTATGAAGATGTCTTCGCTTGGACATACAAAGATATACTAGGTCTAGACCCTTCTGTAGTCATGCATCATCTAGTGGTCCATTTGGATGCTAAACCTGTTAAACAAAAACTTAGAAAAATGCATCCCAAAGTGGCTCTGCTAGTCAAAGGGGAGTTAGAAAAACTCATGAATGTTGTCTTTATACAAGCTATTGATTATGCTGAATGGATCTCAAATGTAGTTCCAGTTACCAAGAAAGAAGCTACTAAAGTTAGGGTTTGCACAAATTTTAGAGATATTAATGCTGCATGCCCTAAAGATGACTTTTCTCTTCCAAATATGGATCAAATCACTGACTTTACTGCCGGGAGTGGGATGATGTCCTTAATGGATGGATTCTCTGATTATAATCAGATTAGGATAGCTCCTGAAGATCAGGCTAAAACAACCTTCATTACCCCTTGGGGTACTTTTTTTTGGAAAGTGATGCCATTTGGCTTAAAGAACGCCAGTGCAACCTATCAATGAGCTATGACCTATATTTTTCATGATATGATGCATGATATCCTACATGATTATGTATATGATATTATAGCTCACTCTATTAATGAAGATAATCATTTAGATGATTTAAGAAAAGTTTTTAATCACTTACAAGAATATCTTATTCGATTAAATCCAGCAAAATGCATATTCAGAGTTAAGTCCGGTAAACTATTAGGGGTTTTAGTTTCTTTACATGGTATCAAAATCGACCCTCTCAAGATTGCGGCCATCACTGATATGCCCGCACCTACTAATATATCTGAGTTACGAAGTTTACAAGGTAAGCTTCAAGCAATCCATCACTTCATCGATAAGCTGGCGGACAAAACTGGTCCCTTTCTTAAGCTTCTTAAGAAGGATGTCCCTTTTAATTGGGATGACGAATGTAGATAAGCTTTTGAAATTCTCAAATAATACCTCCTTAATCCACATGTGCTTTCACCACCTAAACTTGATCGCCCATTCCTCCTGTATATTTTAGCTTCAGATTCTGCCTTAGGGGCTATGTTAGCTCAGCTTGATGATGAGAAGAGAGAACGGGCTAATTATTATATTAGCTGAACCTTCATCAGTTATGAAACCCATTATACAACATTAGAAAAACTATGTTTAGCAGTCATTTTTGCTACGCAAAAATTACGACATTATATGCTTAGTCAGAAAACTTATGTCATTGCTAAATATGATCCCTTGAGGTATCTCATGAGTCGACCTTATTTATCGGGTCACACAACCAAGTGGGTTCTTGCTCTAAGAAAATTTGATCTCACATTCATAGGACAGAAGTCTGTTAAGGGTCAAATCATAGCAGATCAATTAGTCCTTGCACCCTTAGAGTCTACCCATCCCCTCATCATCGAGTTTCCTGATGAATGCCTTCAATTAGAGGTAGACCATACCGAACAATGGTCCTTATACTTTGATGGAGCCCGATGCATGAGTGGGGCTAGTGCGGGTATTATTTTAATATCCCCATAAAAACATCTCATTTCTCTGTCCTTCAAATTGACATTTGCTTGCACCAACAATACTACTGAATATGAAGCTCTAATCCTTGGATTACAAGCTGCCTTGGTGCTAAAAATTAAACATCTGTTAGTTTTTGGTGATTCTCAACTGGTTATAAACCAAATTAATGAAGTTTATCAGACCAAAGATGATAAACTACACCCATATAAGGCCTATGTTTTACAATTAATGTCTTTATTTGATCAAGTTACCTTGGAAGCTATTCCTTGAACTTGCAATTGTGTAGCTGATGCTATGGCCGTAGCTGCATCTCTCCTACCCTTGGAGTTAGATGATAAATATGCCACTATCATTATTCATCGACTCTAGGAACCCACTTCAAATAAGTCATGCTTAGAGCCTTTGGATGTGTTTCTAATCAATGAAACTACTCTTGAACCTTGGTATACAAATATATTTGATTTTCTCCAAAATGGGACTTTCCCTACCAATTCTAATAGAAACCAGTGTCGGTTATTACGTAGACAAGCAAGTCGATTTGTAATAATTGGCAATACTTTATATAGGAGATATTTTGAAGGTATCCTATTAAGATGTTTGAATTTAGAAGAATATAAATCAGCCTTGAGTGAATCCCACGATGGATCTTGTGGAGGACACTTCAGTGGTAGTGTCATTGCTAAAAAGATCCTTCGAATAGGATATTTTTGGCCTACCATGGAAAAGGATGAACATGACTATGTGTGCCATTGCGACAAGTTCCAGAAGCATGCTGACCTTGTCCATGTGCCTGCACAAGAGCTGTAGGCTATTTCATCTCCTTGGCCCTTTTCAAAATGGGCTATGTCATATGATGGACACAAATTCATCATAACCACCACTGAGTATTTCACGAAGTGGGTTGAAGCTATGCCTTTAGCTTCCTGCACTGGCACACAAGTCTCTAAATTTATTTTTAATCAAATCATTTGTAGGTTCGGAATTCCTGCAAATCTCATCTCTGACAATGGAACTTGTTTCAAAAATAAAGATGTTAAAAAATTATGCCAAAAATACAAGATTCAACATCGCTGGTCCACTCCCTATTATCCTCAAGGTAATGGTCAAGCAGAAGCATCTAAAAAAACCTTAATCAAAATTCTCAAAATATTGGTCAATAAAACTGGTCGTGACTGGCACATTTAGTTATATCCAACCTTGTGGGCTTACCGAACTAGTGTTTGAATCCCCACGGGAACTTCACCATTTGTTTTGGTCTATGGTGCTGAAGCCATTTTTCCATTTGAATTAGAAGTTCCTTCTTTGGCTCTGCTACTTCAAGATACCAAAGTAGGAGATGAATATCGAGCTGGCAGACTCAGTCAACTGGAACTCCTGGATGAAAAACGCATCAATGCTTTGGAGCATCTCCGTGCCTACAAAAAAAAGCTTAAAAGATCATATGCTAAAAAATTTCGTCATCGATCCTTTGAGATCGGCGACCTTGTTTTAAAAGAAAATCAAAAAAATACTAATGCAACTAAGGACCTTAAAGGTAAATTTGAGCCCAACTGGCTTGGACCATACATTATCATTGCTAAATTTGAAACAGGAGCATACAAATTATCTACCTTAGATGGTAAAGGACTTAAAGAACCCATGAATATTTTGCATCTTAAACATTACTATGTATAAATTTGGTCATTTCATCCTTGTATATATTTGTTTAAAATATTTCAAAATTACTATTTTGTATTTCTTTCAATTTATAAATTCAAAAACACCAAAAACATTCATAATCATCAAAATCTTCAAAACTATTTGTTATATTTATTTATGGCACTTGTTAATTCTTTCAAAAAAATATATATAATATCAAAACAACAATATTCTTGACTCTTTTGAAACCAAAAAAATATAAAGAATAAAGAAAGAGTCAACATTCTCAAAGCTTCTCAAAAATAGTATTTATTTATATATCTTCTTACAAATGTTGTAGTTATATGTTTCAAATTATTTTGGATAAATTAGCATTTATTTGGGATCCCTTACTTTCACACTCACAAAAATAAATATCTTGATTTTATTTGGCATGATTACTAATCTCTATTATATCAAAGTTCACAAAATTCAATTAAATAAATTTTGAGCACAGAGAATTGATCTTGTTATTTACTTAAACCAAGCACATATTTTCACAATAAAATGATTATATTTGTAATTTCCATGCTTTGCTACATAGTAGAAGTGGTTTCTTGAGTGAAAAGTTTCTCCTGCTATCCTATCATGCACATGGTCTAGAATCTTTGAAAATTGGCAAAAGGACAAGCTCACCCCTACCCAAAATAAAAATCCCTTGCTCTACAGCTAATCCGAGCAAGTATCCCTAGCACAAAAAGAAAAAAGCAAAGTTCAAGAAAAAAGAGAAAAAGAAAAAAATGTTATTTTATATCATTACAACAATATTTCAAGCATTATCTCAAAAATCAAGAAAAAATACAAAAAGAAATAGAAAAAGAAAAGCAAAAGAAAGCAAAAGCAAAAGCAAAAGCAATAAAATCCCTTTCCTTACCCTTTGAAAAGAAAAGAAGGGTTGATGAGCTTGAATCCCTAGAATTCTCAATTATTTGAAAACTGTGAGGTAAGCCCCATAACAGGTGGTTTGTGCCCAACCTGCTTGGCCTTGGGTAACTCCTAGCATGGTGATATGTCTGTCACATTAGCGACATTCTTTTGTAAAGACCTATGTCTGCTTATGGATTAGCTAGCTCTTGATAACCCGACTTACATAGTAGTCCGGTACGGTTATATGCATCTAAATCATGGTTAATGAACACTTATTTTGTTAATTCAAATCATTTGTATCATAGTACCTTGATCAAAACTGGTAAAAGAACAATGCAATTGCACACACATTTTATATTTGAGAGATTTTGTGTATCATTATGATAAATCAAGATTGGAAATGAATTCACATATGCACATGGGATTCCTTATAAATCTAAATTTTGTCATTAAAATACTTTGAAATATTTCTTGCAAAATCGTTTAAATAAATTCATTTTCTTCTTTAAAGTACAGTTGTTTAGTATAAAGACAACTACATGCATAATAGAAAAATTAAAATTTCTTTCAAACCATACAATCAAAACACATATATATATTATTATTGACTTTCGCGACGATGGTATAGTTCTAAAACCAAAATTGGAATTTTATGCCTAGCGCAAGTCCTCATTTTCATATTTTCTGTTTATTAAAAATCAACCATGTAATAAAACAATCTACTTTCTTCTTTGGATTTCGCGATGATGGTATAAGTCTATACCTACATATTCTATGCCTAGCGCAAACCATTGTAACAATTTTTTCCCCATTTATTTAAAATCATGAAAACCATATGACTTAAATCATTCTGTTATACAATTATGCTTTACAAACAAACAAACACATTTTCATTATTTCATGTCATTATGTCAACCTTCAATTTTGCAATGATGGTATAATTCCTAGGGAATTATCCAAAAATTTTATTACACTTAGGAATTTATGCCTAGAAAAAACCATTTTAGTATTATTTCATGCATATTATTTTCATGGAAATCTGAAAAACAAATCATCATCAACATCATTTGCACCATTGCACCAAAGTCTTAAGACAGTCTCTTAAGCACCCTTTTACTTTTTAACAATATTTCTATACTGGGATTAGCTTGACGACCGAGTGAGCGGTGACTCCATGAAATGGTCTATAATAGCGACAATGTCCTTTGAAATTATTGTTAGAAGTCTCTTTTTATATTTTATCACATCTCATCACAAACAACCATTTTGTTACATCAGATTATTTCATTTAAATTTTACAAGCATGACATTCAAACCATAATATTTCCAACGACGTAATTACATGAATCATCAAATCAATAAATCAAACATAAAAGCATCATAAAAATCATACATAAGACAAGTCATATGATCAAAAATATCTCATCTCATATATATATCACAAATACATACATCATATCAAAACTGGATTGATATGCCACAATCTGTACCTCGGCATACTCAATCCTTTATCAATAATAATAATAATAATAATAAATGCTATATGTCTCAATCTATACAAATTTTGTGTAGTAGCCTAGCCTCGAGAGCCCCTCGAGTTCTTAGCCTCATCTCCTCCCTCGCCCTAAGGTGGACGAGGTGGCCCCATCGCAGTCTATGTAGTACTATGAATCCTAGTCCTCGATCGGGATGAAGTCCTAGCCGACCCGATCTTGATCGGCTCTACGATGTTAACCGGCAGTGGTAGTCTATCCTCCTCCGGCACCATTTGATAGTATAAGGTCTGATAAAAAGTGATTTGGGCAATAGCTCGTGTCAGCTCCCCAGTGCTCGCCTCTCCGCCTCATGCCCTGAGGCATGCAATCTCATCCCTGAGCTGTGTCACCTCAGCTCGGTGTCGTGCAACCTTCTCCTGTAGGGTCTGCACCTGTGCCTGGAGATGAATCGTCTCCACTCAGAGAGTCGCTGTCTCACTACTCTCCCCTGTGTCGACACCCTTGCCCTTATCGAGCGATGGTGGCCTCTCTCTCTGTGGAGAAGGGGGTCTCTTCGCCCTCCTCTCCCATTATCGTGGCCTCTCTTGTGCCTGTGGCCTCCTCTGCTCTCTCTTGCTACGACCCTGGGCCACCTCCATAGCCGCTTGGCGTTGCCTCCCTATTCGACACACAACTACATGTATCGGACCCTGAGCCCTCGTCATCCGAGGAGGGTGGATGCCTGCGTACCAGGCATCATAGCTATCAGCTACCCCTACGTCGTCCCCATCCACTAGCTGAATGGGGGCATAGTTCGAGTCATGACTCTAGAAACACTACATGTCTAGAGCCCCACTCATTGTGGTGTTATCCCAGACAGTCCGAGAAAACTCGTAATCCTTGAGAGATGGGATCCCCTGCTATAGACCGAACTGTCACAAAACTTGGTCATAGCGATGGAGCTCCACCTCTCCCCTCTCCATCCAAAGCCAACAAACTTGCCTAACACGAGCTAACTCCTGTCTGTCCTTGGCCCATCCTGGGTGCTCTCGCCATGGCCTCCAGGTGATCTGGTTTGGGACAAGGTCATCTAGCAGTCTTCAAGACATCGATAGGTCAATCCACCGCTGTGACCCTCTTCGGAGCCACCAGTAGAAAACTCGAGGCCTCTCCCCATCAATCCCTGTCAAAGGAAGCCCTATCGGCCTTCACACTATAATGTTCTCCCAGCACCAAACCTATAGGAGCGATGTCATAACTAGACATCGGTCACCCTTGTACATGACCCCATGCAGGATCCTGTACAATCGGCATAGCACAAAACTGCCCCAAGAGAATCTGTAGCCATGGTCCCGGATATCATAGATCACATCTACGAGCATCCATGGTACCTTGCACCCACTTTGGTGGCACAGCAGAAGTCCACCAACCACTCCAGATAAAACCCGTGTGAGTCTCGATGCCCCAGGCATCTGACGCAGTGCCTCGATGTTCACTCCACCCTTCTCTAAGGTGAAGCTCGGGTCACCACACAACTGTCCCATAGCATGGCCCTCATTGGCCGTAGGAGTGATCAACCGTCCTTGTATGGGGATCCTCAGAATCCTCCATACATCCTCCAAAGTAGGAGTCATCTCCCCTGTAGGTAGCCAGAAATAGGAAGAACCCAGATACCACCTCTCTGTTAGGGCTGTCAGTAGCCCCATGTCTGTAGACACTTGTGGCATCTTTGCCACATGTTGTAAGCCGGCTTGTGCTAGCTGATCTCACTCTGCCTGTGTCAAAGCGGCCAAGTCATCTCTCAAACCTCCATATTTCCATTCCCTGCTCTTTAGCAATCCTCTCTGCAACATAAACAACAAAACAATAACAAATCATTAATAACACTCATTAATTAAAAATGCAAGATAAAATAAGTTCAATTTTAATCAAATGATGATATCGTCCACTATTAGACGATATCGTCCCCAATTTGAGCACAATCGTCTTTGATTTCGTGAGCCGAAATTGTCCCTAATTTGATGAAATCGTCCCCCTTTCGCCGATTTCGCCTTTAGATGAAATCGGCGAACTTAAGATGATTTCATCGAAATCGGGATGATTTCATCCCGACGACGTCGACGGCCCAAAAACGGCCGTGATGCTCAAAAATTACTCAAAATTTACCTAAAAAGCATGTAAATTCAATTTAAAACATTCTAATTCTAGACTCTTACCCATAGCCCACGTCGGACCTCTGTCGATCTGTGCATCATCTCCACCATTTTTGCTTCCAGAGCTCCAGAAACCAGAAAAATGAACAGTAAAAATGAATTAGGGTTTTACCCTATTTTTCTTAATTTTATTCAAAAATAATTAAAAATAATTAAAATTTTGCTTTTTTGCATTTTTACCTCAAACGTTCGATTTGGGTAAAAACACGGAGGGGGCACCATAGTAAGCTGTCATACGATTCGACCAAGAATCATCGCCTAAAAATGGGAATAATTTTTGCTTTCTCGTAAATCAAGAAGAACTCATATTTAATGCATTTTCTTTGGAAAATTTGCTAAAAATGGGGCAAAATGTAGCACCCTAAAATTGGCGTAGTAAAACCTCAATAATTACATTCACTTTAGTAAATAATTCAAATTCAAATTTTAACCTCCCAAACCGCCCGTTAACCACCGCTTAATCTATTTCCCCCTTTTCCATGCCATTTTTAGAGGTTGTTTTGATCATTTGATGATATCGTCGTCGATCAGACAATATCGCCCTAGATCTGATGATTTCGTCTGGGCTAGGACGTCCAGACGATCTTGTCCCTAAACTGATTTTGCACAATTAGCTTCTGTTCCAACGGGTCTCTAATCTATGCAGAAGCATGTCTGCACCGTTAGAGACCCTCCCCCATTGGAGATCTCCCAAATAGGGATGATCTCAAACCTCCTAACCTCCCTCCTAAGTCTATTTAATCCTAAGCCCTCCCCTTAGCACCCCTCTGGCTGAATTTCTCTATAAACTGACTTCACACACATTAAGATATCTCAAATTCATATTTGCAGTAGTTCTATTCAATTTTTGTTGCAGGTACCTAATTGTTTTTCAGTCAGAGCAAGCTTACATCGTCGCCAATGATCCTGTTCAGATCGGAGGTGATCCTATCGAATCACAGATGATTTTGTACCAATGCAAGATGATTTCGACTGCAGTCAACATTGAGGCAATCAGTGCCTGAAGTTTGCATTTCTTTATCTTTTTTTCTGCTATTTCATGCTATAATTAGTTACTGTATTTGTTATTTTATGCTATCTTGCATTTTGGAGTTCACCCATCTAGATTAAATGCATAATTAAGTCATAATTGTGAGTAAATTAGCATGATTCATTCATGTTTCTGCTTTTAAGTTTTAGTTTGATATTATTGTTGTCATTTTACATTGTTTACCTCTGTTAGAATAGTGGTATTTTCTGTGTTTTGCACCTATTTCTCTGTTTGCAAGTCTCTGATGAATTCGTCTTATGAATTCGTCAGATTTTAGACAATCTTGTCTGATCTCAGACGATCCTGTCAAATTAGAGGCAATCCTGACTGCTTCAAGAATCAGAATCTTCATCAGACATCTGGATCAAGTATTTTTCTTGTAACATTCTTCAATTTCTTTGTTTTCTATCTTAATTTTGTTTTTTTTATTCATTTAATCTGCATCTTCATATAGAATAGCTTAGATGCATTTTGGCAAAACCTAGGATTTGAATGCTTAAGGCTAAAACGAACACATAAAACACATTCCCAACCTAGGCATGGAAACTGCCATTAAATGTTTCCTGGTGAACCCACCATCCATCGAAAAATCACCAATATACACCTCCCTTGAGAGGCGGGACCTTCACAAGGCCTCTCAGTCTGAGGTACCATGTCATCCTTTTCACATCCCCCTTCTGGGCATGAATCCTATAGCCTGAAGGTAAGGGTGTGAAAAATTTAGAGCGATACAGTTAGAGACTCTATATGTTTTATTATCAAATCTCAATCTCAACTCAAATAAAGAATATAGAATAGTTTGTTTTATGGAACTTGAACAACCACATGCATCCACTTGACTAGGCTCAATCAACTCAACTCAACCAAACACCTTAATGAATAACCCTTTCTCACAAACCCTATTCCAAGAATGTATCAATCAACTCAAAATGTTTCCAACAATGCTCAACAATAAATCTCACATAACAATGATACTCATGTTCTTTTCTAACTCAAGTTCAAGTTCTTTGCACAACCAATGGGTTTCAACAACAATGCTTATAAAATAAGGTTTAATCACAACTCTCAATCCATAAAACCTTGAAGCATTTAACCAATCACTTTCAAAAAGGAAACCACAATCAATCATTTTCACTCCAAAGATATTTTCAGAAATCAGCCACCATAATCAATCAATAGGAGAATGTGCCTGTACCTTTTTTGAAGATGAAGAAGCCTCTTTGGAAATCTGCCATAATCACAATATTATCTTGCCAAACTTTATGAGGGTTAGGAGAAATTACAAAACAAATATCATAACATTTTACACCTTATTTCTCCTAGTAAAAAATCACATCCACCTCTAGAAAATAATTAAAAATAATTATTTTCTTAATTAATTAAGCATAGCATGAATATCACCACAACCAATTATCATTCCCTTATTTCTCCTAAAAATCACTTTGCACTAATGCACAACTCACTAAGCTCCTTAATGCAAAAATTCCCACCTCAAATAGTGCAAATATAAACCGCAACTCATAAATCACATCACCATAGTATACCCTCAATAATGGTGCTTGAAACCTTAGCTTTGAAATATTAAAACATTAATTATTCATTCTTTAAAAATTGCGATGACAGGCATACCTTACAAAATAAAATATTTTTTTGGATCCGAAGAATGCGGTGACAACAAACCATGCGAAAACGGGTTTTGGGTGACTCGAACCCAAGACCTGCAGTGATTACGTATTTGTACTCCCTTTGCCCACCAAGTGGGCTAAGCTTCCCACATGGAAGCTATTCCACCTTGTGCTCCTTATGCTTCTTATTTTCACCCATGAGATTTTAAACAATGAACAATGCTTCAACCAATACAATGCTAAAATGATGCTTGTGGGAATCGAACTCACGACCTCCGTGCTATCAACACCTTTGCATAATCCAAGATGCCACTAGGCCATGCTGCCCAATGAGATTTGGGAAGTGGTTGCTGTCTACTTTTAACCATTCGCTGCATCACATAAACAAAACACAAACTCTTTCCTTCGCATATCCCACGCAAGATTATCAATGAGCAAGGATAATCGATTTAAAAACTTGGTGGCATATTTATATGCCTTTCCCTTCACTTGGAAACGTCGATGCTTTTAAAACTTCCCTCATGACGTCGGCAGACATGACATAAAACTTTTTATTTAATTTTAAAATTAAAATTAAAATTTTAAATAAATTAAAATTTAAACTAAACCAAAATTAAATTTCTCCATCACCGGGGCACCTTTTTCGATGAAACAAAAAACCAACTTGGGTTTTTAAGAAAAACCTATTTCAAATCTGCCATCCATGGTTTTAAATAAAACCTTTTATTTTTTCTTCCTTGGTTTTGATAAAAACCCTTCCTTGCACTTTCACAAAATATAGTGCATACCATCATAGATATTTGACATCAAATAAGCTTTTGACATCAATGGCGACATTTTATCTTAGGAACTCAAAATGTCCAACAATCTTCCCTTTGTCATTGATGGAAACCCATATTCATTTTACTAAAACCTGATATTCTTTTCTGCTCCCCCTGGGACTTTGCTCCCCCTGGCTCAATGCTCTCTCAAATATCAAATATCTCCCTATATCAAAATTCTCCCCAATATACACAAATCTCTTCCCCTTTGACATCAATGAAGGGTCACCTTTGGGGTTTGGGGCTAAGAATGAGCCTCTTATCTTAGCCCCTCCACCTCCACATGAGGTGGCTAATTCTGGGGTGGGAGTATTTATACTCCCTGAAAGCACTATTCTTTGTCTTTATCTTTCTCTCTTCTTCTCTGAGTCTTCTGAATTCACTCTCTGTTTCTTTCCAAGTCATCATCCCTATTCCTGTCATCACTTTTTTTCCTATCCTTGTTCTTGTTTTGATCCATGTTTCTATTCTAGTTCTCATCCTTGTTCTTGTTCTTATTCTTTTTTGAGTCTCTATTATTTTCTAAGTCTCTATTCGTGTTCATCTTCTTGATTATGTTCATATTCTTGTTCTTGTTCATTTTTTTGTTCCTGTTCATACCTACTTCTGGAAAATTTGCTCTACATCATATTGCTATGTGACCATCATTATTGCACTTATAACACTTAATGTTATTCCTTGGAGGTGCAACTGTCTTAGGATTCCTCTTAGTGAAGCCATATCCTCTTCTATCATGAACCCTATAATTCATTGCCTTGTGACCAAACTCATTAAATGGGTAGCAATACCCATAAAAAATTTGTTCTTTCCTATATTCCTATATTTCATGTGTCCTACATTGTGAAGCCATGTGCTGATGCAGGAGCATCCAGTGGCCTCTGATGCAGGAGCATCCAGTGGCAGCAGAGCCATTTTTTAAAAATTTGCTAAGGAGGGAAGACGTCGCGATTTCATGACATGTCACGAAATCGTGACAGAAGAAGGAGAAGGCAAGGAGAAAAATATGTTGCGATATCACGACAGAAAAAGTGTCACGATATCGCGACACAAAGTGGAGAGAGGAGCCAGCGAAGAAAACTATTGCGATATCACGACAAAAGATGTGTCGCGATATCGCGATGCAAGCGGAGAACGAAGCCAACGGGGAGAAGCTGTCGCGATATCGTGACAACAAATGTGTCACGATATCGCGACACAAGTGGAGTAGAGGAGTCAGTGAGGAGAAGCTGTCACGATATCACGACAGAAAATGTGTCGCGATATCATGACACAAATGGAGCAAAGGAGTCAGCAAGGAGAAGTTGTCGCGACATTACGACAGGAAATGTGTCGTGATATTGCGACACAAGTGAAGCAAAGAAGTGAGTGAGGAGAAGCTATCACGATATCGCAACAAAAAATGTGTCGTGATATCGTGACACAAAATGGAGAAAGAAGCCAGCAGGGCCAACTATCGCGATATCGCGATAGGTTCCATAGGAGAAGCAAGGGTGCCAAGGATGTCGCGATTTCGCGACCCAAATAGGCAAGAGGAGGCTACAAGCAAAGATGTCATGATTTTGTGACCCGAAAGCAGAAGAGCGTATGGAAGATAAATATGTCATGATTTCATGACATGTCGCATTTTCACGACCAGAAGGCGAAGAAGAAGCCAAGGGAGGAGAATGTCACGATTTCGCGACATGTCGCATTTTCGCGACCAGAAGGCGAAGAAGAAGCCAAGGGAGAAAAATGTCATGATTTCACGACATGTCGCATTTTTGTGACCAGAAGGCGAAGAAGAAGCCAAAGGAGAAGATGTCGCGATTTCGTGACATGTCGCATTTTCATGACCAGAAGGCGAAGAAGAAGCCAGAGGAGAAGATGTTGCGATTTTGTGACATGTCGCATTTTTACGACCCGAAGAAGAGAAAGGAGGCAAGGAAGAAAAATGTCGCGATATCATGATCGAAAGGAGGCAAGAAAGGTCAGAGAAGAAAATGTAGCGATTTCATGACATGTCGCAAAATCATGACCAAAAGAGCAGAAGGCAGGCAAGGAAGAGAAATGTCGCGAAATTGCGACATGTCACATTTTTGTGACTCGAAGAGGAAAAGAAGAAGCAAGGTAGAAAGAGGTCATGATATCGTGACATGTCAGGTTTTTATGACCCAAAAAGGAGAGAGAAGGTGATGGAGCAGAAATGTCATAATATCGTGACATGTCATGATATCGCGACTGGAAGAGAAGAGAAAGAAGATGTCACGAAATCGTGATAGGCTGCATTTTCTAAGGCCGTTACAGAATGACAGGCTACATTTTTGAAAGCTATTATAGAATGACACGAGGCAGCACAGAACAACACATGGCACCAAGGTGTAGTGAAAATAGGCATAGACAAACAGTTAACAAAAGACGTTACGCTAGTTACAGAGGACGTTACGGATTGCAGTTATGGAGCAGACGAAGACGAATAGTCATGGCAAAAATGAATCGAAGGGCCGCCAGATGGAAGACGAAGAGGCACACCCAAAAATTTATAAAAGGATGAAGCAGAGGCATGTACAAGGGTTGGAAAATGGCAGTTGCAGGTTGGAGAAACTGTAGTTGCGAGTTGCACAGTCGAGTTGCAGAGTCGAGGCAGAGGGCCACTCGGACCGGCTTGAGTGCTTTTCCTTCCAGAATTGCAGAGTTAGAGAACTGCAATAGAGTGTGAGAAAACTAAGCCAGTGCGCTAGTTTTTGTAAAGCCTGCGGGCTGTAACTGTAAATCTTTGCAAGTTAATGAATGGAAAAGAGTGTTCCTATTTCTTGTAAAGTTTGTTTCCAAGTTTTTGAGTGAAAATTTGGATTTGGTAGATTGTAATTTTTTGACCCCCATCAAGTGGTATCAAAGCCAAAAGATTCTGAGCATGTAAGCAGAGCACCGAACGTGAGGCAGCTTGCACTAGGATCTGGGGTTAAGGATTATGAGAAGAAAGTGCAGAAGAATGCCTCCACAAAGAAATCGTGGTGGTGGGAGAGATATGAGATCTGAGGATTCACGATTACAGATGTTCAGATCTTTGCAGAGGCAAGTGCAAGCCCTGTAAGAGGAGCTGCTCAGAATAGATTTGTGGAGGCAAGTGAAAGCCCTGCAAGTGGAGCTACATAGAAAGCGTGAGGATAAACAGAGAAGTAGAAATGTTTTTGATGGCCAAGAAACGGAGTTGAAGTGGACTACAAAGGCAGGTGCACGTTTGGAGATGTTGCAGAAGGTGGACCGAATAACACAGAAGTGAAGGTCACTTCTCCATCAACCCCGGGTGTTTGATGTAGGAGCATCCAGTGGCCTCTGATGCAGGAGCATCCAGTGGCAGCAGAGCCATTTTCAAAAAATTGGCTAAGGAGGGAAGACGTCACGATTTCATGACATGTCACGAAATTGCGACAGAAGAAGGAGAAGAAGGCAAGGAGAAAAATATGTTGCGATATCGTGACAGAAAAAGTGTTGTGATATTGCAACACAAAGTGGAGAGAGGAGTCAACAGAGAAAACTATCGCTATACTGCAACAGAAGATGTGCCGTGATATCGCGACGTAAGTGGAGAACGAAGCCAACAGGGAGAAGCTGTCGCAATATCGCAACAACAAATGTGTCACGATATCGTGACACAAGTGGAGCAGAGGAGTCAGTGAGGAGAAGCTATCACGATATCGTGATAGAAAATGTGTCACGATATCGTGACACAAATGGAGCAAAGGAGTCAGCAAGGAGAAGCTGTCACGATATCGTGATAGGAAATGTGTCACGATATCGTGGCACAAGTGAAGCAAAGAAGTGAGCAAGGAGAAGCTGTCGTGATATCGCGATAGAAAATGTGTCGCGATATCACGACACAAAATGGAGAAAGAAGCCAACAGGGCCAACTATCATGATATCGTGATAGGTTCCATAGGAGAAGCAAGGGTGCCAAGGATGTCCTCATTTTACGGCCCAAACAAGCAAGAGGAGGCTACAAGCAAATATGTCACGATTTCGCGACATGGCACGATTTCGTGACCCAAAAGCAGAAGAGCGTATGGAAGACAAAGATGTTGCAATTTCATGACATGTGGCATTTTCGTGACTAGAAGGCGAAGAAGAAGCCAAGGGAGGAGAATGTCACGATTTCATGACATGTCGCATTTTTGCAACCAGAAGGCGAAGAAGAAGCCAAGGGAGAAAAATGTCATGATTTCGCGACATGTCGCATTTTCACGACCAAAAGGCGAAGAAGAAGCCAGAGGAGAAGATGTCGCAATTTCGTGACATGTCACATTTTTGTGACCAGAAGGCGAAGAAGAAGCCAAAGGGGAAGATGTCGCAATTTCACGACATGTCACATTTTTGCGACCCAAAGAAGAGAAAGGAGGCGAGGAAGAAAATTGTCATGATATCGCGACCGAAAGGAGACAGGAAAGGCCGGAGAAGAAAATGTCATGATTTCGTGACATGTCACAAAATCGCGACCAAAAGAGTAGAAGGCAGACAAAGAAGAGAAATGTCGTGAAATCGTGACATGTCGCGTTTTCACGACTCGAAGAGGAAAATAAGAAGCAAGGCATAAAGAGGTTGCGATATTGTGACATGTTGGGTTTTTGTGACCCAAAAAGGAGAGAGAAGGCGATGGAACAAAAATGTCACGATATCGCGACATGTCATGATATCGTGACCGAAATAGAAGAGGAAGAAGATGTCATGAAAGCGTGTAAGGCTACATTTTCAGAGGCTGTTACAAAATGATAGGCTGCATTTTTGAAAGCTATTATAGAATGACAAGCGATAGCACAGAACAACACGTGGTACCAAGGTGTAGTGAAAACAGGCACAGATGAACAGTTAACAGAAGACGTTACACCAGTTATAGAGGACGTTATGGATTATAGTTATGGAGCAAACGAAGACTAACAGTCATGGCAGAAATGAATCGAAGGGCCGCCAGATGGAAGACGAAGAGGCACACCCAAAAATTTATAAAAGGATGAAGTAGAGGCGTGTATAGGGGTTGGAAAACGACAGTTGCAGGTTGGAGAAACTGTAGTTGCGAGTTGCACAGTTGAGTTACAAAGTCGAGGTAGAGGGCCACTTAGACTGGCTTGAGTGCTTTTCCTTCCAGAATTGCAGAGTTAGAGAACTGCAATAGAGTGTGAGAAAACTAAGCCAGTGTGCTAGTTTCTATAAAGCCTGCAGGCTGTAACTGTAAATCTTTGCAAGTTAATGAATAGAAAAGAGTGTTCCTATTTCTTGTAAAGTTTTTTTCCAAGTTTTTGAGTGAAAATTTGGATTTGGTAGCCTGCAATTTTTTTGACCCCCATCATGTGCCCAAACCTATGACATGAAAAACATCTGCCATTGAAGAAACCTTGCCTAGACCCCATTGGTCTCCTATTCTGATTGTTGTTCCATTTGTACCTTCTTTGTGCATTACTCCTATATTTGTTGAAATCTTTGCTATCCAATTCATCCTCTAATGTCTCACTCCAACTTTTACTTACTTCTTTTGACTCTTCTTATTTTATGGTGTTTGAGCTTGGCTCTCCTTTTTTTGCTTCTTTTTTCCCTTGTTCTTATTTTGACCTAAGTCCTGTTATTGTGACTGATGACCTTTGTGCATTGATAGTCCTTTCCAAGGTCCTTTAATTTTTCTCAAAATTGTGTACCTTGTCCTTAGAACCTTTTAATTCCATCCTTAGTGAAACTATCTCATGCTCTAATATTTCACACTCTAGATATTTTACCTTTAATTTTTCAGCCATACCTTCTTCAATCCTTCTTGCTTCTTTAGACTTGGTTTTAAAATTTGTGAGTTCCTATAGAAAATTTGGTTTTTCTTTTTCATATTATTGAGCTTGAACCCTTAATCCCAAGTTATCCATTTTTAATTCTTCAATAGTAACCATAAGCCTTTCACATTCTATATTTTTTATCTTTGTCTGTTCAACTATATTTTTTTCAACTCTTCTTGCTTTTTCAACCTTATCTCTCAAGTCAGAGGTATCCTGTAGAAGCTTTGTCTTACATTTCTCATATTCTTGTATTTGAGTCTTCAAGTCTAAATTCTTTCTTTTCAATTCAATAAGCTCCTTAAGAGTGGCTTTCCATTTTTATTTTTTTGAAGCATCTTCTTTTTCTTCTATTATTGAAAGTAGATTTTCTTATTCATACATGTTTTGATCGTCCTTGTTATCCTTTCTTGAATCAATATCTAGGATTTCATTTTTGAGAATATCATATTCATATTCACTGCTACTAAACCCATTACAATATCTTGCATCATGGTCAAGTTGACCACAAACAAAACATTCTTGTGGATAATAAGCTGCATGGTGACCTGTGTTCCCACATCTGGTACAAAAATTTATCAGTCTAGATATTTATCCATTACTTGATTCATCTATTGAATCTATTTTTATTTGTACTCCCAAAACAACAATATTAAACTCATATTCCTTTTATTTCATGACCATAGGTGTTCTTTTCTTCTTGTATCTCATGCTTCTACTCTTGCCTTTCTTTGCCATTTATGTTCTTGTAGGATCTTACTTTAAGATTTTAAACTTAATATAAAGGAACCAACTTTGATACCAATTGAAGAACATAAGATTATACTGAGAGGGGGAGTGAATAGTATAATACCACTTTTTACTTTTCCTTCCCAAATAGTATTAATCAATATAATCAATGGAAATATCAATAGCAATAACTAAATCAATGCATAAATCATCACACTCAATAGAGACACTAATTGTAATGTGTTTCACCCAATGTGGGCTACCTCCATAGATAAAATATTTCTTCTAAATATTTCTCAAATAATCTCATGGGAATCCTTCCTAATACAATGTTTATGGACCTCTATCCAAAGGAGATGCTGATCCCATAATCTCAAGTTCATGGATATTTTCCATAGGAGAAATCTCTCTCCTTCTACTCTAGCTAGTGATATTTTAGAAGACTTTGTCTCTCTGTTGCACTAACTGGTGGATCTATCTCCACTTGAAGACTCCTCACTCAGATATATCTTCAATTATCTTGCCTACTAGATCTCTATCCACTAAGACTATGTCCTCTGTACTCTATCACCTCCAAACCTCTATATCAATAGGTTCACTCAGAACCTTCTCAAATCTGCTCAATAAGATCACTCAGAACTTGTCCAAATCTTCTCAACAAGCTTACTCAGAACTTGTCCAAATCTTCTCAACAGGTCCACATAGAACCTGCTCAAATCTGCTCAATAAGTCCTCTTTAAGACTTGTCTAAATCTGCTCAAACAATCCTCTATAGGACTTGCTCAAATTTGCTCAATAAGTCCTCTCTAGGACTTGCTCAAATCTAGTCAATAAGTCATCTCTAGGACTTGCTCAAATCTGCATAGCAAGCTTCCATAAAAGATTACTCAAAATTAGTCCATAAGCCTTCTCAAAGACTTGTCTCAAATCTTCTTAACAAGCTCACACAGAACTTGTCCCATATCATAGAATCATAAATAGAATAGTTAGAGACTCAATATGTTTTATACTTAATGCTCAATAAATATCTCAACTCAATATCATAGAAGCATAAAGAGAATTTTTAAAGACTCAATATGTTCTATACTCAAATCCCCATATCAACTCAAATCAATCTCATAGAAGCATAAAAAGAATTGTTAAAGACTCAATATGTTCTATACTCAAATCTCAATCTCAAATCAAATCAATATCATAGAATCATAGATAGAATTGTTAGAGACTCAATATGTTCTATACTCAAATCTCAATATCAACTCAAATCAATATCATAGAAGCATAAAGAGAATTGTTAGAGGCTCTGTATGTTCTATTCTCAAATCTCAATCTCAAATCAAATCAATAATATAGAATATTTTGTTTTATGGAACTTGAAAAACCACATGCATCCACTTGACTAAGCTCAATCAACTCAACTCAACCAAGCACCTCAATGAACAACCCTTTATCACAAACCCTATTCCAAGCATGTATCAATAAAATAAAAATATTTCCAATAATGCTCAACAACAAATCTCACATAACAATGATATGCATGTTATTTTCTAACTCAAGTTCAAGTTATTTGCACAACCAATAGGCTTCAACAACAATGCTTATAAAATAAGGTTTAATCACAACTCTCAATCCAGAAAACCTTGAAGCATTTAACCAATCACTTTCAAAAAGGAAACCACAATCAATCCTTTTCACTCCAAAGCTATTTTTAGAAATCAGCCACCATAATAAATCAATAGGAGAATGTGCCCATACATTTTATGAATATGAAGAAGACTCTTTGGAAATATGCCACAATCACAATATTCTCTTGCCAAACTTCACGAGGGTTAGGAGAAATTACAAAGCAAATATCATAACCTTTTACACCTTATTTCTCCTAGTCAAAAATCACATCCACCTTTAGAAAATAATTAAAAAGAATTATTTCCTTAATTAATTAAGCATAGCATGAATATCACCACAACCATTTATCATTCCATTATTTCTCCTAAAAATCACTTTGCACTAATGCACAACTTACTAAGCTCCTTAATGCAAAAATTCCTACATCAAATAGTGCAAAATATAAACCACAACTCATAAATCACATCACCATAGTATACCCTCAATAATGGTGCTTTAAACCTTAGCTTTAGCAAATTAAAACATTAATTATTCATTCTTCAAAAATTGCGGCGACACACATACCTTAGAAAATAAAATATTTTTTTGGCTTGAAAGAATGCGACAGCAACAAACCATGCGAAAACGGATTTCGGGTGACTCGAACCCAAGACCTGCAATGAGTGCGCCTTTGTACTCCCTCCGCCCACAAAGTGGGCTAAGCTTCCCATGTGGAAGATATTCCACCTTGTGCTCCTTATGCTTCTTCTTTTCACCCATGAGCTTTTAAACAACGAACAATGCTTCAACCAATACAATGCTAAAATGATGCTCATGAAAATCAAACTCACGACCTCCATGCTATAAAAACCTTTGCATAATCCAAGCTGCCACTGGGCCACACTACCCAATGAGATTTGGGAAGTGGTCGCTGGCTATTTTTAACTATTTTTTGCATCACATAAAAAAAATACAAGCTCTTTTCTTCACATATCCCACGCAAGATTATCAACGAGCAAGGATAATCGATTTAAAAACTTGGTGGCATATTTATATGCCTTTCCCTTCACTTGGAAACATTGACGCTTTTAAAAATGCCCTCATGACATCGACGGACATGGCATAAATTTTTTTATTTAATTTTAAAATTTAAATTTAAATTTTAAATAAATTAAAATTTAAACTAAACCTTTAAAATTAAGTTTCTCCATCACTGGGGCACCTTTTTCGATGAAATGAAAAGCGAAATTGGGTTTTAAGAAAAATCATTTCAAATTTTCTATCCATGGTTTTAAATAAAACCTTTTATTTTGCCTGCCTTGGTTTTGATAAAAACCCATCCTTGAAATTTCACAAAACATAGTGCATACCATCATAGATCCTTTTGACATCAAATAACCTTTTGACATCAATGACAATATTTTAGCTTAGGGACTCAAAATGTCCAAAAATATCCCCCTTTGTCATTTATGGCAACCCATATTCATTTTACTAAAACCTGATCTTCTTTTCTGCTCCCCTTGGGACTTTGCTCCCCCTGGCTCAATGCTCTCTCAAATATCAAATCTCTCCCCACATAAAAAATCTCCCCAATATACACAAATCTCTCTCCCTTTGACATCAATGTTAAAGAGTCACCTTTGGGGCTCGGGGCTAAGAATGAGCCTCTTAGCTTAGCCCTTCCCCCACATCCACATGAGGTGGTTAATTCTGGGGTGGGAGTATTTCTACTCCCCGAAAGCACTGTTCTTTATCTTTATCTTTCTCTATTCTTCTATGAGTCTTTTGAATCTACTCACTGTTTCTTTCCAAGTCATCATCCCTATTATTGTAATCACTTTTGTTCCTATTCCTGTTCTCGTTCTTATTGTAGCACCCTAAAATTGGCGTAGTTAAACCCTTAGTAAAAAGATAAAAATTTGAATTTTAACCCCGAAACCGCTCGTTAACCGCTCCCCCATTTTTCGTGCCATTTTTAGGAGTTGTTTTGACCGTTGGACGATATCGTCGCCGATCAGACGAAATCGTCCCAGATCGGACGAATTCATCTAGAACAGAACGTCCAGACGATTTCGTCCCAAAACCAAATTTTCATAATTAGCTTCTGTTTCAATAGCCTCTCCAACTTGGGCAGAAGCGTGTCTACGCAGTTGGAGATTCCTCCGTTGGAGATCTCCCAGATTGGGATGATCCCCAACCTCCTAACCTCCCCCTAATCCTATATAAACTGGGATTTTCTCAGTTTATCCCCCTGCCTGGCTCTCCCCTCTCCTCTGACTCTCTCCCTGGTTGATTTTCCCTACCATTTAGCTTTGTTGTGTTAAGACGTCCTATCTACCATTGTTTGCACTCGTAGTTTTAAGTTTTCATTGCAGGTTTTCACTGTGCTTCAGTTGGAGGAAGCTCGGATCGTCGTAGGTGATTCCACACGATTTCGGATGATCCTATCGTAGATCGGTGATGATCTCGTACGATTGGAGGTGATCTCGACTATAGTTCAGATTGGGGGCAATCAGAGCCCTGAGTTTGCATTTCTCATCTTCCTTCCTTATTTTACTATGCATTAGCTTGATTATTTTCATTCTGCATCCTGGAGTTCACCTCATTTAGCATAAATGCATGATAAAGTTAAAATAAGTTATTAAAACAATGCATTTCCTTTAATCTGCTATCTAGATTTATCAGTTAAGCATTTATACTCTCATTTCTATCATTTTGCATTATTCTTGCAGTTGCATTTTTGGTTTTTGGTGTCTGTTTCTATGATTGCAGGTTTTTGATGAATTCATCAGATCGACGATGATCTTGTCTGATTTTAGATGATCACCTATGATCTGGGATGATTCTGTACAATTGTAGATGATCCTGTCATATTCGAGATGATCTGGACTCCTACAAGCTTCAGAATCTTCATCAGACATCCGGAATCAGGTGCATTCTTTCTCATTTAACATATTCCTTGTATTTAGGATTCATTCATGCTTTTTGTATTCATATAAATCAGCATCTTCATATAGAATAGCTTAGATTCATTTTGGCCAACCTAGGAATATGAATGATTGAGTATAAAATGAACACATCAAACCCATTCTCAACCTAGGCATGGAAACTGCCACTCAAAGTTTCCTGGTGAACCCCACCATCCATCAAAAATTCACCCTTATACCCCTCCCCCGAGAGGCGCGACCTTCAAAGGGCCTCTCAGTTCGAGGTATTGTCCCATCCTTCTCGCATCCCCCTTCCGGGCACGGATCCTTTAGCCTGAAGGTAAGGGCGCGAAAAATTTGGGTCAGTACATTTTGGTGAACCCGACGTGAATAACATAGGCATCTTTCTGATTCAAAAATATAAAAAAAAACAAATATATATATATATATATACAAGAAAAAAAACAACAAAATCATCATTTCAAGTTTGTATGTTTTAGATTCAATTCTAAATAGTAGATACTAAATATTACTTTTAGAAGTACTAAAGAAACCATGAGTTTTTACTCAAATCAATATGAGCCCATCAGTAATGTTGGAAGAATTCAGCCAAATACATTTGTTGATTATGACCAACCTCATCCCTATTCAACATCACCTCCATCACACTTTTCTCATTTTTCATCCTTACCCCAACAGGACAATCCCTTTTCCAATCCTCTTCATAACGATATTATCTATTCTCCCATATATCCATATTATGTCTATCAATCCACATACAATCCTCCTCCACCCTTTCAATATTCTTCTTTCAATACAACACATCCATTTCAACAAGAAAATACTTATTCTTCCAATCCTACCATGCACTCACATCATACTTCACAATCTTCCTATCATCATTCTACCCATAATAAAGAAAAAAGAGGTAAGAAACCATTAGGTCCTTTTATGACTGAATTCCTAAGGCACTTATCAAAAACCTCTCGAAAACCTTCATCACGTACATTTACAAAGCTCAATCAACCAATGGATATAATTCTCAAGCATTTACTTGATACAAATAAGATTGAACTCCCTTCCATAAGACAACTTGATACCACAACAGATTGGTTTAAACCTGAGCTACATTGTGAATATCATAGAGTAGATGGACATATGACACAAAAATGTAAAGATTTAAGATGTGCAATTCAAGATTTGATTGATGAGGGTCTTTTTAATATAAAGGAATTACAATCTACAACTGATTATAAATCTCCATTAAACAATCAAACTCCTACACAACAAATACCAATAATCAATCAAGACATGGGGATCTCCCAAGAACCCCTATTCAATTATCAACAATAGGAAACCAATCAAATATTGCATGTTAATGTGTCCCATCATGATGATATTACTAATATTGTAACATAAACTACAAATGAGCAACCTCAAGTTCAATCAACTCAATCTGATATTCAAGAGATGGATTCCTCATTTGACCAACCTTCAAAACTATCTTTGGCTCTAGAGAATGATCCAAAATGGAATGTAAGCATAGAAAGCTCATCTTTAGAATCAAAATCTCAATCTGAAATCCACTTTGATAGCCAACAACAAGTGATTAATCCTCAAGCAAAGATATCCCTTTTAGAAGTATTACAAAGTTCTCATAAGGAAACTTTGTTCAAGATACCTAGCCAACAATTTGTTCCTCATGATATTTTCCCTAAGAACATAATTAATGGTGTAAGCCCTCTTGAGGTTAACCATATTTCATTCTATGATGAGGAGATTCCTTCCTCTACTCCACAAGAAGACTCCTATCTTTACATTACAGGATCTAGTAAAGAAACACCTGTTAAAACTATCATGGTAGATAATGGCTCCTCTCTTAATTTATGCACTTATCAATTATTCCAAAAACTCAAATTAAAGGAAGAAGATCTTAATGAATCAAATGTTATTATAAAATATTTTAACAATGAAATTCAAGAAGCTCAAGGTACTATAATTCTTCCCCTTAATATTGGATCCAAGATCCTGGATACTTTGTTTTATGTAGCATATTGCCCTTCACCTTACAACCTACTTCTCAGAAGTCCTTGGATTCATACGATGAGGGTTGTCCCTTCCACTCTTCACCAATGTTTGAAGTTTGAACTTGCAAATAAAATTGTTACCATACATGGTGACCCAACACCATTTGAAGAATATTTAACGATTGAAACATCAAGTTCTATACATTCTCCATTGTCACAATTACCTTCTATCCATCACTTTTCTTCATCCATATATGATCATCCTTGTTTACCAAATAACACCCATGCATATCTTTCACATATGCTCCCTCCATCTTATCAAGACTTGGAAGATAGTGATAAGAATGAAGAACCTTCTTATCCTTCTGACATTTTATTTTGTAACATGATCAATTTTACACATATAAAAGTCAAATCTTTTGCTACATTATTCTACATTATAATAAAGCTTTTGTTATCGCTACCTTTTATTCATCACCTTTTGTTCTTACCTTCACCACAACCAAATTATCCTTCAAAACCTCCTTTGATTTTGAAGCAACCTTAGACATGCTATACTCAAATAACCTTGTATAGTGTATATAGATCATCTTGTATATACCACCAATTCCATCATCAAAAATAAATTAAAACCAAAATATAAAAAAATCAAAATCATCAAAATCCTCAAAAACATCTTCTATTTTTGCACCTGTCAATTCTTGAAGTATTGCAATCATATTTTCAATTATTTTGGATAAATTAGCATTTATTTGGAATCCCGCACTTTCACACTCACATGAATAAATATCTTGATTTTATTTGGTATGATTATTAATCTCTCTTATATCAAAGTCCACAGTTGAATTAAATAAAGTTTTGAGCATAGAGAATTGATCTTGTTATTTACTTGAACCAAGTATATCTTTTCACATTAAAATGATTTCATTGCAAATTCAATATGATGCTACATAGTAGAAGTGGTTTCTTGAGCAAAAAGTTTCCCCTGCTATCCTATCATGCACATGGTCTAGAATCTTTGAGAATTGACAAAAGGACAAGCTCACCCCTGCCTAGAATAAAAATCCCTTGCTCTACAGCCAATCCGAGCAAGTATCCCTAGTATAGGAAGAAAAAGAAAAGTCAAAGAAAATGAGAAAAAGAAAAATATCATTTTGTACCATCGCAACAATATTTCAGCATTATCTAAGTTCCAAGCAAAAATACAAAAAAAAAAAAAAAAGAAGAGAAAAGAAAAAGCAAAATGCAATAAATCCCTTTCCCTACCCCTTGAAAAGAAAAGAAGGGTGAATGAGCTTGAATCCCTGGAATTCTCAATTATTCGAAAACCGTGAGGTAAGCCCCATAACAAGTGGTTTGTGCCCAACCCGCTTGGCCTTGGGTAACTCCTAGCGTGGTGATATGTCTGTCACATTAGCGACCTTCTTTTGTACAGACCTATGTCCGCTTATGGATCAGCTAGCTCTTGATGACCCGACTTACATAGTAGTTTGGTATGGTTACATGCATATAAATCATGGTCAACGAACACTTATTTGGTTAATTCAAATTACTTGTATCAAATTATCTTGCTCAAAATTGGTAAATGAACAATACAATTGCACACACATTTGTATTTGAGAGATTTTGTATCATTATGATAAATCAAGATCGGCAATGAACTCACATATGCACATGAGGGTTCCTTATAAATCTACATTTTGTCTTTGAGATAATTTAAAATATTTATGCAAATATTTTGGAATAATTTCATCTTCTTATTTGAGAACATCTGTTTAGTATAAAAACAATTACATACATTTTTTTCAAAATCCAAAATTTTTTTCAAACCATACAATAAAGTCACGTTTATATATACTTTCGACTTCCGCAATGATGGTATAGTTCCTAAAACCTAAACTGGAATTTTATGCCTAGCGCAAGTCCTCATCTTATATATTTTTTGTTTATCTCAAAATCAAAAATCAATTATGCAATAAAATTATTTTTGGATTTCGCGATGATGGTATAAGTCTATACCTATAATTCTATGCCTAGCGCAAACCATTGTTCTAATTTTATTTCCCATTCATTTTAATTCATAAAAACATATGGCTTACATCATTATGTTACACAATTGTGCTTTAAAAAGAACGAACACTTTTTTCTATTTCATTTCATTATGTCAACATTCAATTTTGCAACGATGGTATAATTCCTAAGGAATTGTTCAAAATTTTATCACACTTAGGAATTTTATGCCTAACAAAAATCATATTTTTAATATTTCATGCATAATATTTTCATGAAAATCTGAAAACAAATCATCACCATCATCATTTTTCATCATCACAACACAAAGTCTTAAGACAGTCTCTTAAGCACTCTTTTACTTTTAGCAATATTTCTATACTCGGGATTAGCTTGACGACCTAGCGAGCGGCGACTCCATGAAATGGTCATATAACAACGACAATGTCCTTTGAAATTATTGTTAGAAGTCCCTTTATTTTTCATCAAATCATACCACAACAACCAATTTGTTTACATCAGATTATTTCATTTAAATTTCATAGCATGACATAAAATTATACTATTTCCAACGACATAATTACATGAATAATCAATCAACAATTCAAAATATTAAAGCATCATAAAACATATGCACAAGTCATATCACAAAAAGAACATATATATATATATATATATATATATATATATATATATATATATATATATATATATATATATATATAAATAATCAAAAATAACAATATCCAAAAAAAATTATTTACCTATTTTTTTAATTTTATTTAAAAACAACTTTTATTTTCTTTGCGCTTTTACCTCAAACGTTCGATTTGGGTAAAAACACGGAGGGGGCACCATAGTAAGCAGTCGTACGATTCGACCTAGAATCATCGTCTAAAAAATGGAATAAATTTTTGCTTTCTCGTAAAGCGTGAAGAACTCGTCTTTAACGCATTTTCTTCAGAAAATTCGCTAAAGAGGGGGCAAAATGTAGCACCCTAAAATTGGCGTAGTTAAACCCTTAGTAAAAAGATAAAAATTTGAATTTTAACCCCGAAACCGCCCGTTAACCGCTCCCCCCATTTTTTGTGCCATTTTTAGGAGTTGTTTTGACCGTTGGACGATATCGTCGTCGATCAGACGAAATCGTCCCAGATCGGACGAATTCGTCTGGAACAGAACGTCCAGACGATTTCGTCCCAAAACCAAATTTTCATAATTAGCTTCTGTTTCAACAGCCTCTCCAACTTGGGTAGAAGTGTGTCTGCATAGTTGGAGATTCCTCCATTGGAGATCTCCTAGATTGGGATGATCCCCAACCTCCTAACCTCCCCCTAATCCTATATAAACTAGGATTTTCTCAGTTTATCCCCCTGGCTCTCCTCCTGGATCTCCTCCTGACTCTCTCCCTGGTTGATTTTCCCTACCATTTAGCTTTGTTGTGTTAAGACGTCCTATCTACCATTGTTTGCACTCGTAGTTTTAAGTTTTCATTGCAGGTTTTCACTGTGCTTCAGCTGGAGGAAGCTCGGATCGTCGCAGGCGATTCCACATGATTTTGGATGATCCTGTCATAGATCGGCGATGATCTCATACGATTGGAGGCGATCTCGACTGCAGTTCATATTGGGGGCAATCAGAGCCCTGAGTTTGCATTTCTCATCTTCCTTCCTTATTTTATTATGCATTAGCTTGATTTATTTTCATTCTGCATCCTGGAGTTCACCTCATTTAGCATAAATGCATGATAAAGTTAAAATAAGTTATTAAAACAATGCATTTCCTTTAATCTGCTATCTAGATTTATCAGTTAAGCATTTATACTCTCATTTCTATCATTTTGCATTATTCTTGCAGTTGCATTTTTGGTTTTTGGTGTCTGTTTCTGTGATTGCAGGTTTCTGATGAATTCGTCAGATCGATGATGATCTTGTCTGATTTCAGATGATCGACTATGATCTGGGATGATTATGTACAATTGCAGATGATCCTATCATATTCGGGATGATCTGGACTCCTACAAGCTTCAGAATCTTCATCAGACATCCGAAATCAGGTGCATTCTTTCTCATTTAACATATTCCTTGTATTTAGGATTCATTCATGCTTTCTGTATTCATATAAATCGGCATCTTCATATAGAATAGCTTAGATTCATTTTGGCCAACCTAGGAATATGAATGATTGAGTATAAAATGAACACATCAAACCCATTCTCAACCTAGGCATGGAAACTGCCACTCAAAGTTTCTTGGTGAACCCCACCATCCATCAAAAATTCACCCTTATACCCCTCCCCCGAGAGGCGCGACCTTCAAAGGGCCTCTCAATCCGAGGTATTGTCCCATCCTTCTCGCATCCCCCTTCCGGGCACGGATCCTTTAGCCTGAAGGTAAGGGTGTGAAAAATTTGGGTCAGCACACTGATCCATGTTTCTATTATGGTTCTCATCCTTGTTCCTATTCTTATTCTTTTCTAAGTCTCTATTATTTTCTAAGTATATATTATTTCTCATATTCTTGTTTCTGTTCATATTCTTGTTCTTGTTCATGTTCCTATTCTTGTTCATGCCTGCTTACAAAATATTTGCTCTACACCATATTGCTATGTGACCATCATTATTACACTTATAACACTTAATGTTATTATTCCTTGGAGGTTCAACTGTCTTAGGATTTATCCTAGTGAAGTTATATCCTCTTCTGTCATGAACCCTGCAATTCATTGCCTTGTGACCAAACTCATTACATGAGTAGCAATACCCATAAAAAAGTTATCCTTTCCCATATTCTTGTATTTCATGTGTCGTGCACTGTGAAGCCATGTACCCAAACTTATGACATGAAAACATCTTCCATTGAAGAAACCTTGCCTAGACCCCATTGGTATCTTGTTCTTATTGTTGTTCCATTTGTACCTTTTTTGTGCATTACTCCTATCTTTGTTGAAATATTTGTTATCCAATTCATCCTCTGATGTCTCACTCCCACTTTTACTTACTTCTTTTGACTCTTCTTATTTTTTGATGTTTGAGCTTGGCTCTCCTTTTTTTGTTTCTTATTTTTCTTGTTCTTCTTTAGAACTAAGTCCTATTATGGTGACTGATGACCTTTGTGCATTGATGGTCCTTTCCAAGGTCCTTGAATTGTCCTCAAACTTGTGTAGCTTGTCCTTAGTACCTTTTACTTCCATCCTTAGTGAAACTATCTCATGCTCTAATCTTTCACACTCTATATATTTTACCTTTAATTTTTTAGCCATACCTTCTTCAATCCTTCTTGCTTCTTTAGCCTTGGTTTTGAATTTGGTGACATCCTGTAGAAAACTTTGCTTTTGCTTTTTCATCTTCTTGAGCTTGAACCCTTAATCCTGAGTTCTTCCTTTTTAAATCTTCAATAGTAACCATAAGCCTTTCACATTCTACCTCTTTTACCTTTGACCATTCAACTATACCTTTTTCAACTCTTCTTGCTTTTTGAACCTTATCTCTCAAGTTAGAGATATCCTGTAGAAGCTTTGTCTTACATTTCTCATCTTCTTGTATTTGAGCCTTAAATTCTAAATTTTCTGTTTTCAATTCAATAAGCTCCTTAAAGAGTGGATTTCCCTTTTTATTTTTTTGAAGCATCTTCTTTTTCTTCTATTACTGAATGTAGAGTTTCTTCTTCATACCTATTTTGATTGTCCCTGTTATACTTTCTTGAACCAATATCTAGGATTTCATTTTTGAGAATATCATCTTCATTTTCACTGCTAGTAAACCCATTACAATATCTTGCATCATGGCCAAGTTGACCACAAACAAAAAAATATTATGGATAATAAGCTGCATGGTGACTTGTGTTCTCACATCTTATACAAAACTTTATTAGTCTAGATATTTCTCCATTAATTGATTCATCTCTTGAATCTATTTCTATTTGTCCTCCAAACACAACAATATTAAACTCTTCTTCCTTTTCTTTCATGACCATAGGTGCTCTTTTCTTCTTGTGTCTCATGCTTCTACTCTTGCCTTTATTTGCAATTTATGTTCTTGTGAGATCTTCCTTCTAGCCATTAAACTTCTTTAGAAGCAACCAACTCTGATGCCAATTGAAGAAAATAAGCTTATACTGAAGGGGGGTGAACAGTATAAGTCCACTTTTTACTTTTCTTTCCCAAATAGTATTAATCAATATAATCAATGGCAATATCAATAGCAATAACCAAAGCAATGAAAAAATAATCACACATAATAGAGACACCAATTTTAATGTGGTTCACCCAATGTAGGCTACCTCCACAGAGAAAATATTTCTCAAATAATCTCATAGGAATCCTTCCCAATTATAATGTTTATGGACCTCTGTCCAAAGGATATGTTGATCCCCTAATATCAAATTCGTGGATCTCTTCCACAGGAGAACTCTTTCTCCTTCTTCTTAGGCTAGTGATATTCTAGAATACTTTGTCTCTCTACTGCATTGACTAGTGGATCTCTCTCCACTTTAAGAATCCTCACTCAGATATGTCTTCAATTGTCCTGGTTGCTGGATCTTTATCCATTGAGACTTTGTACTCTATACTCTATCACCTCCAAAGCTCTTTCTCAATAGGTTCACTCAAAACCTTCTCAAATCTATTCAACAAGCCCACTTAGAACTTATCCAAATCTGATCAACAAGCTCACCTAGAAATTGTCCAAATATGCTCAACAAGCCGACATAGAACCTTATCAAAAGGTCCACATAGGACCTACTCAAATCTACTCAATAGGTCCACACAAAACCTATCCAAATCTGCTCAATAGGTCCACATAGAACCTTCTCAAATATGCTCAATAAGTCCTCTCTAGGACTTGTCCAAATTTGCTCAATTGTTCCTCTCTAGGACTTGCTCAAATCTGCTTAATAAGTCCTCTCTAGGACTTGCTCAAATCTGCTCAATAAGTCCTCTCTAGGACTTGTTAAAATACGCATAGCAATATTCCACAAAATCTTACTCAAAATTAGTCCACAAGCCTTCTCAAAGACTTGTATCAAATCTGCTTAACAAGCTCACATAGAACTTGTACAATCTCATAGAATCATAAAGATAATTGTTAGAGACTCAATATATTCTATACTTAATGCTCAATCAATATCTCAACTCAAACTCATAGAAGCATAAAGAGAATTGTTAGAGACTCAATATGTTCTATACTCAAATCCCAATCTCAACTCAAATCAATCTCATAGAAGCATAAAGAGAATTGTTAGAGACTCAATATGTTCTATACTCAAATATCAATCTCAACTCAAATCAATCTCATAGAAGCATAAATATAATTGTTAGAGACTCAATATGTTCTATACTCAAATATCAATCTCAACTCAAATCAATCTCATAGAAGCATAAAGAGAATTGTTAGAGACTATATGTTCTATTCTCAAATCTCAATCTCAACTCAAATCAAGAATATAGAATATTTTTTTTTATGGAACTTTAACAACCACATGCATCCACTTGACTAGGCTCAATCAACTCAACTCAACCAAGCACCTCAATGAACAACCCTTTCTCACAAACCCTAGTTCAAGCATGTATCAATCAACTCAAAATATTTCCAACAATGCTCAACAAAAAATCTCACATAACAATGATACTCATGTTCTTTTCTAACTCAAGTTCAAGTTCTTTTCACAACCAATGGGCTTCAACAACAATGCTTATAAAATAAGGTTTAATCACAACTCTCAATCCAGAAAACCTTGAAGCATTTAACCAATCACTTTCGAAAAGGAAACCACAATCAATCCTTTTCACTCCAAAGATATTTTCAGAAATCAACCACCATAATCAATCAATAGGAGAATGTGCCCATACCTTTTATGAATATGAAGAAGCCTCTTTGGAAATCTGCCACAATCACAATATTCTCTTGCCAAACTTCATGAGGGTTAGGAGAAATTACAAAACAAATATCATAACCTTTTACACCTTATTTCTCCTAGTCAAAAATCACATCCACCTCTAGAAAATAATTAAAAATAATTATTTCCTTAATTAATTAAGCATGGCATGAATATCACCACAACCATTTATCATTCTCTTATTTCTCCTAAAAATAACTTTGCACTAATGCACAACTCCCTAAGCTCCTTAATGCAAAAATTCGCACATCAAATAGTGCAAAATATAAACCACAAATCATAAATCACATCATCATAGTATACCCTCAATAATGGTGCTTGAAACCTTAGCTTTGACAAATTAAAAAATTAATGATTCATTCTCTAAAAATTGTGGTGACAAACATACCTTCAAAAATAAAATATTTTTCCGGCTCCAAAGAATGCAGTGACAGCAAACCATGTGAAAACGGGTTTCGTGTGACTCGAACCCAAGACATGCAGTGAGTGCGCCTTTGCACTCCCTTCGCCCACCAAGTGGTCTAAGCTTCCCACGTGGAAGATATTCCACCTTGTGCTCCTTATGCTTCTTATTTTTTCCCATGAGATTTTAAACAACGAACAACACTTCAACCAATACAATGCTAATGATGCTTGCGGGAATCAAACTCACGACCTCCATGCTATCAACATATTTGCACAATTCAAGTTTCCACTAGGCCACATTGCCCAATGAGATTTTGGAAGTGGTCGCTATCTACTTTTAACCATTCGCTGCATCACATAAACAAAACACAAGTTCTTTCCTTTGTATATCCCATGCAAGATTATCAATGAGCAAGGATAATCGATTTAAAAACTTGGTGGCATATTTATATGCCTTTCCCTTCACTTAGAAATGTTGGATATTTTAAAACTTCCCTCATGACGTCGACAGACATGGTGGAAAACTTTTTATTTAATTTTAAAATTTAAATATAAATTTTAAATAAATCAAAATTTAAACTAAACCTTTAAAATTAAATTTCTCCATCACTAGGGCACCTTTTTTGATGAAACGAAAAGCCAACTTGGGTTTTAAGAAAAACCCATTTCAAATCTACCATCCATAGTTTTAAATAAAACCTTTTATTTTGCATACCTTGGTTTTGATAAAAACCCTTCATTGCACTTTCACAAAACATAGTGCATACCATCATAGATCCTTTTGACATCAAATAACCTTTTGACATCAATAACAAAATTTTAGCTTAGGGACTCAAAATTTCCAACAGGAACATGATTGAAAGCATCAATAAGATGACCCTGAAGGCTAGGCCCACACTCTCATATCTTCTCAAAATAAAAGATACGTTGGGTCAAGTAGAATATGAATTAGAGCCATCTATCAGGCTTCTAGAAATAAGGTTGTCAACATCCAATAAAATTCAAGTCCTGGTGGATAGCACACAAGAAATAATTGGATACAGAGCATGGGATAAGAATTGGTCCCAGGAAAAATTAGTTGCTATAAATTTCTTCAAGAGGCACAAGCTAGTGACCAAAAGTTCCAAGCTCATACAAGATCTCAAAGCAGAGGCTAAGGTAATTCTAAAACATATAAGCATAGCTAAAAATTACATGCCTAGCTTCTGGGACAATGATTCAAATCTCCTAACAGAATATGAATTAGAAGTTTCCTAGAAGAAATTTATAGAATATGAGTCAAAAGTTGATAGCTAGGAAGAGTCTGTTCAAGAAGAGCAAATATTCAGCATGGCTTAGGATATTACCCAAATGAACTCTTGTCTACATGAGCTGTATATAAAATCAAGAACTCTATCATATGACAAGGTTGAAGTGTTGGAGTATTTGTACAACACTTTAAAGGAAAAAATAGATACATATGAGGAAACCTGGAGGAAGGCCTGCACCACCTATAACAAAGTAGTAAAAGAAAATGATAAATAGGAAAAATTTAAGAAAGCTTTGTCAAGTAATGCAACAGCTCCCAGCCAAGGTGAAGCAAAAAAATATAATGAGGAAGATACTCCAAAAGAATGACCGCCCCAAAGCAGGAGGCTTTTTGTGCTTGGTATCATTCCCCTTCTTTCTCTTCTTTTTCTTAAGTTGTTTTTGTTTACTCAATTCCCCAATGGATAAAATTACTAGGTTATGACATTCTACTAACACAATTACCCAAGGAGGCACCAAGAATGGTGGTCAAAATGACCACATCTAGGGAAATAAGGAGTAATATTCTCAAGATCTTGCTAAGTGTAGATAAAATTCATGATGGCATGACATTTTGAAAGCTGGAAGTAGAACTAAGATGGAAAGTCATGATTACGAGATATTTTGAAGGTCAAAAGCTAAACTAAGATAAAAAGTCATGATAGGGAGACATTTTGAAGGCTGGAAGTTGAACTAAGGTGAAAAATTGTGAGGACGTGACATTCTAAAGGCCAGATGGACCACAACATCTCTAAAGAGGTTAAAGAATATCACCATAACCAAAATATCTCCACCATTTCTAGTTGAAATCTCCATGATCTCTTCAACTACTTCTTTACCAGAATGAGCCTACAGGCATAGTATTGTAAAAAATTTCAAATTTCTATTATGTAAAAACTCTTATATATAAAATGAGTGACCCAAACAAATTATCGGCTCTTAGGTGTTTACAAGGCTATGTATGCAGACTTCTGAAAGTTTAATAAAGAGCATCCATTCTAGTTCTTGGCTCACTAGTGTTTCAAATAAAATATGTGTGTTGTCTATTACTATATAAATCTAAATTGAATATAACTTGTATTAATTCTTACTCTAAATTCTTACAATAAAGTTTAGTTATATCTACAATTAACTTCACAGATAAGATTATATTTAAATAGATATTCATCAGAAGTTTTAGTTCCTCCGTTTTGGTTCTCTATTATGCTTCTTTGCAAAAGGCTACAATAGGTGCTTTGCTGTTACTTAATTTGTACCATTTTAATCCTCTAGTTATCACTATATTTCCCTCTCTTTATGCATTTCCCTTTTCCCCCCTTTTCCTAAATTAAGCAAGGAACTAGCCTCCTATGGATATTGAACCAAGTAAACTCTGTGTTAGTCTAGTCTTTCAATGTTGGCAAAGTTTTGGGTACAAACATAACCAAAGGCAGATTTCATTCCAATAGTATCTGCAATCACAAATTCAAAAATCCATGAGGAAGGTAAACAAAATTTGGATAGAGTTTCATTAGTGTTTTGTGCATTCTCTTTTACAAATGAAATGGGAGTATATTTATAATATCACCCAAGAGTGGAGGAGAATGATGATGGGGCAAGAAGACGATGGAAAAGTGGCATGGGTGAGAGAAAAGGGGAATCTTGACTTTCCCAACTTGGCTTCTTGGTTGGAAAAATGTGCAACATTCTCTATTTGGGATATTATACCCTATGACGCATTATGATGCATTATGACATGCCTCACTAATTCTCTTATATGGAGAGATTTATCACCCACAAAAAATGATATGCTTGATCAATGTGCTTAGGTGGAGGGAATCCTCACCCATGTGCATTAATGCACTTGGAATGTGGAGGAAAGAGGGAAATTAATGCCAACTAGAGTTAGGTGAACCGAGGTTAAAATAGAGGGATGGTCTCATGATGACCATGGATTAGGTGTAGGAAGGTGCTTAGGATGATCAACAAGACTAGAATGGTCAACATTTATATTTGTAAGGTTGCAATGTATTAATTAAAATAATTGCATGATTTATTAAATATTAATATTTAACCATTGCTAATATGAAACTTTTTAGGTATCTACAAATACTCTGTTTTGTACCGCATTGTGTGCAAACATAATATAGTACAAAAATTGATGACATTGGTTGCTGGATTGATGGTGGACAATGACAATAATTGGTGAATGATAGAGAATGACCTTCAACTTGAAGAAAGTGATGTAGGATTGTCCCAAATCAAGACCAATGTAAGATGCCCTAGTCATGGAAGCAAAAAATGCCCTTGAATATTTGCTTTTGATAGATTGATGAGATCATTTTGATTAGAATTTTGAGTTAGAGTCAATTTTTAATAGAATTTTAAGAGAATAAAATGAGTTTTGCTATTTTCCCCATTAGAGGAAGGGTTAATTATAGACTTGGGAAAGTATTCTTGGACCTAAGTGACTCCAATATTGAGTGTTTAAGGTGTTGAACTTATTTGGGATGGAATTTTATGGACATTTTCTACCACTCAAGTGGAGAACGGGTGGAAAGAAATAGATGACAACCATGAGCTGATTGATAAAAGATGGATAAAAAGGGCAGCAAGTATGAAATGAAGATGCAAAAGGGTGGATTTGGGAGTCAGTTGCAATATTTGAAAATGGGCTAAATACCTTGGAAAATAACCTAAGGTAATTGCCTAGTGCTTGGATGACCACCTAGGATGGTTGTTTGGTGCATGGGTGACCACCCATGATTAGATAATAGGGGGACAATTTTTTTTTCTTGAAATTTTAAAATTTGAAATGGTGGGTGGAATTTTGAAATGGTAATATGATGGGACGAGTGGAACAATTTTGTTTGTGTTTTTTTTCTTTGTTTGAAAATTTTGATGATTTTTTGTATATGTTTGAAATGGAAAATGTGGGCTAATGATTTTTTTGTGATAATTGTAGTTGAAATTATTACAACCATGACACTGATTTGGCACTATGTTTTTTAGTTCCAGGGATAAGTTGAGCGAGGATGACCTCGAGTGGTTTGGGGAATAGGCCTGACAGAGGTGGCACAAATAAAGCTTATACACATAGATCGATGGTACTTGTTAGCACTAGTAGAGAAATGGGACATTGATAGATGGACATTCCACCTCCTGACAGGGGAGATGATTATGATTCTTGAGGATGTGTACCATACTTTTTGGCTACCTATGGAGCACATCCCTATCCGTGCAACTATGAATAAGGAAGATGTGATGCCCCATATGTATGGTGATGAGTGGCAGGTGATTGACATAGATAATAGTGGGATACAATACTTGTTGCAGTACCTTTAGGACATATTATCACCATGATAACTAGCCTTGATGTTTTTGATATCCAATGCCATATTACCAAATTCTAGTTGTGTACGATTTCCATGGAATATGTTGGGATTGGTTGCAGAGTTGATTGAGATTCTAGTATTATATGCCTAGGCATAAATGCTATTGATACAAATGTATATGGAGTTGTACGAGGTGCATCGATGGAAGAGGGTGGGTTTGGACTACAGTGTTTTGTTATAAATTTGGGGTGAGAGCACTTCAAGGTATATCAACCAACAAGGTTACCATGTGAGATGGATGTAAATATGATGATGGAGTGGCTCTATGTGTTGATATGGAAACACGATAGAGAAGCACCATGAGTTTGAATAAAAAAGAAGGGTGAAGAGTACTATCAAAAGTTATAGGTTAACCTTAGGGTCCAAGATGTGATATGGAGGCCATGGAGGGGAAGGACAATATGGGCAAATGATGGTATGTATTTGAGTCCAGTGCAATGGACTAGAGCTTGAACTCTTCCATTTCTCTTAGGTATTGCAATATTTTGGGCTAAGATAGGGGGTACCTAACCCACCTATCATTTATAGGAGGGGTAGTGATGAGGTCACCTTAGAGCGGTCATAGGTGGATCTAGTGGAGGATGAGCAAGATGAGGACATTAAGGTGGGAAATATGGATAATATTGGTATGACCCTTGAGTTTGATGTTTGGTGGATGACACATCACTAGAAGCCCAGAAGGGAAACACAGTACTGAGAGCCTAGAAGTGCATCAAAGAGGTTAGCAAGTGAGGATATAGTAGGGAGTGATGGGAGAATGATGTGGTAGAGGAGGCAAAGGAGCCACTATTACAATGATGATACCAATGGGTGGATAGTGAGGTAAAATCATCAAAGGACATGGAGGAGGGCTTATTAGAGGTGGATATGGAGGAGATAGCATTGCTCTAGGTAGAGTGAGATAGCCTGTAGGAGGACTAAGACTATATGACAAGGAGACTTGAGGAGGTGGAGCAACAACAAGATTTTTTGGTGGTTGGGAGGGAGGAGTGGTTACAATAGAGAGAGGAGGTGATGGAAGAGAGGGATATGCTGGTGCAAATACTAACATAGCTACAAGAAGAGAGACTAGAGACAATGACAAAGTATGATGGTCTGCATTAAAAAATAGATATAGTGGTGGTTGAAAGGGAAGCTCTATGCCAACAACTAGATGCAACGATGGTTGAAAGGGAGGCTATGCATTAGTAGATAAATGCAACAATGGTGGAGAGAAATCAATTGGTGGTTGATATGGAGCAACTATGAGGGTATCTAGAGAGGAAAAAATAGGCAACTACCATAGAGGTACTACATACAAAGCTGGTTGGAGCATGGGCTAAGGCAACGATGGACCAAGATAGGGCAATGAAAATTATGCCATAGAGACAACTAGATGTGGAGAGGATGATGGATATGGAGGATATCCTGATTAGGGAGGGACTAGAGATCCCTCCTCATCCAATGCTATCAGAGTCATAGTAAATAGATCCCAACAAGTGGATCCTCAATTCTTGTAGTGAGGCCATGATTCAGCGAGCCATCCATATCATGAGCTTTATGTGTTGGATCCCCTTGAGGAGATGAACGGTAGGGAAAATAGAGTAGTAGTGGATAGGATTAGGGATCAAGGTGAGAGGGGAATAGTGAGAATAGCAGTGGGTAACAATGAGTACTGATGTAGTGATAATTTAATTATAATTTTGTAGACCTACAGGCCATGATGATGTAGCCTGTAGATCTGCCATTATTATGATGTATGATATTTTGTAAGATATATATATATATATATATATAGATTGTGAAAAATGATGTGTGTTATTGATAATTTATGTGATATTTTATGATGATGTATGTATGTATATAATGACTATAATGAGATGCATGTGATGATACTCATAATAGATGATTCAAATTATGAAATTATAAATATGAAGAATGTGACATGTAATGATTATGAATAGATAAATAGAATAAGGTGGATATATATGCATGTTTGATTATTGTTCAAAAAGGCATAACAACTCATCTCTATTTAGGAATTGACTGATTAATTAAGGGTTTCAACACAATGGTAATGATATAACTATAGAATTAAATGGAGTGAATCTTACACTATGGATACAAGAGATATATAAACTATAAGAGAAAAAAGTGATGTGAATTTTCATTTTACCTATCTTAGGAAGGAAGGATCGACAAGTGCTTTCAGGAAGCTCAAAAACCCTAGTGACATCGATCAAACTCATCTAATAATCAAATAAGTGTTTGAAGATACTAAGACCAACCAAGGGAGTCAATTTTCTCAAAGACCAATGTGTGTGTAGTGAAGTTCATTTCTAATTTTAAATAAGGTAGGACTGACCAATTGTAGCTTGAGCCATTATAAGCTAGCTCATCCATTAGTGGACATAGGTTTGTACAAAAGGTAACTAATATGATAGACATATCACCACATGATGGCATACTCCACTACCAATTATGCATCTATAGCCCCGATGGAGATAGCTCCACAATCCTTCAATGTTACTCACTGCTACCTAGGCATCTATAGCCTCGGTGGAGACTTCTAAAATCTCCTAGGATCCATGATGACTGATACCAATGATGATAATCCTTTTTTTTCATATTTTTTTTGCAATATGGATCCTTGGGATCAGATTATGGCATGATAGGATGAGCAGGGAAAACCATTTGCTTTATGGTGAGAGCTACACATGGATTCATCTTTCCTAGACTCAAAATATGATTAATGTATAAAATGTGTGCATGGTCCAAGAGAAAACCTGAGGTAATTAGGTTGGCTTGTAGCACTTAAGTGATACATGAATTTTAATGAAGGTTGATTGAGATACTAGGTATGGTTGAATGATCGAAAGAACCCAAATATTCTTCAAACCTAAGAGAGGAAAAAGACAAAGTATAATGAGATATGAATGTGGGCATAGTGGATATTATGGAAATGTGCATGTAAAGAGGTTAGAGAGCTATGACTCTGAAGATGCTCTTGATTAATACAACCAAAACCCTTCACAATGACATGTGTCTGATGACCAATGTAGAATTATATTAAAACAAAATTGAGAACACAAAATGAAGCATATAAAAATTAAGTAGGTGGTGATGGATTGAAAGATGATAGAAAATGAAGGGGAAAGAGAAGAGCAAATAAGAAATAATAAAGAGGAAATATAAGAAAAAGAAAAAGAGGAAAGAGCGGAACACATCGATCCATGGTATGTAGTTGCTCGAAGTGTGACCATACAACTAGGAGGGATGTGCGAGGAATGAAAGAAAACTAAAAAATAAGAAAGATAACATGAAATGGAGGTAAACTGATTGAAAAGAAAATAGTGGATGATTAATTTTACGTGTTGTTAATTATTTTTATTGGTTGGGTGACATTTCAACAATGACCTTGAATTTATTACGGTCCACTTCAATACCTCATTTGGAGACTATGAACCCTAAGATTGTCCCTGAAGTGATGCCAAAGACACACTTTTTAGGGTTAAGTCAGACATTATGCTCGAGTAATCAATCAATTATTTTTTGTAAAACATCAATGTGCTCATGATGAATTTGAAATTTGGTCAAAATATCATCCACATAATCTTCGAAAATTTTGTGCATTTAGTCATGGAATATGTAAGTCATGTAGGGTTATGCACAGTGGTGAATTCACAAATTGGGCGAACATTAGGATTTTCAAAATTGAAAATTGGTGAATATGAGGACCCACGACTTCAGCCCATTCACCTAAATTTTTTTGAGACCAAACCCAATGAATTTGTAGAAAAATATCCCCCAAGGATTTATAAAGGTTGTCTTGTGCTGGTTATATTGACTTGAATTTGATTGTATCCTAAAAAACCATCCATTAAGGAGAGCATTTCATGTCCAATGATGGAATCCATGAGCGTATCAATGTCGAAAAGAGGAAAATAATCCTTGGGACATGCTTTGTTTAGGTCATGAAAATAAATGCAAATGCATATCCCCCCATTGGGATTAAAAATAGGCACCATGTTTGAAATCCATTATGGATAATCAATTGGTTGGATAAAGCCTACGTCTAAGAGCTTTTACGATTCTTATTTGACCATGAGGGCAATTGTAGGATGAAGTTTTCTCAGCTTTTGTTTGACCATTTTGGAATTGAGATTTAATTTGAGATTGTGGAAAACAAGATTTAGATCAAGGCTAGGCATACCTTTGTAGGACCATGCAAAAGCTTGTTGGTATTTAGTCAAGAGTTTGAAAAAACATTACTGCTCTTTGGATGAAATACTTTTTCCAAGTTTAAGGATTTTGGGGTTTTCAAGGTTAGTGCTAATGTTGATATCATTGGTTTCCTTAATGAGCATGTGGAATCCCTCCTTAAGCTGATGAGGGGTGGGAATGAGATGAATATCATATGCAAAATTATTAGAGAGGGTTGGTGTAGTATCACTGACTTCGATGTGATAAATAAAAGAATTTGAAGGAAGGGGAGAAGGGGGAAATTAAACATTTGAGTCTCTAATTAATTTATATAAAGGAAGGAAATCAAAGATAGATGAAGGGGATGAGGTCCACCCAAAGTCGATGAGACTAGTGTCAATAGTGATGGGTGCCCAAGCTCATGTGGATTATGAAGTGGTGTGCATAAGTCAATAGAGATCATGTTAACTTGAGGGAATGAAGGGTATTATAGAGTAGATTCTGAGTTCCCTTGTATATGCTCATGAGGAAGAAGTTTATTTAGAATGGGTGGGCAAGGATTCAGTGGAGGTAGGGGATGCATGGGTGCATTGGGGTGCTCTAATGGGAGGAGCATAGAATATATTGGAAGCTGAATGGAAAATAAATGTAGGTAAAAATTATTTGTGTCTGTAATGGGGACAATGGAATATGATTCATCTTCAAATATATTGGAGGTAATTGAAAGTTCCTCAAATGGCTTGTTATTCTTTTATTTCAAGGTATCATATGGAATGGCATGAATGGTAGAAAACTTGGAAAAAGTCCTCTAGAGATAGGTGAGAATACTCAAGATCAATGTATTCATCATCGTTCTCCTCGAGGCCAAGGGTAATATGTTGAAGATCATCTTTGAGGAGGTCAATTGGAGAATGTTGATCACATCCTAGGCTGAATTTGTCTTAAGGGAGCTAAAAATGAGGCTTTAAAATAGTGCACATTCCTTGCTCATAGTGGCCAATATTACATCCTTGCTAATTAAAGCATTGAAAGTACCTCATGGAAAAATAGGTGTTATCCAAAAAAATGATGTTACTAGAAAATAATTGTTCGGGATCTCTATCAGGAGGTTTGTCTAATGATGAATTGTTTCCCCCATACATTCAATTCATGTGATTAAAGGAAGAGGCCATGGGTACAACACCACAAAAGGTTAATAGGGTATAGCTAGGGTGACCAAAATCCCTAACTGAATCTATAATTAGAGGCATGAATGTGATACTATATACAAGATATTCTTCTATGCTAGGAGTAGTCATATGTACAATGACACTAGTGGTTGGATATGGGGGTGTTAGAGAGGTAGATGAGGATGAAGACTCAATTTTATCCATAAAATAGGATAGGGATGTATATGATGATGGTAAAAAAGATGTGTGTATCACTTGAATTGTGTCAAGGATAGATGGGTTCTCCCCATATGGATTTGGATGTGGGGGTGGATTAGTCATCATGGAAGGAGATATGCTTTGGGAAGATTGTGTCAGTGCTCGTATGGGGGAGGTAGAAGTAGAGACAGTGGTAGGAGTAATGGTGGTAGTAACCTATTCAATTATGGGAGTGACACGAGCGAAGATAGGGGCCATAGGTTGGTGGTTATGTTTACTGGAAGGAGTAGAAATATTTATTCTATATGAATTTTGTGGGGGATAATGAACAAAAGGGTCTGGAGGGGAAGGATGAAGTGGTGTGGGTTAGATGTGAGGAGTCAACGATAGATGTCTAGTGACTATGGATGAATAAGGGGTATGAGAAGAATATGGAGAATGGAGAGGTTGGGAATGGGAGTGAGCGACTTGAGTGTTAGAAGAATGATGAAATGATTGAGCATTACAAAGGTGGAAGAAAGTTAGATAGTGTTGAGGGGAGAGATGCAAAGAATATGAAGTAGGTGCATGGGTTTTATTTGAGGTGATATGAGGAGCATGGTTAGAGCCCGAGGATGAAGAAGGAAGAATTATATTGGGTGGAATTGAGTGGGTAGGTTATGAATTGGGTATAGGTGGTGTATGTTAGGGAGGGTGAGATGAGGTCAAATGGTAAGATGATTTGAGTGGAATATGGGTGAGGTATATATATGTGGAAGTTAAGGGAGACTCATGCAAGTGGGTGACAATGTGATAATATTTGAAAGGTTAATCATCCATTGAAATGTAGTGAATGTGATCCTCATGTATATATTTTAGGCAATGATGCAATGTTGAGGGTACACACCACATATCTCATATCCATGGTCTACCAAGGAGCACATTATATTGTATTTATTCATCCAATACATGACACAAGGTGTGGATGGTTCAAATCCCTACTTGAATAGGGAGGATAATTATTCCAAGTGTTGAGCACAAGGTGTTATTGAAAGCCCATAGAGTGAAAGTATAATCGACTATATGAGTGGATGGTAGGTTGATATATTTGAGGGAAAATGATGTGATGATGTTTATGGAAGATCCTATTTCAATTAAAACATGTTTAAAAACTTTGTTATTAATAGAAGCCATGATGTGCAAGGGTGGATCTAGTCCTTCAATCATAACAATTTTTATTTCATTATCATAAAATGTAATAGTCAATGTGGTGCAAGTTTAAATATTATTCACAAAATTAGAAAAAGCATTAGGATCATGGGGTTGCAACTCTATGGACTTTAAGGATATCCAGTAACACCTCTCGATGAGGGATAAATTGCTCGATGAGCTCATAAATTAAGAGCTTGGCCAATGCCAATTTGAGACTATGAATGAGCCTACTCTTAATGGAGTATTGGTCAAGGTTGAGATGTCATGGCTTGCATTGGGGGAGGTGGTAAAGTTTATGAGGATGACACATTTAAAGAGTCAATTGGTGGTGTAGGTTGATTAGGGTACCATCGATTCTTAGTGACAACATGAATCATGCTGACAAAACCTTGGTAATTTATGATATTTTTGACATGATTGACTTGATTTGGATAAGGGGCAACTATTGGGTCCCCTTGTTGGGTTGTGTTGCCCCATGTTGTGGTAATTGATTTTTATAAATACCAAATTTTTGGTTGGGTGGGGCAAGAGGGTTTTCAACTTTTATAGATCCATTTTCGATCAAATATTGCACTATGCATTTGAGTTGAATGCAACCATTGATATCATGGTCCTTCTATCGATGAAATATACAGTAATGATCTTCTCTATACCCTCTTCCTTTGGGTTTGTTTGGATCTTCAAGCCTTATTTTAGGTAAAGAGATCAATTGTGCATCCATAATTTTTTGAAATATGGTTGACAAGGGCTCCGAAAGAGGCATGAAGTTACATGGGGGCTCTATAAGTTCTATATTGATAATTTGGTTGGTTAGGATTTTGAAGTTAATTGGGAGGTGACATAGAGTTGTATATCGATTGTTGTGATGGATATGAAGGTTTTTATGGTGTATGTTGAGGTTGTGGGGGTTGAGTTGTTGAGCTACTCAACACTACCTGGTTGACTTGGGTAGGTTTGTATTGATTGTTGTTATCCTTAGCATTTTTATTTGTTCATTCTTTCTTTTGGAGCTTAATATTTCCCTCTTGAATGTTGATATATTTGATTATTTTGTCTTGGGTCAAGGCTTCCTCGAGAGTTTGGAGGGTGAACAGTATAAGACCTCTTTCTACTTTTTCCTTTATATTACAAATCAGTAATGCAATATACCCAAAGCAATATCAAAGCAATGCACAAAATCAACCACGTACATGGATAAAATTCTTTCACTAAATTTTATCATAACAAAATTCTGGGAACACCTTTACTGATTACAAATTTTAAGGGCACCAACCGAAAGGAGACACCAATCCCCTAGATCTGCTCTGGCTGGTGATCCTCTAGAAGACCTCTGCCTCCACTGCCCTTAGCAAATGGAACTCTATCCACATAAGATGACTGTCCTCCCTGCTTTGGCTGGAGACCTCTGTCCTCAACTCTATCACCTCAAAGTTGGTTCTCGAATTTGCACTAAACACAGTCCTTCGGTCTAGCACAAATGTCCTCAATCTCTTTCTCTGATCTACACCAAACATAGTCCTTTGGTCTGGCACAAATGTCCTTGTCCTCTTTCTCTTTTCTGCACCAAACACAGTCCTTCGATCTGGCACAAATGTCCTTGTCTTATTTCTTTGGTCTATAGAAAAACATAGTCCTTTGCTCTGTGCAATCACAACAGCATCGTCTTCGCGCACTCTGCTTCCTTGCAATCTCTCTCACTTAGAAGATTTGATGATGCACTCTGTACGCTGCTATCAAATTTTGCACTCTACTTCTCGATGATCGAATTTCTCCCCCGCACTCTATCTGTGAATGTCACTCTTCGAACGCACACTTCATCTATCCTTAACTCTCCAAGAAGCCCTCCTTTTATACTAATTCTTTCAAAAATAAAACCTTGATCTTTAGTCGGCTGCACACCCTAAACTACATCGGCTGCAAACCCTAATCTTCGTCAGCCCAAATTTAACTTTGTCGGCCTCACTCCTTCTACAACTCTTTTGTAGCTTCTACCATGAAACTACAACATGTCACGATATCACGACACCTTTACAACCGTACACTTCCTTTTGCCTTTTGTTGCGATATCGTGACACTTCAAGCTTAGATAGCATCAACTTTGCTTTTGTCATGATATCGCGACACTTTAGCCTTTGACGAATTTGACTAAGCTCTTGTCGTGATATCGTGACACTTCTCGCTTTCTTACCCTCTTCTCGGCTTGCACTAGCAAAAGCAGAACATGTCACGAAATCACAACACTTTCACTTCTTTGCACACTTCTTGGCTTGCACTAGCGAAAATGAAACATGTCACGAAATCGTGACACTTTCGTTGCCTTATGCTTTTCTCTGCCTTATGCCCGCGAAACTGGAACATGTTGCGAAATCACGACGCTTTCGCCTTTGAGCTCTTCCTTCTTGAATTCATCATGAAATTGCGACGCTTCTTCTGTTGAAGACTTGTTTACTGTCTCTGTCATGAAATCATGACACTTTCTCCAACTGAATGCCCCCATCTCAACCTATCACAAAATCGTGACACTTTCTCCAACTGAATGCTGCCATCTCAACCTGTCGTGAAATCATGACACTTTCTCCAACTGAATGCTTCCATCTCAACCTATCACGAAATCGCGTCCGACTCTTCCCTTTGCTGCATGTTGCAAAATTGCGATAGTTCTCACGTTGGGTTCTGTAGCATGTCGCAAAATCGTGACACTTTGTCTTGCTACTTTCTCTCTCTTTGAACTTGTCACAAAATCATGACAATTCATACTACGGACTCTCTTTTCAGCATTATGTCATGAAATCGTGACACTTTTTCTTTTGGACTCTCTCTTCTGCAACATGTTTCGAAATTCTTACACTTTTTCTTTCAGACTCCCTCTCCTGCAACATGTCGTGAAATCGTGACACTTTTCCATCCATACAATATTCTTTGCAATATGTCGCAAAATCGTGACACTTTTCCTTCTTTGCCTTCCTGCACTTTTCAAGTCACGAAAATGCGACATGTCGCAAAATCGCGACACTTTCCACCTTGCTCTTCTTTTCTACCAACATGTCACAAAATCGCGACAGTTTTTTCCACTTGCCTTTTTCTCTACCAACATGTCACAAAATCGTGACAGTTCTTCCTGCTTCTTCTCTCTCTTCTAACATGTCACGAAATCGTGACAGTTTTTCCAGATCTTTCTCTCTCCTCAAACATGTCGCAAAATCGTGACAGTTTTTCCAGCACTTTCTCTCTCCTCTAACATGTCGCAAAAACGCGATAGTTTTTCTTGTCTGCTGCATACCTTTTCTTACTTGTATTTTTCTTTGATATTTTGCAAATAGGCTACTATGATCTTCCTGGAAACTCACTGTCCATGCTCTGAATAATCTGACATTAAATCAAATTCCTTCAAGAGCTTCTTGACATCAATGACAACTTCTACACTTGAGCAAAGGCAATGTACCCAAGGTACCCAAAATTGCCAACAAGTATATCGATTGTTGTGATGGATATGAAGGTTGTTATGGTGTATTTTGAGGTTGTGGGGGTTGAGTTTTTGAGCTACTCAACACTACCTGGTTGACCTGGGTAGGTTTGTATTGATTGTTGTTATCCTTAGCATTTTTATTTGTTCCCTCTTGAATGTTGATATATTTGATTATTTTGTCTTGGGTCAAGGCTTCCTCGAGAGTTTGATATTGTTGGAGTTGTAGCAGGAGGGATATCAATTTTGAACAACTTCGAGTGAACATTTGAGTCAGCTCAGTGATGGGAATAGAAAATGGTAATTCAATTAATACAACTCTCCATAAATTGCCATAATCAAGGATAGATTCATCATCAAATTGGTGAATATTGGTGAGATCCATCAATGTGGTTTTATTTTTTATATTTAGAGTAAAGTGCTCCAGGAAGAGATTGGCCAATTATTCAAAATTGTATAGACTATGTATGGGCAATTGGTTATACCAATCCAAAGCTCCTCTCGTAAGGGATCTTAAAAAAGTATGAAGCATGAGAGGGTCTATCTCATTGATGATATAACAAGCATTTATGAAAGTACACACATGATCTTGGGGATCTTATTTTCCCTTGAATTTTTCAAATTTAGGCATTTCAAATAAGGGAGGATAATGTAGTTCTAGCACCAAAGGTGGATGGGGTAATTTTTAGAGTTGACTTAATGTTGGATTTTGGTACCCTGTGTCAATAACTTGTGATTCTAAACTATTGATATTATTAGCCAACAATTGAAATGTATCTGGAGTGGCCTGGGAAGTCGAATAGGTGCATCATGATGATTCAAATTGTATGGCTCAATAGGGGATATGATTCTTATGAATGAAATTTATGGTAATGATGTTGGTTGGGATCAGAAGATGGGGCTTTGGGAACTTGGGAATCTAAGGGTGGATATTGATGTGGTTGATGACATTGGTCATAGGTATGTGGAGGATTTGATGGTGATTGATGAGTTGGATGTTGATGATGTGTAAGGGGTGGTTGGGGTTGAGTATACAATGGATTATATAAATAGAGGAGTTTTATGGAGGTCAACTAGTTTGGGTGTTGGGTTGGATGTGAGTGGTATGGTTGTGAGGTAGATAAATATTGGTTTGGAGGTGGTTTGTATTTTTACGAGGTAAATGGATGTTGTTTTTGAGGTGGTTGTTGAGGAATATGAGCAATGCATAAAGAGTGGATGTGACATGGACAAGTGTTAAGGGCACTTATTGTGAAGAAAAATGATGAGAAGAAACAAGAGGATCATAATATTGAGAAGGGAAAGCAGAACAAGAGGTAGAAGGATGTACACCATGTGTTCTAGTGATATGAATGGTGGTGGATGAAGGGTAAGTTGTGGAAGGAGTGATATTTAGAGCTATGGATTGTTGAGGTGGATTAGAAAATTGAAAAGAAGAATAGCTAGATGAGTGCAGATGGGTAGCAACATAGACTTGGGCCTAATTATGTTGGTGAGAATTGTGCATGATATAGGAGGGTTATGTGGAAGCATGCTAATATTGTGATGAATGAACGTAATTAGAAGAAGATGGGCAGTTTACGTTAGTAGCCACTAACATTTGGCATACTATGTGTTGCAGGGGGTGAGATTAGTTCCCTCAAGTGGGAAGAACTCTATTGAAATTCCAAAGGTTGACACACTCAAGGTGGGGTAAAAACTAATAGAATATGCAGGAGGTGATGGAGGATGATAGGGCTTATAAGCTTGCACCTAGGAGAGTGGGGAGTTAGTGCAAGTAAGAATGTGTAACGGGGGTAGGTATGGTCATGGTGAGCTAGGTGGTGGAATATATGATGAAAAGAGATCTTAGGTGGCATAAGGTGATTGGTCATAATAGATCATATTGGTGAAGAGAATGCAAGTGATGTTAATATTGATTGGTGTGGCATTAGGATTGGATGGAGAGAAGGGAATCTTAGGTCTAGGTGATTTAGGAGGAACAATATGGGTGCATGGTGAATCATTCCTAAATCATATCCAGTGTGATGTGTCTTAGGTGAGTGAGAGATGTGATGGTGGGTTTCATTGGATAGAATGCCATGGTGGATTTGTGACACATCCGCTTGATGAGTTAGGGTAGCGATTGAAGGATTGGAATATTGAACCAAATAGTCTAGGGATCTTGGTCTTGGGATTGGGCCTTGGCTTGATTGTAGGTCAATACCATAGGCTATCAAAAGTGGAGTGGGATGCGAACTGGAGGTTCTTGAAAATGGTGGTCGTGGTGGCTCTTTTTTTTTGAAATAAAAATGCACTATATATACAAACAAAGAGACAATAAATTAATTAAAAAAACAATGCTTTTTTGGTGTTTTATTTTGTTTTGATATTTTATAATGTTTTTACGATTTTTGATGTTTTTGGTTTTTGTGTTTTATGTTTCCTAAACCTAGGAACTATGAAGGGGTGATGGAATGAGATCTAAAAGGGTGTTTTTATGCCTAATCCTCTAATGAAGAATGAGACACAAAAACTAACGTGGCTTCCTAGGATGGTGGGTCAACTTTGGGTATCTTAAGAGGATAAAAAAAACCTCCCAAGAAAGGTCATGCTATCTAAATCTTGCTACTTGCCCAGTCAAGTTTTCGCTTCACCCTCGATCAGGCTTGGCTATAAATGACAACTGCAAGTCCAATAATTATTAAGCCCTATAAACAAAAGGATGGTTAACCTTAGATTACCTTGAGCTAGTGCCAAGGGTAATTAGCTTCCTGATGATGAAGTCCAAGAAACTATGCATACTAGTTATTGTGTCTAAAGTATCAACCGATGGTTGGTGGTGAAATACAATATCACTAATTGGTTTTCCTCACAAAATATTTGCAAAATATATTGTGCAAAGTGTGTGCTTGATTTAATTTACTTTTTGCTTTTTGATTTTTATTTTGGTTTTGTTATTTGATTTTGATGCTTGATGCTAAAAATAACTATTTACCATGTAGATCTAAAGCTAATCATAAGGATGCAATGAAAATAATAACCTTTCTATTAATGAGTTTTGAAAATAAAACTTGATCTTGTTGGCAATTTTGGGTACATTGGGTACATTGCCTTTGCTCAAGTGTTGATGTTGTCATTGATGTCAAGAAACGGAAGGGTTTTTGTGAAAACCAAGGTAGACAAAATAAAAGGTTTTATTTAAAACCTTGGACAACATATTTGAAATGGGTTTTTCTTAAAACCCAAGTTGGCTCTTCGTTTCGTTGAAAAAGGTGCCCCGATGATGAAGATATTTAATTTTAAATATTTAGTTTAAATTTTATTTATTTAAAATTTAAATTAATATTTTAAAATTAAATTAAAGTACTTTCCGTCGTGGTTGGAAATGCCGACGTATTTGGAAATAAAGGGCGAAATGAAAGTGCATATATAATGAAGCTATTAAATCCATTTAATGGTGTGTAATATTGGAAATGCGCTCGTTCGATGAAATAGTCGAAGAAGGAAGTAAAGTTTGCAAAGATACAAAGGAGAGCGATTAATGCAAGGCTAAGGTATTCGCATCCGCTCGAACACGTGAGGGAGCAAAGAAGAGGACAAGTTTTTGCGTATTCCAAGGCCAACGAAAAGACTAAACTGAAGCACACCTTTTTCGTCTTACATGGGCAGATAGCCTAGGTGGAAGGAAAGCGTTCAAAGCGCGTAGCAACCGAGAAGTTAAGTGTTCGAATCGCTACACAATATTTTTCTTTGACTAGGAAGACGCATCGGTTTTTTTTATGGAGAAATAGAAGTACATGCTCCTCGATGTTTGCATGAGTGGTGACACGGGTTCAAAGTAAGGCGGGTGCATTTGAGGAAATATAATAATTTTTATAAGGTATGCTTGGCACATGATTTTGGGAGTTATAAGGGTTATGTGTTTATGTTTTAATTTGATTAAATCTTGGAATCTATTGTTGCAATAAAAGGTATGCTATAAAGATTATTTATTATTACTTTATTGTTGGATTATGAAGTAATTTATTGTATAAGTGGTTTTGGGAGTTATAAGGTTATGCAATGTTGTGATTTATTTTATTTTATGGTATAAGTGGTTTTGGGAGTTATAAGGTTATGCAATGTTATGATTTATTTTATTTTATGGTACAAGTGGTTTTAGGAGAGATAAGAGAGTTGTGCAATTAAAGGCTTTGGTGATGATTATTGAAAGGTGGAATAATGTTGATTATTTTGTGATCTACTAACCCTTGTGAAGATTGGCAAAAGAATGTTGTGATGGTGGCAGATTTCCAAAGGGGTTCCTTCACTTCAAAAAGGTATGGGCACATTCTTCTTATAAGTATAATTGATGTATGTTTTCCTGAAATAAGATTGGAGTGAAAAGGTATTCAACAAGGTTTCCTTTGGTTGGGTGTAAATCCTATTTTGGTTTGTTGAAGACTACTTATGCATTGTTATCATTGATGATAGTTTTGATGAATGCATAATTCTGGTTTGAGGTAGTGGAAGCATTGTGCACTAGGGTTTATGGTTGTGAGTCTTGATACTTGCTTTGAGTTGGTGAAACCCTTGGATGGCTATTTTAAGGTTGATGGTTGAGTTGCTTCCATAGAGGTTGTTTGATCAAGTTATTGCTTCTACTTGATTCATGATATTGGGCTTACTCCATTGAGTTGATTTGAACAAGTTATTCTTTGCATTTGGTGATATTGTGTGGGTGGTTGTTTTGTTCAAATACCTTTGGAGGGAAAAGGATTTCTACTTGTTTCCTTTTCTTGTGATGATTGGTTGAATGCTTCAAGGTTAATGTTGAGTTGAATGTTGTAGGTTAAACCTTGTCTATGAGCATTGTTGTTGAAGCCCAATTGGTTGAGAAAAGATATTGGTTTTGGAAAGAACATGAGTATCATTGTTATATGAGATATTGCATGGTTGGCAATTTTTGGGTTGTGTTTCATGTTCTTGAGAAAAGCATACTACATCTATCTTATTCTTTTGAGATTTGAGATTGAGATTGGGAGTTAAGTATAGAACATATTGAGTCTCTAACAATTCTCTTTATGCTTCTATGAGGTTGATGAATCACATTGGGTCTCTAAAAATTCTCCTTGTGGGTTCACGCCAAGCAAGTTTTCCTTGATGAACTTGTGAGCAGGTTTTTGGACAGGTTCCATTGGGGACTTGTGAGAAAGTTTTGGACAAGTTCCTATGGGGACTTGTAAGTAGATCTAGACAGGTGTTAGCAGAGGACTTGTGAAGCTGAGGTTGATAGTTCTATCAGAGAACTTGAGGACAGAGGTGCATTGGTTCTATGAGAAGAAATTGAGGACATATTTGTGCCAGACCGAAGGACTGTGTTTGGTGCTGATCAAAGACAAAGGACGAGGACATTTGTGCTAGACCGAAGGACTGTGTTTAGTGCAAATTCGAGGACCAGATTTGAGGTGATAGAGTTGAGGACAGAGGTCTCCAACCAGAGCAGGGAAGACAGGTGTCTTCTATGGATAGAGTTCCATTTGCTAAGGGCAGCGGAGGCGAGAGGTCTTCTAGAGGATCACCAACCAGAGCAGAGGTAGGGGAAGGTATCTCCTTTGAGCAGAGGCTCATAAATTCAGATTGGGGAAAGGTTTCTCCTTTGAGCCGAGGCTCATAAACATTGTATTGGGAAGGTTTCCCAAAGAACTTTGAGATAACTTTTAAGAGAAAAGTTTTGTGGACGTAAATTGTTGTGTCACTTTGTGGATGGTTTTGTGCATTGCTTTGATATTGCTTTGGGTATATTGCTTTACTGTTTTGAAGTATAAAGGAAAAAGTTAAAAATAGGTCTTATACTGTTCACCCCCCCTCTCAGTATAAGCTTGTGTTCTTCAGATCTAATGAGCCATGAAAGTAATAACAACTAATTTAATGATCCTTGAAAGTAAATAACAACTAATTTAATGAGCCTTGAAATTAAATGACAACTAATCTAATGAGCCTTCAAAAGCAAACAACAACTAAAAAAATGAGCTTTGAGTATTTAAAAATAAACAACTAAACTATTGAGTCTTGAATATTTAAAAGCAAATAATAACTAAACTAATGAGCCTTGAGTCTTTGATTCAATCTAATGAGTCATGAAATAACAATGATTGAGATAATGAGCCTTGAGTCTTTGTGTAAATTAAGAGATGAATAAAAGTAATGTGTGATTCAAACAAGAAATGAATTGTGACATGCGCAAAACTAAGTAATATAAGCTACTAACCTATGAGTCTATTCTAGAAAGAAAATAAATTGAGCATGTTGTGCCTTTGAGTTTGTGTCTATGCAGTTGTGTTTGAGTTTATGTAGCTACCCTAGGTGGATGTATCTAAGTCTGGTAGCCTCCCTAGGTGGTTGTGTCTGAGTCTGATAGTCACTCTAGGTGGTTGTATCTAAGTCTGGTAGCTATCCTAAGTGGTTGTATTTGAGTCTAGGTGGTCATATCTTGCAATATTAAGCCCTAATTTGAATGAAGTGACTATGTCCTTTTTTTCTCTTGAGTATTTATGATAGAAATAAAAAGTTAATAAAGTAAGCAAAATGAACAAGTATAAAGAACCCTAAGCAAATCACATAAAACATACTATGCTACATGCAAGGGCCAAATCTCATGCAAAGCAACACGTGTCAAGTTTTTTAAGGATAAAGGGTCACACCATGATCACCATTTATGTGACTAAGAAAATGCATCATAACAAATAAATAAACAATATGATATTTCATTAATAGACTTTGCTCATTACAAATAATCCCTTTCAATTAAAATGGACCTTCAAAAGGGAGGGTTTTCTTTTGGACATGAGTTCTATGGTGCCACAAATGATCTCCTCGATCACACAAAAAATGGGTGGGAGGGTTTTAAAGTATCATTTCTTGATCTCCCAAGACACTATGTAGATCTGAGTACCTACACATAAGCCCACAATGAAAGCATCAATAGCATCTATTGAGCCTTTCGGGATAAGGCCCTAAATCATAAAAATGAGTTACAAAAATCTTAAAAAACCTATTATAGAAGTTACAAAACTATGCAAAATGATTACAAAACCTTAAAAATTACCTTATTTTATCTTGCTTGATTGCATATTTCTGATTTTGAATCTCTGCCTATCTTTGAGGCTCAACTACCCTGGGTGGTTAGCTCTATGTAGCCACCTAGGGCAATTGACACTAAATTCTAGCAAGGGTTTCAGACTTAGATCTATACCCTTATGGAACTATTTTTAAGCTTTTGATGCAGATCCAATGTTGTTTGGTTGTGATTGTGAGTGCAACTACAAAAAAAATATTAGCATGCATTCCAAAAAGACTCCATGATCAATGTTATTGAGCTCTCCAAGTGAGTTACCTACAATCACAAATTCAAATATCCATAAGGCAAACAAAATTTGGGTAGGGTTTCATTAGTTTTTTGTGTGATCTCTTTTACAAATGAAATGGGAGTATATTTATAATATTACCAAGGATGGAGGAGAATGATGAGGAGGAAAGAGTATTATGGACAGGGTGGGTGAGATAAATGGAGAATATTGAATTTCCCTATGTCGCTGATTAGATGGACAAATATGCAACATTCTCTATTTGGGCTATGACATGTTATGACACATTATTGCATGCCTCACTAATGCTCTTAGGTGGAGAGATTCCTCATCCACAAAAAATGATATGCTTTATCAATGTGTTTGGGTGGAGGTAATCCTCATCCATGTGCATTAATGCACTTCGAATGTGAAGGAAATGAGGGAATTAATGTGAACTAGAGTTAGGTTAATCGGGGTTAAAATATAGGGATGGTCTCACGATGACCATGGGTTAGGCATAGGAAGGTGCTTAAGATGATCAAAGGGGCTAGAATGGTCAACATTAATATTTATAATATTACAATGTATTAATTAAAATAATTGCATGACTTATTAAATATTAATATTTAACCATTGCCAATATGACACTTTTTAGGTGTCTACAAATACCCCTTTTTATACCACATTGTGTGCAAACACAATATGGTGCAAAAATCGATGACAATAGTTGCTGGATTGATGTTGGATAATGATAATGATTGGTGAATGATAAATAATGACCTTCGATTTGAGGGAAGTGATATAGGATTATCCCAAATCAAGAACAATGTAATATGTCCCAATCATGAAATCAAGAAATGCCCTTGAATATTTGTTTTTGACAGATTGGTGAGATCATTTTGATTAGAATTTTGAGTCAAAATCAAAGTTTTCATTAGAATTTTGAGAGAATAAAATGAGTTCTACTATTTTTCCCAGTAGAGGGAGGGCTAATTATAGCCTTGGGCAAATATTATTGGACTTAACTGACTCCAAGATTGAGTTTTTAAGGTGTTGAACTAATTTGGGATGGAATTTTGTGAGTATTATTTACCTCCTCAAGTAGCAAATGGGTGGAAAGAAATAAATGACAACCATAAGCCGATTGACAAAATATGGATAAATGACCAACAAGGGTGAAATAAATATACGAAAGGGTGAATTTGGGAGATAGTTGCAAGATTTGAAAATTGGCTAAATGTCCTTGGCAATCGCCTAGGGTTGTTGCCTGGAACTTGGATGATCACCCAAGGTAGTTTCCTAGTGCCTAGGTGACCACCCAAGGCAATTTCCTGGTGCTTGGGTGACCACCTAGGGTAGTTGTATGACACATTGGTAATCACCTAGGGTGGTTGGTGACCTTTTTGGGTGGTTATCGATGCAAAGCTATAAATAGGGCCTTGTGGGTTTCATTTTGCAACTACGATGGGTGGTAGAGAAGGAGGAGAAAGAAGAAGAAGTTGGTAAACAAGATTGCGGGAGAGAGTGGGGTAGCAGGAGTTGGAGTGCATGCAGAGTCAATAAGTACTATGGCGCCCTTTATTTTTATGTTTGTATTATTATTTTTATTTTTTTCAAATTAAATAATAGGAGGCAAGTTTTTTTTTTTTTAATTTTAAAATTTGAAATGATAGGTGGAATTTTGAAATGGTAATATGATGGAATGGGTGGGAAAATTTTGTTTATGTTTTTTTCTTCGTTAGAAAATTTTGATGATTTTTTTGTATATGTATGAAATGGAAAATGTGGGCTAATGATTTTGTGGTGATGATTGTAGTTGAAATTATTATGGCCATTACATAGATTTGGCATTGCATTTTTTATTGCTAGTGACAAGTTGACTGAGGATGACTTCAATTCGTTGGGGGTAATAGAATTGAGAGAGGTGGCACAAATCGAACTTATACACACAAATCAGTGGTACCTATCAGTACTAGAAGAGTGATGGGATCCTAATAGGGGGACTTTCCACCTCCTAATAGGGGATATGACTATGATTATTGAGGATATGTACCATATTTTTTGTCTACCTGTGGAGGGTATTCCTATCCATGTAGCTACGAATAAGGAAAATGTGATGCCCCAGATGTATGGTGATGAGTGGAGGCAAATTGAAATAGGCAATGGTGGGATATAGTTCTTATTGGAGTACCTTTAGTAGATATTATCACCACAATAGCTAGTCTTGATGTTCTTAATATCCAATGTCGTATTGTCATATTCTAGTGGTGTACGATTTCCATGGAATTTGTTGGGATTGGTAAAAAATTTGATCGAGATACCAACAGTATATGCCTAGGCATTGATGCTATTGATACAAAATGTATATGGAGTTGCATGAATGGAAGAGAGTGGGTTTGGGTTGCAGTGTGCTATTACAAATTTGGGGGTGAGAGCACTTCAAGATATGTTGACCAGTGGGGTTACGATGTGAGATGGATGCAGAGATGGTGACGTAGTGGTTTTATGTGTTGATATGGTAACACAATAGGGAAGCACCATGAGGTCAACTAAGAAAAATGGTAAAGAGTACTATCAATAGTTATGGATTGATCTTAGGACCCAAGATGTGATATGGAGGTTATGGAGGGGTGGGCCAACATGGGAAAAAAATGGTATGCACTTGAGTTGAGTGCAATAGACTAGATGAGTGACTATCTAACATGGGATAAAGCATGAGATATTCTACTTCTATTGGGTACTACAATAGTTTAAGTTGATATAGGGGATACTTTACCCAACCTATAATTTATAGGAGGTATAGTGATGAGGTCATCATAGAGTAGTCGTAGGTGGAGCTAGTTGGTGATGAGCAAGATGAGGACATTAAGGTGGTCGATATGGAGGATGTTGGCATGATCCTTAAGTTTGATGTTTTATGGGTGAGATAGCACTAGGAGGTTAAAAGGGCATCAAAGAGGGTATGAAGCAAGGATATAGTAGGGGATGATGTGGCATAAGAGATAGAGGAGCCACTAATATGATGTCAATATCGATTGGTGGACATTGGGGTAAGCTCATCGAGGGCCATGGAGGAGGGATTATTAGAGTTAGAGGTGGAGGAGATAATATTACTTTGGGTGGAGTGGGATAGCCTACAAAAATACGAAGACTAGACAACAAGGAGACTTGGGGAGGTGGAACAACAATGGACTTTGTTGGTGGTTGGGAGGGAGAAGTGGTTACGAGAGAGAGGAGATGATGGGAGATAGGTATATGCTAGTGTAGATACTAACACAACTATATGAAGAGAGACTAGAAATAATGATAAATCATAATGGTCTGTGTTAGCAAATAGATATGGTGGTGGTTGATATGGAAGCTCTACACCAACAATTGGATGTAGTGATAGCATAGAGGGAGACTATGCATCAATAGATGGATGCAATAGTGGTGGAAATAGAGCAATTGGTGGCTGATATGGAGCATTTATAGGGGCAACTAGAGGGGATCAATAAGGCAACTACCATAGAGGCACTACAAGTAGAGCTAGCTAGAGCATGGGTTGAGGCGGTGATAGCCTAGGGTATGGTGGCAAGAGCAATGTCATAGAGACAACTAGAGGTGGAGAGGATGATGGATATGGAAGATATATTTAATAAGGAGGGAATGGAGGTCCTCCCTCATCCAACTCTATCCAAGTTATAGAAAATGGATCATGATAAATGGATCCTTAGATACCACAATGAGGCCAAAGTTTAGAGAGCCATCCATATTGTGAGCTTCAAGTGTTAGATCCTTTTCTGACAAGTGATAGGGACAATATAGTGATAGTGGAAAAGCTCAGGGATTGAGGCAAGAGGGTATAAATGAGAATAGTAGTGGGTAATAGTGAGGACCGATGTAGTGATGATTTAACTACAATTTTGTAGGCCTATAGGCCATGATGATGTAGCCTACAAGTCCAACATTATAATGATGTATGTTATTTTATGAGATAATATATATACATATTTTATGGAAAATGATGTGTGTTATTGATGATTTATGTGATGTGTGATGACTTTATGATGTTTTATGATGATGTATGTATGGATATAATGACTATAATGAGATGCATGTGATGATACTCATAATAGATGATTCAAATTATGAAATGATAAATATGAAGAACGTGAGATGTAATGATTATGAATCGATGAATGGAATAAGGTGGATATATATATATATATATATATATGGATGTTTGATTATTGTTTGAAAAGACATAAAAAATCATCATTATTTAATCAAGGGCATCAACACAATGGTACTAATATAACTATAGAATGAAATGGAGTGAATGTGATACTATGGGTACAAGAGATAAATTAACCTGTAAGAGCAAAAAGTGACATGACCTATCATTTTTTCTATCCTAGGAAGGAAAGATGAACAAGTGCTTTCAAGAAGCTAAAACACCCTAGTGACATTGATCAAACCCATATACTAATCAAAAAGCACTTGAAGATACTAAGACCAACCAAGGGAGTCAATTTGCTCAAAGACTAATGTGTGTGTAGTGAAGTTCATTTCTGATTTTGAATAAGGTAAGACTAGCCATGCATATCTAGCTATGGTGTCTAAAGGATCAACTGATGGTTAGTGATGAAATCCAACATCATTGATTGGTTTTCCTCATTATATATTTGTATAATATATTGTGCAAAGTGTGTTCTTGATTTTCTTTTCTTTTTGCTTTTTCTTTTTTGATTTTTGATTTTGATGCTTGATGTTAAAAATAACTATTTACCATGCAGATCTAAAGCTAACCCTAAGGATTCAACAAAAATAATAATTTTTCTATTAATGATCTATGCAAAGAAAACTTGACCTAATAAGCCATGAAAATAATAACAACTAATTTAATGAGCTTTGAAAGTAAATAACAACTAATTTAATGAGCCTTGAAATCAAATTACAACTAATCTAATGAGTCTTTGAAAGCAAATATCAACTAAACTAATGAGTCTTGAGTATTTAAAAGGAAATAATAACTAAACTAATGAGTCTTGAGTCTTTGATTTAATCTAATGAGTCATGAAACAACAATGATTGAGATAATGAGCCTTGAGTATTTGTGTAAATTAAGAAATAACTAAAAGAATTGTGTGATTCAAATAAGAAATGAATTGTGACATGAGCCTCTATGCAAAATTAAGGAATATAAGCTACTAAATTATGAATCTATGCTCGAAAGAAAAAAAACTAAGCCTGTTGTACCTCTAATTTTGTGTTTTTGTAGTTGTATCTGATTTTGTGTAGATATCCTATGATGTTGTATCTGAGTCTAGTAGCCACCATAGATGGTTGTATCTAAGTCTGGTAGCCACCTTGGATGGTTGTGTCTACATTTGGTAACCATCCTAGGTTGTTGTTTCTAAGTCTAGTAGCCACCATAGGTGGTTTTATTTAAGTCTAGTATCCATCCTAAGTGGTTGTATCTGAGTATGGGTGGGTAGATATTCCAATATTTATCCCTTGTTTGAATGAAGTGATTGTGTCATTTTTTACTCCTAAGTACCTATGATAAATATAGAAAATTAATAAAGCAAGCAAAACGAGCACACAAGACATATTATGCTAGATGCAAGGACCAAAGCTCATGCAAAACAACACATGTTGAATGTGTTAAGGGCAAAGGGTCCCACCATGATCACCATTTATGTGACTAAGGAAATGCACCATAATAATTAAATAAACAAAATGGAAATTTGATATTGCATTAATAGAATTTATTCATTAAAAATAGGGTTATGCATAAGGGATTGGTCCCTAAATGTATTTATAAAAATTTGGCGAATCAGTTTCAAAATTTAAGCAAATAGTGTTGAAACACATGTAGAAGGTTCACTATTATTAGGGGTAATGTTGGAAATTTAAACTTGAAATGGTCAAATTATTATAAAATTGGGGTGAATCTTCCCAAAAAAAAATTGCACCTAAATTTTTTTGGCTAATAGACCTTGGTCAAGGGTCCCAAATATTAGCCAATTTCAAATTTTGAAAATCCTAATTTTAGCCAATTTTGCAAAAATAGCCACTATGCATAATCCTGATTAAAAATAAGCCATTTCGATTACAATGGACCTTTGATATGGAGGGTTTTATTTTGCATATGAGTTCTATGGTATCACAAATGATCTTCTTTATCACACAACAAATTGATGGGAGGGTTTTGAAGTCTCATTACTTGACCTCCTGAGCCTCTATGCGGATCCGAGTACCTGCACAAAAGCCCACAATGAAAGCATCAATAGCATCTATTGAGCCTTTTGAGATAAGGCCCTAAATCATGAAAATGAATTACAAAAAGCTTAAAAACCTATGATAGAAGTTACAAAACTAAGAAAAATGATTACAAAACCTTGAAAACTACCTTGTTTTACCTTGCTTGATTATATGTTGTTGATTTGAGTCTCTGCTTATATTTGAGGCTCAACCACCTAGGGTAGTTGGCTTTGTGTAGCCTCCTAGGGCGGTTGTATTTATGTAGGTTCCTAGGACAATTGACACTAAATTCTAGTAGGGTTTTTAGATTTAGATCTAGAACTTTTTGGAACCATTTTTGAGCTTCTGATGCAAATTTGATATTTTTTGGTTGTCGAAGGTGAGTGCAGTTGCAAAAAAAATATTAACATGCATTCCAAAAATACTCCATGATCAATGTTCTTGAGCTATCCAAGTGATGTACCTACAATCACAAATTTAGGAATCCACAAGGAAGGCAAACAAAATTTGGGTAGAGTTTTGTTAGTGTTTTGTGTGCTCTCTTTTACAAATGAAATGGAGGTATATTTATAATATTACCCAAGAGTGGAGGAGAATGATGAGGGGGTAAGAGGATGATGGACAGGGGCATGGATGATAGAAAATGGGAATATTGACTTTCCCCATTTGGCTACTTGGATGAACAAATTTTCAATATTCTCTATTTGGGCTATGACACCCTATGACACGCTATGGCACATTATGACATGCCTCACTAATGCTCTTAGGTGGAGAGATTCCTCACCCACCAAAAATGACATGCTTGATCAATGTGCTTGGGTGGAGGGAATCCTCACCCATGTGCATTAATGTTCTTGGAATGTGGAGGAAAGAGGGGAACTAATGCCAATTGGAGTTAGGTGAACCGAGGTTAAAATAGAGGGATGGTCTCATGATGACCATGGGTTAGGCGTAGGAAGATTCCTAGGATGGTCAAAGGGTAAAAATGGTCAACATTAGATTACAAAATATTAATTAAAACAATTGCATGACTTATATTAATATTTATCCATTGCTAATATGACACTTTTTAGGTGTCTACAGTTAGGAAACTTCCTTTTGCTCCACCACCTAGGGAACTATTACGTATTTTCATATAAAATTTACAATATTTATCATATCCTTTAGATATGACTCGTGTTGTATCTTTTTATGATGTTATTGGTCTCAAAAAACAAATAGAATCTACCCTTCAGTGTATAGGGAAACTAAATATTAAGAAAGATAATGAGAAACCACACTCTTCTAACACTAAAATAAAATATAAAAACAAACATGTTGTGGATGATGGAGTAACTGACTCTTTCCCCAACAATAAACCTAAAATAGGTAATTTTAGCATTGTCAAAGCATTAAATAAATTAATCTTAGCTAAAAATCAATAAAAAATTCCCCCAAAAATTACCAAATTAAACAAATCTCTATCTTCTATGTTGACTTAGCTATTGGATGCTAAGATGATAGAGCTACCCCTACAAGGCAACATGAATTGAAAAGAGAAAATATTTCTTGGTTCAAGGCGACCAACAATGTGCTTTCCATCGTACTAATGATCACAATACAAACAAATGTACCACTCTTAAAATGTGGTACACGACCTCATTTATTAAGGTCTCCCAGTGGTTGGTGGTCCTAAACAAGCAACATCTTCTAACCAATATTTGAGGATATTCTAGGACTGCCTAATTAAACATGGATAAAATATCATCAATCAAGTGCAATAGAATAACATCCCTATACTAGATCAGAACATGGTAGGGATGACCCATGCTAGCATCGTGACTAGACAATAGGCTAGAGAAAAGGGTTAAACCTTTGAAACACCTCTTAAAAATCCCCTAGTTTTGTGGTCTAGAAGTGCCATTGCTCCTAAAGAACTACCTTTGGTTCTAAAACCTCAAGAAAAAATCTTTTAACCTTCAACAATAATTAGAGGACACACTAGCTAAAATATCCATACTTGAGTTGTTATGAACTTCTCCAAGTCATAGAGATAATATATTCAAGCTTCTAATTGAACAAACAATACCTAAAAATATTAATCTTGATGATTTGGCTAATGTGGTAGGGTCGCTTAGTGTGAACCATGTGACTATATCCTTCTTTAAGGATGACATTCCACCTACCTCTATGCTTGGATATATACCTTTGTATATCACTTTCAATATTAGTGAACAATCCATTAAAAGGGTTCTCATTGATAATGGTTCATCAATCAATGTTTGTAGCCTTAGGTTCATCCATAGGATAGGGCTTCACAAAGAAGACTTAAAAAATATATTATCGTAAAGGCCTATGGAAATGAAGAATGAGAAGCCATCATAACTATAGTTTTGCATATAAAGTGGGGCCTCACATCTTAAACACATTGTCTTATGTGTTTCCCTATAAGTTAAACTATAATATTCTTTTAGGATGACCTTGGATCCATGCGATGTAGGATATCCCTTCAATGTACCATCAATGTGTCAAATTTGAATATTAGGGTAAGTTGTATAGCATAGCAATTGATCATGATCCTTTTTCCTATTACCAGAATATTTAGTTAGAACACCCAAAATATCGACTCTACCTTTCATTGAATGCTTCTCATCCTTTCATAAATGACACCTTAATATCTGATTCACCTAATAAAACAAGCATCGACCAAGAAGAAGGAAACAATACTCAAGCTATGATAAAAGGTAAAGAAAAGGATGAGGATATCCATAATATAAACCTCAATAACAAATACCATGAGCTATTAGCCTTATACTTTATTAGGTTACCTACATCATCTCATGCTTTCAGGTTATATTCTAGGTGAGGAATGATCATGCAAATAGGAACTTGTAACTTTGTATCTGCAGGAGCAACAAAAGAAGAGATAATACATGGAACTAATCCATGACCAATAGAGTGGAGATATACCTCATGTTTGCTTTTCAACCTTTACCCTATCTCCAAAAAATTCTTTGTAACTTTGGCTACAACGAAAAGGGTCTAGCACTTTAGGAACAAGGAATTCAAGAACTTTAGAAACTAAACCTTGGCATGAATGTTGTGGTTTGGGATATTTTACAAACCACAATAAAATAATATTTTCCTCTTTTTCAAAAGGTGATGATGAAGATGTGTACCTTTTCTCATCTAAACCTCAAATAAAAACAACTTTCATAGTAGGTATAGACTAGGATGAATATGAGGACAATGAGCCTCTTCCTTTCTCCTTTTCCGATATCTTTTTACAATACATAAATTAACACCATAATAATTGATCCTATTAAGGGAATTAGGTAGAAATCCAATGATAACCTTGACAATGAGCACATATCATCTTCATTACAAGAAGATAACAATACAACATTTCAATTGATAGCAGATATTGTATCAACATTACACATAAATGATTGTGAGGTGAAAATTTTACCCCATTGTCTTCTTAGGGATAATGATAATAATGTCTCTCCTTATGATGATATTCCTATTGAAGGACTTATATCTTTAGATACACACCCCTCACAATAATTTAACATTAAGCAATGCATTTTAGATGTTGATGAGCTTCAAAGTCTAGGGGTCATACCCACCCATCCCATTTAGGAAGATGAATCTAATATCCTAATAGAGGAGACCATAGACATTAACATAAGGTTAAATTAAAATCCAAGGATAATAAAGTTAGGAAAGATCCTAACTTTAGAATAAAGAGAAGAGTACACAAAACTCTTCGTTTAATACTACGATATATTCATATGGTGTTATGTGGATATGCTTGGGTTGGATCCATCCTTAGTAGTTCATCACTTAGTAGTCATGCCTAACACAAAGTTGATGAAGAAAAAATTATGAAAGATACACCCTAAAGTTTCTTTGATGGTCAAATATAATCTCAAAAATATTATAGAAGTCAAGTTTATCAAAGCTATTGGCTATTCTGATTGGATCTCGATCATAGTCCCAGCCACTAAGAAAGAAGATACATTGCAAGTATGCACAAAATTTTGCAATATCAACAAAGCTTGTCCTAAGGATGACCTACCTTTGCAAAATATAGACATGATAGTAAATTTTTTTATTGGTTGCAGGATGTTATCCTTGATGGATGGATTTTTTTGTTACAACTAAATTCACATAGCACTAGAGGACCAAGCCAAAACAATGTTCACTAAGCCTTGGGGTACCTTATAATGTGAAGTTATACCATTTTGGTTGAATAATTCTAGTGTAAATTATCAATGTGCTATGACATATATATTTCATGATATGATGTACAATATCACGAAAGCTTATGCCGATGTTCTTCTCGAACAATCAATAAAAAATATCATGTCACAAACTTAAGGTAAATATTTGAACAGATCTAGGAGTACTCCCAAGGTTTATCTTAAGCCCTCCAAGTGTATATTTGGGGTAACATATGATACATTATTAGGATTTATTGTGTTTAGACAAGTCATTGAAGTAGATCTTGATAAAGTATCAACAATAATTAACATGCCATCCCCTTGAAACCTAACAAAGCTTAGAATTTTACAAGGCAAAGTCCAAGTAATTTAGAGATTTATATCCCAATTAGAATATAAATACCAAAATTTTTTGAGATTAGTATGGAAAGGGATCTTAGGATGAGGAATATCAAAAAGCTTTTGATTCTTTGAAAACATACCTACTATCTCCACCAGTTCTTATTCTACCCAATCCCCTCAAGCCACTGTTGTACATTATGATGATAATCAATGATTTAGTTACTTTGTTGGCATAATATGATGAGCAAAACAATAGAGGTTTGTCTACTATATTAGTAGGACTCTTACCAATTATGAAACTAGGTATACCTGTTTGGAAAATATATGCTTAGCAATGATATTTACTTCTCAAAAGTTGAGGTATTACATGTTGAGTCACAAAACATATGTTATAGCTAAGGTCGATCTGCTAAGATACCTTACGTCTAAACCCTACCTCTCTAGTAGGATAGACAAATGGGTTATGACCCTTAATAAAATTGATCTCAAATTCATTATTCAAAAATTGATTAATGGACAAGTAATAGTTGATCACCTAGCAATGCCCTCTTTGCCTAACAGTCACCCCCTAGAAGTCGAGTATCTTGATGATATGATGTGCACTCTTGAGGTATCACAATAGGATTATTGGAATCTCTTATTTTATGGTGCATCACAATATCATGACCATTTTTTGATGATTTAAATAGTATAGGTCCTCTCTATATCCCCTAGATTTTAGGAAATTTGGATCTAGGGGGTGAATCTACGACAAGGTGATAGCCTTCTCCTTGTACAATCGATTAAAGAGTGACACCAAATATTCAGGTAATGGCGTATAGTTGTGAGGTGGATGACATGGTTAATTTTTTTCTTGAGTTCATTGAGGTTGGTTTTTGTATTGTGCAAGAGGGGGTTGAGCCTAATAATTGGGTTCTTGAGGTGTTATTTATTTTTAGGCCTAGGAACACTTAAGACAACTTAGTTAATTGAGGATGGTTTTTGGTGTGTATTGTTGCATTTGGGGTTCTTGTTACATTCCCTCTTTCAAAGTTTTATGTCCCCCTCTTGTACTTTAACATCCTCTATGACCTTGGCCTGTGCCAAAGCCTCTTCGAAAGTTTGATATTGTTGTAATTGTAAGAAGAGAGAGATATGCTTTGAACAACTTCTAGTGAATATTTGAGTTAGTTTCATTATGGGTAGGGTGAAAGGTAACTTTGAAAATCCACCTATTATAATATTATGTGACTAGGTTATCATCAAATTGCCAAATATTAGACAAGTCAGTCAAGTTGCCTTTCTTTTTAATCCCAAATGAAAAGCATTCTAGGAAGGTGTTTATTAGATGCTCAAAGCTATAGATGCTATACCTTGGTAAATGGTTGTAACACTCTAAGGTAGGGCCAGAGAGTGTGATCAAGAAGATCTTGAGCAAAAAGGCATCATCATATTGAATCTAGAAACAATAGTTCATAAAACTAGTCACATGTTCTTGTGCATCCTCATCCACTTTAAATTTATCTAATATGGGAATTTAAAATTACTCAAGATATGGAGGGCATGATACCAAAGGATGGAGTTGTTGATTGTATAATTGATGCAACATGGGTTTTTGGTAACATATTCCTTGTTTCTCTAACAATTTTATGTGCTCTATGAGCACCTTGTAGGCTTGAGACGAGATTATCTCATCTTCTTGTATTGGTCTCCACAGAGGGAGAGGTGGTGGAAAATTACTAGTGGACCAATGTAGTTGAACATAATCATCCACCACATACTCATGGAGTGACTCAGGATACCCTTTTTCCTGATACTCTGACTCTATATCTTCATAGACCTCATATTCTAGTCGATGATTTTGTGGTTTATGTAGTTGAGACCTATGGTGTTGGATGGGCACATGAGGAGGGTGATTTTGAGTTGGCCTAAGAGGTACGTCAAGGTGTTGTGCAATGGGCATTTAAGGGGTTTGTTTTCTATAGGTTCTAGGTGAGTGTACCTCCTCATGTGTTTTCTTTTGCAACCGTTCTTGATGTAATATTTGTTGGTGCACCCTATGATACTCTAATTAGCTTCTTTCTAGGTGTTCTTGATTCTTTTGTAACCTATATAGTAGTATCTGGTTTATGGTTTTTTAAGGTAGTGGGTCAACCGTGTGAGTTTTGGGATCCCTTACATCAATATGAAGGGACTTCACTTTTTTTATGGATCCAATAGGTTTGTCTACCCATTTTCCATGATAAAGGGAAGCCGTGTTGACCTAGTGTTTAGGCTTGAAGTTATGTTCCACATAATTGGATGGGATAAATGTACAATGTGCTTGCATAGAATATTCTTTGTGGTGAAAAATAGGATGACCTAGATCTTACTCTTCTTCATATTCAAGATAGATGTGAGCAGATGAGATTATCCTATCAAGATAATGAGGATCGTACCTATCCAAATGAGTAAATTTTTGGCTCATCGATGGACTATCAAGTAGAGTGGATCGTTCATCCAAGCTAGGTGATGGTGCATAGTCTTTCTCATACTTGTATTTATGGATAGATCGAGTTGGAATGAAAATTTTTGGCATCACCCTACTAGGCCCCTTAGTGGGTGAGTTATGTTTACTGGTAGGACAAGATCATCTTCGACCAAGAGTTCATCTTATAGTTGACTTCTAGACAGGGGTACCCTAAATTTTTGATTCCCTAGGAGTGGTGTTATTGTTATAGTGAGCACCAAGATGCCATGGTGGAATGACCATGTCCTTGACGCTGAATCGAAGATGTTCAATGTTCCCTTGCAAATTTTTAGTAGGATCATCTCATGAATGATCTCGGTTGTATGTGGTTAATATGATTTTTATTACATAAATAATAAATAATCAAACAAAGTATACAACATGATTATCTCTTTTAATTTTTCTTTGTAAATCCCTATACTGTTTTGTGCATTTTGATGTTGAAAAATCCCTATCTCCTATTAAAATAATGGTAAAAATATAAAACTACTAAAAGGTAGTTCAAGCACACCCCCATGTCGAGGGATGTGACTCAAATTGCAAAAAGTGGCTTCCTATTGGATATTGGCTCAAGGTAACATTAAGGGAAAAAAATACCCCTTTAAAGGGGTCACACTATCTAATGTCTTGGTACCAGTGAAGCCTCACTTTTCCTTAACACTCATGTTTAAGGCATAGACAATAATGACAATTGCATCCACTAAGTATTTTAAAGAGCCCCATGGTAAAAGAGCTTTGCTAACCTTCCTACTTTAGGTGCATCCAATATTATGGGACCTTCTGGTAATGAAATACAAAAAACCACTCGCTTTTGACCACTAAATTTCTAGGGTATGAACCAACCAAAGGATATGAAGCCCACCATCACTGGTCTTGATAAACGGTTGGGGATGAATTCCAACTCATTGATGTTAAAGTGAAACTTGGTGTGTAGGGTTACTTTTATTTTATGCAAAATAAAGTAAGAGCAAGAAGCATTCCATGACATTTCATTAATGCATAAAAGTAATGTTTGAAATTTAGATTTCTAAATAATGAACGTTTAATTTTTAGAAACCTATAATATGTAGAACCCTACATGAATATCATTTCAATAGGAAAAAAGTAATCAAACCATAATAGTAATTAAACAAAGGTCGTATCTACAAGGGACGGTTTGCAGAAGAGGCCATTTGACATAGAGACGATAAAAAACAAGGGTCATCTAGGATAGGGATGACCACAAAAGAAGGTTGTTTGAGCCAGGGATGGTCACAGATAGAATATATTAAAGACTAAAAATCCTCTGAAATTCTTTCACTTAAGAATGAGAAATCTACTTTTCTTTACTGAAAATAGAGAAAGAGAAATAAAATAAATTATTGTGATAGCCTACATCCAATGAAGATGTTTTTTTTGGTATTTTTGCTCTCTAGTCTAATGTCATATCTGGGAGGGATGGTGGTTCCTAATGAATGTATCTATAGGGCATGGTTGTACCTATTGACCATCTCTACAGGGGATGGTTGCACCTGTTGACTATCTTTGTAAGGGATGGTAGTACTTACAACTCAAAAATACCAACAAAGATAATAATTAGAAATGAAATTATGAAATGTGGACTATGTTCCACCGTGATTGCCACTGAAAAATGCTAAGAAGATCATATACCTATGTAATGAAATGAAGAACAAACTAGATAGAAAAATATGTAACCATAATGACAAAAAAAGATATGAAATAATTGTGCCCCCTTTATTAATATCAATTATGCCTTTTGAAAGGGTTACAATGAGATCCCATTGAGGGATTTGCTACCAATTTTATACAAATATTTACAATAATAAAAATAATCCAAGGTGTATCTTGTAGGATATTTCTTGCACCCTCACAAACTGATTATTGATAGGTTCTTGGTATTGTCGTGATGTATGATGGTTAGGTGTGAATATTTATGCCACTACTTCCTTGTAAATATTTGTGATTTGCACACAAGAATATTTAAAGATCATCAAAAGCATATGAACATCCTTTCAAGATAAGACCCATAATAATGAAAAAGAAAGCGATAAAAAAGCTAAAATATGACAAATACATGCATGAAAATGAAATTAGGCTATGATAAACAATAATTGAAGTGTTTTTAAATCTAATGAAATAAAGAAAACAAGAAAATGATATCTTTACAAGAGGCTATACCTATGCAGGATGGTCATGCCTTCGGGTCATATTGTGGTGAGATGGTCGTACCTATGGGCCATATTTGAGAGATATGACCACTAAATTACAAGGGATTATTTTGTAGTCAATGCAAGGCATCATCGGGTTTGATTCGTGGATTGGTTGATGTTCTTGGTGTGCTCATGAGGAATGACATAGGGATTGAATCTAACATCAAAGAAAGGACTTTGGATGGTACAAGAAGCACAAATTCAATATTCAACCTTTGATATGGTCTATTGGCATGCTTGGAAGCTTCATGGTTGAATTTCGATAGTACTTCATTGCTTTGAGAATAGGAGCTCTTTGGTTCTTCAAATCGACATCACTTCAACACATGAAGACTTTGGATGTTTTAATGAGGGCTAGGTGCCATTATATAGAGTTCCCAATGGGAGTCCAAGCTTGCAAAATAATCCAAGAAGTGATTAGGATTAAGAAGAGTAACTAGATCATTATTGAAAACCATCATGCATGTGGTATACCATTATGTCCAACTAACACGCGTAATTATTTGAACTATTACACGAGAACTTGATTCTGCCACGACCGTCTTGGGGTGAGACGATTGTTATTGTGGGCCATATCATGGTAGTACAATAAATATTGGGGTTCATCTTAGGGTAATATGGTCATTGCTGCAAAGGAAAATTCCTCCTTTTTTGAGTAGTAAAAACCACTGTTAAACCCTAGGGCTATCCAAGGTGGGTCATATGGCCTTAAAGGAATCCATATAGGTAGTCTCCTCAACATGACGTGTTTTAGGTGTCTACATCATCTTTAATACAAATTTCTCTTATGAACTTGAGGAACATTAAGGGATCAGGACAACTGTTATGCAATGCAGGTTAATATGCTCTAAGTAAGATGCAAGTAGTTATGAAAAAAACATTGGAAAACAAGCAACAAGAAAAGAATCCCAATCTTCTCCCTATAGTATTCCTTTTACCTACTCAAGTCTCAAGAGTCCACTATAGTATTTCCAACTTAAACATACTTTAAGCATCCAAAATGTACAAGGAGATAATCCCATAGTTCTCTCTTATAATGGCCTCCTTTACCCACTCGAGTCTCAGGAGACCACTATAATCTTTTCAAACTTAAGCATCCAAAGAATACAAGGAGAGAATCCCATACTTCTCTCTTATAATACTCCCTTTACCCACTTGAGTCTTATGAGACCACTATAATATTTCCTCCAAAAATAAACATTCGTAACAATTTACCCATTTAAAATTTATTTTTGCAAACATCCAACAAGGAAATATAATGGCACTATCGTTTTCTACCCAAACAAGTAATAGCAATTCTTTACTTCCACATACTAATTTCCTTTCTCATAACATTCAAAATAAAACTGTAGGTAACTATTACTACCCATATTCTATAGCATTAATATTTCCATCATTATAACATACTCCACTTTTCATAAAGCACAACAATGACTTCAAAGAAATGCATTATAACTTGATTTACTTTACATAACTAAAATCCTTTGAAAATAAAAAGGCAGTAACCAAAGCATCCACAATATCAAAACCAAATACAATATGAGCCCTAAGGAAACATTAACCATATACTATCGTACGCATAGGGAATAAACAAGTGTTAAAGATAATAACTTTCCCCACAACGTTAAATATCAAACCCATAGAATAAGCCAAGCACAGGTTATAAGAGAACAACTCAGAATGCCAAAAAACAAGGGCTAAAAAATTCAAAGGATAACAAATAACCAAGGAGGCTACGAAATAGATGTAGGCCCCTATGGAATTGTTAAAGGTTTATAGGGTAACTCCTAAGTTACTCGAGCCAACTCAAGGTTGAAACATAAGAAAAAAAGCCATTGTTGCAATATTGAAACAAAATAGAGATATAGGATACCTAAGTAGTATTCAAAATACCTTTAGCACTTTCTGACATCCATCCAACAATATAACACCATAACCCAAAACTAGGAGAACTCACCAACCACTCCATTCAAAAACAAATACAAGAATATGGAAACATTAAACTAATTACACATATAGGAGATAGCAAGTACAAATGGCCCATAGCTCAGGCTACAAAGCAACATTATGTAGTCCATGACTACATCGAAAGCCATACTCACAATATTACAACCACTATACTATATATATATGATAAGCTCAATAGGCACACAAACATTTACATTCATCCAACTGAAACAACAATAAGGAACATACAACTCAGTATAACTAGAAGGTAAACCAAATCCTGCCTCTTACCACCAAGCTTTCAAAAATCAACCTTGCATGTCTTCCAAGATCCTTACTTCCTCTGCCCCCTAGTGACCCTCAAAATAATCCATCGAGCCCATAAAATAGAAATCCAAATCCTAATGTGTGGGAGCCCCTTCTCATCTCTTCTTGGATTCGATGGCCACCATTGCCAATGTACTCCAACTCAATGGTGTGTATTTGGAGGCACAACCAAGCTCATCTAGGACATGCAAAAATGAGTTATGGATGGTGCAAAATAATGAATCCAAAGCAAGTATAACAACATAAATAATTTCCAACCTTAAATAGCTTAGATTAATTTATATTTTAATATCTTATTATTTAATTATTAAGCAAAGTAAACCGATAATTAGTTTCAACAATTAATCCAAGAAAAAATTGCTCTTCCACATTGTGGAAGGATCGATTACATGATAATTACTACTATAAGTCAATATGAATTACCAACTCTGGTAGTAATATATAGCATTAATGACATCACTATTATTAATGCTTCTATTAATAAATCACTTAACCCACAATATTAGACATCCTTAAGATAATAATTTACCATTCTAAATTATACAATGTTGCTTTATTAAGAACATGGACTTATACTAAGAGGGGGGGTGAATAGTATAAGACTTAACAAATTAATATTTTTAACTTTAGATAGCAGTGGCATCAACACAACATTAATCAAGACAGAAAGCATCACACATTGAAAGCCCATTTTTAACGTGGTTCACCCAGAATGGCTGGGCTACGTCCACAACACTTTTCTCTAAAAGTTATCTCAAAGTTCTTTGGGAATCCTTCCCAATTACAATGTTTATGAGCCTCGGCCCAAAGGATACACCTTCCCCCAATCTGAATTTATGAGCCTCTACTCAAAGGAGATACCTTCTCCTCTGCTCTGGAAATGATCCCTCAGAAGATCAACTACCTCTACCTCTTGCCAGCACGTGGAACTCCTTTCCACCGAAGACTTCCTATCCTCAATGCTTAGCCTAAGAGACCTATGCCTTCTATGATCATGTCCACAGCAGCTCAACTACTTGTACCAAACATAGTTAGTCAGTCTAGTACAAGTCTTCCTTTGTCTGTCAGATCTGTCCAACACTTGAACACATCAATCCTCTGCACACAAGCCTTCTCAAAGACTTGCCAAATCTGTCCTCAAGTCCTTTGATAGAAATCTCAAAAACTCAGCTCACAAGTCCTCTGCTAGGACATGTCCAAATCTTCTCACAATTCCCCACCGAAACCTGTCCAAAACCTGCTCACAAGTCCCCACCGAAACCTCGTCCAAAACCTCAAGCAAGCTCACCAAGAAAAACTTGCTTAGCATGAACCCACAAAGAGAATTGTTAGAGACCCAATGTGATTCATAAACCTCATAGAAGCATAAAGAGAATTGTTAGAGACTCAATATGTTCTATACTTAACTCCCAATATCAATCTCAATCTCAAAAGAATAAGATAGATGTAGTATGCTTTTCTCAAGAATATGAAACACAACCCAACAATTGCCAACTATGCAAATATCTCATATAACATTGATACTCAATTCTTTTCACCAACAACTAGGGTTTCATCATCTCAATGCAAGTAGCAAGACTTACTAACATAAACCCTAGTGCAAAAAATGCTTCCTCTTCCTCAACCAAAATTATGCATTCACCCAAAAACTCATCAATGATTTTAATGCATAAACAATCTTCAATATCCAGAAAATAAGATTTACACCAAAAATACCTAGTAGACAACCTTTTCACTCCAAACTCAATTTCAGTAAATATACCATCAACAATATACATGGAAGAAGTTGCCCATACCTTTACTTTGATGAAGAAGAAGAACTCAAAATCTTTCACAACACTAACTCTCAATTTGCCACCAATTAGAGTTAGCAACTATACAATAATAAACAATAATAAACATCCAAATTAACACCTTATTTCTCCAACTTAATAAAAATCACCAGAAGTATAATATACATACAAAGTAAAACCTCTTTACACCTTATTACTCCACATAAACATTAAGCATCAATAAAACAATGTCAAAGCAAATATGATAACTTAACCTTATACCTCCAGCGCATTCATAGCCACTATCCTTTGCACACCACGACCAAAAGAAAATTACCCACAAAGAGAATCGAACTCGGCACCTCTGCCTTCTAGCGCTTTCGCTTAAACGCCACCGCCGTTGGGTCACAAGTGCCCAATGAAGAAATACAATGTTGCCCTATATTTTATCTTCCTTTGACACCAAGAATCTGGAAAACGTAAATGTCTTCCACAAGCCACATGCAAACTGGTGAGCGTGTCCAAAACGTAACTTACTGGGCAACAAAAATAATCATCCACACAGTGCAAACAGAAAACTGTTATCCTTCGTGCAATCCAATCAATCATAGGTGAAAGCAAACTGTTAGATGTCAAAGAGCAAACTAAAAACATAATTCGAGTGCAGTCCCAACAATCGTAGGTGAAGCGCAATCTGTCGGATGTCAAAGCGCAAACTAAAAACGTAAGAAATTACTTGGGCAACTCAATATTGATAATCAACTCTCAATGAAATACAATGCTTTCTTGAAGATCACAGAGCTACGATTTTTATTACTCGGAGTTACAACAACTTTAGAAAATCATCCCCACTTATATAGCCATTTCTCCTTAACTGTTTGACGTTGGCGCTCCTCCAACGATGGCAACACATCGACGAAAGAATTCTTTTTTTTTCGTCACTTAAGGGTTGAAATACCCTTTAATAATAATTAAAAAAATAATAATTATTATTTTATTAATAATAAATTAAACTTAGACCCTTGTCAAAGGTTTGAGTTAATTTAATTATTAATAATAAACATGGACCTTCAAGGTTTTTCAAGAAGTAAAAACCTTTGCATTAAGTTAAGCTTGGTTTTAATAAAAACCCTTAATGAGTCCAAATGGTTTTAAGAAAAACCTTTAACCTTGTCACCATGGTTTTAATAAAAACCCTTTAACATTATGAAGCTTCTCAAGACATCACACTCTTTTTGATATCAACACAAAAATGCCTTTTGACATCAATGACAACTTATACACTTGAGCAAAGGCAATGTACCCAAAGTACCCAAAATTGCCAACAATCTCCCCCTTTGTCATTGATGGAAAACCTTTACTAAAAACACTTCTCAAGAGCCAAAACTGAAACCAACTGTGCTAACAACTGGACCAACTGTGCCCACAATTGAGAATCTTCCTTTGAAGTTTTGCTCCCCCGAACTTGAAGCTTTCCTCTTCACTTTGAAGCTCTCCCCCTTACTCATATCTCTCCCCCTTTGTCATCAATGGCAAAGGGCCACCTTTAGGGCTCGGGACTAAGAAGGAGCCTCTTAGCTTAGTCCCTCCCCCTCCTCCTGATGAGGTGATTAATTCTGGGGTGGGAGTACAACTCCCAATTTCTCCCTTAGATACTCAAACGTATCTCGTGGAAGAGGTTTGGTGAAGATATCTACAATCTGCTCTTTAGTAGACACATACTCTACCTTGACCTGTTTGTCTTGCACTTTCTCCCTTAGAAAGTGATACTTGATGGAAATATGCTTTGTCCTTGAGTGCATTACCGGATTTTTGGAAATACTTATGGCACTTGTATTATCACAAAGTATGGAGATGGGTTGTTCATGTTTGGCTTTGAAATCCTCTAAGGTGGTTTTCATCCATAAAACCTGTGTACACCTAGCCATTGCTGCTATGTATTTAGCCTCTGCTATAGATAAGGAAACTGAAGGTTGTTTCTTACTTAGACAATAAACCAAACTCTTTCCCAGAAAGAATGCTCCACCACTAGTGTTTTTCCTGTCATCCCAATCTGCATCTGTATAAGCTATGAGGGTGAAATCATCACATTTTGGATACCAAAGCCCAAAGTCCATAGTGCCCTTCATATATCTGAATATCCTCTTAACTGCCATAACATGAGAATATTTAGGAGCTGCCTAAAATATTAATACCAACCCAACTGCCTGCATGATATCTAGTCTGGTAGCTCTAACATATAATAAACTACCAATAATTGATCTGTACAACCTCTGATTTGCCGTTGGAGATTCATCATCTTTACTCATATTGCATCATGTAATCATTGGAGTACATACTGGTTTGTTGTCCATCATCCCAAATTTCTTCAACATTTCTTTGATATACTTTCCTTGAGAGAGAAATACACCATATTTTGATTGAGAAATTTGAAGACCTAAAAAGAATGACAGCTCTCTAATCATAGACATCTCAAATTCCTTCTGCATGGTGTTAGCAAAATATTTGCACATCTGAGTATTATTTCCCCCAAAAATAATATCATCAACATAGACAACCATAATTAGCATATCATCACCTTCATCCTTAATATACAAATTGCTATCCGCCACACCTTTCCTGAAGCCTTGCTCATGAAGATACCTGTCAAGTCTTGATTACCAAGCCCTAGATGCTTGCTTTAACCCATACAAGGCCTTTTTTAGTTTACACACATAGTTTGACTGTTCTGAGAGAGACACTCCTTCTGGCTGTTATATGTAGACTTCTTCTTACAACACACCATTTAGAAAAGCTGACTTTATATCCATTTGATACATCTTGAATGATTTTAAGCTTGAAAGGTCCAAAAACATTCTGATAGCTTCAAGACGAGCAACAGGAGCAAACGTCTCTTCGAAATCAAAACCTTCTACTTGAGCATAACCTTTGCAGACTAACCTAGCTTTGTTTTTGACAATATTTCCATCCTCATTGAGTTTATTTCTAAATATCCATTTTATGCCAATGACATTCTTGTCCTTAGGTCTTGGAACCAATTCCCAAGTTTCACTTTTCTGTATTTGATTTAGCTCTTCATCCATTGCTTTTACCCAAAACTTATCTGCACATGCTTCATCGAAATATTTTGGCTCAATTTGAGATAATAATGAAACATTTGTAGAATCATGTGAGGGAATGACTCTTCTTCTTGTTTGCCTCCTATTTGGATCACCAATGATCAAATATTTGGGATGATGTTTCTGAACATATCGTGAAGGAGTTTTGGGAAGCAGTTGGTGTCTTTCCTCTTCTTCATCTGAAACCTCTCTCAATTCTTCTTGACAAATTTCATCACCGAGTTCCTGGATTGGTTCTCTTATCCCTCGTCTTTTCATCAACAGTTACATTTATGCTCTCTACAACTCGTATGAGTTCTTTTTTTGAAGCATCTCGTAGGCCTTTCTTCTACCGGAATACCCAAGAAAGATTCCCTCATCACATCTAGGATCAAACTTACCCAAATTCTGATCTTCCCTTCTGATGAAGCACTTACTCCCAAACACTTTGAAGTATTTTACTATAGCTGGTCTTCCTTTCCACAAATCATAAGGAGTTTTATGATGATTGACTCTAAGTTGGGCCCCGGTGATAATGTAGATCGTTGTACTCGATCGCCTCTTTCCAAAAGCCATCCGAAAGTTTTGACTCATTCAACATAGCTCTAGCCATATTTTCAATAGTTCTGCTTTTTCCTTTCAACTACTCCATTTTGTTGAGGAGTTCTTGTCGTTGAATATTCTCTTTTGATTCCTTGTCGCTCACGTATTCCACAAACTCATTTGAAGTGAAATCTCCTCCTCTATCTGATCTTAAACATTTTATTCTCTTGTCAGTCTCATTTTCAACCATTTCTTTGAAAGCTTTAAATTTTTCAAAAGCTTCAGATTTTTCTTTGAGAAAAGTAACCCAAGTCATTCTAGAATAATCATCTATAAAAAGCATGAAGTAGCTTTCTCCCTAAATGCTATGATTTCTGGTAGGGCCACATAAATCAGTATGAATAAGATCCAATGGTTTTGAAGAAGTATACCCTTTTGATTTGAAACTAGTTCTGGTCTATTTTCCATGTTGACAAGGACCGCAAATGATGTAATGGGGCATTTTTATTTTGAGCAAGTCTCTAACTGCTTCCTTGTTACTAATATTGACAAGATTATCAAAGCTCAAATGCCCCAATATTTTATGCCATAACCAAATCTCGTCTTCTTGAGTTAGAAAACATTTTTCCTTTTTTATCTCACTTAGCATGTAACGATTGTTTGGAGTCCTTGTAGCACTAGCAATGAGTTTTCCATTTTTTTCTTTACTTATCTCACATCTATCTTAAAAGTAAGATACTATGTGCCCTTGATCACAAAGTTGACTCACACTTAGAAGATTATGTCTTAGGCCTTCTACATAAAGCACATTTTCTGTTTTGGATTTCCCATCCAAACTAAGAGTCCCTTTACCACGATTTTAGCCGACTTCGTTATCTCCAAAATTGATTGTTCCTCCGTTTGTTTCTTTTAAGACCAAAAACTTTTCCTTTTCACCACTCATATGTTTTGAACAACCACTATCAAGATACCATTTTTCTACTTTGTCTAGAGCATGAAAAGCAGCTTGAGCTATCATTGACTTAGATTTGATCTCATTTTTCTTTTTAGTGAACTCAAGGCTAGATCTATCCAAACTGCACATCCTAGCAATATGCCCAAAATTATTGCACTTGTAACACATGACATATTTATTCATAAGAGGTGCAAAAGGGTTTCCATTTTACTTACTATGTCTATTCACGGATTTATTGCAATGCATAGCTTTGTGACCAAATTTCTTGCAGGAAAAACAATAGCCATGGAAAGTATTATGTAACCTGTTTTGATGCCTTGGATGATTGTTCTTCTTGTGACCAACTGGAATCCATCGCTCTTCAGGATGAAGATTGATCTTGCTCGAAGACCCTATTTCTTGAATGGTGATACCATCCTTCTTTTGTTTTTCACACGGAGTATTTTGTCTGAGAGCCAACTGTTCCAACTTCACTCTAAGAGACATAACTTCTTCTTCTAGTTTCTTGCAATCAACTTCCTTTCCTTTGAGAACCTCTATCAGAACCTGTTCAACCTTCTTCCCTTCTTCAGCTAGAATTTTGAAGTCTATAACACTTTGAAACAATTCTGATCTTGCTATCTTTTCTTACCGATATTGATGCTTGAGAATAGAATTCTCTTCCCTAAATTTCTCAAGCTTTCTCAAAGCCAAGAAGAATTCACCTTTGAGATGGAACTCAAACTCTTCATCTCTTTCTGAATATGTATGATCCTCTGATAGATCCTTCTCCAAGCTGTTAGGCTCTTTTTGGAGAGACCCGCTCTGATACCAATTGAATAACATGGACTTATACTAAGAGGGGGGGGTGAACAGTATAAGACTTAACCAATTAATATTTTTAACTTTAGATAGCAGTGGCATCAACACAAAATTAATAAATATAGAAAGCATCACACATTGAAAGCCCATTTTTAACGTGGTTCACCCATAATGGCTGGGCTACGTCCATAAAACTTTTCTCTAAAAGTTATCTCAAATTTCTTTGGGAATCCTTCCTAATTACAATGTTTATGAGCCTCGGCCCAAAGGAGACACCTTCCCCAAATATGAATTTATGAGCCTCTGCTCAAAGGAGATACCTTCCCCTCTACTCTGAAAATGATCCCTCAGAAGATCAACTGCCTCTACCTCTTGCCAACACGTGGAACTCCTTTCCACTAAAGATTTCCTGTCCTAAATGCTTAGCCTAAGAGACCTCTACCTTCTATGATCACGTCCACAACAGCTCAGCTACCTATACCAAACACAGTCAGTTGGTCTAGTACAAGTCTTCCTCTGTCTGTAAGATCTGTCCAACACTTGAACACATTAATCCTCTGCACACAAGCCTTCTCAAATACTTGCCAAATCTGTCCTCAAGTCCTCTGATAGAACTCTCAAAAAATCAGCTCATAAGTCCTCTACTAGGACCTCTCCAAATTTGCTCACAAGTCCCCATCGAAACCTATCCAAAACCTACTCACAAGTCCCCATCGGAACCTGTCCAAAACCTCAACAAGCTCACCAAGAAAAACTTGCTTAGCATGAACCCACAAAGAGAATTTTTAGAGACCCAATGTGATTCATAAACCTCATAGAAGCATAAAGAAAATTGTTAGAGACTCAATATGTTCTATACTTAACTCCCAATATCAATCTCAACTCAATCTCAATCTCAAAAGAATAAGATAGATGTAGTATGCTTTTCTCAAGAATATGAAACACAACCCAACAATTGCCAACTATGCAATATCTCATATAACAATGATACTCATATTATTTTCACCAACAACTAGGGTTTCATCATCTCAATGCAAGTAGCAAGACTTACTAACATAAACCCTAGTGCAAAAAATGCTTCCTCTTCCTCAACCAGAATTATGCATTCACCCAAAAACTCATCAATGATTTTAATGCATAAACAATCTTCAATATTCAAAAAATAATATTTACACCAAAAATACCTAGTAGACAACCTTTTCACTCCAAACTCAATTTCAGTAAATATACCATCAACAATATACATGGAAGAAGTTGCCCATACCTTTACTTTGATGAAGAAGGAGAACTCAAAATCTGTCACAACACTAACTCTCAATTTGCCACCAATTAGAGTTAGCAACTATACAATAATAAACAATAATAAACATCCAAATTAACACCTTATTTCTCCAACTTAATAAAAATCACCAGAAGTATAATATACATACAAAGTAAAACCTCTTTACACCTTATTACTCCACATAAACATTAAGCATCAATAAAACAATGTCAAAGCAAATATGATAACTTAACCTTATACCTCCAACGCATTCATAGCCACTATCATTTGCACACCGCGACCAAAAGAAAATTACCCATGAAGAGAATCGAACTCGAAACCTCTGCCTTCTAGCGCTTTCGCTTAAACACCATCGTCGTTGGGTCACAAGTGCCCAATGAATAAATACAGTGTTGCCCTATATTTTATTTTTGACGTCAAGAATCTGGAAAACGTAAATGTCTTCCACAAGCCACATGCAAACTGGTGAGCGCTATCCAAAATGTAACTTACTAGGCAACAAAAATAATCATCCACATAGTGCAAACAGAAAATTGTTATCCTTCGTGCAATCCAATCAATCGTAGGTGAAAGCAAACTGTCGGATGTCAAAGTGCAAACTAAAAATGTAATTCGAGTGCAGTCCCAACAACTGTAGGTGAAGCGCAATCTATCGGATGTCAAAGCGCAAACTGAAAACGCAAGAAATTACTTGGGCAACTCAATATCGATAATCAACTCTCAATGAAATACAACACTTTCTTGAAGATCACAGAGCTACGATTTTCATTACTCGGAGTTACAACAACTTTAGAAAATCATCCCCACTTATATAGCCATTTCTCCTTAACTGTTTGACGTCGACGTTCCTCCAACGATGGCAACACATCGGCGAAAGAATTATTTTTTTTTTGTTGCTTAAGGGTTGAAAGACCCTTTAATAATAATTAAAAAAATTATTATTATTATTTTATTAATAATAAATTAAACTTAGACCCTTGTCAAAGGTTTGAGTTAATTTAATTATTAATAATAAACATGGACCTTCAAGGTTTTTCAAGAAGTAAAAACCTTTGCATTAAGTTAAGCTTGGTTTTAATAAAAACCCTTAATGAGTCCAAATGGTTTTAAGAAAAACCTTTAACCTTGTCACCATGTTTTTAATAAAAACCCTTTAACATTATGAAGCTTCTCAAGACATCACACTCTTTTTGATATCAACACAAAAATGCCTTTTGACATCAATGACAACTTATACACTTGAGCAAAGGCAATGTACCCAAAGTACCCAAAATTGCCAACACTTTATCTTTTAATAGATGGCTTTTTAATATAACTAAAATGTTATCCCCAATGTACTAAATATGACTCATTTTCTCAAAGTGATATCCTGGTCCAATGTTGTATTTATCAAAGCATGCACAAATGCAATGCATCTATATGAAGGTAATATTTACCTTGGAGCTATCGATGAAATAAGTCATCACCATCATTTTCCAAAATATCTCTCAACTTAGGTGGTTCATCCATATAGATCCACCAATGAGAGTACCTGGTCTTGCATCCAAAAATACATTAGATATACCATATTCCAAATGTAAAGTGCAATTACCCAATCATATTGACATCATCAAATAAAACTATGCATTAAACATCCACATCAATACATAATTTATTTATCAATAATGAGTCCTGCCAAGGAGGGTTATTATAGGAGAGCATATGATATTTTAACCTAATATAATTATGGTCTTTGAAAAAGTGATGAATGATAAAATGAATGATAAACATGATCATAGATTGGTTATAATGAATATTCAACTTGTAAATATTATGCATTTAATAGAATTTTAATCAAGAAACCCTAAGGAAATTTTGCTAAAACAATCCTATAGAAAATAGTAATAAGTCCTTGAATTTATGTCACCAATCTATAGAGCTTAAAAAATGGTGTAATTTAAAAAGAAGGACCAAAGCACTTGTGTATGTAAAGGTTATGGCTTTCAAAATATTAAACATATTAGAGCTGAAAGGAGTGAAAAATTAAATGATAGACCTTAGGCTAAGAACCAACCAATGAGTAGCCACCATTGTTCACCTCATTGTGCCACCTCTACTAACATCACTTGCTAATAGGAGTGCCAAATAGAATGATGATAGTGATTTACATGTCAATATTTGGTGGAATCAAGGTGGTTGGCCTCCATATAAATATTTAAATTAAAAAATTAATACCCAAAGTTTGGGCTATGTCATTGATGGGACTCGAACATGGGTCCTTATGCTTTACACCATAACATCTTACCATTGCATTGTTGAAATGAATATACCCTTGAAAATTAGGGAAATACAACTTAATGCACTTATGTGTTGCTCGTTCAAAGAAAAATATAGCATATTTAGAATCATTGTGGTTTGAACTTAGAATCTTCTAATAAAAAAGCACTAAAATTACCACTGTGTCATCATCTCATAGCTCATTATAATATTATCAAAAAATTTCTACAAAATATGTATTTGAAGCAAACATTTCTTCAAGTGAAGCAGAATGGTCCCAAACATAGATATTACCAAAGTCACAATGACTAAACATGTCAACGTCAATGAGTTGCATGTTGTTATTAGAAAAAAATTCAGAAATAAATTATTATTAATTCGATGAGTTTGGAAATGATCCATGCATATCATTGTTGTGGGCCAAACAAGGTTAACTTATTTCCTACTTTTGTCACATGCCCATGCATTTAATTTATCAACCCAGGGAGCTTTGTAAACTTGTGAAGGGTCTTGAACAATATTGCTTACAATACCACTTGATATGAGTCCACTAGTTCTACTATTGGGGGGTGTTTCAATGGTCATCAATCATTCATACACTCCTCAATAATTTATGTAAAAACAATTAAATCTACAGAAAGGAAATATTCACGCATTCCTAGAAATAAACCTATTGCAATACTAGAAATAGCAATGCGATAAACAATCTTATAAAAGTGGTAAACTAATATAGAAAACACAGGAAAAATAAGGGAAGAAATACTAGCTTGGAGTGGGACTAGGCTCCAGCAGCTTCCTCCCAGCTGAACATGCACTTAGAAACTCTTAGAACTGTATTATAATTATCAAAGTATTACAATGCTTCTTATGTATATCTCTATACATTTACGATTAAAATATTCTATATATCCTCAGAGAGGTCTGCGTGTGTTTATATAGCACACCCATAGATCTTCTGTTACAAAGAAGTTATAATAGTCGATTCATTCCAGACTAAACTAAGACAGTCTGGTAAATGTGATCGATGTCTGCTAAAACTGGCATTCGTTTCTAACGGTGGCATGTTCACTGATTGGTGTGTGCTTCGCCTGGCATTGGTAGGACGTTCTCATACATCGGTGTGATCTCCAATTTAACTCTACATGATGTAGAGTTGGAACTGCACCAGTTTATGTTGTCCACGTCATGCTTGTCTAGTCAACAGGTGAATAATAAGGGCACCTTCCCTATGAGGAAGGTGCCTAAGTATGTCGGGTGCCTTATTTATGCAAAAGGTGCCTTACTGCTGTTGGTTCCTTCCTGGAAGAGGAAGGCGCTTATCTTCTGTTGGGCCTTCCTGTGAGAGGAATGCGCTTGCCTTCTAGTGGCACCTTCCTGTCGGTGCCTTCCATATGAGAGGAAGGCACTTGCCTTCTAGTGGTGCTTTCCTATCGGTGCCTTCCTGTGAGAGGAAGGCGCTTATTTTCCTTTAGCGCATTCCTAGAAGAGGAAGGCACTGACCTTCTATTGGTGACTTCCTAGGAGAGGAAGGCACTTGTCTTTCCTTGGTGCCTTCTTGGAAGAGGAAGGTTCCTACTTACGCTTGGCGCCTTCCTAGAAGAGGAAGGCACCTACTTACGCTTGGCACCTTCTTGGAAGAGGAAGGTGCCTACCTTCTCTATGTTGATTCCAAAAGAAACAAAGTGCTAGGTCCATGAAAAGACCTCGACTGATCCAAATTTGACTAAATCAACTACAATTCCACAAAAACACACGAATTAGATAACACACATAATTTCATCAAATAATTATATAAGCATTCATAAACATATGCAATCCTTATTATAAAGTCACATAATAATCAAGAATATATATAAAAAATATGAGCATTTATGATGCTCATCATCCCCCCACGCCTAACATAAGCCACGCCCTTGTGGCATCAAAACTGTAGGTAGCCCTATTGACCCCTCATCGTTGTCGTTTCTTGGTGGATCCGGCTGTACCTACGGCCCATGTCTACCTCTTCTGCACACTGGCATCTGGAGGTGTGGCTCCTCTTTTTCTATGTGGGGTTGCGAGTGCTGTTGTTGGCTTTGCTTTCCTTGTCTTGGCCGCTATTGGAGGTGATCTAGCCAATGTCGTCTCTGCTGCTTGAAATACAGCTTCTACAGCTTGCCATAGGTCAGCATCCGAAGGTCTGACCACTGCAAGAGGGATATCTAAATTATCCCTCTTGACATGAACTACTTGGGCTTTGTACAATCGAGTTGCTTCATGAGTAAGCCCTACGTTCTCCTTTGCAATGGCAATGGCTTCCAATTCGAGGTCATATACCCCCCATATTTTAAAATACCTTATTTATCTTGGAGGGTCATCCCCGGGATGACTCGTAAATCTCCTAGAACTGGCTGTCCTTTATCAGATTGATGCAGATACCAGAGTCCCCCTGCATCCTCGAGGTTGCCTTCCTGGTCTCCTTAGCTTCTGTCATCTCTTTGAGTAGTCGTTCGAACTATTTTTGCCTCTCTACAAATGACTGCATATCCCACTCATCTTCTTCTAGCTCGGCAAAGGTCACATTCACATTCTTCTGAGCCATCCTGGACCCTTTTCCTTTGGCCTCTATAGAAAATGCGGTGGCTCGAACAGGGGTTTTCCCTTTCTCCTTGGTGGATGTTTTCTCGCTTTGAGGGGCCTGCTCTATGGTCCTTGGAGTGTTCTCTTCACTCTGGGGACCTGTGCTGCCATCCTTGGGGGTGCTTCTTTGCCCCCTGTCTATCCTATGTTGACCCCTCAGGTTCTTCTCTTTCTTTCTTAGGTTTGAGGAGTTATTCCTTATCCCCCAGTCTTGTCTGTTGCTGTTTGCCCTTGTCCTACTCTGTATCACTCAGGTCAATGATAGGGGGTGTTTTGGGACTTCTTTCCCCTTCACTCCCAAAAATAGAGGAATTCTCCCCTGCCTTCGAGCTGCTCTATGGGGCATCCGATCGAAATTATCCCAAAGAGAATACTCATTCTGCAGATGTAGGAGAATTCATCAGGACCTCTATTTCCCAGTCAGTTTGGGTCGATGTGTCCCTTATTTCTATTCCCCTATCCTGGAGTTATTGGTTCTCCTCCCACAACTGCTGGACCAGCTGCTCGAGCTGGGTGATTCATCTTTCTCATTCTTCCAATTCCCATTTATGCTCGTTCTAGTAGTCCTCCAAAATTTGCTGGGCCATCCAACAATTGGTCTACCACTCCAGTGCTTCCTCCAAGGCTACGTCAACCTGATCATTGCTCCCGGAAGTCCCTGCATCTTGTGGGCTTTGATTTGTCAATTATCGGAGGATTTGGGCTGCAATGTCGACTTTCGGGTCGTTCTCTTCTTCTTCTACCAAGAGGAGGATTTACCGTAGGCGTTTCCTCCTGGGGACTGGTTTTGGTGGTCGAAACTCAGCCTTGATGCTAATAAGCGGTGCTCCTTCCTCTTCATACTCGGGTACTAGGGAGTGCCCTATTTCCTCTATGCATTCAGGCACTGGTGAATGCCCTCTTTCTTTTGTGAAATCAAGAAATTCCAATTACCCGATACTTGTCATATCCTCTGCAGGGCTTCTGTCTTCTTGCCCTATTTTAGCAACAACATCCTGTTACCTTTCTTGGCCACCATCTCCCTCTGCGTTGGGGTTCTACCTTTACACTTATGCATGGCAGACCATTGCTGATATCAGCCCATGGTAGGCCAAGGTGGACGATGCTCCATTCTGGTACCTAGCCGCTTCTTCCTTCAGGGCATTTGCTAGGTAGAAGGGCACGTTCAACTTCCTTCCATGCACTAGGTGATTCAAAAAATACACATGGTTAGTGTGCAAATGGGTATAATTCTCGGTGCGTGTAAATAATCGAGCAACCTGCTTGAATATCTTCCACAGATTCATGGGAAGGATACTTTTGGGTAACCCTTCCTTATCTATCTGCACATTTTCTCCTGGCAGCAAAACTTCGATGTACGACTTCAGCAGTTCGCCTTTGTATATGCATTCACCTGCGAGGGGCAATCCAATCACCTGCAAGATGTATTCAGGGGTGACCAAAATTTCTACCCCTCGCTCTTGAGCTACGTCAACCCTCAAGGAGACAGCGAATTCCTTGGCTACCTCCATATCTTGGCCCTGACTGTCCAGAGTATAGTATTCGAACCATCCCTCAGCCTTGAACTATGTTTTTACTGTCCCCATGATTCCTTTCGTATCACTCGACTCATTCTTTTTCACCGCATGATTCTTCGAACTTCCTCCCGTGACGCCTTCCCTTACTATTGTGCTTTCTTTTTTTCCTGTCCTTACTTCTTCAGGAAGGCGTATTCTTATAGGGAAGGCGTCTAACCTTAGCATTTATTTCTAGGGTATGCCTTTCGAGCCATATCATTGGCACGTGGTTTCGGCCATGGGGGTATATGATTTTTATGACGACAATATTTTTTCGGTACTCCATAATTTATGAATAATTATATAAATATTTGAGTTAGTATTCACATACCTTATTTGGTGTTTCATGCATCGTGAAGAGCATTGATTCACTGATTTGTGACATAGGGGAGGGGTATTTCATTTGTGCGGATTATGCTTGACTTTGGTGTTGAGTTGTTTGATGGTTGGTGCTGAAGACAGACTCCCAATTTGCTCAAAAAATCGTCTGTCCATCATATTTGGAATGTGTGTGCTGATCTCGCACCATAATTCTCTAAGATTTTTTTTATTGGGATGGATTTCCATCACTTGGGCGATGGTGGTAATATGATGCCACTCGTTCATGTGGTGATTTCATTCTGATCGAGGCGTCCGTGAGACTTAAGTGTTGGTTGTACACAGAAGGCGCTCTTTGGTACCTTCCCAATGTTGTCGGTGCTCTTTGAATGGATGCGCCTTTCGGTGGTGGAAGGCACCCTTTTGATGATGGCACCTTCCTACTATGGAAGGTGCTTCTGAATGGGTGCGCCTTCCTGATGTGGAAGGTGCTACTGAATACTTGTGCCTTCTTGGGTTGGAAGACGCCACTGTATACCTATACCTTCCTGGGGTGGAAGGCACCTTAGTCTGTATGCGCCTTCCTGATGTGGAAGGTGCCTTGGGATCTTTTTTTTTGTGTGTGGCACCTTCCCACCACGGAAGGTGCCTATTTTTTTTTTTTATGTGGCGCCTTCCCAATCTGGAAGGTGCCTATATTTTTCTCTTTTTTTTGTGCGCCTTCTTTTGGCGGGGCGCCTTCTTCATAAGGAAGACGCCTTATTCTAGTGGGGGGCCTTCTTCATACGAAAGGCACCTTATTATGGCTGGGTGCCTTATTTATAAGGAAAGCGTCTTCTTCTATGCCTTCTCAATGTGAAAGGTGCTTTATTCTTGACAATCATGTTGCGATTTACTGGGAAAGGGTGATCAATCCTTCTCAGTCTCACTTCACATTGTTTCAGCTTCTACCTACGAGTGTTGATGTCGAAATGCTGAGCCAAATCAGGCCTAGTTTCCCAGATACCTATTCCTCATGCTGTCAGGTCTTCCACCTGCAAAAAGCAAATGAAATGAAAGAAAAATAAAGGTAGTTAGACGTATTTCGTGTCTGTTAGGCCCTGGATTAGGATGCCTACAGCTTGCATGTGGGTGTCACCCCTGCAAAACACACTGTAAGAAAAAAAAACTAAATTAACTAATTTTGGTGAGCACCTCCATGCCCATCGTTTTGCTTGTTAAGAGTTTGGTTCGGATCTAACAAGATGAGGTCTCCCCCATGTCTATTCTGGATTCCACCTATAAGGTTTCGGATGTGTTATAGGGGTACAGTTGGTGACCATTGACCATTAACATAGTGTTGCTATCATCAATTGTTCTAACGCACACTGCCCCATTCTTGATGAGCTCTACCACCTCATACGGTCCCATCCATATTTGCATTAATTTACCTTTTCTTTCCTAGAACCGATAATCGTACAACAACACCCATTCTCCTTCTTGGAACTGCTTCAGTTTAATGTGGCGATCATGCCACTACTTTCTTTGCTTTTGTATAATTTTTATTCTTTGCAAAGCATCCATTCGAATTTTGTCCAGCTGATCTAGCTGTCGAATCCTTTCTTTTTGAGCATCATCCAAGCTCAAGTTCAATTCTAAAGCCTTCCTCAATGTCTTGATTTCAAATTCAATGGGCATCATCACACTCTTCCCATAGACCAGTTGGAAGGGTGTGAAGCCTGTGGTGGATTTCCACGTGGTATTATACGCCCAGACTACCTCTAAAAACTATGTAGCCCAATATTTTCTTGTTGATGCATGGTATTTGTTAGGATGTTCTCTATTTCTTTGTTTGTCACTTCCACTTGCCCATTTGCCTACGGATGGTAGGGTGTAGTTTTATTGTGCCAAAATTTGTATTGCTCCATCAGCTCCTTGATCAACTTGGAGGTAAATTGAGGCCCTTGGTCTGTTGTTATCTCTCTAGGGACCCCAAATCATGTAAAAATGTGGGCAAATAAGAAATCAATGACTGTTATTTCTTTTGAATCTCTCAACGCTTGAACTTCAACCCATTTGGTGATGTAATATATATAGACCAAAATAAACCTCCTCCCTATTGAAGGTGGATTAATTGGTCCCACGAAGTCCATGCCCCACTTATCAAAGGGTTCCAGGTGTACCTGAGGCTGGAGGGGCATTTCGTCTTGATGGGTTGGTCTACCCATTCTTTGGCATTCATCACACTTGCTGGCGTAGGTAGCCACATCCTTGAACAAAGTGGGCCAAAAGTACCCATCCTGTAGGATTTTGTGGGCAGTTCGTTTCCCTACAAAGTGTCCTCTGCATGGTTCATCGTGGCATATTTTGAGTACTTCTAAGAACTCTTGTTCTGCTACGCATCTCCTTATAATCTGGTCATGTCCTATTTTGAACAGGAGGCCATAAATCCATAGGAATAATGTGCTTTTATCTATAACCGCCTGCTTTTCTTAGAAAGAGAGAGCAGGTGAGGTTCTTTCGGTGGCCAAGTAATTGGTTATATCTACGTACCACGAGATTTGCTCACTAATGGTGAACAAATGTTCATCTAGAAACTGGTCTTCCACTATTGTATGGTCTATTGGTATCAATATGGATAGAAAATCTGCTACAACATTGTCTTTGCCTGGTTTGTCGACTATTGTGATGTCAAATTCTTGCAGTAATAAGAGCCACCTGATAATTCTTTCACAAATGGCCAGCTTGCTCATCAAGTATTTGATAGTCGCATGGTCCGTGTGGACAAATACCTTATACTTAGTGATATAATATCAAAATTTGTTTATGGCATGCACAACTACAAGGAAATCCTTCTCCATCACCATGTAGTTGAGCTCGACTCTTGCCAAGTTTTTACTGACATAGTAGATGGCATAAAATTCTTCGCCATCCTTCTGTCCGAGGACTTCTCAAATAGCATTGTTGGATGCATCACAGTAGATATGGAATGATATGGCCCAATTTGGTTCTCTTAAAATTAGTGCAGATATCAATTTCTCTTTAAGAAACTGGAACGCTTCTTCGTAGTATTTCGTCCAATTGAACTCCACATCTTTAGATAATAGAGTGTGCAATAGTTTGACAATTTTACTGAATTCAGCGATAAATTGCTAGTAGTACCTGACTAATCCAATAAAACTTTGCACCTCTCTCTGTGTTCTAGGGTTGGGTAGGTCTCTGATGACCTCAATTTTTCATTTATCAACCTTTATTCCTTTTGTAGAGAGGTGGTGTCCCAGTACAATGCCTTCTTGCATCATCATAAAGCATTTCTCGTTGCTTAGGGACAAATTGTTTTCCTTGCTTATTTCAAGCACTCTTTCCAAGTTTGTCATTGCTTCGTCAAAGGTTTATCCATAGATGGTGAAGTCATCCATGTATACTTTGACCACATCTCCCATCATATCTAAAAATATGCTAAGCACCACACTTTGAAAGGTGGTAGGTGCATTGTATAATCCGAAAGGTAATACCTGATAGGCAAATATTCCCCATGGGTAGGTGAACATTGTCTTATCCTGATCCTCTTCTCCTATTTGGATTTGGTTGTATCCACTGAATCCATCCAAGAAGGAGAAAAACTTCCTCCCGGAGAGTGTGTCCAAGACTTGATCAATGAACGGGAGCAAGAAGTGGTCCTTCTTGGTCACTTTGTTTAACACTCTGTAGTCCACATAGATTCACCACTTCCTATTCTTTTTAGGGATTACCACTAACAGTGATACCCACTCACTGTCAGAAATTGGATAGATGAATCCAATAGTCAATAGTTTTTGCAGTTCTTCCTTGACAATGTCTTTCATTGACGAATTCATTCTTCTCTGTGGTTGTCTGCTTGGAGTTGTTTGATCATCAAGGTATATACGATGGGTATAGATATTTGGGCTGATACCCTTCATATCTGAGTAATCCCATGCAAATGCCTATTGGTGTCTAACTAGGAGCTCTTCTACTTTCATCAATTGTGTGGGGGTCAACCCACTACTAACATTCAACGTTCTTCTTGGCCTGACGTGTATCTACTAAACCTGGTGATCTTGGGCACCAGCCAATGATGATCCAGGTGTAGATATGGAGGACTCCCTATGGAGGAACTCCAAAATAGCACCATATTTGTCTTCTTCTGCCAACTCATCCAACGTCATCATCGGCTAGATCATGGATAGCTCAAGATTTTCATGCTCGGTCAACATGGGTTCTTCTAATGAGTCGTTGGACTGCGCTGGGGGTGAAATAGTAAACCTTTTAACGTTGCATCCATTGGAGATGGTCATCAGCCCATCATGGCAACTGATGTAAGCATCAGTTGTTGCCAGCCATGGCCTTCCAAAGATGAGTGGGTAACCACCTAGCCTATTTTTAGATTGCAAGATTAAAAATTTAGTTGGGTATTCCCATGCATTGACTATCACTATTACGTCTTCCAACATTCCTTTTGATGCCATGGTCGATCGATCGGCTAGCTGTAGCATTGTCTTAGTAGATTTTAGGTTCATGAGCTGTAGCCTCTGCATGGCCTCCTGAAGCATTACGTTGATGGCTGCTCTGAGATAGACCAACATATTGGATAGGGAATATCCTTCGATTTTTATAGTTAGCACTGGGCTACCCGGTCTACATACTTAGGATAGCACATTTTTCCCATCATAAAATCTGCTAGTTTACCCATGACATTGATAGTCTGGGTTGATCTTTGTCCTGGATTCCGTAGACACATCTCTCTTATCACCTTGGTATATATCGAAACACTCGGATGGTTTGAAATAATGGAATTGTCATAGTGAGGTTCTTCAAGCTAGACAAGATATCGAACTCCGATTGCGTTACTTTCCTCTGTTCTTACAGTCGGTTGGGAAATGGAGCCTTTGCTCTCTTAGGTGTTTCTTCTATCACCTCTTCTATAAAAGGTGTTTCTCCTACCTCTTCCTCCTCTTATACCAGTGGAGGCGTTCCTACTCCTAGCTGTAGACAAGACCTAAGCTAAATATGGTACATCGAATACATCTCACCCTCCACGTTGTATGATGGCTAATTCACCCTGTTATTAGGATTTATCATCGGTTGTGCGGGTAGCTACGCAGGTCTCACTGATGGAAACATCGGTAAATTTTGTTGGGGGTGAGCTGGTGCTACATTTTGTGGAGCCTCTCCACTGCTACCCAGGATATGGATATGGCATCCATGGCTACTAGTTCGAGAATGTTGTTGGGGGTGCATTGGACCAGGGTGATGGCCCCCACCACCCCATGTTAGGTGGTTGAGGTGGGCCTTGGGGCATGTATGGTCCTCCCCCATATGACAAAATTTTGGTTGGCATATTCCTCGTAGGGGGTTGTGGCCAACTCTTTCGATTGCCTATGAAATAGGCATCCACACTTTTAGCATCATCCTGATTACTGGGCAGTTGCAGGCACAATCGAGTTGTATGGTTCAACCTACAAACTGTGCATACTCTTACTTTGTTCTCTGGGCATGCATTCTTTGCATGCTTCCCTCTACATTTTGGATATAAATAAGCCAATGCTGCTTCGTTTTCTTGCTTCTTTTTCTCTAACAGTAGCATATCCATCTGCAATGCTAGAGATGAGAGCATTTCGCTCTTTAAATCTTCCAAAGCATGTTACCTATTTCTATCTTTATGACTGAAGCAGTCGCTTTCATTGTTCTAGAAGTGGTCTTGCCTCTCCTTCTTGAGTATTTTTGGCATAGTTGTCAGATGTCTTCCATAGCGTCCTGGTAGACATCACCTCCAAAAATCATGTTAAGAGCCTCCATTGATTCATTGGTAAATCCTCTCAAAAATATGCTTTTGAGGGACTTATCAGATAGTTTCGTGTGAGGAGATCATTGAAGATTGAAGTTGAATCTCTCCTAGTATTCCTTGAGAGACTCATCTTCTTTCTGTGTCATGGTCAAGACCTCTTCTCTGGAGTCTCTTGCTCTCCCGAAATCTTGGTATTGCTCTAAAAAGAGCTTCATTTGATCCCAAGTGGCAATGTGTTTGTCTCCCAAACCGATGAACCACCACAAAGCTGCATTGTCCAATGTGGAAGGAAAGAGTTTCAGCTTTTGCATATCATATTTGTAGTCCACAGACCTACATAAGACATCAAACTTAAATAAAAATAGGTCAGGGTCCTCAGTCGGGTATCCTCTTAAGGTCGAAAGGTGATTAGGGTATATGTTTTTCATTTTGGTATCTCCTACTCCATCAATCGAGAAACTAAAGCCAAATGAGACTTCTTTATTTTCAGCCATTTTTTTATGAAATGCAGTCTCTAATGCAGTATTTATGGCCTTACGGTCGTTTAAGACTTTCTAATTCAAGGCTCTAAGGTTGTATGGTGTTATCGTCTGATCTTCTATAGCTTTCCACAATAGGGATTCCTCTAAGGGTGTCCTATTAAACAAGGGATTTATGATGATTCATTCTTCCCCAAGTTGATGGGATGAGGAGGCACTTTGCACAAAGTGTGGATCCTCACTCCAATGGATTGCTGGTGGTGGGTCAGGTGAGTCTAATAAAAATTTAGAATGTTCGGATGACTCAGGTTCTGGTGGATTGGTTTTTATAAACTGACCATCAGGTCCTCTTCTTCTCGAAGAACTCATACAAGGTTATATGGAAGGTTTCTAGGTTTTGTAAATAATCTATTTGAGATGCTTCCCTAACAACGATGCCAAAATGTTGTGGGCCAAGCAAGGTTAACTTATTTCCTACTTTTGTCACATGCCTATGCATTTAATTTATCAACCCAGGGAGCTTCATAAACTTGCGAAGGGTCTTGAACAAGATTGCTTACAATACCACTTGATATGAGTCCGCTAGTTCTACTATTGGGGGGTGTTTCAATGGTCGTAAATCATTCATACACTCCTCAATAATTTACGTAAAAACAATTAAATCTACAGAAAGGAAATATTCACGCATTCCTAGAAATAAACCTATTGCAATACTAGAAATAGCAATGCGATAAACAATCTTATAAAAGTGATAAACTAATATAGAAAACACAGGAAAATTAAGGGAATAAATACTAGCTTGGAGTGGGACCAGGCTCCAGCAGCTTCCTCCCAGCTGAACACGCACTTAGAAACTCTTAGAGCTGTATTATAATTATCAAAGTATTACAATGCCTCTTATGTATATCTCTATACATTTACTATCAAAATATTCTATATATCCTCAGAGGGGTCTGCATGTGTTTATATAGCACACCCATAGATCTTCTATTACAAAGAAGTTATAACAGTCGATTCATTCCAGACTAAACTAAGACAGTCTGGTAAATGTGATCGATGTCTGCTAAAACTAGCATTCGTTTCTAATGGTAGCATGTTCACTGATTGGTTTGTGCTTCGCCTGGCATTGGTAGGACATTCTCATACATCGATGCGATCCTCAATTTAAATCTACATGACATAGAGTTGGAACTACACCAGTATCTATTGTCCATGTCGTGCTTGTCTGGTCAACAGGCGAAGAACAGGGGTGCCTTCCCTATGAGGAAGGTGCCTAAGTATGTCAGGTGCCTTCTCTATGCAGAAGGTGCCTTACTACTATTGGCACCTTCTTGGAAGATGAAGGCACTTATCTTCTGGTGGTGCCTTCCTGTGAGAGCAAGGCGCTTGCCTTCTAGTGATGCCTTCCTATCGATGTCTTCCTTATGAGAGTAAGGCACTTGCCTTCTAGTGGTGTCTTCCTACTGGTGCCTTCATTTTAGAGAAAGGCACTTATTTTCCTTTGGCACCTTCATGTAAGAGGAAGGCGTTGGCCTTCTATTGGAGCCTTCCTAGGAGAGGAAGGTGCTTGTCTTTCCTTGGTGCCTTCGTGGAAGAGGAAGGCACCTACTTACACTTGGTGCCTTCCTGGAAGAGAAAGGCTCCTACTTACGCTTGGCGCCTTCCTGGAAGAGGAAGGCGCCTACCTTCTTTGTGTTGATTTCAAAAGAAACAAAGTGCCAGGTCTATGAAAAGACCTCGACTGATCCAAATCTGACTAAATCAACTACAATTCCACAAAAACACACTGAAAACACATGAATTAGATAACATGCATAATTTCATCAAATAATTATATAATAATTCATAAACATATGCAATCCTTATTATACAACCGCATAATAATCAAGAAAATGTATACAAAATATGAGCATTTCTGATGCTCATCAATCATCATTTTCCTTTTCTCTAAATCTAAAGATGCAATATATATATCAACATGATTTATGTACCATGGATAGCATAAAGTGTTGAAGTATTCCAATTTTTAATGATCTCTATTTTGGAGACACCAATATGTTAGGGTATATTGTACAAATATTTGTATAACACTAACTCATTCACAATAATGAAATAAAGTACAACATAAATAATTGTCTAGAATTTTCTTTCCTTTCTCATTTTTTTTTCTCCAGTAACTATCATATGACAAAACGAATTGGCTTCAAATGACAATTTCTCAAGAGCACATGGTCATTCTTTGTATGCATTAAAATATGTTGTGGTTGCAATTATTTTTGTCTATATTGCAATAACATATTAAACAAAATTTACCAGCATTTAAGGGAAATTGATCACTAGAAATAATGAAGGGACCTTCCATAGTATATGGCATGCTTCTTGATCCTTTATGTCATATATAGAAATATATTTTGTTAGAAAAATTTGGTATGTTGCATTTGTACAATCTTGTAAATTAGAGGCACTAGAAATCCTTGTTAGCGTGTGGTGAATATATTTAGATTTTATCTTTGCTTATTTGTAGTACATTGTAAAATTTGCATAAAATTGCATGTCAAATTGAATCCATATCAACATTATTTATGTTTAGATTGTTGTCATTCCAAGGAGGTTCATATGTCTTATGGAATTTTCATCAATGTATAAAGTTGATTTATTGTGAAACTCCCATGGAGCTTTATAATGATATTAAAAGGATAAAATTTTCTTGCATATTAAAGTATCTTGATATTATTTATTATGTCTACGAACACAAATTAATAGTTCCTGATAATACTTAAGAAGGCAATATGCACATCTTTGAGCTATGGTTAACAAGCATAGATCATTATACCTAAATTTATTATGACTAAAGTGTTATACCCTTTTTCATGTTGATGCAACTCATGTGACATAAGCTATAATTTTTAATAATACCATTCCATCATGTGAAAAACATGAAATCCAATCAATTATGAAAATATTGGAGTTTTTAATATGAATGGATGAGGAAATCTCACATGATTTTAGGCTAAATGATAAAACCTAAACAAATCAATTATTCTACGAGAATGGTTATTACATAAAAAAGGATGTGTCCACATAAATAAATATATTATAGAAGTTTTGGAGGGTGATTCCATGTCCATTCTAGTTGCCCAACCTTCCTGTTAGGCCTAGAATTTGATCTTTGGTTCAAGTTGAATAACAGTTGGTTCTATGCATAGGTTGTGTTTAACAATTTCAAGGAGTCTTTTTTCACTTAATAATTAGATATCTTGAATGGTGTGTTAGCCATGATAAATGGTTCACATGGGATATTTGTTTCTGTATGTTGGTGCTTTAATAGAGGAACACATGGCAAAGCTGATAGGTGGAAATGAATCTAATTCTTTCTTATTGATTGTTTCATTGAAAATTTTTAACAAGGTCCTTGAGGAGGTATTCATTGCTCTAGTTGGTTCAAGTAACAATGGGACTCTAACTGGAATCTTGACCAAGGCCTTGATTCAATCAATCTTTGGGGTTCTAGCCAAGTCCCCTCAATTTTTTATTAGTTTTTGTGGTAGATTTTAGCTTTGATTTTTTACAATGCATTGTAAAATTGCATGATATCAAAATTATTTATTTGAGAGAAGGAATAAGAGGAGGGTTCCCATAGGCATCCAAATGAAATTTATTATATATTTCTAAATTTCAAATGATTGCTTATTGAGAGGTATATATAGTGATATCCAAACTCCAATGAGTGGATAACCTCAAGCCAACATTAACTTGATCGTGAGATTCACTTACAATAAATAACAATAAATTATACCCTTTAAGAATGGTTATCCATAAAGGTGGATTAACAAATTTCACTAAGGGCAAAATGTGAAATATACCCTCAGGCTTACATCAAGATGCTTGTAGGCTTACACATAGATGCCTGAAGGCTTACATAGAAAGATACTTAGAGGCTTACATATAGAATTCCCATAATATTGTATTAATATGCTCAAAGGCTTACATGTTACTTGTCCATAGGCTTTACATCAAAAGCACCGATAGGTACTTCATCATTATTGACCTTGGCCTAATAAAATCAAGTTATAAATATTTCAAAACCTTCCATAATATGAACTAAGGGTCTAAGAAGATAAAATATTAGAGATGATACATCTCCCCCATAATGAATGCTCATATGGGATAATGGTGTAGCAAGTATCAATGCTATGTGCCCAAGCTCAACCATATGAAACAAGAAAAAAGGAGAAGATTTTTAAAAATGGAGAATAAAAAATCACACCTCTCCCTTTGTGTTATAGAATTATTTTTTGATAAAAATGATATTAGGGTTAGGTTTCCCAAATCCATATTACATGAAATTATCAATGCTATATACCCAAGCTCAACTACATGAAACAAGAAAGAAGGAGAAGATTTCTGATAATAGAGAGAATGAAAAATCACATCTATATCTTTGTGTTATGGAATTATATATTGAGAAATATGAGATTAGGGTTAGGGTTCCCAAATCCATATTACATGAAATTCAAATGAACATAAAATGACATTACACATTAAAATAACATATTCTAATGAGGTCTTATTAAAGCCTCATAACAATTAATTTAGAACCTAACTAATAAACATGACTTTGTAGCATTAACATATCTACAATCCCCTCCTTAATGGTAGGTCATTTTATTTCAGTAGATGAGTGGCTTAGGTGGCTCTTTGTGTAGCCGATTAGCTAATTATCCATGAAATGTGACTCCAATCCACTAGGTCTCCATATACCATTTGGTCATCCCCCATGTCCTTTTAGATTTTCATAGGTTTTGATTTTACAAAACTAGTACAACCCTTATCCTTTCGTACCCACAAGGGGTTTTCATGAATGGGATAGAGAAAATACTGACCAATACTTTTTGCCCACACAAAGGTGGTTTTATGAATAAGCATTAGTCTTGCTAGTATTGTTGCATCTCCATTGTCAAGGGGAGATGGAGGCTGTCAAGCCTATCTACTGTATAAATTTTTCAAACTTCACCCTCTAGAGTGGCTTGGTGAAGATATTGGTAATATGATCTACTATAGGATAGTGGTGCATTTTTATTGTGCCATATTGAACAAGTTCTTATATCCTATGGATTTTTGTAATGATGTGTTTGATTCTATCGTGAAATATAAAATTCTTTGCCATGTGGATTGCTAATTGATTGTCCACATGCAGTCTTGTAGGATATTTTTGAGTAATATGGAGAGTGTGTAACAACTTTTTCAACCATACTACTTCTTTTCTTGTCTCAACTACAACAATATGTTTGGATTCTACTGAAGAATCTACTACAATATTTTATCGCTTTGATCTACATGAAATTCGTGTTGAGCCAAGAAATCTCAAGTATCCAGACGTAGATCTCCCAATGTATTTATCTCTTGTAAAGTTTGACTTTATGTATGCAATGATTTTGAAATATGTATTCTTTTGATATAATATGCCATAATTATGGGTTGTTTTTAGGCACCTCAACACTCTTGTTGTCGATTTCTAGTGACTCTCCTTTGGCTTGGTCATGTACCTTACCAGAATCCCCACTACATAAGCGATGTTAGGTCATGTGTTAAAAACATAGATGAGACTACCAATCAACATTCTATGGAGTTTTGCATCTATATCTAGTGTGTCATCATTCATGGTGAGTTTCAAACTTGATTCCATTGGTGTTGTCATTGGACGTGAATTTTTTAGTTGAAACTTCTCCAAAATATTATTGATGTGTTTCTCTTGGATCAAGAATATTTTATCATTTTATTGAGTTACTTCTATGCCCAAATAGAAATTCATAAATCCCAAATTAGATATATCAAAATTCTTTACAAGGTCCTTTTTCACTGTGTTGATGATGTGTTCATTGTTACCTGTTAGAAGCATATCATCGAAAAATATTATGAGGTATGTGATTTTGTCTTTGTTGTGCTTGATGAACAATGTTACATCAATGTCTTGGTAATCACACACTTTAGATTTAATTTTCTTAATATGATCTGATAGCTTACTGAACCAAGTGTGAGGGGCTTGCTTCAATCCATATAAAGACTTTTTGAGTCTACATACCTTGTGCTCCTATCCTACAATATCAAAACCTTCTAGTTGTGCCATGTATATTTATTCTTCCAATTTGTCATTCAAGAAAATAGTATTTACAACTAACTGATGAATCTTCTAACCTTGATATGTAGCTAAGGCTACAAGAGTCATGATTGTGGGCCATTTTGTGATAGGTGCAAAGACCTCAGTTTAGTCAATGCCTTACTTTTACGTGAAGCATTTAGCCACTAATCTTGCCTTGTGCTTTTCAAGGGTACCATATAATTTATACTTATTTTTGTACACCCATTTGTTTTGAACTACCTTTCTTCCAAGTGGTAGATCGAAAAATTCCCAAGTACCATTTTTTATTAGAGATTCATAATCCTGCTTCGTTGCATGTTTGATAGCTTCTTGGTATGTGAGATGTTCATTATTCAGAGTGAGGTGCAGTTCTACAGGTTCTAGTTCAAAAAGTAATGATTCATGCACTATTACTCTGAGGGCACCTCTTGTGCTCATTTTGACCAATGTATCTAGTTTGATATCCTTTAAGAGCTGGTAAACTTCACAAATTCCTTGAGTTGGGGGCAATTTGGATGTCTCGCCTACCTCAAAGTTGTTTTATGATCCTAGAATGGATCATTAGGTACAAAGGATGCTAAAAAATATGGATGTGAAATAATAATTTTACCATGATCAACATTACTGCGTGAGGGGGAAGACCGTGCATAAGACACAAACATCTACTTAGTATCACAGTTTGGTTCCTCTAGACTTGGTTGGTATGCAGATTCCAAATTTTTGAGTAACTTTTCAATGTTTCCCCCCCTAAAGGTTGGAATCTAAACATAAAAAATATTAGCATATTTTGATCTAGGCCAAAGATTGTGTCCTCTAGTATCTAATGTAACCAGTTGTTATTTAGTTTTATGCCAATACAACATCAATTGTCACAATAACTTTTTAGTGTGAAGGAATGAATACCTTGTATCCCTTTTGATCCATAGGGTATCCAAAAAATATGCCTTTAATATTGTTGGCAATTTTGGGTTTGAGATCCTAGCTTCTTGTCTATGAGTTGTCATTGATGTCAAAAGGAAATGGCATTAATGTTAAGAGGATGTGTTGGCTTCAAAGGTGGAAGATTCCAAGAGAATTTTTTTAAGAGAATCCGAAGAGATTCCATTGGCAATGGTTTTTATTAAAACCAATGGAGGTTCTATTTATTATTTATTTAATTATTATTTAAAACCCTTCAAGGTTTTAATTAATTAGTTATTTAATTAATTAAGGGAGAAATTATTTTTAATTTATTAAAAATACTTTAAGGGTTTTTAAACCCTTTAGAAAGCAAATTTAGATTAAATTCGAAATTACTTTTCTTTGCAGCCGACGTGTTCTAAAGTCCACGTATGGACTATAAATATGAGAAGGTTCCTAAGGTTAAACCAACTTGGAAAATCGAAGGCAATTAATTGGTTTGGCTACGATCGAATGTTCTGTTTACGCTGCGAAAGAGGAGAGCTCGTGGTTTGAAAAGCTTTCGAAAATCTTGACCGTTTATGTGGAAGGAAGTCTGTCTTGGACTTCGTAAGCCCCTTGTGGGCTAGTGGCAGTGAAGGCTGCATTTGAACCTTGCGTAGGCGGAGGTCTGCATTTCAATCCCCACGGAGGGAGCTATGCATGGATTAGTCATGTTTTTATTAAAACGTGTTTTTGTGCCGCGAATTTCAGATTCTTCAAGGGAAGCCATTATAATGTGTGATTATTTTCTTGATATGATTTTTGGCATTGTTTAAAAGACATAGGAGAAATAAGGGGATATTTCTTTGGTTGTATTTTTGAGATTAGTATTTTGCTATGCTAAATTTAAAAATGGAGATATAAGGTGTAAGTTTTGGTTGTTGTGTTTTTGGCTTCTTTGGTGGTTGTTTTTAAAGAAGAGGAGCCAAAAGGTGTATTAAGGAAAGTTTTTATATATGCTCATTTATCTTGGTTCTAACCCTAACTTGGTTGGAAGTTTGAAGTTTGTGTGTGGTGACAGCTTTAAGGATCAATTATCTTCTACTCCAAAAAGGTATGGGCACATTTTCCTTATGAGTATGATTGGTGTATGTTTTTCTGAAATAAGGTTGGAGTGAAAAGGTTTTCAACTAGGTTTCCTTTGGTTGGGTTTAAATACTTTTTTCTGGTTTGTTGAAGACTACTTATGCATTGTTATCCTTAAGGAGATTTTTTGGTGAATGCATAATTTCTGGTTTGAGATAGTGGAAGCTTTGTGCACTAGGGTTTATTTGTGAGTCTAGCTACTTGCATTGAGTTGGTGGAACCCTTGGTTGGCTATTTTGATTTTGATGGTTGAGTTGCTTCCATAGAGGTTGTTTGATCAAGTTATTGCTTTACTTGATTCATGATATTGGGCTTACTCCATTGAGTTGATTTGAGCAATTTATTCTTTGCATTTGGTGATATTGTGTTGGTGGCTATTTTGTTCAAATATCTTTGGAGGGAAAAGGATTTCTACTTGTTTCCTTTTCTTGTGATGATTGGTTGAATGCTTCAAGGTTGATGTTGAGTTGAATGGTGTTGGTTGACTAAACCTTGTTTTATGAGCATTGTTGTTGAAACCCTAATTTATGGTGAAAATAACATGAGTATCATTGTTATGTGATTCTTTGCATAGTTGGTAATTGTTGGGGTTTCATGTTCTTGAAAGAAAACATTCTATCCTATCCATTTCAGATATTGAGTTGAGTTTTCATATTTGAGATTGAGATTGAGCTGAGTTGATTTGAGTTGAGTTTTGATATTGGGATTTGAGTATAGAACATATTGAGTCTCTAAAAATTCTCTTTATGCTTCTATGAGTTTGAAAAATAACATTGGGTCTCTAACAATTCACTTTGTGATTTCCTACTAAGAAAGTTTTTCTCGGTGAGCTTGCTAAGTTTTTGGACAGGTTCCAGTGGGGACTTGTGAGCGCTTTTTGGACGAGGTTTCGGTGGGGACTTGTGAGCAGATTTGGACAGGTCCTAGCAGAGGACTTGTGAGCTGAGTTTGATAGTTCTATCGGAGAACTTGAGGACAGAGGTGCATTGGTTCTATGAGAAGAACCTCGAGGATAGTTGGCAAGTCTTTGGGAAGGCTTGTATGTAGAGGATTGATTTGTTCAAGAGTTGGACAGATCCGACGTACAGAGGAAGACTTGTACTAGACCGACTAACCGTGTTTGGTACAAAGTTGTTGAGCTGCTGTGGATGTGATCATATAAGGCGGGAGGTCTCTTAGGCTAAGCATTGAAGATAGGAGGTCTTCGGTGGAAAGGAGTTCCACATGCTTGGAAAGAGGTAGAGGCGGTTGATCTTCTGAGGGATCATTTCCAGAGTAGAGGGAAAGTTATCTCCTTTGAGCAGAGGCTCATAAATTCTGATTGGGGGAAGGTATCTCCTTTGAGTAGAGGCTCATAAATTCTGATTGGGGGAAGGTATCTCCTTTGAGCAGAGGCTCATAAATTATGATTGGGGGAAGGTATCTCCTTTAGGTCGAGGCTCATAAACATTGTAATTGGGAAGGATTCCCAAAGAACTTTGAGATAAATTTTAGAGAAAAGTTTTGTGTACGTAGCCCAGCCATTCTGGGTGAACCACGTTAAAATTGGTGTCACTTTGTGGATGATATTATGCATTTCTTTGATATTGCATTGGGTATATTGCTTTACTATTTTTAAGTATAAAGGAAAAAGTAAAAAGAGGTCTTATACTGTTCACGCCCACCCTCTCAGTATAAGCTTGTGTTCTTCAATTGGTATCAGAGCGGGTGCCTTCGAAAAGTTTAACAGCTTGAAGTAAAAGCTAGTAAAGAACACAATGGATCATTCAAGTGGCAATGCAACACCTATTCTTGATGGGTCAGATTTTGGTCTTTGTAGTGCGAGGAACAAGGTTCATCTAATGGCACTTGGTAATGAGGTTTGGGAAGTGATTGAAGATGAGTACACTATTCCTGAACATGGTCCTAATACTAAAGAAGAAAGGCTCCTACATCACAACAATTCAAAAGCAATGAATGCAATCTCGAAAGGCTTACGGAAAGCAGATCTCACCAAAGTGATTCACTGCAAGACAGCTAGTGAAATGTGGAATCAGTTGAAGGTGGTTCATATAGATGATACAAATGTCAAAAATGCCAAGTTGAGACACTTCAAAGGTATGTTTGAACAACTCAGGATGAATGATGATGAAAATATTAGTGACTACATGCTTCGTATGGATGAGATTGTTAACTCCATGAAAGACTTAGGTCTTGAGCTTGCTGAAAATAATGTTTGTGATAAGATTTTAAGATCTCTTCCTAATAGATTTAGTGAAAATATTTCTACTATTGAGGAAGCTAAATATTTGGATAAGTTGAAAAAGGATGAGCTCCATAGTATACTAAAGCATTTGAGTTGAGAACTCAAGTGAAGGTTGATGTCAAGAAAGAGGCAGCTTTCAAGGCTACCAAGGAATCCAAGGGTAAACAGACTTCAAGATAGTGATGAGTCTTCTAGTGATGAAGAGGCATATTATAGCAAGAAAGGCAAGTTCTCTAGAAAATACAAAAGTATGAAAAATATAAGATGTTTCAATTGTGGAAAGTTTGGTCATTATGCTACTAACTGTACTGTTCCCAAGAATGAAAGTGATGAAGATAAACAAGATTCTAAGAGCAAGGATTCTGAAAAGCACAAGCATCACAGGAAAAACAAAGATGAGCACATCAATCAAGGAAAGAGGTATTCTCACAAGCACAAGAAGAGTTTCTACCTAGACAAAGCAAGTAAGTGTTCTAGTAGTGATAGTGAAAGTTCTTCAAGTGATGACCAAAATGAGATGTTGTTCATATCATAAAAAGAGGAAGAACCGAAACATAGATTCGTTATCATGAAATGTCTTAGATGTGGAAATTTTGGTCACCTTGAGGATGATTGCACAAATAATGATTTGGTTTCTAGTATGTATGAGGATTCTTGAGAAAACTATACGGAAGATGCATGTATGGTTTTTGAAAAGGGTAGCACTTCTAGTGATAAGAAATCTGAAAAAGGCTTTGATGATTCAAAAGGAAATCAAATAAAGGATCTTGAAAGTGAACTTATTAGCACTTTTAGTGTTTTGGAAAAGGAAATAAAGAAGAATGCTAGACTCAAGGATAAGTTAGATGAATGTTGTATTGAGAGAGATGATCTTATAGAAAGTCTTGACTTCTCTATAGCTAAGACACAAGAACTCAAGGATGAGTTAGAGTCTAAGGTTCTTGAGTATAACGAGTTAGAACAGAAAATGTTTTCTTTGAAAGAGGAAAGTAAAGAGTACAAGGATAATCTTTACAGGTTTCAAGATAGCTCCAAAAATGTTAAGTCACTTATCAAAGGTCAAAGAAAGACAATAGATAAAACAGGCCTTGGTTTTGTTAAGCCACACAAGGAACAAGTTGGAGACTCTAGTAAGAGACTCCAAAAGGAAGAGAGTTATGATGAGGAAAGTATTTTAGAAAAGGAGTCCTTGAGTGATAGATGCACAAAAACATAAAATAGAAAACAAAAAAATGGGAGAAAGCTTACAGGACCTAGAAGGTCATTTACAGGAAAGTTTAATGGCAGATGTTTTGCTTGTCACAGGTTTTGTCACATGGCTTCACATTGCATGACTCAAGTAAGGAAGGTAAATGACAGTTTCAAAGGTGGTAATTTCTTTCAAGGGTATTGCTACTCTTGTAAACAGTTTGGGCATAAGGCAATTTTTTGCAAGGCTAATAACAAGAACAGGGTTAGTCAAAATAGGTGGATTCAAAGAATAGGTATGCCTAAAAGAAATAACATTGTTACTTGTTATAAGTGCAACAATGAAGGTCACATAGCTAGACAGTGTAGAGCTGAACTTCCAAGGTACAGGAACAGGAACAGTGGTATGAACAGGTCCAAGGATCAAGGCATGGATAAGAATAGGAATGATAACAAGAACAAGAATAGTGACAAGAACAGGAACAATAATATGGACAAGGAGAACAAAAGAAGGCCCGACAAGGAAGTTATATATGCTGATGATGATCAGTGCCTAATGGGAGTTTTACTCCCACCCAAGAATTAATCACCTCATCAGGAGGTGGGGGAGGGACTAAGCTAAGAGGCTCATTCTTAGTCCCGAGCCCCAAAGGTGACCCTTTGCCATTGATGATAAAGGGGGAGAGATATGAGTAAGGGGGGGAGCCTCAAGACAGGGGGAGCTGATTTCTTTACAGCAATGTTGAGTTCAAGTGTTGTTGAGAAGCATGGTTTGCCATCAATGACAAAGGGGGAGATTGTTGGCAATTTTGGGTTTGAGATCCTAGCTTCTTGTCTATGAGTTGTCATTGATGTCAAAAGGAAATTGCATTAACGTTAAGAAGATGTGTTGTCTTCAAAGGTGGAAGATTCCAAGAGAATATTTTTAAGAGAATCCGGAGAGATTCCATTGGCAATGGTTTTTATTAAAACCAATGGAGGTTCTCTTTATTATTTATTTAATTATTATTTAAAACCCTTCAAGGTTTTAATTAATTAATTATTTAATTAATTAATGGAGAAATTATTTTTAATTTATTAAAAATACTTTAAGGGTTTTTAAACCCTTTAGAAAGCAAATTTCAATTAAATTCAAAATTACTTTTCTTTGCAGCCGATGTGTTCTAAAGTCCACGTATGGACTATAAATATGAGAAGGTTCCTAAGGTTAAACCAACTTGGAAAATCGAAGGCAATTAATTGGTTTGGCTATGATCGAATGTTCTGTTTATGCTGCGAAAGAGGAGAGCTCATGGTTTGAAAAGCTTTCGAAAAGCTTGACCGTTTATGTGGAAGGAAGTCCGTCTTGGACTTCGTAAGCCCCTTATGGGCTAGTGGCAGCGAAGGTTGCATTTGGGCCTTGCGTAGGCAGAGGTCTGCGTTTCAATCCCCATGGAGGAAGCTATGCATGGATTAGTCATGTTTTTATTAAAACATGTTTTTGTGCCGCGAATTTTGGATTCGTCAAGGCAGCCATTATAATGTGTGCTTATTTTCTTTATATGAATTTTGGCATTGTTTTAGCATTGTTTAAAAGACATAGGAGAAATAAGGGGATATTTCTAAGGTTGTATTTTTGAGATTAGTCTTTTGCTATGCTAAATTTAAAAATGGAGATATAAGGTGTAAGTTTTGGTTGTTGTGTTTTTGGCTTCTTTGGTGGTTGTTTTTAAAGAAGAGGAGCTAAAAGGTGTATTAAGGAAAGTTTTTATATATGCTCATTTATCTTGGTTCTAACCCTAACTTGGTTGGAAGTTTGAGGGTTGTGTGTGGTGACAGCTTTAAGGATCAATTTTCTTCTAATCCAAAAATGTATGGGCACATTTTCCTTATGAGTATGATTGGTGTATGTTTTTCTGATATAAGGTTGGAGTGAAAAGGTTTTCAACTAGGTTTCCTTTGGTTGGGTATAAATCCTATTTTCTGGTTTGTTGAAGACTACTTATGCATTGTTATCCTTAAGGAGAGTTTTTGGTGAATGCATAATTTCTGGTTTGAGATAGTGGAAGCTTTGTGCACTAGGGTTTATTTGTGAGTCTAGCTACTTGCATTAAGTTGGTGGAACCCTTGGTTGGCTGTTTTGAGTTTGATGGTTGAGTTGGTTCCATAGAGGTTGTTTGATCAAGTTATTGCTTTACTTGATTCATGATATTGGGCTTACTCCATTGAGTTGATTTGAGCAAGTTATTCTTTGCATTTGGTGATATTGTGTTGGTGGCTATTTTGTTTAAATATCTTTGGAGGGAAAATGATTTCTACTTGTTTCCTTTTCTTGTGATGATTGGTTGAATGCTTCAAGGTTGATGTTGAGTTGAATGGTGTTGGTTAACTAAACCTTGATTGATGAGCATTGTTGCTAAAACCCTAATTGATGGTGAAAAGAACATGAGTATCATTGTTATGTGATTCTTTGCATAGTTGGCAATTGTTGGGGTTTCATGTTCTTGAAAGAAAACATTCTATCCTATCCATTTTAGATATTGAGTTGAGTTTTTAGATTTGAGATTGAGATTGAGCTGAGTTGATTTGAGTTGAGTTTTGAGATTGGGATTTGAGTATAGAACATATTGAGTCTCTAACAATTCTCTTTATGCTTCTATGTGTTTGACAAATCACATTGGGTATCTAACAATTCACTTTGTGATTTCCTACTAAGAAAGTTTTTCTTGGTGAGCTTGTTGAGTTTTTGGACAAGTTCCAGTGGGGACTTGTGAGCAGTTTTTGGACAGGTTCCGGTGGGGACTTGTGAGCAGATTTGGAAAGGTCCTAGTAGAGGACTTGTGAGCTGATTTTGATAGTTCTATCAGAGAACTTGAGGACAGAGGTGCATTGGTTCTATGAGAAGAACCTAAGGATAGTTGGCAAGTCTTTAGGAAGGCTTGTATGTAGAGGATTAATTTGTTCAAGAGTTGGAAAGATCTGACAAACAGAGGAAGACTTGTACTAGATCGACTAATTGTGTTTGGTATAGGTTGCTGAGCTACTATGGACGTGATCATAAAAGGCAGAGGTCTCTAAGGCTAAGCATTGAGGACAGGAGGTCTTCGATGGAAAGGAGTTCCATGTGCTGGTAAGAGGTAGAGGTAGTTGATCTTCTGAGGGATCATTTGCAGAGCAGAGGGGAAGGTATCTCCTTTGAGAAAAGGCATAAATTCTTATTGGGGGAATGTATCTCCTTTGAGCAGAGGCTCATAAATTCTGATTGGGGGAAGGTATCTCCTTTGGTTCGAGGCTCATAAACATTCTAATTGGGAAGGATTCCCAAAGAACTTTGAGATAACTTTTAGAGAAAACTTTTGTGGACGTAGCCTAGCCATTCTGGGTGAACCACATTAAAATTGGTGTCACTTTGTGGATGATATTGTGCATTGCTTTGATATCGCTTTGGGTATATTGCTTTACTATTTTGAAGTATAAAGGAAAAAGTAAAAAGAGGTCTTATACTATTCACCCCCTCTCTCAGTATAAGCTTGTGTTCTTCAATTGGTATCAGAGCGGGTGCCTTCGAAAAGTTTAACAGCTTAAAGGAAAAGCTAGTAAAGAACACAATGGATCATTCAAGTGGTAATGCAGCACCTATTCTTAATGGGTCAGATTTTGTTCTTTGGAGTGCGAGGATGAAGGTTAATCTAATGGCACTTGGTAATGAGGTTTGGGAAGTGATTGAAGATGAGTACACTATTTTTGAACATGGTCCTAATACTAAAGAAGAAAGGCTCCTACATCACAACAATTCAAAAGCAATGAATGCAATCCTGAAAGGCTTACGTAAAGCAGATCTCACCAAAGTGATTCACTGCAAGACAACTAGTGAAATGTGGAATCAGTTGAAGGTGGTTCATACAGGTGATACAAATGTCAGAAATGCCAAGTTGAGACACTTCAAAGGTATGTTTTAACAACTCAAGATGAATGATGATGAAAATATTAGTGACGACATGCTTCGTATGGATGATATTGTTAACTCCATGAAAGACTTAGGTCTTGAGCTTGCTGAAAATAATGTTTGTGATAAGATTTTAAGATCTCTTCCTAATAGATTTATTGAAAACATTTCTGCTATTGAGGAAGCTAAATATTTGGATAAGTTGAAAAAGGATGAGCTCCATAGTATACTTGCAGCATTTGAGTTGAGAACTCAAGTGAAGGTTGATGTCAAGAAAGAGGCAACTTTCAAGGCTACCAAGGAATCCAAGGGTAAACAGCTTCAAGATAGTGATGAGTCTTCTAGTGATGAAGAGGCATATTATAGCAAGAAAGGCAAGTTCTATAGAAAATACAAAAGTATGAAAAATATAAGATGTTTCAATTGTGGAAAGTTTGGTCATTATGCTACTAACTGTACTTTTCCCAAGAATGAAAGTGATGAAGATAAACAGGATTCTAAGAGCAAGGATTCTAAAAAGCACAAGCATCACAGGAAAAACAAAGATGAGCACAACAAACAAGGAAAGAGGTATTCTCACAAGCACAAGAAGAGTTTCTACCTAGACAAAGCAAGCAAGTGTTCTAGTAGTGATAGTGAAAGTTCTTCAAGTGATGATGAAAATGAGATGTTGTTCATATCAAAAAAAGAGAAAGAACCGAAACATAGATTCATTATCATGAAATGTCTTAGATGTGGAAATTTTGGTCACCTTGAGGATGATTGCACAAATAATGATTTGGTTTCTAGTATGTATGAGGATGCTTGAGAAAACTATACGGAAGATGCATGTATGGTTTTTGAAAAGGGTAGCACCTCTAGTGATAAGAAATCTGAAAAAGGATTTGATGATTCAAAAGGAAATCAAATAAAGGATCTTGAAAGTGAACTTATTAGCGCTCTTAGTGTTTTGGAAAAGGAAAGAAAGAAGAATGCTAGACTCAAGGATAAGTTAGATGAATGTTGTATGGAGAGAGATGATCATATAGAAAGTCTTGACTTCTCTATAGCTAAGACACAAGAACTCAAGGATGAGTTAGAGTCTAAGGTTCTTGAGTATAATGAGTTAGAACAGAAAATGTCTTCTTTGAAAGAGGAAAGTAAAGAGTACAAGGATAAGCTTTACAGGTTTCAAGATAGCTCCAAAAATGTTAAGTCTCTCATCAAATGTCAAAGAAAGACAACAGATAAAATAGGCCTTGGTTTTGTTAAGCCACACAAGGAACAAGTTGGAGACTCTAGTAAGAGACTCCAAAAGGAAGAGAGTTCTGATGAGGAAAGTATTTCAGAAAAGGAGTCCTTGAGTGATAGATGCACAAAAACAGAAAATAGGAAACAAAAAAAGGGTAGAAAGTTTACAGGACCTAGAAGGTCATTTACAAGAAATTTTAATGGCAGATGTTTTGCTTGTCACAGGTTTGGTCACATAGCTTCACATTGCAAGACTCAAGTAAGGAAGGTAAATGACAGTTTCAGAGGTGGTAATTTCTTTCAAGGGTATTGCTACTCTTGTAAATAGTTTGGGCATAAGGCAATTTTTTGCAAGGCTAATAACAGGAACAAGGTTAGTCAAAACAGGTGGATTCAAAGAACATGTATGCCTAAAAGAAATAACATTGTTACTTGTTATAAGTGCAACAATGAAGGTCACACAACTAGACAATGTAGAGCTGAACTTTCAAGGTATAGGAACATGAACAGTGGTATGAACAGGTCCAAGGATCAAGGCATGGATAAGAACAAGAATGATAACAGGAACAGGAACAGTGATAGGAATAGGAACAGGAATATGGACAAGGAGAACAAAAGAAGGTCTGACAAGGAAGTTATAGATGCTGATGATGATCAGTGTCCAATGGGAGTTTTACTCCCACCCAAGAATTAATCACCTCATCAGGAGGTGGGGGAGGGACTAAGCTAAGAGAATCATTCTTAGTCCCGAGCCCCAAAGGTGACCCTTTGCCATTGATGACAAAGGGGGAGAGATATGAGTAAGGGGGAGAGCCTCAAGACAGGGGGAGCTTATTTCTTTATAGCAATGTTGAGTTCAAGCGTTGTTGAGAAGCATGGTTTGCAATCAATGACAAAGGGGGAGATTGTTGGCAATTTTGGGTTTGAGATCCTAGCTTCTTGTCTATGAGTTGTCATTGATGTCAAAAGTAAATGGCATTAATGTTAAGAGGATGTGTTGGCTTCAAAGGTGGAAGATTCCAAGAGAATCTTTTAAGAGAATCCGGAGAGATTCCATTGGCAATGGTTTTTATTAACACCAATGGAGGTTCTCTTTATTATTTATTTAATTATTATTTAAAACCCTTCAAGGTTTTAATTAATTAATTATTTAATTAATTAAGGGAGAAATTATTTTTAATTTATTAAAAATACTTTAAGGGTTTTTAAACCCTTTAGAAAGAAAATTTCGATTAAATTCGAAATTACTTTTCTTTGCAGCCGACGTGTTCTAAAGTCCACATATGGACTATAAATATGAGAAGGTTCCTAAGGTTAAACCAACTTGGAAAATCGAAGGCAATTAATTGGTTTGGCTACGATCGAATGTTTTGTTTACGCTGCGAAAGAGGAGAGCTCGTGGTTTGAAAAGCTTTCGAAAAGCTTGACCTTTTATGTGGAAGGAAGTCCATCTTGGACTTCATAAGCCCCTTGTGAGCTAGTGGCAGTGAAGGCTACATTTGGGCCTTGCGTAGGAAGAGGTCTGCATTTCGATCCCCACGGAGGGAGCTGTGAATGGATTAGTCACGTTTTTATTAAAACGTGTTTTTGTGCCACGAATTTCGGATTCTTCAAGGGCAGCCATTATAAGGTGTGATTATTTTCTTGATATGATTTTTGGCATTATTTTAGCATTGTTTAAAAGACAAGAGAAATAAGGGGATATTTCTTTGGTTGTATTTTTGAGGTTAGTCTTTTTCTATGCTAAATTTAAAAATGGAGATATAAGGTGTAATTTTTGGTTGTTGTGTTTTTGGCTTATTTGGTGGTTGTTTTTAAAGAAGAGGATCTAAAAGGTGTATTAAGGAAAGTTTTTATATATGCTCATTTATCTTGGTTCTAACCCTAACTTGGTTGGAAGTTTGAGGGTTGTGTGTGGTGACAGCTTTAAGGATCAATTTTCTTCTACTCCAAAAAGTTATGGGCACATTTTCCTTATGAGTATGATTGATGTATGTTTTTTTGAAATAATGTTGGAGTGAAAAGGTTTTCAACTAGGTTTCCTTTGGTTGGGTGTAAATCCTATTTTCTGGTTTTTTGAAGACTACTTATGCATTGTTATCCTTAAGGAGAGTTTTTGGTGAATGCATAATTTTTGGTTTGAGATAGTGGAAGCTTTGTGCACTAGGGTTTATTTGTGTGTCTAGCTACTTGCATTGAGTTGGTGGAACCCTTGGTTGGCTGTTTTGAGTTTGATGGTTGAGTTGCTTCCATAGAGGTTGTTTGATCAAGTTATTGCTTTACTTGATTTATGATATTGGGCTTACTCCATTGAGTTGATTTGAGCAAGTTATTCTTTGCATTTGGTGATTTTGTGTTGGTGGCTGTTTTGTTCAAATATATTTGGATGGAAAAGGATTTCTACTTGTTTCCTTTTCTTGTGATGATTGGTTGAATGCTTCAAGGTTGATGTTGAGTTGAATGGTGTTGGTTGACTAAACCTTGTTTGATGAGCATTGTTGTTGAAACCCTAATTGATGGTAAAAATAACATGAGTATCATTGTTATGTGATTCTTTGCATAGTTGGCAATTGTTGGGGTTTCATGTTCTTGAAAGAAAACATTCTATCCTATCCATTTCAAATATTGAGTTGAGTTTTCAGATTTGAGATTGATATTGAGCTGAGTTGATTTGAGTTGAGTTTTGATATTGGGATTTAAGTATAGAACATATTGAGTCTCTAACAATTCTATTTATGCTTATATGAGTTTGACAAATCACATTGGGTCTCTAACAATTCACTTTGTGATGTTCTACTAAGAAAGTTTTTCTTGGTGAGCTTGCTAGGTTTTTGGACAGGTTCCAGTGGGGACTTGTGAGAAGTTTTTGGACAGGTTTTGATGGGGACTTGTGAGCAGATTTGGACAGGTCCTAGCAGAGGACTTATGAGTTGAGTTTGATAGTTCTATCAGAGAACTTGAGGACAAATGTGCATTGGTTCTATGAGAAGAACCTGAGGACAGTTGGCAAGTATTTGAGAATACTTGTATGTAGAGGATTGATTTGTTCAAGAGTTGGATAGATCTAACAGATAAAGGAAGACTTGTACTAGACTGACTGACTGTGTTTGGTACAGGTTTTTGAGCTACTATGGACGTGATCATAGAAGGCAGAGGTCTCTTAGGCTAAGCATTGAGGACAGGAGGTCTTCGGTGGAAAGGAGTTCCGCGTGCTGAAAAGAGGTAGAAGCAGTTGATATTTTGAGGTATCATTTCCAGAGCAGAGGGGAAGGTATCTCCTTTGAGCAGAGGCTCATAAATTCCAATTGGGGGAAGGTATCTCCTTTGAGTAGAGGCTCATAAATTCTAATTGGGGGAAGGTATCTCCTTTGGGCCGAGACTCATAAACATTGTAATTGGGAAGGATTCCCAAAGAACTTTGAGATAACTTTTAGAGAAAAGTTTTATGGACGTAGCCCAGCCATTCTGGGTGAACCACGTTAAAATTGGTGTCACTTTGTGGATGATATTGTGCATTGCTTTGATATTGCTTTGGGTATATTGCTTTACTATTTTGAAGTATAAAGAAAAAAGTAAAAAGAGGTCTTATACTGTTCACCCCCCTCTCAGTATAAGCTTGTGTTCTTCAATTGGTATCAGAGTGGGTGCCTTCAAAAAGTTTAATAGCTTGAAGGAAAAGCTAGTAAAGAACACAATGGATCATTCAAGTGGCAATGCAGTACCTATTCTTGATGGGTCATATTTTGGTCTTTGGAGTGTGAGGATGAAGGTTCATATAATGGCACTTGGTAATGAGGTTTGGGAAGTGATTGAAGATGAGTACACTATTCCTGAACATGGTCCTAATACTAAAGAAGAAAGGCTCCTACATCATAGAAATTCAAAAGCAATGAATGCAATCCTGAAAGGCTTACAGAAAGCAAATCTTACCAAAGTGATTCACTGCAAGATAGCTAGTGAAATGTGGAATCATTTGAAGGTGGTTCATACAGGTGATGCAAATGTCAGAAAGGCCAAGTTGAGACACTTCAAAGGTATGTTTGACCAACTCAAGATGAATGATGATGAAAATATTAGTGACTACATGCTTCGTATGGATGAGATTGTTAACTCCATGAAAGACTTAGGTCTTGAGCTTGCTGAAAATAATGTTTGTGATAAGATTTTAAGATCTCTTCCTAATAGATTTAGTGAAAATATTTCTACTATTGAGGAAGCTAAAGATTTGGATAAGTTGAAAAAGGATGAGCTCCATAGTATACTTGCAACATTTGAGTTGAGAACTCAAGTGAAGGTTGATGTCAAGAAAGAGGCAGCTTTCAAGGCTACCAAGGAATCCAAGGGTAAACAGCTTCAAGATAGTGATGAGTCTTCTAGTGATGAAGAGGCATATTATAGCAAGAAAGGCAAGTTCTCTAGAAAATACAAAAGTATGAAAAATATAAGATGTTTCAATTGTGAAAAGTTTGGTCATTATGCTACTAACTGTACTGTTTCCAAGAATGAAAGTGATGAAGATAAACAGGATTCTAAGAGCAAGGATTCTAAAAAGCACAAGCATCACAGGAAAAACAAAGATGAGCACAACAATCAAGGAAAGAGGTATTCTCACAAGCACAAGAAGAGTTTCTACCTAGACAAAGCAAGTAAGTGTTCTAGTAGTGATAGTGAAAGTTCTTCAAGTGATGATGAAAATGAGATGTTGTTCATATCAAAAAAAGAAGAAGAACCGAAACATAGATTCATTATCATGAAATGTCTTAGATGTAGAAATTTGGTCACCTTGAGGATGATTGCACAAATAATGATTTGGTTTCTAGTAGGTATGAGGATGCTTGAGAAAACTATAAGGAATATGCATGTATGGTTTTTGAAAAGGGTAGCACCTCTAGTGATAAGAAATCTGAAAAAGGCTTTGATGATTCAAAAGGAAATCAAATAAAGGATATTGAAAGTGAAATTATTAGTGCTCTTAGTGTTTTGGAAAAGGAAAGAAATAAGAATGCTAGACTCAAGGATAAGTTAGATGAATGTTGTATGGAGAGATATGATCTTATAGAAAGTCTTGACTTCTCTATAGCTAAGACACAAGAACTCAAGGATGAGTTAGAGTCTAAGGTTCTTAAGTATAATGAGTTAGAACAGCAAATGTCTTCTTTGAAAGAGGAAACTAAAGAGTACAAGGATAAGCTTTACAGGTTTCAAGATAGCTCCAAAAAGGTTAAGTCACTCATCAAAGGTCAAATAAAGACAATAGATAAAACAGGCCTTGGTTTTGTTAAGCCACACAAGGAACAAGTTGGAGAGTATAGTAAGAGACTCCAAAAAGAAGAGAGTTCTGATGAGGAAAGTATTTCAGAAAATGAGTCCTTGAGTGATAGATGCACGAAACGGAAAATAGGAAACAAAAAAAGGGAGAAAGTTTACAGGACCTAGAAGGTCATTTACAGGGAAAGTTTAATGGCAGATGTTTTGCTTGTCACAGGTTTGGTCACATGGCTTCACATTGCATGACTCAAGTAAGGAAGGTAAATGACAGTTTCAGAGGTGGTAATTTCTTTCAAGGGTATTGCTACTATTGTAAACAGTTTGGGCATAAGGCAATTTTCTGCAAGGCTAATAACAGGAACAGGTTTAGTCAGAATAGGTGGATTCAAAGAATAGGTATGCCTAAAAGAAATAACATTGTTACTTGTTATAAGTGCAACAATAAAGGTCACACAACTAGACAGTGTAGAGCTAAACTTTCAAGGTACAGGAATAGGAACAGTGGTATGAACAGGTCCAAGGATCAAGGCATGGATAAGAATAGGAATGATAACAGGAAACAGGAACAGTGACATGAACAGGAACAGGAATATGGACAAGGAGAACAAAAGAAGGCCTGGCAAGGAAGTTATAGACGTTGATGATGATCAGTGCCTAATTGGAGTTTTACTCCCACCCAAGAATTAATCACCTCATTAGGAGGTGGGGGAGGGACTAAGCTAAGATGCTCATTCTTAGTCCCGAGCCCTAAAGGTGACCCTTTACCATTGATGACAAAGGGGGAGAGATATGAGTAAGGGGGAGAGCCTCAAGACAGGGGGAGCTGATTTCTTTACAACAATGTTGAGTTCATTTATAGGAAAGTTTAATGGTAGATGTTTTGCTTGTCACAGGTTTGGTCACATGGCTTCACATTGCATGACTCAAGTAAGGAAGGTAAATGATAGTTTCAGAGGTGGTAATTTCTTTCAAGGGTATTGCTACTCTTGTAAACAGTTTGGGCATAAGGCAATTTTTTGCAAGGCTAATAATAGGAATAGGGTTAGTCAGAACAGGTGGATTCAAAGAACAGGTATGCCTAAAAGAAATAACATTGTTACTTGTTATAAGTGCAACAATGAAGGTCACACAAATAGACAGTGTAGAGCTGAACTTCCAAGGTACGAGAACAGGGAACAATGGTATGAATAGGTCCAAGGATCAAGGCATGGATAAGAATAGGAATGATAACAGGAACAGGAACAGTGACAGGAACAGGAACAGGAATATGGACAAGGAGAACAAAATAAGGCCCGACAAGGAAGTTATAGACACTGATGATGATCAGTGCCTAATGGGAGTTTTACTCCCACCCAAGAATTAATCACCTCATCAGGAGGTGGGGGAGGGACTAAGCTTAGAGTCTCATTCTTAGTCCCGATCCCCAAAGGTGACCCTTTGCCATTGATGACAAAGGAGGAGAGATATGAGTAAGGGGGAGAGCCTCAAGACAGGGGGAGCCGATTTCTTTACAGCAATGTTGAGTTCAAGTGTTGTTGAGAAGCATGGTTTGCCATCAATGACAAAGGGGGAGATTGTTGGAAATTTTGGGTTTGAGATCCTAGCTTCTTGTCTATGAGTTGTCATTGATGTCAAAAGGAAATGGCATTAATGTTAAGAGGATGTGTTGGCTTCAAAGGTGGAAGATTCCAAGAGAATCTTTTAAGAGAATCTGAAGAGATTCCATTAGCAATGGTTTTCATTAAACCTAATGGAGGTTCTCTTTATTATTTATTTAATTATTATTTAAAACCCTTCAAGGTTTTAATTAATTAATTATTTAATTAATTAAGGGAGAAATTATTTTTAATTTATTAAAAATACTTTAAGGGTTTTTAAACCCTTTAGAAAGCAAATTTCGATTAAATTCGAAATTACTTTTCTTTGTAGCCAACGTGTTCTAAATTCCACGTATGGACTATAAATATGAGAAGGTTCCTAAGGTTAAACCAACTCAGAAAATCAAAGGCAATTAATTTGTTTGGCTGCAATCAAATGTTCTATTTACGTTGCGAAAGAGGAGAGCTCATGGTTTGAAAAGCTTTCGGAAAGCTTGACCTTTTATGTGGAAGGAAGTCTGTCTTGGACTTCATAAATTCTGATTGGGGGAAGGTATCTCCTTTGGGCCGAGGCTCATAAACATTGTAATTGGGAAGGATTCCCAAAGAACTTTGAGATAACTTTTAGAGAAAATTTTTGTGGACGTAGCCCAACCATTCTGGGTGAACCATGTTAAAATTGGTGTCACTTTGTGGATGATATTGTGCATTGCTTTGATATTGCTTTGGGTATATTACTTTACTATTTTGAAGTATAAAGGAAAAAGTAAAAAGAGGTCTTATACTGTTCACCCCCCCTCTCAGTATAAGCTTGTGTTCTTCAATTGGTATCAGAGTGGGTGCCTTCAAAAAGTTTAATAGCTTGAAGGAAAAGCTAGTAAATAACACAATGGATCATTCAAGTGGCAATGTAACACCTATTCTTGATGGGTCAGATTTTTGTCTTTGGAGTGTGAGGATGAAGGTTCATCTAATGGCACTTGGTAATGAGGTTTGGGAAGTGATTGAAGATGAGTACACTATTCCTAAACATGGTCCTAATACTAAAGAAGAAAGGCTCCTACATCACAGAAATTCAAAAGCAATGAATGCAATCCCGAAAGGCTTACGGAAAGTAGATCTCACCAAAGTGATTCACTGCAAGACAACTAGTGAAATGTGGAATCGGTTGAAGGTGGTTCATACAGGTGATACAAATGTCAGAAAGGCCAAGTTGAGACACTTCAAAGGTATGTTTGAACAACTCAAGATGAATGATGATGAAAATACTAGTGACTACATGCTTCGTATGGATGAGATTGTTAACTCCATGAAAGACTTAGGTCTTGAGCTTGCTAAAAATGATGTTTGTGATAAGATTTTAAGATCTCTTCCTAATAGATTTAGTGAAAAGATTTCTGCTATTGAGGAAGCTAAAGATTTGGATAAGTTGAAAAAGGATGAGCTCCATAATATACTTGCAACATTTGAGTTGAGAACTCAAGTGAAGGTTGATGTCAAGAAAGAGGCAGGTTTCAAGGCTACCAAGGAATCCAAGGGTAAACAGCTTCAAGATAGTGATGAGCCTTCTAGTGATGAAGAGGCATATTATAGCAAGAAATGCAAGTTCTATAGAAAATACAAAAGTATGAAAAATATAAGATGTTTCAATTGTGGAAATTTTGGTCATTATGCAACTAACTGTACTATTCCCAAGAATGAAATTGATGAAGATAAACAAGATTCTAAGAGAAAGGATTCTAAAAAGCACAAGCATCACAGGAAAAACAAAGATGAGCATAACAATCAAGGAAAGAGGTATTCTCACAAGCACAAGAAGAGTTTCTACCTAGACAAAGCAAATAAGTGTTCTAGTAGTCATAGTGAAAGTTCTTCAAGTGATGATGAAAATGAGATGTTCATATCAGAAAAAGAGGAAGAAACGAAACATAGATTCATTATCATGAAATGTCTTAGATGTGGAAATTTTGGTCACCTTGAGGATGATTGCACAAATAATGATTTGGTTTCTAGTATGTATGAGGATGCTTGAGAAAACTATAAGGAAGATGCATGTATGGTTTTTGAAAAGGGTAGCACCTCTAGTGATAAGAAATCTGAAAAAGGCTTTGATGATTCAAAAGGAAATCAAATAAAGGATCTTGAAAGTGAACTTATTAGCACTCTTAGTGTTTTGGAAAAGGAAAGAAATAAGAATGCTAGAATCAAGGATAAGTTAGATGAATGTTGTATAGAGAGAGATGATCTTATAGAAAGTATTGACTTCTCTATAGCTAAGACACAAGAACTCAAGGATGAGTTAGAGTCTAAGGTTCTTGAGTATAATGAGTTAGAACAACAAATGTCTTCTTTGAAAGAGGAAACTAAAGAGTACAAGGATAAGCTTTACAGGTTTCAAGATAGCTCCAAAAAGGTTAAGTCACTCATCAAAGGTCAAAGAAAGACAACAGATAAAACAGGCCTTGGTTTTGTTAAGCCACACAAGGAACAAGTTGGAGAGTCTAGTAAGAGACTCCAAAAGGAAGAGAGTTATGATGAGGAAAGTATTTCAGAAAAGGATTCCTTGAGTGATAGATGCACAGAAACAGAAAATAGAAAATAGAAAAAGGGGAGAAAGTTTACAGGACCTAGAAGGTCATTTATAGGAAATTTTAATGGCAGATGTTTTGCTTGTCACAGGTTTGGTCACATGGATTCACATTGCATGACTCAATTAAGGAAGGTAAATGACAGTTTCAGAGGTGGTAATTTCTTTCAAGGGTATTGCTACTCTTGTAAATAGTTTGGGCATAAGGCAATTTTTTGCAAGGCTAATAACGAGAACAGGGTTAGTCAGAACAGGTGGATTCAAAGAACAGGTATGCCTAAAAGAAATAACATTGTTACTTGTTATAAGTGCAACAATGAAGGTCACACAACTAGACAGTGTAGAGCTAAACTTCCAAGGTACAAGAACAAGAACAATGGTATGAACATGTCCAAGTATCAAGGCATGGATAAGAACAGGAATGATAACGGGAACAAGAATAGTGACAGGAACAGGAACATAAATATGGACAAGGAGAACAAAATAAGGCCTGACAAGGAAGTTATAGACGCTGATGATGATCAGTGCCTAATGGGAGTTTTACTCCCACCCAAGAATTAATCACCTCATCAGGAGGTGGGGGAGGGACTAAGCTAAGAGGCTCATTCTTATTCCCGAGCCCCAAAGGTGACCCTTTGTCATTGATGACAAAGGGGGAGAGATATGAGTAAGGGGGAGAGCCTCAAGACAGGGGGAGCTGATTTCTTTACAGCAATGTTGAGTTCAAGTTTTGTTGAGAAGCATGGTTTGCCATCAATGACAAAGGGGGAGATTGTTGGAAATTTTGGGTTTGAGATCCTAGCTTCTTGTCTATGAGTTGTCATTGATGTCAAAAGGAAATGGCATTAATGTTAAGAGGATGTGTTGGCTTCAAAGGTGGAAGATTCCAAGAGAATCTTTTAAGAGAATCCGAAGAGATTCCATTAGCAATGGTTTTTATTAAAACCAATGGAGGTTCTCTTTATTATTTATTTAATTATTATTTAAAACCCTTCAAGGTTTTAATTAATTAATTATTTAATTAATTAAGGGAGAAATTATTTTTAATTTATTAAAAATATTTTAAGGGTTTTTAAACCATTTAGAAAGAAAATTTAGATTAAATTCGAAATTACTTTTCTTTGTAGCCGACGTGTTCTAAAGTCCACGTATGGACTATAAATATGAGAAGGTTCCTAAGGTTAAACCAACTTGGAAAATCGAAGGCAATTAATTGGTTTGGCTGCAATCGAATGTTCTATTTACATTGCGAAAGAGGAGAGCTCGTGGTTTGAAAAGCTTTCGAAAAGCTTGAACTTTTATGTGGAAGGAAGTCTGTCTTGGACTTCGTAAGCCCCTTGTGGGCTAGTGGTAGGGAAGGCTGCATTTGGGCCTTGCGTAGGTGGAGGTCTGCATTTCGATCCCCGCGGAGGGAGCTGTGCATGGATTAGTCACGTTTTTATTAAAACATGTTTTTGTGCCACGAATTTTAGATTCTTCAAGGGCAGCCATTATAAGGTGTGATTATTTGGACAGGTTCCAATGGGGACTTGTGAGCAGTTTTTGGATAGGTTTCGATGGGGACTTGTGAGCAAATTTGGACAGGTCCTAGCAGAGGACTTGTGAGTTGAGTTTGATAGTTCTATCAGAGAAATTGAGGACAGAGGTGCATTGGTTCTATGAGAAGAACTTGAGGACAGTTGGCAAGTCTTTAGGAAGGCTTGTGTGCAAAGGATTGATTTGTTCAAGAGTTGGATAGATCTGACAGACAGAGGAAGACTTGTACTAGACCGATCGACTGTGTTTGGTACAGAGTTCTTTGAGCCGTTGTGGATGTGATCATAGAAGGCGAAGGTCTCTTAGGCTAAGCATTAAGGACGGGAGGTCTTCGATGGAAAGGAGTTCCACGTGTCGGCAAGAGGTAGAGGCGAGTTGATCTTCTGAGGGATCATTTCCAAAGCAGAGGGGAAGGTATCTCCTTTGAGCAGAGGCTCATAAATTTTGATTGGGGGAAGGTATATCCTTTGAGTAGAGGCTCATAAATTCTGATTGGGGGAAGGTATCTCCTTTGGGCCGAGGCTCATAAACATTGTAATTAGGAAGGATTCCCAAAGAACTTTGAGATAACTTTTAGAGAAAATTTTTGTGGACGTAGCCCAGCCATTCTGGGTGAACCATGTTAAAATTGGTGTCACTTTGTGGATGATATTGTGCATTGCTTTGGGTATATTGCTTTACTATTTTGAAGTATAAAAGAAAAAGTAAAAAGAGGTCTTATACTATTCACCCCCTCCCTCTCAGTATAAGCTTGTGTTCTTTAAATATCTCAAGCTTTAATTTTATTTTTGTGCTCTGGAAGAATATGATCATAACAAATGGAGTAAAATTTTCTTGAAGTGGTTGATGGTGGGAGGGTGTCCAGCCCATTTTCATAAGGTGACAGGTCAGGTTTTGAGGGACTCACTATGTTGAGTACATGCATAGCAGTCTAGGTGGCTTCAACCCAAATATATGGAGATACATTTTATAGACAAAAAGGGCATGAGTCATGTTCATGCACTTGGAAATACCATTTTGTTGAGGTGTGCCTGGTATTATCAATTGATAATTGATCCTATGTGATGACAAGTATTATGTGAACTCATTTGAGGTGTATTCAATTCACCATAATTATCACTCCTAAAGGTCTTGATTTTACAACCTAATTTATTTTCTATGTGAGCCTTGAATTCTTTAAAGATTTGAAAATCTTCTGACTTCTCCAAAAAGTTGATCCATAGCTTCTTTGAGAAGTCATCAATGAAGGTTATATAATACCTTTTTCCTTTTAATGAAGGAATAGGCAATGGCCTACAAATTTCTGAGTGAACTAGATCCAATTTTTGTGTGGACTTCCACTGAATCTTTGGAAAATATTTTTGAGAGGATTTGGTTTGGAAGATAAGTGTAGTAGTCCCCTAATGGTGGACTACATTTGTCTCAATCGATCAAGTTTGACATGATCCATGTGAGCATGCCATAATGCATCAACAAAAAAATTCTTGGGTGTTAGGGTGGCATTAAGTGCCATGTTAGCTTCGGTAATGTAAAATTTAAATGTAGGATGTCCAACAAGTTTGATGAGTTTTCCATTTAAGGAATCGATCATGGCCATTATTTTGGAGGGTGGATGAATGACTCAAAGAGTTTTATTTTTGATAGTGACACTCATATCAAATCCATGATAGATGAGTGTGTATACTGAAAACATATTTTTTTTAGAGTAGGGTTATAGATAACATCAAGTAGTCAAAAACTAGGTAATCCAAGAAGTTTCAATTGAATAGTTCTAGCTTCTTCAACTGGTTGAGAGGATTTGTTAGCCATGTGAACAACACCAAGTACTTATGACTTGAATTCTTCAAATAAGTCCTTTTTGGAATTAATTTGTTGGGTGGCTCTAGTATCCATGATCCATGAACTGTTGGTGGAGGCTATGCTATGAGAAACTCTAATGGATTGCAATGTGGGATGAGAAATATCATAGCCAACATATCCTGAATGTGCCTTAATGAATAATTTGGGATGGTCAAAAATGGTGATATAGGTACCCATATGTTGATGATCTAGGTATGTACAAATTGAGCACTTTGAAAGAGGTCTGGATCAAAGACATATTCATTTACATTATGTGTATTGTGCTTTTGAAACTGCTTGATATTATGTGTGGTAGTTTGATAATCAGTGACATGGTATCCTTTTTTGTTACAATGTTTACACACAACATTTGAGTTGTCAGTTCCTTGAGAGGTACTAGGCTATTTTATTTGTCCTTGACTAGTTTGATGTCATGAGTGTTCATGTTGACCATTTTTAGAACCTTGTCCTTATCCTTTGCCTTTACCTTGACCATGGTCTCGACCATGGCTTTTGTTACCTTGACTGTTTAAAAAATTTGCATCTTCATCCACATGAAAGGTTGATTTGCCAAGGTCAAAATTGGTGAATTTTGTGTCAAAGGTTTTGTCAAGTTTGACAAATGTTTTTGCTAAGGCTTCAAAGTTGAGAGTTTTTAAGGTTCCACTAGTTGATAAACTGGAAAACAACTTCTTGTAGTCTAGAATGTGAAGACATGAATGAATGAGGAAAGCCCATGTGATACATTGATTTTTGAAGTCTTTATCAATGACTTGTTTAATAGGGTGAAGGAGGTTGATGGTGGAACTGGAGTATCCTTTTTGCATATTTATTTGATTCATCTTGAGGACAAGATGAACAAATTCTAGGTTATATTTGGTGTCAAAGTTTTTCTTGAAGACTTCGAGAATTGACCATGCTATGTCATGCTTGGCTTCATAAATCAAATTATGAAGGTGATATTATGTGACAAGTAGGATGTTGACATGAATTTAGTCACAATTATATACCATTTTTCTAGGCAGTAGCATCTATGGGTGGTGTGGTATTTGCATCCAGATGGTTGTACCATAGGTTCTCAAATTTTGTAGTTATTCTAAGGCCTGTGAATCATTGATCTCAATTATCCTTACCTTTGAGGGCACATCCAACATTTTTTTGAAGTTAGAATTCATTGTGATCTATGACACTACAAAGACCTAAATGAGGTGTTTCAAGGTGTGAACACGAAACAAATGACTGAGGTAAAATATGGTAGTAAATAATGAGCCAAGTGATGATAATGAATGAATGAATGAATGTGATCCACTAGACCTTTCTCATCGTCCAAGTGGAATCTCTTTTACAAATGATGAATTATACAAGTAAGTGGCTATGAGTCCTGATGTAGCAAGATGATGATGTGGCTAAATCTAAAGTACTAAAAAAAGGTGTGTAGACCAAACTAAAATATTGTAGATAAATGTAAAATCTAATATCTCCAACAAATGAATGTGTAGGCTAATATCTCCAACACTAGATTACACAAGTGAATATCAAAGTGTGGATGTGCAAAACTAGTAACCTCAAACTTATGACTATAAGTATGTGAGGTGTTGAAAGTTGGAGGGGTATAATGAGCTTGTCTCAAATTAAGACCTTCACATAGATTCCCACATATAGACGTTTGGTGATGAAATTCAATCCATGATGGGGCCCAAGTCCTACCAGTCCTCACCCAATTTATTATGGTCAACGATATACTCTCTGAAGAGAAGTATGTGCTCTATTCCATAGCTATGATGGATATTGGACCAACTTAATTTTAATATTTATTAAGAGTTTTTAATTTTTTGAGAATAAGAAAAAGGATGATCCCTTTCCAAATGTTCGGGGGTATGGCTAACCCCTTTCATTGTGTATTCTCATTAATTCCAGTTCAAATTTGACTCATTGGGTCTTTAATATGGACTTCCCACCACCAAGGAAGTGGTACCCTGTCATGAGGCTAAGTTGTGGAATGAGTCGTTGGATGTGTTCCTTTTAGGGATGATGCAAAGATGTGAATCGATTTGTAATGAAAGAAAGCAAATAAAAACTAAAAATAGACTTAGAGTGTAGACAGAGTGCTACTACAATGCTAATGTGGTAATATTTATGTTAGGTGTGATCCACTAGACCTTGCTCACCATTCAAGTGGAATCAATTTTACAAATTAGGGCTATAAGTTAGCCAAAAAAAATGTGGAAAATTTTGTAAGCCACTTATACAAGTACAATGGAGAGGCTAGAAGCCTGTTGTGCTATAAAAAAAATGATTAGTTTACACAAAGGCCAATCTGACTGTATGGCTATGTAAAAACAAACACAATTTGTTTACATAGAGGCCACTGAACTCCGTAATATTTAGATTTTGGATATCATATGGTTGTGTAAAAAAAATGAACATGATCAGTTTACACAGAGGCCGTCAAACTCGATCAGATCTGGATTTTGGATATTGCATGGCTATGTAAAAATGAACATGATCAGTTTACATAGAGGCCGCTGAACTTAGTCAGATCCAAATTTTAGATACTATATGGTTGTGTAAAAAATGAACACGATCAGTTTATATAGAGGCTATCAAACTTGATTAGATTTGAATTTTAGATACATGTAAATAGAAATGCAAGCTAATATCTATAATCAAAATAAAATTAATGGAGTTTTTATGAAACCTCATGCAATATCCTAATGCTCTCCTTCAACTCAACACATAAATTTGTGGACAATAGGAGGGAAATGCAATGCTTCTCCAAGCTTGGTTGTGGGAGGGGTAAGCAACCAATCTCTAATAGCACTTGTAGCAAGGATCAATTCTATATGCCCAAGCTCAACTACATGAAACAAGAAAGAAGGAGAATATTTCCGATAATGGAGAGAATGAAAAATCACATCTATATCTTTGTGTTATGGAATTATATATTGAGAAATATGAGATTAGGGTTAGGGTTCCCAAATCCATATTACATGAAATTCAAATGAACATGAAATGATATTACGCATTAAAATAACCTATTCTAATGAGATCTTATTAAAGCCTCATAACAATTAATTTATAACCTAACTAATAAACATGACCTTGTCACATTAACATGTCTTCAAATAGATCTTACTATCTTATCTTTGCCAAAGGCACATGAACTAGATCAACCTCTTTTGAACAGAAGCCATAACTCCACCTACTAGATTAAGATTTTGAACTTCCTATGAGAAGATCTTTAACATGCACTATGGTGACCATAATTTGTCCCCAAATCTCAAGAGAAGAAAATTGGATCATGAAGTAATAGGTAGGTCTCTGAATAAACAAACCTAATGGATAGAAAAGGCCCATAGAAACAATGTGTAACTTGTGCAAGTCATCCAAAACCTACTCCTTCATCTTAAAATATTATCAATCACCACACTAAAGGGTTGTTAGAGTTAGAGAAACCATCCACTATGAGAAAAGAGAAGGATAAGCATAAGAATTTATAAATCTATTAAATATAGTATAGCTAGCCAATTGTTACACCATCAAGCTTAGTTGGAGTTAGATTTTTTGTTCTTTGTGAAGACATAAAATTGTTCTGATAAAAAAAATGAGATAAAATAAGGTTTGAACCTGTGATATTTTTGTAGAATAAGTATTTTAAATCGTACATGATCTTTATGTGAAGAAAATTGCCAATTAGGTCCATTTTGCACAAAAAATCCTATAAAAAGAGTAACAGGTCCTTAAACTAATATCACCAATCTACAAAGCTCAAAATATATGTGATTTAGAAAAAGAGCCCAAAATATTTATGTATGCAAAAGTTATGGCCTTCAAAATTTTGAGCATATCAAAGTTGAAAGGAGTGAAAAAATAAATGATAAACCTTAGGAGAAAAACCAACCAATCAAAAGCCACCACCTATCACCTCCATGTGCCACCTCTATTGAAATCACTTGCTAATAGAATTGCCATCTGAAATGATGATAGCAAATTAGGTATAAACATTTGGTGGATTTAAGTTGGTTGGTCTCCATATAAATATTTAAATAAAAAATTTAATACCCAAAGTTTGGGTTATGCCACTGATGGGACTTGGACATGGGTCTTTATATTTCACACCATAGCATATTACCATTTTAGCATCGACATGCATATTCCCTTTAAATAAATTTCATTCCAACTAATGCACTTCCATGTTGCTCGTTCAAAGAAAAACAAAGCATAGACATCATCGTTGCGGTTCTAACCTAGAACCTCCTAGTAAAATGGTATGAATCTTACCATTGTGCCAACAATATTGATGATATTCAAAGGAAAACATGCTCCCTTAGAATTAAAAATCACTTTTACCTATAAAAATATTACCTTTGGTAGGGATCTAACGTGACACCTTCCACATCCAAGTAAGCAAGCTTACCATTGTGATAGTGATGGTGCTCAAAAGAGGAAACCTTCCAACATGCTAAATTATAGATGTTTTCTAGCGAGTTCACATAAAATGACTGAGATTTGATCTTGATACCATTTATAAACAAGCAAAGACATCAATCATTGTGTTATTACCTATCGATAATACCCCTAGTTGGAAGAAGTAATAAAAATCCACCCTTTGAAATTTATTGTTAAAACAATCATGTGCCCTTCCTACCCTCTCCTACCACACAATAGAACATTATGATAAAAATATCTGAATTTTAAATTTTTAGAAGGAAAATGAGCAATTGTTTGGACACACAAAATAGACATGAAAATGGTAAAATCTCCAAAGTGTTGAACTGGGACCCCCCAAAATTTTGCAAGGAACCCAATAGAATTGATGGATTATATGTATCAACCATGTTTTGACCTATATAGCCTTTTTATGTAATTGAGTGAAGTTCTTTTTTTTTGCTTTGATTCCATGTTGGAATTCATAATAATTTCTAGAAACATCTCAAAACATTCATTCACCATAATCATATGCAAAAAAAGGAAGAAGAGCAAAACATAAGAGTGTATACAAAATGTTAGTCCTTAGGAATCTATGGGCCTATTGTTTGATGATTGCTTTCTTGAGCATGATGTTACATCTTCAAAACCTAATCCATTTAAAGAGCCACTTTCCTATACCTTTATAAATTTATAGAGCAATTAAATATACATTGGATTGTTGAGGTCCCATGAAGGTCCAATGTAGTTGTTGAATGCAAAAATAATAAACCAAGATAGGTTTAGTCGTTTTGAACCCAATAAATTTCCCAAGGAGTCCATTGATCAAACTTGATAACTTCCCCAAGGAGTCCATTGATCAAACTTGATAACACCCATAAATTGAAGGTTATCATTACTCATTCATTAGGGCATTATATGATTTTAGCTTACAATTGATCAATATCAATTTGAATGTCTATATAATGTATATTTTGTTCAACATTGCCATAGGTAATTGACATATTCAAGGACTTCAACATATATGTGTCATGTAGCTCAACCAATTTATTTATTACATAAATATGGGTGGAAGTTTGAAAGAATTTTATTTATTTAGGATACAAAACCTCATCTGTTTTTTACATAAAAATATTTCAATATTTGATTATTTGATATGAATTTTCTATTTTTAATAACATGTCATGAAGGACAACCTATTTTGGATCAACATTTTGCAGTCTAATATTACATCCAATGTCAATAGTTTTTCAAAGCTTTTCCACAACATTGTAGCTTCATGTTGTTTGCATAGGTCAACTTGTATATTATAGGCAATAGCTAACCAAGATCAACAACAAGGATCATGGTGCAATTGCCAAATGACATATTGTTGTTTTGAGGGAATGCTTATTATAAGTTCTCATTTGTGCATTTAATGATTTTATCCCTATGGAACTCATCTCATGAATGAGTATTTAATAAATGCACCTCATTTATTTTTGGAAAGTTGCCAATGTTTGACGTTCTAGTTGATCCATATCATTATTAAAATTCTAAGTATACATGAATGTTAAGAACAACCACCACTGGGAAAATAAATAATAAGAGGTTTATCATATCAAGTGCTCAAGCCAAAAGTTCATTTTTTTTAATGTTGATCAAGTATGACTTCCTTGTGCTAGTTTGTACCTTGTATAATCATCTAAGAGGAACATCATTAGCATGGGTATACGACTATATTAAATGATTGAAAGTACAATGTGATTCTTAAAATATAAATAATATATGGAGTATATTGTTATATCATCGTCAAATGGCTAATCATAATATGATAAACAATTTTATATAAAATATATATTTGAAGCAAGCATGTCTTCAAGTGAAGCAGAATGGTCCCAAACATAGCTATTATCAAAGTCACAATGACTAAGTATGTCAAGGTCAAAAATTTGCATGTTGTTATTAAGAAAAAATTGAGAAATATATTTTCATTCATTCAAGGTATTTGGAAATGACCATTGCATCTCATCATTTGGCTTTGCTCTAAATCTAAATATGCAATATCTAGATCAACATGATTGATGTCCCATGGATGGCATAAAATGTTGAAGTATTCCAATTTTCAATGATCTCTACTTTGGATACACCAATATGTTAAGGTATACTATAAAAATATTTGTATAACAATAACTTGTTCACAATAATGAAACAAAGTACAACACAAATAACGATCTAGAAATTTCTTTCCTTCCACATTTTTGTTCTCCAATAACTATCATATGACAAAACAAATTCAACTTCAAATAAAAATTTCTCAAGAGCACATGGTCATTCTTTGTATGTGTTAATCAATGTTGTGGTTGCAATTATTTTTGTCTCTATTGTAATGACATGTTAAACAAAATTGACCACCATTCAAGGGAAATTGTTCACAAATAATAAAAGGAACCTCTTATAGCATATGGTATGTTTCTTGATCCTTTATGTCATAGTTAGAAATAGATTTTGTGAGCAAATTTTAGTGTGTTGTAATTGTACAATCTTGTAAATTGGAGGTACTAGAAATCCTTGTTAGTGTGTTACAGTTTAACTTTATTTTTTGCAATGCATTGTGAAATTGCATAAAATTATATGCGAAATTGAATGCATATCAACATTATTTATGTTTAGCTTGTCATA